>JAYKKT010000051.1:937500-1585000 GCA_036023115.1 Brasenia schreberi
TAGGCTATACTGTGAGAAAGTCAGAGAACTAAAGAAATTTTTGTTTATTTCTCACAATTTCAATTGGTTTTGAGCATTTAAAACTAAACCGAATTGAAATAAGGAACTCTTCAAAATTTAGAATTCAGATGTATGGAATAAAAAGGAATGAAATCACAATAATATGCTCTCTATTTGGTATAATACACTGCTAATCAGAACTTTAATCTAATGCAATCATAAAAATAAAGGAGGTCAAGAGCGTATATAAAATTCAGACCCGTTCTACTCGCTCCTTCATAATGTATTATATACTTGAGATTATACCCGATGATATAGGACATAAAGGGCTTGTATTATATAGGAAACATATAATTAAGTTCATTATAAAGCTTAAAGGATGTCGACTGTGGGGGGAGAGATCGAGTTGACCTTGGTTCATGTTGATCATGAACTGGCAACAGCCAAACACTGTTCTCACACGGAAGGCATATTACTTGATGTGTTGTATATATACTATTCTTCTCAACACGTTGGATCTACCTCAGATCCAGTTAGCTCCCAACAGAGATCTCGCTGTGGGATTTGTATATATACTATTCTGATCATTTAAAAATTGCCTTTGCTTTCGATTTTGTTGTCCCCCTAGTTATTTGATCGTCGTCTTTCAATATGAAAATGTGTCATATCAACAATGATGGATATATTTATTAGTTCTTTGATTCCCAAATGGTGTGGGTCTCAAATATTCCTTGGCATAAATGTTTGAGTCAAATATGGGCCTCGTCAAGTGCCTTGGTATTCAAAATGTACAACAACAATTAAGTATTTTCTCATATGGATCCTTTGTTTTTACGGAGCTTGATACATGATCATTTCAATACCTAACTCTTTATAAACTAGACCATTCTTTATTTTTCTTTCCAATACTTTTGTGGTCTTATTAGAACTTTCTTTAATCATCTTTCTAAGTTCTCAAACCATCTTAAACTATTTAAGCATTCAAAATGTACCTTCCACAAAAACTTGTGTGCCGAAGTGACAATGACAAAGTGCTGGCTTCATGTTATCCCAAGGAATGTGGTTGAAAAAAATGAACACCTTTGAATTGAAACCAGCTGGAGCAATAGCTTGGTTGGCTACCATAATTTATTGTAAACAAAGCCATTTAATTAGAATTGATTTGTTACCTTACATGGTAGGCAATATATATATATATATATATATATATATATATATATATATATATATATATATATATATATATATATATATATATATATATAGATAGATAGATAGATAGATAGATAGAGAGAGAGAGAGAGAGAGAGAGAGAGAGAGAGAGAGAGAGAGAGAGAGAGAGAGGACACGACAATGAAAACCGATTTTGCATGGCTGGAAAAGTTCGTTCAAAGTACGCGGAAAGAAACCTGAAATGGACATAGCGTGAGATCTGTGTTTGTGACCATCCAAAGTAGTAAACAAGCATGGGTTGTGTTCCGGAGACTACACGCAACTGCTACTGTAAGCCCGACAAGGCAAGACGATAAAATTTGGTGGCCGTCAAGTGACCAAAGCGGGGCATTCATTATTCATGATGGTGCTTATAACTCATTGAAGAAACGGCCTGCTGAGCAGCCTCAAAAACCATGGAGTTATAGAAGTTGGTGCGTGACGAGCAACAACTCACCTGGCTGCATGCTAGAAGATCAAAGTTGCGCAGCTGTTCAATTATTCAAAGAAGTAAGATGAGTAGGGTGATAATTGATTCTTCACACTTACCTGTATGTGCTTTCATTGTAAATATTTCTCGCATACGAGTGAAGAACTTGCCCTTCTTGAATATAATTTTGTTGAGTCTGAAACTTGGGAACGAGAACAAAGAGAGGAGCGACCAAACACAGAAACAATCATACACAACCACAACGCAAGATGTTATTTGGTTCAGAGACAACATTTTCTCCCCTCTTACGTCCATGGCCGTTGAAAAGAAAATTCTATTATCTGATCAAACTCCGACACTAAACAGATTGGTACACAGCCCTATTCGAAACAAGTGAGACAAGTTTTCCCAAGAGCGAATCAAACTCCAACTATAATAAAAAAGGAAGATCACCTTGCTCTATCTGATGGTGATCATTTCATTGTCCCAAAGAATCTAAAATATATACAAAGTTGCATTGGGGGCCTTCTCAACGCAGTCGACTAAATTCTCTCTTGAAGAGGAGAAAAGAAAGAAAGAAGCATAGAAACCCACAAAGATGTGCCTGAATCATGTTGCATGCGAGTCTCGTTCGAAAACCAGACATTCAAATGCTGCCCACCAGCCATTCTCACCCTACTGGCAACTAAACCAGTTGAGTTTACCCTGATATCGACTCCCCAACTCTTTGATTTCTTTCACCTTGGCGAAGTGACCTTTTCAGATGACGTTTGTTACTGAAATTCTTGAGTGAAACCAAGAAAATTCTAGCTAGCAAACGCTATTTTGATCCAATTGTCAATGAAAACTTCATGTTATGCTCCCGAATAGTGTTATCATTACCAAAATCTGAACGAGAGTTATCGATTCAGTTGGCTCATCGTGTCCTAAAAAGGGGATTTTGCTCTATGATGGGAGCTCGACAGAGGACCTCGGATCTGATGTAAGCAATCAGTTAGATGAAGGGAGCATCAGCTTAAAGCAATCATAGCTCCCTCTCGAACTATAAGATCAATAAGGCTTTGCTCATTGGTCGAGCCGACTCTTCGATTTCAGATTTTGATGTGCCTTCATCAACATTGGGCATGAAGTACACTTGGAAAATGAGCCATATAGTCGATCGCTAGAACAAGTTATGGTCCACGATTGGGTTCAAGGTCATCTAAGCCATTATGCCTAATCTATAAGAGAGATGGAAGCTCTCAAACTTTCAATCTCAAAGAGCAATGGGAGCGTTAATGAGAAAACAATTCTTATAGTTATATATTAGAGGCTAATATAGTTTCCTAATCCAACCCATGACAAGATTAGGGAAACCACCTAATTAGTTTTCGCGTAATTGATTCTCATACCATATAGTGGCAAGTGGACACAAAACCCATATTAGATCGCTTTATTTTAGGTTTTTTATATTAGATAGCTTATCATACTTGACGTATGTGATAAAACATATATATGTATATGTATTGTACCATTATTCAATAAACCCAACAACAGTTGAATTAAAAAATATATTGATAGGACCAATAAGACTTCACTTGGTCGCCGAAATTCATTCCTAGAACAGGCCAGGTTAACGAAACTTTCCTTGGTTGGTTCACATTTGAATAGAGATCACATAAAGACTGCGATACAGATTCTCACTGAGGACAAACAGCAATAGCTCACCTGACTAAGGGGTCGACCAGTTGAAGGTCATGAGTTAAGATTCTCACCAAGAGGTCTGACTAAAGTGATTTAGATTCCACGTAACTCTATCTAGTGAATAACAAAATGAAAATGAAAGTGATTTATGCTTTCCCCTTTAGTGGAATTTATATAATGGCTCATGTTTATCGAAATGTGATGCGAGTCAAGTCATATTTTCAACACAAAAATGAGATATGAATTTTGTGTTGTCTAGAAATGGAAAATAGGTGCACCCATAGCATTAGCTCAACAGCAGGGTGCCCTAGCAGCGCTGTTGCTGCTGGTGGGGAGTTCGACTCCCAGAGGTGCACGTGTGAGTGTGCGTATGTTAGGATTGGGCCTCTTCTTATAACCAAAAACCAAGGAAATTAGGCATTTTTTACGAGGAAGAGAATTTGTTTCCATTGTGCCAATTGTGACAGAGACATGCAAAATGCAGAAAAGTGCCGCTCTCATATAATTAGGAGTCATTTCCAATAGATTAAAAAATGTATTAAGTGACTGTCAGTGTTGTGGCATCAATATAAGCAGAAGGAGAGAGTCAGGCTTAAGGTGGCTTCACTATTTAGAAAGGCAGCCAGATGGAGATCGATTGAAAGAAGACAATTTTTTTTCGATAAATGGGGTGTTGGGTGGTAGAGAAGGCAATATTGACCTATCCGTGCAACCCTGACCCAACTCAAACCCGGTTTGGGTTTTGTATGTGGAAAGGAAACAAGAAACACAAGATAGAAACAAACGCTAACAGATCACACAATGGTGCACAATCCAAAAGAATCGATGTACTTGATCCAACTTGGTGTAAGTTGAGCATTGCTCTTGGTTTTGGCTGCTTGTGTTTGGTTTCCAGTATGCAAAACAAATATGATACCGACATTTTTTATCCAACCCAATTAATCCACTTGATTTACGTCCAAGTACACTGTGATGTACATAACAGGATTCGGATTGACAATTTCTAATGGATCAATTATTCAATTTCAGAGAAAATGAATGCATTTGTATGAAACATATATTTTTTTATGGGGTGCTAATATGGCAGCATTTGACCAATTAAGCTAAATTCAACTGTCGTGCTACCCTTTTGAGGGAAGGGAATATCATTAAAGGGATCGATATACTAAGATGCATATATGCACCACCACTCATCTCCTCATTACTGGGACACCACTCCCCCTGTATTGCTAATGCAACATATATATGTGCGGTGTGTGTGTGTGTGTGAGAGAGAGAGAGAGAGAGATGCACCAGTCTTGGTGAAAAACATAATATACAGTAATTTTCAAAAAGTTAATTGTAAGATAGATGATCTCAATATGTATTTATAAACCTTGGAATCAGCCAATTATTCAGATTTCTTTATTAGTAAATTGAATTTCGTAAGGATTTGAAAATTTTAACTTTCTTAGTCATTTAAATTGCAGCTTACAAGGTTCAATAATAGATTGATTTGGTGGTATTTGGCATTTAAGATGTCTATGCACAATGAACTAGATAGAAGGCGACCGAGTAACTATGAGATGGTTTACTTCTTTCAAGGTCTTCTTCTGTGTCAAAGCGGCTACTCGATCGAGATCTTTGATCTTCACCTGGACCTAATGAAAGGCGAGATGGGGACATGCTTAATATCTTTGATGCAATAGTTGCTTCAATTCCTTGTTCTTCTCGGAAACCCTTCACTTTAATTGGCTTTGTTCAAAAGAGTCGGCTCGGGCTCTTTTCGTGACTGAGCTGAGCCACTTCACAAAATGCATTCCAACGATACAAAGGTTAACAAGCCCAACAAATAAGCTGCTTCTTTAAATGCAATGTATTTTTTCTTTTTACAATGGGGAGGCCGAAGCCACATGCATGCACGAAGTCATGACCTTAAGCTTGTGATTCGACTCCCTAACCAGGTGAGTTATTATTGCTCGTTGTGCTAAATGTAATGTACTCCTTTAATACAGGTTTCGTTGCGAAAAGTAAGACTTTAACATGAACTATGACTTCTACTTAGTCAAGGTGAAGCCATCGAATTACTTATGCTAGCACACTTCTCTTTGCGTGGGCTCTCAATATAAGGAGCTGAATGGAAAGGAACCAGCTCAATCCAACCCCCACCCACACACACAAAGTGACATAAATTGGGTGGCCAAATTCATAGAAAACGATAGAGAACGAGTTTCCATTAGGAATCACGGTGTGCCTTGGATGGTAACTGTTTAAAAAAATATGTATGAATACATGCATAAAAAATCAATATGCAATAATTATAAACATGACCAAATCACATACAACCATAGATCCAAAGATTACCATAAACAAATCATACATAAAACATAAACAAACAGTAATCGGAAAAGGAAACTTATCTGTGTGAGTCACTCTTGAAAACTTTTCTTAGGGAAATCAGCTCCCCACTACAAAGTACGTACGAGTAGCTACACTTTCCTCCTAAGATAAAATGCATACACAATTGAAAGCCATGTACCTTCCTTCATATTGTTCTCGACTATGCCTTAGTCACCTTCATCGGAGAGAAATGGGAGCAGCCACAATGAGCACCACAGGCAGAGGGAGACACAAAGAGCAGATACAAGAGGAGAGAGAGTGCTTAATCGAAGAAAAAAATACGGACTAGGGAGCCCTAATCCCTTATTTATAGAATGCATGGTGGATCACAAATCATAGATCCAATACAACCCATGCACCTCTTTGTCCCATAATTGTTTCCACGTAAACACATTTGATCGTTAGATCAAAAGTTTTGGTGCAAAAGATAAAACGAAGATAATTCTCAAACCGCAGCCTGATGCATGTGTTTTGTGTGTGTATGGTCTAGCATGTCCTAAAGCTCTTTAAGCTAAGGTTAATGAGCTACCAACTATATAAAATGACATATGGGTTTGTCTCATTTTTCAATATGGGACTAAACTTTGTCTTCTCTTTATCTTCACATGCATAATGTGACTTTTATATTTTAGGACTTTCACATATATCAATGATACATTAATTAAATATTAATGGATACAAAACATGAATTAAATGTTATTAATACATATGGATTTAATTAACCCAACCTTAATTAATATTAAATTTAACAATCCTCCAAAAGTCCTTAAGTGTAATGTACCCTACCAAATTAACCATCATATTATGCTTTCAATAATGATACCTTACGGTTTGAATTGTTACCTAAGTTATCCAATATTATCCTTACACAAACTAGGTGAATATACGTTTTCAACCTAAACCTTAGGTATAAAGGTGTATATTGGTAACAACATAATAAAAGTTATGATGTGATCTAGAAGTAGTACATTAATGGTCATGCATTCATATCATGTATCATAATTGACTTCAAAGAACAACTCAATTCCTTTATTGTGGCCTCACAATATCAATCACTTAGTTAGGCATCTTCAAGAATGTACTGCTAACATCCTGTCTTAAGACTTTATCTCATTAAGAGAATAATGTCTTACTAAACTTGTAGTCATAACACTTTAGGTTTATAAGTGACAAACACATAGATAATGAAAATATCATATAATATAAACTATCATCCTATTCACCCAATAACTTCTTATTATTATATTGAACCTACTTCGTGGGATCTCTATTAAGTTATATTGGGTTGCCACTGCTTGTAAATAACTCATGAGTTTTAGTCTCATCCTCAACTAGGGTTAGTGATAGACCCTTAGTCAAATGATCAGTTGTATTATCTTTTGAACCAACAAAATCTACAATCATAACCCATCAGACATAAGAGCCCTTACAAACTTTATTCTAACTTGCATGTATCTTCTTTGCTTTTCACTGTACTTAAAACTATTGATCTTACCAATCGTGATCATGCTATCACAATGTACTGAAATTAAAGGAAGCAATTTTTTTACCATAGGTAAATTTGAGATAAATATCTTGAGTCATTCTGCTTCTAATTTAGTTTCATCCAAAGCACATAATTCTGTTTCAAAGGTAAAATGAGTCAAAATAGTGTTTTTCTTAGATTTCCAGGTGACGATACTACCACCCATAAGAAACATATATTCAGTGACCTCATTACTCCTAAAATGTTTTGCAATTCAATTAGTATTACTAAATCTTTCAAAAATATAAGGATGTTTACCATAATACAACCCAAAGGAAATAGTTTCCTTCACATTGCGATGTACTTTTTTAGAGTTTTCTAATGGATTCTATATAGACAATTGGTGTATCTACTCAACATATATATGACAAAAGAAATATTTGTTCATGTATAGTTGGTTAGATACATCAAACTACAGATAATCTAAGAGTATCGTAGTTGAGATATAGAAATAACACTTTGATTCTTATATAAAGTCTTAGATTAATCATATGTCAAATCTCTCTAAAACTTTTTCAACATAGTGAGATAAAGAGATTATTATACCATCCGCTAACCTTATGATTTTAAACCCTAAAGTCACATCAACTACACTCATATCCCTTATCTCAAACTTACTACAGAAGAACGAGTTAGTATCATTTACTATTCTAATATTGAAACCAAACAATAACATATCATATACATATAAGCATAGAATGATAAATGCATTATTAACCAACTTGCAGTAAACAACTTATCAAAATATTAGAAACGGAGCCAAAAGATGATATCACACAATCAAACTTGTATGAGTTTATTTCAAATCATATAATGATTTAACAAACTTACACACCTTAGACTCGTTCTCACGAGTTTTAAATCCCTCTAGTTGATTCATATAAATGAAGGTCACCATGCAAAAAAGCAGTCTTCACATCTATATGATAGATTACGAGGTCACATAGAGAATCTAGTGCTATAAGAACTCGAATTGTGGTCATCCAAAAAATTGAAAAATATGTATCAAAATAATCTATTCCTTCTTTCAGAATTGACTAGATTTTATCGTTAATGACTTTCTTCCAAAACTTAATCTCATGTGAGGTCATAACCTGCTAGAAGGTAATAAGATCATCCTCGATATTTAAAATAACAAAGTCACTTCCAAAGTCCTTTGATATTGTATGTTGTTCACTTCTCCTTAGTTCAGTTATTTCCTTAGAGTGGTATGATTTGGAAATAACAGTTTAAGGATTACTCCCACATTTGTCGTCATTTTCACATGATTGGGAATGAAATAATAGTAGGATCAGGATATCTAAAAGATACACTTAAGAGAACTTCAGTCTTCATGAAAAATATATTCTCAAAGAATGTAGTATCATTAAGCTCAATTATCGTGTTGACATCTATGTTAGATACATTTGATCAAATTACTAAGAATTTGTATGCATAGCTTATCTCCACATAACCAAGAAATATGACATCTATTGTATTATATCTCAATTTTTCTCTTGTGTTCAGAGATGAGTAGTTTTGCAAGACATCTTCATACTTTGAGATATTTGAGAATGGTCTTTCAACCATTCCAAAGCTTAAAGAGACTATTTTTCTTATGATTATGGAGAACTCCATTCAGAATATAGCAAACTGTATTCAAAGTTTCCCCTGCATATAGGTAGGTAATCATAACTTTGAAGTAAAACTTTAACCATATTACACATGGTTTTATTCTTCTATTCAGCTATTTCATTAGGTTGTAGAAAATATGGATCTGTAATCTCATGTATCGTACTGGTTTTTTGACAATGTTCTTGAAAAAGATTTGAAGTACATTTTGCTCCCCTATCAAACCTTAATTGTTTAAGTACCTTTTTAGTTTAGGTTTATGCTTCATTTTTTAAAATTTAAAATTTTTCTAAGGCTTTAGCTTTACTTTTCAGTAAGTAGGTATAACAATATCTATTGCAATAATTTATCAATAAACATGATAAATATCTTTTGTTGTCCCTAGTGGTCATTCCATTGAATTCACAAATATTAGCATGCACCAAATCCAAAATTTTGGATTTCCTATCAATTGTGTGAAAAGATTTTATAGGTTATTTCACTTGCAGACAAATACCACATTTATGTTTTCTATTTATGATAGTCTTAGGGATAAGGTTTAAATTCATTATTTATTTTCATGAAATCAAAATTTAAATAACCCAACCCAACATTCTATATATCAAACAATTCAATGTTATTTACCAAAGAAGAAGAAGTATAAGTTTATTATAATTAAAATTAATAGATCTTCTATATTACATAGATAGTCCTTCCTAAAGAAACACCGTATACTAAGTCGTGTAATTACTACTTTATTACATTTGTAATCTAACTTAACCCCTTTCTAACTAAAACAAGACCACTAAGGATATTTCGATGAATTATTGGAATATGCCTAACTCTTTTTAGAGTTAAGACTTTTCCTAAAAGAAGCTTTAAGTCTACGTGTCCTTCACCTTTTATATTAGCAGTCAAATGATCCCCTAAAGTCACAATTCTACCATAAACGACCTAGTAAGATACAAACAGAAATCGATTAGCACAAACATTTACATTAGCTCCATTGTGTATAATCCAGTACTGTCGATCATAAATAGAAAGAAGATGAAGTTTAAGGGATAGATACTTGTCATTAGTAGGTACAGTGGTCACCATGTTGACGATAGTTCCTTCAACGACTAAAGGTTTCTTAACTTTCTTTGAGGAACAATTCCTCGCCCAATATTCAACCTGACCACAAAGCTAATATGGTTTGTTCTTTGATTTCTTTTGGATCTTTGTCTTTGGTTTATGCTTTGCTTGTTTTTTCTTAGGATCACTAGAGTCTTTCCTTCTAATCGTGAGGTTAACCATAGGTATGCTACCTATAGGTACTAATGGTTTCTGACTTATATGCTATTCCTCTATTGTTATGTCTACCATGAGGTCATCAAGGGTCTTCTTATGTTTGAGATCTAAGGAAAATTTTTCAATAACAAATATAAAATAAACTTGTCAAGAAAATCCATATCAGCTTCTTTTGCACCATAACATAAAAACTAAAACTCATGCACCTGATCGGTAACAGATTTTCCCTTCACCATTTGATACTTTAGTAATTTGGTCACAGAATACTTTTAAAGACCAAGGTCTTCAATGTTGTATTTTTTATCCAAGGTAGCTCACATATCTTTTTTTGTCATAGAAGGAGAAGAACTATAAACATTGAACAGAATATTTGATAGTGCCAACAAAATACAATAATAGGACATGGTGTCCTTTTACTTTCACTCGACGATAAAATTTTATCCGAGCTTTTAGGGTCAATAGCATTTGGAGGAGTACAATCTGACTCAATGAATGAATTCAACTCTAACATAGTTAATCAAATTTTCATACACTATTAGCATTTAAAGTGGAACCGACAAACGTTTCTGACATCAAGTCACATACAACCATAGATCCAAAGATTATCATAGTCAAGTTGTACAAAAAGAAGCAGACACTAATAAGAAAAGAAAACTTACCTGTGCAAGTCTCCCTTACAGACTTGCCTTAGAGAAATCAGTGCCCTGATACAAAGTATGTACGAGTATCTACGCTTTCCTCCCAAGATAAAACACACATACAACCAAAAGCTACGTACCTTGCTTTAGGTTGTTCTTGACCATGCCTAAATTGCCTTGATCAGAGAGTAAGGAGAGTAGGGAGCATCTACACTAAGTCCACAATGACCATAAGGAGACACAAAGAGCAAAGATGGGAGGAGAGAGAGAGTGTTTAATCAAAGAAAAAAAGTATGGACTAGGGAGTCCTAATCCCTTATTTACAAAATGCATGGTAGATCACGGATCACAAATTGAATCCAACCAATACACCTTTTTGTCCCATAATCATTCCCGCATAAACATATTTGATTGTTAGATCCAAAAAAAATCATGTAAAAGATAAACCGAAGACAATTGAGAAACCTACGCCCGACGCATACATTCGTACGTGTGTGAAATAGTATGTCCTCCTTCTTTCATTTGTAACTAAACTTTATCTGCTCGTTTTCACATATACAAAGTCTCTAAGATGTTAATTTTATACTTTAGGACTTTCACATATGAATGATATATCAATTAAATATTAAGAGATGAGAAATATAAATTAAATATTATTAATACACGTGAGTTTAATTAACCTAATATTAACTAACATTAAATACAACAGTAACCGCACGCTCTCTCTTCCTGGCAGTTGGAAGTTGGAGACCATTCGTTAAATTACTTGATCTCAACGAACACGTATAAACACTGGCAAAAAGATACGAGAAACCGGGTGGTGGGTGACATGTAAGGCTTATGTATCTAGGATTGTCAAGAGGATTTTGTCAACTATTCATTCTCCCAAGTCGTTCAACACCCACCAGAGGCTAATCACCAGCTCTCGTTTTTTGTCTCACCGGAACGCTGCATCAAACTCATCGAAGGTGGTGTTCTTGCCAATTCGTCACAATCATAGCCGTTTTTGCCAACCCACTTCGATCCCTCTTCTCTTTCATATTCCCTTTATCTCGTTGGGGAGAGAGAGAGAGTTGGTAATTGCTTCTGCTCACATGGCTTCTCTTTTTCACCTCTCAGCCTACTAATTGATCCACTAACGGAACCAAACCAACTTTCCTACACGAATCATCAATGTTCTTCTATTTCTTTTCCTTCTTTGGTGTCTTATAGAGTTTTTTTTGTATATCTGGGATTTTAGTTACCTGACTTCTGGTACATTTTCAGACCTTTTGTTTATATTGGTAGTCTGCAGATTGTGGGTTTTGATTAATACCGCCTCTTTTGTTTCTTTGTGGCGGTTTTGGGGCTCTGGTTTGGTTTTCAACTTCGTTGGCTTATTCGTTTTTGCCTGGAAAGAATTGAATCTTTTTTGTGTAGTTGATGTAAACCGACAATCTGAAATTTTATGTTTTGAATTGTTGCAAACCTTTCGCTTGACTTGGTGATCTTGGGTATCATCAAAGATGATTCAATTGCTGTTTATACTTTTGATCCTTGAGGGGACAGTGGTATTGCTCATGGTTCTGAAGAATCCATTCAGGAAGCCTGTAATAGAATCCTTTGATTGGGCAAAGCGCGACCGAGGCCCTATTGTAGTCAAGACACTCGTTTTTCTGATGCTTATGTTGTGGTGTCGAATCTTAACAGTATTTTCAAAATTCGGAGGCGTTCGGCCAAATTCGGGGTCACGCCGACAGATCAGGTTCTTGTGAGTAGACTTCTGCTGGAAGCTGCATTGATGGGTAATTCTCTACCATTGTGCACATAATGATTGGATTTCTTCTGTTTTGTGAATGAACCTAATCTTGTCTTCATAATGTGATAGAGTTTGTTACATATTGAGAATGAATACAAAGTGCATCGAAGTGATTCAGTTGAATATAATGCTGAAAGTTGCGCGGACATTGGTAATATAAAACCATTTTTGAGGCTGTTAGCAGATCCATGCGAACAGTGGGTGGATCTAGAAACTCTTTTGGGGTGGGGCGAATAACCCCTTGAACGGCGAACTATCTATTATAGTCCATCAATCTCACCATGGGACTATAGACTTTAAGTTGATTTTCCTAACTTTCGGATGAGGCAAACGCCCCACAGCTCAGTGTAGATCCGCCACTGAATATGACCATCTCGGATCTGATGAAGGGTGAATTGAGACAATACTTTATGAATAAATATGTAATTATCTTGAATATATCAACCATTTCTTTCTTTGATAGGGACAAAACAACATCTTGTTGTTTCTTCAGTGTGAATCCTAAAACCAGATCAAGTTTGATCATCTGTCCGAGGAAAAAGAACGATTTTTAGGATTCCAAGAATTCTTTTCGCTTTATTTCTGGAAACAGATGATTATTTCTGCTTTTCTTTCTGTGAATACCCGGTACATTGAGTAATATCTGGACGGTTTCTTTTGGAAATCGATCTTCTATGGTAACCATATACGTCATGCCTGTCAAAGGCTGTGAAAAGATTTAGGAACAAGTTCCTTTGGTGTAAAAAAGACAGATGGTGGCGTTTTGGCTTTTATCATGCTTATATTGGTAGGCTGATCTTAGCTCCTTCCGGTCTTAAGTATTCTTATCGAGCTTGCGCTTTCTCTTAAGTATTCTTATCATAGAACTTGCGCTTGCTAACTCCCTGTCAATCATCCATCCTCTTTAATAATTTCATATATGATCCGTGTGCAATATGTATTACCCTTCACACGGAGACAAAACATGAAAGAATCAATACAAGGTTTCATGATCTGATAATAAGATCACAAGTTTGGAATGTCATGTAATTATGATTACATATATGTGTGTGCGTTTGTATGTACATGTAAATGTGTATGTGTGTGCATGTATATACATGTATATGTATATGTATCTGTAGATATAGATGTATGTGTATGCAAAATAATCAGAAAGATGAAGTTGAGAACACTATTCTGTGTTTACTTCCAAAGGAATTCAGCAATGAGTTTGGTGCTTAGATGGTATAATGTTCTCTTTAAATGCTTTGCTTTTTGCAGTTTCTATTGATCCATTTGACATTATGCATGTTTGGTGCTCCATATCCAGAACTTCATGCCTGACCTTGCCGTTGCAAAGGAATTCAGCAATAATCATCCGATTCCTCCTTTTGTAAGTGTCGGTCTGACCTTTTCGTTGCATATGACAGGATTCGCCATCTTCCTTTTGTTTCTGGCTGACCGGGTGCACCATTATATAAGGGAACTGCGAGAAATAAGGAAGACCATTGAACCTCTAAAGAGGCAAATCAGAAACACTGAGAGAAAGGCTGCAGAGATTAGTGAATTGGAAAAGGAAGCATCCGTTTTGAGAGAAAGGGTGAAGCAGTTGGAAGCAGGAGCTGAGGCAAAAGACAAGGAGGCGAAAAATGCCGAAGCAAATGCTATGGCTTTCAAAAAGCATTCTGATGGGCTTCTTGTCGAATACGATCTCCTTTTGGAAGATAACCAGAATCTACGAACCCATTTAAAATCATTTGAACGAAGGCTGTCTCGTACCGATAGCCGAAGGGCTTCATAGTTACTTATTGTTTAGCTTGTTTACAGATCAATCAAATTTCCTATCAGAGGTGCTTCCCCACAGGAGTTGGACAAATTCTCTCGTACCGATAGCAGCAGAACTTCATGCCTACTGATTATTTACGTTATTTGAAGAACAATCAACTCTTCAATCCGATAGCACCAGAAATTCATGGTTTCTCATTCTTTCGCTTGTCTGCGGCACCGGTGTTTTCAATAAGAGCTATGTTTTCCTTTTTTAATTACCACAAAGGAGATGATTTTCAGGTCTTAAGCATTGTATTTCTTCCAACAGTCAGACCGTATTTTCTGTATACAGTTCTTTTGAGTGAGATTTATTATTCAAATGCATTACAACATTTTTGTTCTGGAAAATTTCCAATTTTTACATAATTTTTTCACCATTAGAGACTAAATCTGCATAAGGTTTCCGGTTGGTCTCTTTTTCTTTGGGTCTTTTTGCTGTCGGTGGCCAGGTACTAAGATTGAATTGCTTGGATGCCTCTGTAAATGGCATTGTGTATTGGAATGACATTAGTGATTCTTGAAATAGGACAAGTTGTCGACTGCTGTTTCCTTTTGTTAAGAATCATTCATGGGCTTAAAATTATTTGGGGTCTAATCTACTTGGTTGTCGCTCTGGGTATTCGATTGGCTCTACTATTTCATAGCTGCAAATCATGAAGGTGCTTATATCAACATTTAGCAGGGTAAATATGCTAGTAAACTGATCTTGCTTGCCTCGAATCATCATCTTGCCATATCTATCTAATAAACTTCTGAGTTCTCCTGAAAAAGTGTGTTCTGTGACACGGGGACATATCGGTGTGCTCATAATCTGTCGTCTTTTTTATTAGCTTGAATAGAAATTTAGACCATTGTCCTTCATATGGTCATGTAGCATAAGTTTCCTTCGAGTGTCTTCCACAAAATAAGAAGCTTCAACCCGTTCTTTCTTATTTCCATGGTTTGCTAGAAAAGATCTTAATCTTTTAAATGGGGATTGCCCATAGTTGCAGTGAAATTCCATCGTCATGTTACTCCACTTTGTGCCATACTAACATTTAACTCAAAAAGAAAGATCATGTTTTTGTCATTTCCTTTCAACTTGTTCTTACGAACAATTTAGTAAAGATATATACTGAAAGACAATTTGCAACAAATCAAAAGTATTTAGGTGATACCATTGAAGTCTTTTGTCCACCATTTAGTGAAATAAAGATGAAAATACTACAACAACAACAACTAAGCCTTTTCCCAAAGTAGATGGGGTCGGCTACATGGATTCTTTGTTTCCACACATCCCTATCATGTGCCATGTTAGCAGTTAACTCACAATAAGCTAGATCATTCTTTATTGTTTCTTTCCAACACTTTTGTGGTCGTCCTCTACCTCTTTTAATACTTTCCAAATTTAGTTTTTCATACCTTCTTACACGTTCTTCTTTTCATCTTCTTTATATATGTCCAAACAATCTAAAACTATATTCTCTCATTTTATCCTTTATTGGTATCACTCCTAATTTGTTTCTAATAACCTCATTATGTATACGGTCTTTTCTTGTATGATCACTCATCCATCTCAATATTTTCATTTCTGACACAGATATCTTTTGGACATGTTGATGATTAACTGCCCAACACTCATAACCATAAAACATCTAAGGAAAAAGTTAATAGAAAATTGGAACTATGGAGAGAAACATTAGAAAGTAAAGGCCTCCGACTTAGTAGAACAAAGACAAAATATATGGAATGTAAGTTTGATCATTTGGTTACTTTAGAGAACATAGAAATTAAAATTGGCACACATTGCATCCCTCAAAAAGAAAGTTTTAAATACCTAGGGTCAATTTTTAAGAGTGATGGAAGAATTGATGGAGATGTTACTCATAAAATTAATGCTGGTCGGTTAAAATGGAGAGGAACATCAAGTATTCTTTGTGATAAGAAGATACCATTAAAGTTAAAAGGTAAATATTATAGAGCAGAAATTAGGCCTGCCATATTTTATGGTTATGAGTGTTGGGCAGTTAATCATCAACATGTCCAAAAGATGTCTGTGTCAGAAATGAAAATGTTGAGATGGATGAGTGATCATACAAGAAAAGACCTTATACATAATGAGGTTATTAGAAACAAATTAGGAGTGATACCAATAAAGGATAAAATGAGAGAATATAGTTTAAGATGGTTTGGACATATAGAAAGAAGATCAAAAGAAGAACCTGTAAGAAGGTATGAAAAACTAAATTTGGAAAGTATTAAAAGAGGTAGAGGACTTAATTTCTATGTTCTCTGAAGTAACCAAATGATCAAACTTACATTCCATATATTTTGTCTTTGTTCTACTAAGTCGGAGGCCTTTACTTTCTAATGTTTCTCTCCATAGTTCCAATTTTCTATTAACTTTTTCCTTAGACCTCCACTAACACAATGTCATCTGCAAATAACATATACCAAGGTACTTCATCTTGAGTATGTTTTGTTAACTCATCAATCACCATTATAAATAAGTATGGACTTAAAGTTGATCCTTGATGTAACCCAATATTAACTTCAAAGAAGTCTATCATTCATTCATGAGTCCTCACGCATGTTTTTGCACCATCATACATGTCTCTTATAAGGTTAATGTATGTTAATGGAATACCTCTTTTTTCCAAAGTTCTCCAAATAACCTCCCTTGATACCCTATCATAAGCTTTTTCTAGATCAATAAATATCATCTGAAGATCTTTCTTTTTTATTCTAAAATTTTCTATAAGACATCTCAAAAGGTGAATCGCTTCAACAGTAGATCTGTCTAGCATGAATCCAAATTGGTTCTCTGTTGTACTTGATACTTGTCTTAACCTACGTTCGATAATTCTTTCCCACAATTTTATAATATGGCTCATTAACTTGATACCTTGATAATTTGCACAATTCTGAATGTCTCTCTTGTTCTTATATATAGGTATAAGTGTACTCGCTCTCCATTCCTCGGGCATCTTTTGGTTTCTCCATATTTCATTAAATAATCTTGTGAGCCAAGTGATTTGTATTTCTCCTAGTATTTTCCAAACTTCTATAGGAATATTGTCTGGCCCTACCGATTTATCACCCTTCATATGTTGAGAGTCTCTTTGACTTCATTCTTTTGAATATGTCGGTAGAAATTGTGGTTTATATACTTTTCTGATTTGGATAACTCTCCTAAGTTAATACTAACATCTTTATTTTCATTAAAAAGCTTATAAAAATAGGTTTCCCATCTATTTCTTATATCATCATTTGCCACAAGAATTTTTTCATCATTGTCCTTGATGCATCTAGCCGACCCCATCTAGTATGGGAAAAGGCTTAGTTGTTGTTGTTGTTGTTGTATTGTCCTTGATGCATCTAATATAATTAAGATCTTTAGTTTTCTTATCTCTAGCCCTAGCTATCCTAAAAATATTTCTTTCACCCTCTTTTGAGTTGAGTTTTTTATATAAATCCTCCCAAATTTTAGCTTTTGCTTCACTCACGGCCATTTTTGCTTCCTTCTTTGCTTTCTTATAAGCCTATAAAGTTTAACTAGTTTTTTTAGCATAATGTAATTTGTAACATGCCCTCTTTGCCTTAATTTTATTTTGCACTACTTCACTCCACCACCAAGATTCTTTTTGTACCGGTACACCTCCTTTAGATATACCTAATACATCTTTCGCCACTTTCCTAATATGTATAGCCATATTGTTCCACATATCGTAGGGTATACCAACATAATTTCAAACATCTCCTTGAAGGACTTTCTGTTTAAATATATATCCTTTCTCGCTTTTGAGGTTCCACCATTTAGTCTGAATAGCTCGATGTACTCTTTTCTTCTTTGTCTATTTTTTTATTTGTAAATCCATAACTAAAAGTCGATGTTGGGTGGTTAAGTTTTCTCCTTGAATTACCTTGCAATCTTTACAACATGCTCTATCTTTTTTTCTACAAATAAAGTAATCAATTTATGTTTGTGATAAGCCACTCTTATAAGTAATTAAATGTTCATCTCGTTTTTTGAAGATTGTATTGATTATAAAGAGATCAAATGCCATAACAAAATTTAAAATCTCCCTACCTTCCTCATTTATATCTCCAAAACCAAAGTTTACATGAATACCTTGATATCCTAATGCCTCTTTACTGACATGTCCATTTAAGTCTCCTCCTAAACAAATCATCTCCCTTTGTGGAATCTTTTGAATTACCTTATCTAACTCTTCCCAAAAAGTTGTCTTTATACTATCTTATAGTCCTACTTAGGGTGCGTAAGAACAAACTATATTAAAAACCTATGCTCCTAACACTAATTTCAACGTCATGATTCGATCACCATATCATTGTATGTCTACTACACTATCCTTTAAATCTTTATTTATGATAATACCAACTCCGTTTCGAGCCTTTTCTTTACCCGAGTACCATAATTTAAAACCTGTATCCTCTATCTCCTTTGCTTTTTCTCCAACCCATTTTGTCTCTTGTAAACATAGAATATGAATCTTTCTCCGAATCATAGTATCTACCACCTCCATTAGCTTACTGGATAATGTTATGATATTCCAAGAACCAATACGAATCTTATTATCTAGGACTAGTTTCCTTACCTCCCGCATCCGTCCATATTCAAAATGCGAAGGCCCTATCTGAAAATTATTCACTACATTCGGGCGGCAATGTAGCAGGACTAACTTTTACCTACATCCGTCCATGATGTGGGAACCCTCTCTGCAATTAATTCACTACATTCGGGCAAAAATGTAGTGGCCCTTGCTTACTTATCACTGCATTCGGGCTCTGCAGCACGTCGCTAGGCGGGGACGCCTCAAAGCAATGCTCATAGTTTTTGTAATCTATGTTATAAAAATCTGACGAAGTTTTACGATGGTTGTCGGAAGCCTAACACAACCCTCATCCTTTATCTAGGCTTGGGACCGGCAATGCAATGGTGATCCCTTACATGGGCGGAGTTAATAAAAATGAAAATAGTGCAAAGGTTAAATGAATAGTAGCATGCACCAAGATTGTGGATATAGCAGGACTATCATAAGTATAGGCATTATACGCCACCGAACAAGCACGCATAAGCATGGACGTGGGACATATAGTGAAGCATACCTAGCATTTGACCTCTGCGCGTGTGTGGAGGATAGAGAAGCTTTAAGCGTATCATTCTTATCTTTAGATCTACAGAATTGTATTAGTACCAACTCATTACACTGTCAAAAGTTGTCGACCAGTAACTGACCACTTACACTCATGATTTTGAAACCGTGGAATTTAGCCCAACAAAGTCGTGCTTCCCCAGGGTTCCGCCATTCAATATAACACTTGAGAGTTGCGCCTTCAATTTTCTCGATCAAAGCATCAGAAACACTCTCATTGATTTGATTCCATTGCATAAAACAACATGATTGAAAGTGCAGTGCAAATTTAGATTCTACGTAAAATTCCAAACCCAATCATCCGAATGACTAAACATTTTGGTGCAACAAAAGGTCTCCATGGCAACTGTAGTTGCAAGGATGATTGATTCCCCTGAAGAAGAGTCGCTGCTTTGCTCCCGCTTCATGTTTGCATCACTTTCGCATCCCAACATGATACAGGGTTCATCTCTTATACGGTTGACTTCCATGTCCCGCTTATCGATCGTCGTTCATTTCATATCCTGGTAAAACCAAAACCAGAAGCCAAGCCTCACTATATGCTAAACACGATCTGCTAAATGAAGTCCAAGTTACGATTGTGCTCCACCTTGTGTGATATTTGAAAAGGCAAGACTGTGTTCTATAGTTTCCTTGAAACGGTTTCTGGACGTTCTTCTTGTAGCTTGGTAACTATGACAAAACCATCAAATTTTGCATGGATAGCCAACCAAGAAACTCAAGAAAAATAATATATAGGAAGGGCCAGAAAAGGAACTCCCTCCTGTGGTTCTGGTTAGGAAACCATAGGGAAAATCCCTGGAGATTCAAAGAAGACACCCACCTTTGCATTGAACCTCTATAAAGAATCAAACCAGTAGGCCTCTGTTCTCACAACCAAAATTCATTTCACAGAACGCCACCCCATTTCAGAAAACATGAAAGGGTGTTGATATTTGGAATCAACAAAATATTTACAGCATAGCCTTCAAGGTACAAAATCATGTTACAGAAGGGTGAGACTGCGGCATGGCTTAATTGCCTCTTTTCACAGGCACTGAAAGCTACGAAAATCATAGGAAAACTCCGCCTGTTCTGGAGTACTTCGATTGTCGGATCTCTGCAGATAGTTGCTTTGTCTTCTTGAACTGCCTCTCGACTCTGAACGTGCTGGTTTTGCAGTGAAACTGTGACGGACATGTACTTCATGGCTATTCATCATCCCGTAGCAATAACTGCCTCCAACAATGATTTCCAATATCACCTCATGGTCTATTGTATCTTCGGCCCACCAGTTTTGAGGCACACCATCGATCAATTCTTCCTGGGTATGAATCTCTTTATGGTGAACAGAAACTTCTATGACTTGACCAGGCCTCAATACACCCACGGCAGGATTGACCTGGAAACGATTCCAAAAGAATGTAAGAAACAGATCCCCAGAGATCAACATACAGGGAGGTTAACCAAGAATTAGCAAGAGGAATTATATGAATACAAAACCAAACCAAGCGTCATCCGATGCTAATGGGTTCAACTACATAAATTTGTAGTTGGCATTCTTGCCATTGTAATCTATATTGGTCATACAGACAAACATGAACCAAAACCAAGCCTTTCTCACAATAAGTGGGGTGGCTACTTGGATTCTTAGTCGTCAAATAGCTCAATCCTATGCCATATTAGCATTTATCTCTAGACATGAATGATCATATTTTATTGTTTCCTTTCAACACTCGACAACCTTCCTTTGCCTCTTATTAAGTATTAACTATCTAATTTTTTGTACCTTCTTTCTTGAGCTCCATCTAGTTTTTCAAATGTCCAAACCACCTCAACTGTCTCATATTTTATCTTCTATTAGGTATACAAATATAAGTCCAGAAAAGCATTACCATGTTGAACTGATAACCACAAGATTTTCAAAATGTTCCTTGGCTTACTATATATGCATAAACATAAAAACCAGTTTTGATGCTCAATAAAGAAGTTCCTAGATCAATGAAACTATTTCTTTTAACAAGGAAATTAAGAGCTTCGATTGTGGAGGACAAACCGGAAGGAAATTACCTCGAGCCAGCGAGGAAAACCATAGTCACCTCTCAAATGACGCTCAGTAACAAATCCATCATCCTTTATGGTAGATTGCTCTTTGCAGATTACTTTGAAAGTGGCCTTGTTCTTCACACATCTGTTAGTGATGCGAAGGATAGAAGTTTCCTGGTCTTGCAGAATGATGTTGTTTGTACTGACAACGGTTTCAGGTACATTGTTTAAATCATTCAGCAGAGACTGGACTTTGTCATTAGACAACAGAATATTCCCAAATTCCATCCTCCTTATCCACTCATCAACATGTGCTATATCGAGATTGAATACGCATCTGACAGGCTTGTGATCACTGTCTGTCACATCCATGCAAGCATCATACCTGGTAAAGGAAAACCAAACTAATGCTAAAAATGTCTAAATAAAAGTGGGTTAAGAAATCAAAATATGATAACTTTTAAATGGAATACCGCGATACAGTCGAAACTACAGGGCACTCTAACGAACAACAGGATGTCGAAGAAGAGCGGTTGTCACGATATAAAATTCTGTCACACCAAGCAGGAATACGCTTCTTCTCACCTGAATCATACCCTGGATAAAGAGAACCATAGTGAAATTCATAGTTTCATATATTTCAAGCAGAAAGGTAATTGCTTACTAGGAAACAGTTCAGACAGATTTTCCTAGCGTGCACATGATGCAACGGCCAGCGCAAAAGGAAAGTTTTAAATACCTAGGGTCAATTTTTCAGAGTGATGGAAGAATTGATGGAGATGTTACGCATAGAATTAATGCTGGTTGGTTAGAATGGAGAGGAGCATCAGGTATTCTTTGTGATAAGAAGATACCATTAAAGTTAAAAGGTAAATATTATAGAGCAGCAATTAGGCCTGCCATGTTTTATGGTTCTGAGTGTTGGGCAGTTAATCATCAACATGTACAAAAGATGTCTATGACAGAAATGAAGATGTTGAGATGGATGAGTGGTCATACAAGAAAAGACCATATACATAATGAGGTTATTAGAAACAAATTAGGAGTGGAACCAATAGAAGATAAAATGAGAGAATATCATTTAAAATGGTTTGGACATATAGAAAGAAGATCAAAAGAAGAACCTGTAAGAAGGTTAGAAAAACTAAATTTGGAAAGTATTAAAAGAGGTAGAGGATGACCACAAAAGTGTTGGAAAGAAACAATAAAGAATGATTTAGCTCATTGCGAGTTAACTGCTAACATGGCACACGATAGGGATCTGTGGAAACAAAGAATTCATGCAGCCGACCCCGTCTAGTATGGGAAAAGGCTTAGTTGTTGTTGTTGTTGTTGTTGCACATGAAGCAACGGCTTATTATGCTTACCCTGTAGACCTGCTTGGTGCCTCTCAAATTTGTATGTTGGAGGGAATTTCGAAATTGCTTCACGCATCCCCTGGAATACACGTCCAGCTTTCATTTCTGCTCTAAGTTGGTCCCTTTCTCGGAGCCAGTCAAAGCACCTCTGAGATACAAAATCCCTTGCTTCATCATAGGAAATACCATGGAGTCGATAGTTGAAATCTCCTAGAAATATTAGCATGTCTGCCTCCGCTAAGTCAGGCCTGTTTTCTTCATGTTGGAACCCCATGACCTATTGAAGTTCAAACATAAATAAGATCAATGCAAACATTGTCAACTAAGCTACATTTCGAACAAATGATATCTCATAAGCGTTACATACATGTACACCACGAGGCAAATGAGCAGAAGTAGAAATACCAGCTGCAGCAAAAAGAGAAACACATTCTTCAGTTACAATATACATATGATACACACATAGCGAGTGATTAGGATGACCCATCTTACCAGCTGCAGCATTTACACCAGTAGTTGGTCTACTGAAGACCATGGTTCGATAAACATGGTCAAAATCGGCATTTCGTTTATTAACAGCCTCCAAATGTGCTGCAAAATGACAGTTAACGAAGCACAGTGTCCGCTTGTACACTCTCATCTTCAAGCCAACAGCTCCCTGCGTTTAAGAAACTATATGATTACTTACTACTCTGAGAGAAAAGGATCCAATCATTAGTTTTGCAAAAAATTAAAATGAAAAGCATCCTGATTCTCATTCAAGAGTTCTCCAACAGGGACCTGAAAGTTATGACTAATTCCAGACCTAGCAAACATGAAATAAAACGTGAGGATTGCAAATTTCTCCTCTGTTAAAGATTGGATTTCAGCATCAGTGTCAGAAAATTGCAAGTAATTTTCAGAAATTAGAATAGTCTCAGTTGCAACTAAAAAAGAAAGAATAACACATTTTATATCTGGAATTCCTTTAGTAGTATCTACAGTAAAAGAAAAAGTGGCGATATCAAATGGCAAATGTTCATGCTGGAGGATTCCCATACTTCCACGTTAAATTTGACTTAACCATGATGTTTGGACCATTTATAAAAGAATCCTTGTCTTCACAAGTTTTGAGCCTGTGTTATTCACCATTTTTTAATTTCAAGTGTATATTGCAAAATAGATAGATTCAGCATTTGGCAGCCACATCCACGGAACAGTATCTTCAATATATATATATATATATATATATATATATATATATATATATATATATATATATATATATATATATATCGCAGTTCAAGACCACCATATATAGCGGAAAAGGAAAATTTCATGTCCCCCTAGTAGAACTGCTTTTAGTTCTGCTTATCATGCACACACACACAAAGGCATACATACATATATATATATATATATATATGAAATACACTACACACACAAACATATATACATGCATACATATATATATACATGCATATATATATATATAGAGAGAGAGAGAGACTAGGAAACTTGAAAATTGTGTATACCTTGTTGCCAATAGCACGTCCAAACCCACATGGTACAGCTGATGCATCTACATCACCAATATATGGATGCAGATACTTCCTAATCCTAGAGGGAGAAAATTATATAAAAAAAGATTCATTGAAGGGTCAAGATCAAACAAACCGTATAAAGCAAGGTGCTTGTAATCACAAAGGCACACAAGGAGAGCTTACCATACAGCAATAAACAAGCCAGCTAGTTGCCTTGATCCAACACGCTCAAAAATCTTTCCTTCACCTAGTACCTTCCCAATAGTATCTAACCACCATTGACCATTAGAACTTCCCTCAAGCCCGACCTAAAAATGCCATGTCAATGTATAAAACCCTAGACACTTCTGGTACATAAGATGCACCTCAGTACAAAAGTGAATATGAATCAATATGATACTTTTGCATTTGAACATCAAGAATTATTAATGTAATAACATAGAATTTGCAAAAGTGAGACAAGAAATAAGCTAGTGGAAATAGTCAACTTTGTTACAGAATCCATCATATATTATTTTCCATCGATTGAATGGGTTCTGCTGTGGAAGGCTTTAAACTGTGAAGTTGTATTTATGTCACTTACAGATTCTTTTGCTGCAGCCATGGCGAGAAAACCAGCACCCATTTCAACTTCTTGCAATCCAACGATGATAATACCAACATCTGATGCTGCAGAACCAATCCATGATATTAGTGAGTCATGGGAAGCTCTTCCTTGTCCTACATTCCAAGTGCCCGCCAATATTTTTAAGGATTCTTGTTTGTAATAGAGAAACTCCTTTGTAGAAAGTTCTGATCTCATTATATTGTCAATAGGATTTGGAGATGCCAGAATCCAGGCACGAATGCCGCCATGATTAGCCATGGTAAAAACATAGCCTCCGCCAACAGTAATCTCCGTAACTGCAGAGCTGTGAGCAACCCACTCTCCCAGTAATTTCCCCTCAAGATTCATCACTTGCAAAATACCACTTGCATAGCCAACCCATATTCGTGTTCCTGCAGCACATATAGATTCAACAGGAAAAGAATGATGATGGAACTCTTGCAACCGGTTCGCATTTCCATCCCATTGCACCAATGAGCCATTGGCACATCCTGTCCATATCATTCCATCCGGTGACATAATAATGGCCTCAGTTCTTCGGACATCATCCACGAAAGGTGCCTTGGCTGCAGCGCGGCGAACAGCATCAGCTGCACCCATCAGAGCGTTACGTGAACGCTGGAAAAATGTCAACGAACCTTGATTTTTCTCCTTTTTTGTGGACGAAACAAATTTCGTCTTTATCTCATCCTCCACGGCAACATCTTGAGGAGCAGAGAAGTCTGGAAGAAGCTCAGCTTGCCCATCTAGTCCAAATACTTTCAGCAGATCCCTCGTACGAGCATCCCTTTCAGCAGCATATAAGATTGAGTTAGATGGTTGTGGTGTTTAGAAAGAAAGAGAAGGTTGTGCGGCAACATGTATTAGAGTATCAAAGCATGAAAGCGTGGCACGGTGTAGGTACATACCAAAGAGCAAATTGCAAGTGGCCACCGCCCCAAACTTTCCCTCTACATGTATCAGCTAGCATAAATCTTACATCGCCAGCAGGCAAATGACATACACCATCTACCGTTGCCTGGTTCCTGAGGTCAAAATAAGATCTCTCCACTCCTAAGACTGCAATATGCCTTTCTTCCTCCATGGTGTCTAGAGCTTTTGCAATAGCTTCCCAAGGCCATACTTTAACAGAACCACCTTCAGATCCAGACCACAAATCACCTGCAGAAATCAATGGTTACACTAAACCGAACAGCATCTGAACAACTATTATTCATGTAAAGCATACATGAACCTGCAAGGTCGAACCTGCACTAAAATCTAATCAAATAATCACTAAAAATCATAGAACATAAAATATCATTATGCCTAATTAGCTTCAGGAGGTTCGCATGATTAATACTGGATATTGGACACTTCTTGTGTTTAAGTGTGTTTAGTGCTGAAAGGGTTGACGTGTAATTTCTAGACACAGCAAAACAAAAATGCATGAAGCAATATCAGGTGGAAGTGGCAGGAAGGGCATTTCAGCAGTTCTCACTATAATCATGGTGCTGCGTATCCATAGTGCAACCAGTACCAGACAGTAACATTTCAAGCATAAAAGTGCGGATACAGAAACCGACATGAGATAAGTGAACACTTAAGATAAGTTTCATTACAATCTTTATAGCCTGAAGATGTCCTGTTTCATAATCAAACAAGTACTGGCCAAAACGTTCAGGTTCCTTTTACTTTTCAAATAAGATAAAAGATCAAGCGCATATGTAAGGTATTACGTTAAGAAGGCACACAGAATATCATGGGGATGCTACAGGAAACATTTCAATGTGAACATCCATAACAGAAACTTGACTACAACATAGTTGAGTATAGAATGCTGAGAAATATTATGCCAAATAAAAGGCAGATAAAGAGTGAAGGATATGATGCTAGAAGTGACAAACTGGATACCAGCGTTTCTCTCTTCTGGAATATTGATGAAGCATAGCATGGTTGTAGTCAAAAACAAAGAAAAAATCATGTAGGATGTTTCGTGAAGCAGAAAGCGAATAGTATTGTACTCACTGTAAGAGGACATTGCTAGGGACAGAACAGGATTACGGTGTGCTTGCCATGAAACAACTTCCTTGAATGGTCTCTCATCAGAATCTTCCAAGTACATCTTCCAGGACCTGACTTTCCCATCCTTGTGGCCAGTCCAAATAAGTCTGTTTGCAGAATCAGCAAGCAAGCATAGGGTAGGAGAAGTCTTTGCAGAATCACAGAAAGGAACTGTTTCCTCATCCCCTTTGACAGTAGTTCCTGGTTTCTCATTGACGAAAACATCAGCAAGGTTCCAAAATCTAACCCCAGACTCTTTTCCAGCCCACAACAGACCTTGTACATGAGTTATTGTTCTCAAGAAACATCCTATCTGGGTTTCTCGAAGTGGGTGCGGTCTCAATTCAAATGAAGGGGGGCGGCCAGGATGAATTGCTGCTCGAACGGGGACTTTGAATATTCCAGTTCCTCCGCCACTGCCAACAAATTCAGCCAGGACATGGGGATTAAGATTCTGATCGTCATTGTTCTCTGCAAGTGGGTTCTCATAAAGAAGCGATTCACCATTCAAAGAACATGTTTCGCTTCGACATCGTTCTGAAGTTTGGTACAAATGTCCTACATTTTTAGGCATCTTCTCATCAAGGCTATGTTTTCTCCAAGCATTTCTCTTCCCCTGAGACATCATCTCATTGTTAACACTACTGGTACCGAAATGCTCGCCATAAGAAGATGTCTTCCGATGAGTCGGAACTGAAGGAAAGGGTGAAATCTGTACTCCATCATTAATGGTATGCGTTTCCTTCCCATGGGCTTCTCCCCAACTCAATTCTGCAAAGTGACCTGATCCATGAGACCGTTCTGGTGACCCCATAGATTCAGAATGAGAGGTAATGGATGAAAAAGACGATCTTTGATTAGTGAATTCTTGATCACAGGTTCTTGTAGCTTCAGGAGATGAATTAGAGCTTGGATGGTGATCCGAAGATCGCGAATTTGATTTGTCCAATGATGAATAAACATCATTGCGAATCGAAAGAGAAGGTATCTGGTTTGCTACCTCGGTATACAAGGAGTCTCTGTTCTCAAAAATTCTTGGCAACGGTGGCTGAGCCGGGGGATGTGGGCCGGAAAGGAAATGGTCGAGGCTCACAGCACCCGGCTTAAGTGGATTGTTTTCATTGCCGGAGATCGAATCCATGGAGTTGGACTGAATATAACCATCCCGAGACTTGTGAATGTTGCTTTCGCCATCAGGTGGATCAACAGTAGCAGATCGAGCTCCAGATTTTTTCGATTTATCTTTCTTGTGCTTGTTTTTTCCAGGTTTGTGGGGAGGCTGCGCTTTGAATCCATCCTTTGTCTCATCCCCAATATCTACATACGAAGATTTTCCGGGAAGACGAAATGCCATCAATCAACTGATGGGATACAACCCAAACAGAGGAGACACAAAGATCAGCTCGATTTTCGGCAGGTTAGGCAAAAAAATCCTACAAATCAAAATGGGAAGTCGATCAAACACATTAGCTAAATCTGCCGAATTCAATTGACCAATTACTGACACCAATGAAAGCGAAGTCAAGAAGGCTAAATTGTAATCAGCCAAAGACACACAGAGACAGAGAGCATCCTACCATAAAACCAAATAAGTTTCTTCCACGGCAGTCAGAGTTCAACCCACAAATTCACAGAATCCTCTCAATTAACAAATGGGAAATCCGCAAACAGAGCCATGTGCAGATTGTTTTCAGATATCAATGAATCCGTCTCAGAACTGAACGGGCAGTAAAAGAGATATCCACCTCTTTGATCATCATATTTACATCTTAGAGATTCGAATCTAGAGAGAGAGAAAACAGAAAAGTCACAGATAACGCATATGGGGAGAGAGAGAGAGAGGGAGAAGAATGCAGAAGAAGGAAGCAAAAATTTGGTGTCAAAAGCAAATGGGTGAGCGGTGCAGCGCTGGCGGTTTGAATTGAGGACCAAAAGAAAAGGGCGGGCGCGCGAACGCACCACCACCACCACCTTACTTTTTAATCAATCCCGACTTTCATGGGGAGTGGAATTCGTCAAAATCACTTGCAGAAACTCTCGTGCTAACGGCCACCGCTTGACGGGATGCTCGCGTCCTTTTCGGTTCACACCATCCTTTATTATTAACGTACTCAGCAACGACGCTCTCGTCCATTTCTGTCTGTTTCTAGCTATCCAAACGCTCCGACTATTTAGCTTCACCCTGGATTATGCTGTTTTTAGTGCTCTTATTACGAGCAAAAATAATTAATCATTGTGATCAGGGATGGCAATTAGGGGTGGTGAATGGTGCTCATCCCTGGCTCGTTCGTGTCGGTTGGTTAATTGGTTAAACAATTCGAGCTTTAACATGTTCAGCTTTCAGCTGTTAAAAATTCGTTAAATGACGTTACTGAAAATTTTACCCAAATTACATTGCAATTATCATCATATTAGTGTATTTAAGGAAAATGAAGAGCCATTTTAAGTTAGTTGTAACTGTGTGCAGGAAGCTCTTTTATGTATTTCAAAATACGATTAGCCAATAATTGTTAAATCTATCACCATAGATTGTATCAGGCATTGCGAATTGTGTTTTTTCTTATGCATTTAGTACCTGAATGTCATGAGCAAAGAGCATGTAGCTTGGCTGAAACTAAGTGGAGGTCCCAACCCCAGTTCTGCCTTTTCTATGGAATACATAAATAATATGATCCCCAGAGAAAAATTTCTTATCGAACTTGTTCCTACAATTTGTCATTGCTTCCCAAGTCGGTTCTACCCTTCCCCACGGATGGTATTGTTTCGCATATCCTCTCTTTCCTATACTGTTGGCCCCATAGAGCAAGCAAATAAATAGGCATTCTCTCTCTCTCTCTCTCTCTCTCTCTCTCTCTCTCTCTCTCTCTCTCTCTCTCTCTCTCTCTCTCTCTCTCTCTCTCTCTCTCTCTCTCTCTCTCTCTCTCTCTCTCTCTCTATATATATATATATATATATATATATATATATATATATATATAATGTGGGTAAGATGATGATGAGGAACATGTAAGATGTTGTCCAGCCACATGATCTACCTGGAGAAGATTATGCGACTCCATACCCTAAAAACCTTATCTCTGTCCGACATTTCATGAACTGCTTATATAGAAATCTTGATTTATAAAAAAAATGACGGTTATCACCAGTCCGACTGTCACACATATCGTACTTAAGCTAGATGTAATGCCTTAACTAGAAGGTGCATGGTAGGATGAGCCTATAGCATGCGTTGTATAGAGCAAAGCAGCTCGTTACACTCCTTTGAGATTCAGCTACAAAGTCGATGTCCTGATACCAAATAAAACAAGCATGAGGCCGTCGCTTTTCTTTCTTAGGTGAGAGAATTGACAAGCGAATGCTCGCACTTGTCACCGCGTGGCACGTAACACCATATTCATTAATTCGTAGAACGAAATTCAAACTTCACTTGGTGGAATATGTCGTCTCTTTCGGATTAGCTATTACATTGCATTATTGGCATTTCTTCGAGATGTCATCCATGATGAATCCAACGCCAATTAAGTGCAAAGGATTGTCACAGTACAAGAAACAGTGCTTGAGGCATCACTGGCTTTTGGTCATTCTCTCTTTTATGAGCACGCGTCTGTTCCGTTTGAATTATTTGTGGTTTAGAAAAGCAACCCCTTCACGCCCAGAAAATTCAGCATGGAGCATAGAAGTTTAAGCCAAGCTGATGAAATCTCAAGACTGGCAAGGAATGTAAGTTAAATTGTCAAAGGTTTCAGATTTACAATAAAATCGAACAAAAATGACAAGTTTTGACTTGTATCAGCTAACAAAGCCTGTGTTTGATATGTCTGCGACTGCCGGTGTGTGTGTGTGTGTGCGATGCAGATACTTGATATCCATTGGGTTATTATGCATATACTGAAAACCAGAATTAGGATCCAAATTCATTTAGTATGACCAGATCGTTTCATATATCGAATCCAACTAAGTTTCTCTTCACGGTGTATTAACCTGACAATATATTTGGCACCGATATATCCTTACCTTACTGGAATGGAGATAATGGATCTGAGTTGCCAAATCCATCTCCATCCCCATTTCCTGTATTCACTAAATCTATGCTCCAAACGGATGTAGGGGTGGCCATTCCTGACAGCCTGTCCAAAAAAAACCAATTCAGTGTCAGAGTTTAGACATCTCAGCTTGGGTCTCTCGCTCGACTCCAAGCATCCCGAAAATTGTTGGGTGAGGTTCATGTATATATATATATATATATATATATATATATATATATATATATATATATATATATATATATATATATATATATATATATATATATACGTCCAGATTTATGATGGGGCTAGAATGGCAGCCTAGAAAAGCAAAACCACAGATAGAACTTCCTACACGTTCCTTTCCAGGAAGCCTACATCGAGCAAGTCATTTTTGAACCCTTCCATGTGTTCGTATTTTGATCAAACCAGAGCCTTATGCTTATCAACATTCATGACTTGAAGCTCAATTGGCATCCATCAGTTGTATCGCCAACATTTATTGTCACATCTGGTTGAGATACCTACTAAATGCTGAAGCCACAAGAAGGTAACCCAATCAAAATCCTCAAGCCTATCACTTATGAGAAAAATTGCTTCACTTTGGAAAGCCTGATGTTAGACAAGCTGAATAATAGGAATCACAGAGAAGAAAGGAAGAAAAGGTTATGAGTGACAAGATGAGTGCGGAATCACCTTTTAATGTGTCTAAAATAACAGCAGACCATGAGGCTGCTAGAGAATACTAGAACAGTCTCGAGAATCAAGAACAGGACATTGTACTTGATAGTAATGGTCTGCAATTTTATCTTATTGTGACCATTTCAGCAGTTTCATTTTGCTTACTAACATCCAATCGGCCTCCTCCAGTGCTTTCAGGACACAATTTGTCACCAACTTTTGATCCATTTCACGCATTTCTTCATGCTTCCCCACGAATGTCATCTTCTAATCACTAATTTGGCCATGGTTGTCATACAGCAATAATTTTAGATCATTCAATTCTAGAGATGCACTGGCACACCACAGTGCTTTATGGATATGAAAGATTTCGAGTAGTCTATGCCAACTTGCTACAATATAAGAAAGATATGATATTGGTCGAAAGAAACCAAGATATTATAGTAAGTACACTGCCATGGATCTGAAGCCCATTTCTGCTTTACCATCCGCAAGTATCACTTGTCTTAAGTGTTTTACTAATTTTTGTGTTCTTATACAAGAACTGCCCCTTATTGGAATGGTCAACACTCAACATCCAACAATTTGCCAACTGACCTGTGTATGCACAGATCAAAGAAAGTAGGAGCTTGCTGCTCTTAAGAGGTTTTCAATAGCTCAAATTCAAGAATTAGAAAATGCAAAAACTGAGAGAAATGTTACTTCTATGAATATGAGCCCAATTGCAGAACCATATTAATTTAACTTTTTTACTATCTTATATTAAAAAAAGCAAGTTTCAGCTGCCTAATTATCTAACATTCAGAGGAAAAAAACAAGTCCTTATGTGAAAAGTGAAAACAATATCGTCCAGCTGCAGCATAAAAGAACTTTAACCATGAGAGAGTTCCAGGCAGTTTGTCATATAAGACTTCAACTAGTGCATCAGCCAATAACCTTTCTTGATCCATTAGCCCAATTAACTGAAGCATGGATATCCTTAACTGCACCTTGCCAATCAAGATCATCCATCAGATGCTGTGCTTCTGCAACATCCAGACCAACCTTTCCGTGGTACAAACTGAATTTGGACAGAGAAAGTTCCTCAGTCAAGTTGTCAACCATCGAAGAGAAAAAAATAACTCATTTTTTTGGAAAAGGATAATATGAAATAATTAGTAACTAGAATTGATACTTCATCTCATATTCTCATTATGATTTTACTTGGACAGCTCTTCTTAAAAATGAAATTACAGCACAAACCATAGCAAGGAAATTGTCTTGAATCCAATGCACCATATTCCACCCTAATGGTTCAAACCAGAAACATTAGCCACAAAATTGCAAGGCCTATAGGATATAGTGGATGTAGACATGGGAAATGAGTAAGATCAAGGCAGCTTGATTGATGGAAAAGGCTATGGAATTTAGGATGTGCTTGGATAATTCCCAAAGAATTCACTCGAGAATAGACCTTCAGATGCTAAGAGTTGACTTCCATCTCATTCATATTAATATGTTAATCTTTTTCAGGTCTTCACTTCTTAAAATTCATGGCATCACTGTGTAGTTATTGTGTTTTGACATATGCAGCATTTGGAACTCCCACCTGAGAAGGAAGGATAGACACAGAATGAATCTGAAGGTTTGAGGATTTAAACTATGATGAGAATTTGAGTTACAACTTGAATTATCTTTCATTCAAATTCATTCCAACCAAAGACACCCTCAAAATTTCATCAATATACCACAAAGGTAAGAATGTAAAATGAATTTATAATTTCCTCACAATGCCATAAACTGAAGGATGTCCTTACTCTCGAATGAGAGCCTTAAATCCAGGATCCATTTTAGCAATAAGTTTGGCATGATTTTTTATCTCAAAATCAACTCCCCACTATTCCTGCAGGACCACTACCCCAGGGACCATCTTCTTTCCCAACAATAGGTGCTCAACAACATTCCGGTTGTGCACCAGGATGTCATCGAAGTACACGACAATGAAATCATGTAGAATGTGGTTCATGTGTCTCGTGAATGTGGTGGGTGCGTTAGTGAGGCTAAATGGCATGAGCACCCACTCGTACAACCCATATCGAGTTTTGAATGCAGTTTTCCATTCATCCCCTTCATGCATGTAAATCTAGTGATACCTGCTTTTCAAATAAACTTTGGAGAAAATGATAGCACTATTCAATTTGTCTAGCATGTCATTCAATCGAGGGATTGGATATTGATACTTGATGTTGATTTTGTTGACAACCTTACTATCCATACACATGTGAAGTGTCCCATCCTTCTTAGGGACTAGGAGAGCTAGTATTGCATAGGGAATGACAGACTCTCAGATGAATCATTTATCAATTCTTTCACCTGCCATTACAATTGATTTGCTTCTTTCGGACTGCTTCAGTATGCTAGTTGGTTGAGAATTATGACCCTTGGAATTAAGTCAATATCTTGCTTAATACCTCTCACAGGTGGTAATCCTGTAGGAATGTCGTTGGGAAAAACATCCTTGAATTCATCCAGGGGTTGGGAGACGATTGGTGGAGTACAGTCACCCTATCCTTACACTCTTCCTTGGTGTATAGGATGTACAAAGACTGAGCTTAATGGATTGCGACTTGTATTTTGCCTCTAGAGATGTGTAGGTTTTCGTTAGGTAGGGTAGGTTGTAGTTGTATACTACCCAGAGTGAAGGGTACAAGTGTGATGTTCCTCCCCTTTTTAGTGAACGAGTACGTGTTCCGCCTACCCTTATGCATAGAATGTTTGTCATATTGTTATGATCATCCAAGCTTAAGGTGGGAAGCATCCATTGGTAGGATGTCGCATAACACTTGTTCTTGTTAGTACTGTCCTAGTGAAAATGGAACATTAACTTGTCAATCTACCTTGAGGGAGTCATCATTAGTTAACCATTGAAGATAATACGGCCTTGGATGTGGGGTAGTATTTAGGTTTAGTTTTTTCACCATTTTTGTAGTAGCCATATTGGTGTAGCTTCCCCGTCAATGATTATCGAGCATACCTTGCCCTGAATTGTGCACCTTGAATGAAAGATGTTTTCTTATTACTCCATGTGGTCCTGGGTCAAGGAGCTTACTCCTCGACACACCACTAGGAGTAGGCCATTATGTGCACACATACCATATCATCATGGGTATTGGTTGTCTCCTCCTCAGGATCGAGTTTATCCTCACTAGTAACCTCTTCGGATTCTCTTTTTAGGATCATTGTCTTTTTATTTGGGCATTAGGAAGCGATGTGTCTTAATCCCAAGCACCTGTAGCACTTGATGTCTCGGCTCCTAGGTCTTCCTCTATTGGTTTGGTAGGTTCAAATGTTGAAGGCATCTTAGACTTGTTATCTGAGGGTCTTGAGGGATTATTGGGGTCGAGCTTCAAACTTGGGTTCTTCATGGGTGCGAACTTATTAGCTTGTTTCTTTGGTGCTCGATTATCGTGGCCAACTTAATCAAGTCTTCCAACTCATTGGAGGGTTGAAGTTCCAACATATTTGCAATCTTGGTGTGCAATCCCCTATGTAGCGTGCAACAATTTGCTCATGTGGTTCTTGCATTATGCATCTTATCATTAATGTTTCAAATTCTTTAGTGTAGTTTTCTACATTAAGAATGTCTTGTCGAAGGTTTTGCAGCCGAATATATAACTCTTGATAGTAATAATTAGGCATGAATTGTTGTTGCATAAGTCATTTCATTAATCTCCAACAGTTGACTTCTTGCTCCTCATGCTGGCACCATTGCTATTTCAGGTTTTTCTACCAAAGTGAGGCATACCCCGTGAATTCCAAAGATGCAAGTTGGCATTTTTTGTTCTCAAAATAGTGACAGAACTCAAATATGGTGTCCAACTTTTGTATCCAATCCAAGTAATCATTTGGTGAACTAGAGCTTAAAAAGGATGAAATTTTGATTTTGGTGGATTGATCGTCCATTGCACAGGGACAATTAGGAACCCATGCAGGTTGTCGATCCCATTGGTGGACAAGATCGGTTCTATTATCGTTGGATGTTTTTCTGTTGTTGTTGGAGGCCAAGGATCATGGCTTGATCGATGGACAAGTCTCGGGGTGCCCAAGTTGAACCTTTGTGGTTTGGAGTGTCGCGTCCCGAGTTGGACATGTTCTTAAAAGGTAGAGATGGTGGGCTTTTGGGTGAATTATGAAGGAAATGAAAGACATACAAAAGGACGTTTGAGAAGAAAGGTTTGCAGAAGGATGGAGACAGAGACGATAAGTTTTGGATTGACTTGTGAGAAATTATTTGTCGTAGAACCTTTTGCGATAAGGAAATCTGTCATGCCAAGACTGCTTCGAGCACCTGAAAATCTCAATGAAAGCACCAAATGATGCAAACCACTAGGTATCGTCCAAGACTCTAAGGATGAAAATTGTAGAAATAGTAACTCGTCATACTCCAATGAGGGGTTGGATTGATAAGAGTGCACTCGCCACACTTAAGGAAACTTGGGTGATAAGAGCTATCGAATCCTGTGTAACTCGGATGAGAGAAAATGAGAGCAAAAAATAACAAGGCTGAGTAAGGAGGTTAGGTGCCTTTCAAGGATGGTTGTTGAGAAGATTAATACTTAATTAAACCAGCAGTTAACAAAATGGTAGGTATTAATTAAAGCCGGTAGTTGACCAATTGGAGTTGGGAGGTGCCACTTGAAGTTTCTAGATGATCCTAGATGCTTCTAATTGGTGGGTCCTCAAACTGGCTTGAACCAATCCTACCAGTACTCGCAACTATTTTGTCATGAACCTAGTGATCCATTGTGTGGTTGGAGGATCCTGGAACTTGATGTCCGCATCACATGCTACTCATTAAAGTTGAAAATCAATTTTACACTCAGCGATTTTAAGTAAAAAAATTATTTATTTTTAGCTAGAACTTAAGTAAAATGTATACCTTGTAGTTGTAAGCTTCGAATATGCAAGCAACATTAAATGTTAGCGTATCCAAATAAATCTCAACCATCAAATTTGAAAAATATATGATTGAGATTTGAATTTTAAAAGTAAAAAGTATAATTATACTTTTATAAGTATACTTAATTCAAAATGTAACTTTTTGTTTGTCATTCAAATCTCAACCCTCCATCTTTCCAATTGAATTGTTGAAATTTATTTAAATATGCTAGGATATACCATACATATAGAGAGAACTCCAAGAGTATATACTTTTGCCGTGTTTTGTGATTCCTAATATATATATATATATATATGTGTGTGTGTGTGTGTGTGTGGGTATATGCATGCATTTGTACGTGTACATATGTACATACAGAAAACGCACACAGAGATGAGTAAACTTTTATCTAACAAATAACAAAAGTGACTCAGGTAATCATCCTGTGCCCTTGTTTATGCAAAATCAGTGAAACCGCGTCTACTATGCAAGTATTATACCTGTCTCGTTGATACAAAGAATCAAATGCCTATGCGTGTATGCATGTGTGTGTGAGAGAGAGAGGAGAAATTGTATCGATACCGATAGCGCTGTGTACCGTTCAGGCAGAAGTTGTAGAGCGAGCAGAACCGATCAAATTTGGCAGCTAGAAGGAGATCTTTTAATCTTTACCCGATCGACAAGCGCGTAGACATATATAGCTATACTCGGTGGAAACATCGAAAAGAAAATCTTCAACATGCCATTTGATTTATCCTAAACAATGAAAGTCAACAGCTTAAATCTCTACTTTAATAATGATTTTGCTGTGCCTGCATACATCATTTTAAGGTCAACCCCAACACTTAGCAGAGAAAAAATCTACGCCAATTAACAAACACTTTTTTAATTGTCACCGCATTTACGTATTAATTAACAGATTCAAGCCGGTGGTTTTGTTCAGTTTGATCCTGCCTTTGCGGTTGTTGTGGATAGGCTATACATATAATATCTTCTGATACATAATCTTACATAAATGTTTCTAAAATTTTATCCTTAAAATCAATAACGAAGATTTGAATTAAGCCACTCTACCTAACCTAAAGACCCAGAAGAGAGTTTAAATGGCATCGCTTTCAGCAAATCTAGAGATTTAGGTGAGAGCATGAATGGATTGCTTCCATACATCAACTATGGTTGTTTAGTTTCGCGCCCTCATCTTCCTAGTCGATATTTCAACCATATTGCAATGATCATCATCGTCATTATCGCGATGGTTCATGAAACAAATAGGAAAAATTATGTTTATACTTTTTCTCCCATTTTCTTTTAATAAATGAACATTAAAAATAAAACTGTGTCGTATGCATTTTTTGACCAGAAAAAAAAAAACTACGGGGCCCTTGCGCGCCCCATCTATAATACACCCAGCTTCAAACTTACGGCGCAGATTCTGTCGACTCGATCATGTCAATGGATTGCCCACGCTGTGCAACTTTCTTCACACATATTTTGCATGGTTAAGCAACCAAGAAGCCGTACGCGGAAACTAAATATATTAATTATGAACAAAAGAAATGCTAAGGAAAATCCACTTCCTGTGATATGAACACCGAGTTGATCATTTTCCAAGGCATGCATTATCATGTGAGCTTCTCCCTGAAATCTGCCTTTATAGATTCTATCTTAAAGCAGAAACAATGCTAGGTTACACTAAAAGGGTCCTCCGATTGCCTTGCTGCTTTCTCTCCTGCAAGTTTCTTCCTTCATCCACAGGGAATAAGAAATTTGGAATAGAAAAGTTTCTTCATCCACAGGGAATAAGAAATTTTCCATCATTGAAAGATTTTTTTGGAGCTTGAGTTGCCCACCAGTGCTCCAAACAGCTGAAACTATCAAGGGTCCGCTTGTACTTCTTACCAGAGATGCCGCTTTTCTAGCAAGTTTATAGACTCCAAGAGGGGAGGATCAGGAGTTCACCTTTAAAGGTCTCTCTCAAATCTGCCCAGTCCTCTGTGTGTGTGTGTCGTTCTCATCATTCATTCTCTCTTTTGTTTGGTATATTTTGTCAACATTTTACCTATACAGATTCTGAGTGGCTAAGAAACGAATGGTGCTCAATAGAAAGTTGCCACGCTAATCAAACATATAAAGCATGCGAATTTAAGTTTTACCTTCAGTTTAACTCGGTCACATCAAGTTCAAGTTTAAGCGAGCTCAAGCTTGCTTCGAGCTAACTTGGCTTTCAGGTCAGTTTCAAAACAAAATTAATGATAATTAAGTTTTTCCTTCCACAAACTGAAAATGTAAGAGATCATTTTGTATTATGAGTTGATTACCAGTGGTAATTAAACTAATAAGAAAGCACATATAATTTAATAAAGAATGGGTAGTCGACTTCATATTTTTCAAAGATCCCAACATGATTGTATATTCAACTACCCAGAATATAGGTAAAAAGGAGTCCTAATCATACGTATATATATATATATATATATATATATATATATATATATATATATATATATATATATATATATATATATATACATACAACCATGCACGTGTATATTCAACTACCCAGAATATAGGCAAAAAAGAGTCCTAGTCATGTATATATATGTATATTGTGTATGTGTGAGTGTACACATACACACATTAACATATATGTGTGTTTGCAAGTGTACGTACACACATACATATGTGTGTTTTCAAACAACGGAGCCCAGCGTTGTAAAATTTACGACCATCCGGCAGGGAGATTGAGTGCTTCTTCCTTAGGGACGTCCAGCCTGACCCACCTATTGAAGTTTAGAACGAGGTTAATTTGACGGCCTTGTGAAGAACCTCCATTTTAAGTATGAAGAGAAACTTGAATATCGAACTCATGACGTCTTCTAAAAGTTGAAGAACTTGTGAGCAACCCCCTTGCAGAGCGAACAGCTTGCCCCTTTGGCATCACTGTTGGCACCCTCATAATTAGAAATGCAAAACACATTCAAAAGATCGTTATGTACTCAAATGACATTGGCAACTAAACAATGAACGTTTTCTAATGTCACAGGCAATAATAAACCATGCATGCATGCTTTGATAATGATTAATCCATGGATCTTCCAATGTCGAACTTTAAGTTCGGGTCCGCATCACCTCAGTGGCAGATCTAAAAATTCTTTTAGGGTGAGTAAAATAGCCCACCGACAGAGAGTAAGTCTTCTAGAAACATGATAGAGCACAATGATAATCAAGAAGACGAACCCTCTTATTGTGGCATAAGGCTTGGTTTAGTTTTGAGTAGATCTCATGACCTTCATCTATGAGCCGACCAGCTAGCCAGGTTAGCTGTTGCTTATTTTGTTAGTTTTGGTTGATTTGATATAAAAGATATAAACCTAAGTTTATGATTCAAAAATATAAAATATAGTCACATTGATTGATGAGCAGAATATGCTTAGTATCCAAATACAAAGTTGCACGAATTAAAACTTCCAAACAAAACATTAAACTAGAATAGCATATTAGAACCCCAAGCAAAAGAGAGAGAAAAAGAGAGGTGGCACTTATTTATGATAATAAAAAATCCAATGCCAACAATATTAATGTAAAAATACAAGGTCTTATACATACGTACTAGATGAATGCATATATTTATGCTTTGTCATCTCATCAAGAAATCAATATTTCACGATCAAAGGTGTAATACTGCTTGCAGCCACGCTAATTATGCGTAGCCACATGAGCCGTATAAGCAGTATGCGTGCTTCTTGCACTTCCTCCCGCAGAGCCCGCAGTTCGACTTGTCGAATGCGAGATTCACACATTTACTTTTGCAGCATGCCTCGGTGAACTTGCACTTCTTGCCACACTTGCCACAATTCAGACGATCAATCTTAGTATCGGTGCACACCTTTTTGCAGCAATCACGGCCGGGACTTCCCGGAAGTCGGCAAAGTTTCGGTTGCTTGTCACATGTTTGTGGTTTGACGGCGAGGAACCTGCGAAGACCCAGCGACGTCAAATTGTCAAAGACTGGCTTATCTTCAACCTCAGGATCTTCGGCAGCACCCACTTGGTCTGGTTCTTCTAGCTCAGTTTGCTCGGGAAATGAAGATGATGTTACGAGCATGATCATCATGGATATGGTGGCAATTATCACCACTGGCCTTATTGTAGCCATCATGTGGTGATGGACGACGATAAAGGTGACGATGATATCGATTAATGATTGATTGAAAGCCTAGGAACGAAGGTTCAGTCTGAGGAAAAAATGTACGATACATGGCATTGATTTTATAGGAGGGGTTTGACGTATTAAGAGTTGACGAGCGGGTTGTGCGGGAAAAAGAGAAAGCGAAAGGTGCGGATGGGAGTTTGGACTTAGCTGTGGGGGTTTCTTGATATTTGAGCCAAAGAATAAAGTACTAAGTCATCGTGTGTACAAGTTCACTCACAAACTTGAATTTCGGCCGTCATCCCTAAATTTACTGAATTTTCTATTTCCCGATAGGTAGAAGGCGCAGGTACCGCATGAAAGTTTCGAAAGCGTGAATCCGGATTCAAGTGGTATAATATGATTATATTTCTTGAGAGAAGTAGGAATACCATTTATATGCAGAAATTCAAAATTAAGTATTTTAAAATTAAAAGACTAATGAAAAATGTTTAAAATTCTGCAAGATTGACTACTAAGTGAGAAATTATTTAAAAAATAGAAATGTCTGCATAAATCTCATTGAAAATTCAAAACTTTGCCACAAAGAGCAATAGCTCTCCTGGTTAGGGGGTCGATCAACTCACAAGATTACAGTCTTGGGTTCGATACCCAGTGCGTGCATCTAGCTTTGGCCTCCCCATTGTATCCAGAAAAGGAAAGGAACAAAATTCGAATTTTAGAATTTTGGTGGAAAAGCATATAAATAACTGAATAGAAAATATATTTAACATAATGGGGCTAATACTAGCGAAATTGCCATATTTCGTGCTTAATTGTTAAGAAACAAGGAGGACGAAAAGAGCTGTATATATGTATGTATATATATATATATATATATATATAAACTAACCGGTGATTTCATAATATTATACTTTCATGCCGCTTTTGCGTGTGAGCCTTTCATATCTACATGTACACCGTTCGTTGATCTTTATTTTCAAGTGATATCTTGCATTTAAAGAAATAAAATTGTAGTATCGCATGTGCAGTATAGATATGCATTTGTCAACCCACTTTCTGAGAATATTGCATATTTCTGGTGCAATGCGTGAATAAATCATTAAGTTATGTCCGTCAACATCGTTTCGTCACTCCTATTGCACGCTCAGATTTTTTTACTTTTTATATAACTAATTAGACTAATACTGAATTTTTGGAGAATATAGTAATACTAGGTACCAACTAGTTAGTAAATAGCCCATGTAGCTGAAGTGGTAGCCCACAGTTGAATTCGTGGGCTTTCCACCAAGGACGAAAAACTATATGGTGCATTGTTGTCAGTGATGTTATAGTATGGCCTACGGTACAATCTTGGGCAACAATCCAAATTTTTTCACCCTTCCTGCAAAGAATTTCTGAATCTGCTACTGGTTGCACAAAAAAAGGGAAAAAAAGAATTGGGTAAAACTTTACAAAAGGCAGTATGACAATCATCAACAAGTATAAAAGATGTCTGTGACAAAAATGAAGATGCTGAGATGGATGAGTGGTCATACAAGAAAAGACCGTATACATAATGAGGTTATTAGAAACAAATTAGGAGTGACACCAATAGAGGATAAAATGAGAGAATATCATTTAGGATAGTTTGGACATATAGAAAGAAGATTAAAAGAAGAACATGTAAGAATGTATGAAAAACTAAATTTGGAAAGTATTAAAAGAGGTAGAGGATGACCACAAAAGTGTTGGAAAGAAACAATTTCTTATTGTGAGTTAACTGCTAACATAGCACATGATAGGGATGTGTGGAAACAAAGAATTCATGTAGCCGACCCGGTCTAGTACGGGAAAAGGCTTAGTTGTTTGTTTGTTTGTTTGCAGTCTTACAATCAGCCTGTTATCAAAAAGAACCTTTATTTTATTTGTTATGAGTATTTTCTATCTCTTATGTATATTTAATCTTGCAAGCGGAAATTGTCTAGAATTTCTCGTGAGTGGAACGAATTTCTTATTCTAATTATTTAAGGTTGGGCGAATTATGCATAGTAACGACGAACTCAATAGCATCATCTTGTAACTTTTCTATTGGTTATTCGAATTTGAGGTGAGGCTTCTGCCCTCACCTCACCTCAATGTAAATATGCCACTGCTCTCGTGTTACTCGGGTCAAAGCGTATGCCAGTGATACTTTCATACTATTGGGCTCTCGCCCCGTATCATGGAAGACTATGTATTTATTCATGTAGCAGCTAATTACCTTGAGAACCGTGTTTTTCCACCGGCTACTAAGATGTTTCAATTTTGACGCCTTTTGTCAATAAACACGCATCAGTAGGTTTCTTTTAAGTAAAGGTGAAACTATCAATTTAAAACTAGATATTCATATTAATATAACTTGAAAAAACATAGGTGGAGGTAGACATGGTCCGTTAGTTTGAACCAGAACCGAATCACTCCTAGAACCAACGGTAACCCGAACCGGCTGAATCGATCCCAAAACCAAAAACCTTCAATTTGGTTATGATTCATGATATTCATAAACCAGCCCAAAACCAAAACCAACGGTTTCGGTTCTATTTTAAATAATTTTTCCAAACAAATAATTAGCTCAATGGCAAGGCATTCTCCACCCTTGCCGCTGTAAGGAGTTTGACTCTCGAAAGGAAGCACGCATTGCTCTTGTATTTCCCAAAAAAAAAAGTGGTTGGCACCAACGGTTCCAAAACCAGTCCCAAAACAGTTTGGTTCTGGTTCCAAATAATATTTCATTAAATTTTCTTGTAAATTTGAAAGATCATTGGATGGTAAAATTACATTATACCCTAACAATTTGTTGGTTTACATGATTTTCCAGCATATATGAGCATTTATATACTTGTCTAAACAAGCTATATTAGTAAAGCTGAACCAAACATGCATTGTTAGTGTTCAGCTCGTAAATCTTACTGAGCCCATCGTGTTCAGTTTGTTTAGATCACGAAATGAACATAAACGAGCTCATGCATTGTCCAATGTTTATTTCCAGCATATTGGTCTTGATGAATTCATTAAAGAACCATAGAAAAATCCCCTGAAATATAATAATGTTGTATGTGTGTGTTTGTGTGTGCGTGCATCATGTTAACCTGATCAGTTAGATGGACGTACATGTCCTCAATACGTTGATTTTTTTTTCTTTCTTTTTTGTACATAATACATTTAAATTGCATTAAAAATATGATTTCTAACTTAGATGACAAAGACTGTCATTTGAATGATACTAATATCAATTAATTTTTCAAAATTCAACGAGCGAACTCTTGTTCAGCTTCTCTAGCTAGCAGCTAGCTTGTCTCAGTATGGAGCTGGGCTCGTTCTAAGTGGCCAAAACAAATAAAACAGGGAACAACTTTAGAAGTTTGGCTGGATGAGCTTGAACAGCCTTAGCTCGGGTCCTCCGGTTCGCTCGCCTCGGAAACCAAGTTTGAAAACCAGCTGTAGATATACCTTGCTGTATTTCTAACTCAAGGATGAGACTTAGTTGCACTCCAAATACGTAAAAGTCCAGAGTGTTAGGACTCTTACTCCGAGGACCTATGTTGTTAAGTATGGACTTAGATTACAAAAACTACCCAATAATCTATGTCCTCATAAAGCAATGTAGTTAATTTAAATTAGCGAGGCACTGATCATGATTTGTGACCCTTCAAGGAACTAATTAAATTGGTAATTAGCCTCTTAAGCGATCTTATGATTTGGTAGAATCAGAGAAAAGAAACTATTATTAAATTCTAATCCAGAATAAGGGTGGTGGATAGTGAAATGTGACTAAATGATTCAGTTCCACAACAACAAGGCTACATGGATTCTTTGTTTTTACCGAGCCCTATCATGTGCCATGCTAGTAATAACAACTAAGTCTTTTTCCATACTAACCCTAATGTATTCTTTTTTTATTTTTTTCAATACTTTTATGATCTTCCTTTTCCTCTTTTAATATTTTCACAATCTAGATTTTTAAATCTTCTTAGTGAAGCTTCCTTTGATAATATTTCTACATGTCCATACCATCTTAAATAATTTTTCCTCATTTTATCCTCTATCGATACCACTCTCAATTTATTTCTAATAACCTTAAATACGAGCTTTTCTTGTATGACCACTCATTCATCTCCATATATGTATTTTTGTCACAAACATCTTTTGTATATATTGATAATTAACTACCAAACACTCGTAACCATAAAACATAGCAAATCTAATTATTGCTCTATAACATTTATCTTTCAACTTTAATGATATCTTCTTGTCACATAAAATATCTTATGCTCCTCTTCATTTTAATCAACCTACATTAATTCTATACGTAACATCTCCATCAAATTTTCTATCACTCCAAAACAATGACCATAGGTATTTAAAACTTTCTTTATAAGAGATATAATATGTATCAATCTTAATTTCTATATCGTGAAGTAATAAAATGATCAAACTTACATTCCATATATTTTGTCTTTCTTCTACTAAGTCAAAAGATTTTACTTTCTAATATTTATATACATAGTTCTAATTTCCTATTAACTTTTTTCTTAGACTCATCCATTAACATAATATCATATGCAAATAACATACACCAAGGTGTTCCACAAGTTTGAAAAAATCTAATTTGCCCCTAAGTAGAACACTAGGATTTTACTCAATTATACATTGTAAAGTTTATGTTTCATGTGTTCATCTTCTCTAATGTTGGGTTCACGTATGGTTCATGTCATAAAAGTTAATGATGCAAATACAAAAAAGATTTGGAGTTTAAGAAAGATGCATGAATAGCCCCTTTTTGGTTTGTTTGGCTTGTATGTCAGCCTAACTCTTCTCGCATCCCTTCTACACCCAAATAATGAATACAATGTACTTGAACACAAATATTGTTTGGTCATTTTTTTTCGAGAGCATAAGTATAATAAGATTGTATTTTATACTTTTTTAAAAATCCATGCCACAAAAGCAATTAAAGGGCATAGGTGCATTTGTCACGTATGGGCAAGATCGGGCTTTTATATATATATATATATATATGTATATATATATATATATACATGTATATATATATATATATATGTATACATATATATATATATATATATATGTATATATGTATGTATGCGTGTGTGTGCAGGTGTGTGTATTAAGTATATCATATTAAAATATATCATAAAACAATGAAAAGAGAAGTTTTCAAAGTTATTATCCACAAAAATAATTGGTCAATATTTGACAAACTATATCCAAAACAAGTTATAAGAAAAAGTACAATAACTAGATATCTAGCCGGTTTTCATTGACTCATGGATACTCATCACAAATTATTCTTATTTTGAACTGCAATATATTCTTGTTGTGAGTAAGCAGTTTTGAGTACTATGATATATTACTTATCACTATTCTCACTTATGAATTCACCAAATTCTACGTGCATAACATGTACAGTAATTTACACCTTTTTAGGGATTTAGCTCTATCACAACTAAGAATTCATGTAGCAGACCCGACTTAGGAGGGAGGTTTGGTCTTGGTTTTGATTGTGTGATAGGTATGCATAGACATGGTCAGTTCAGAACCAGTTCGGTGGTTTGAACTGGAACCACACCACCACCAGCAACCAGAATCTGTCGAACCAGTTGTGGAACTGAAGACTTCCGATTCGATTAGGTATTCGGAAACCGATCCGAATCGCTAAGCCGTAGCTAAGGGCGCTTGCAGTTGGTGGGAAGTTCGCCTCCGGGAAATATTACGGAAAATGAACACCCAAAAAGCTGAACCCAGGTTCTTCAAGTTCATTTTAAGATGTTTCAATGCATTGCATAGGTGATTTCTATAATTATCAACTTAGTAATGGAACCAATGTTAACTTAATAAGCCATGAACACATCTCTGGAGATTATGGCAATCTGAAGCCAGAGGGGTTCAGTTGTTTTCCTGTTTATTTCTCCACTATCCCTGCTGCATTCAAATTACCTTCCATATAAGTTAAGTCCATCATCATCAAGAAGCTAATACCTTTCAGTTTTTTCCTTTTCCTTCCTCGATCAACACGGGAAAGCTATGAGGGCAAACACCGAATTAATCAAAATTGAAATCCTTGTGCAAGACTCGCAGGTCATGTCAGATACAGCTATGCTTTATTTTTAAGAATCTTATTTTAACATATATATTCCACAGTACAAATCAACCATCTTTTAAAGCCAAAATTTCATGGTTTATCTATGAAAATTACCGGAAAAGAAAAGCCATGAAGCATCGAGTATTCTTCTGTCCAATGCAATTATTCTGCATTCGAAATAAGCAGACATAAGTATGAGGTGATAGTTAATAAAATACCAGTCCCGTGATCAATAAAATATACCAACCATCCATCCCTCAAAAGGTGAAATACTCTTCTTAAATGATAGACTTCAGCTTCGGTTAGCTGAGCTTGTTTCAGGCAAGCTTGAAAAGTCCAATGCCCACACAATGAGTTTGGATCCAGATTCTATGTTTCAGATATGTCCATGTCCAGATCCATATTAAGTCCACTTTTGCATATCAGGTTTTCATCTTTCATAGCCACATCCAAATCCGATTATGTATTCATTTTCGGGTTGGGTTGTGCAGACCCTTTTTCTGGTCGCATTGGAATATCCAAACCCGACCTGGGGTTCCTGAATCTCGACCCATTCTCTGGTTTTTTATCCCGGTTGTCGGTTCAGGTGTCTGATAAGAGATCTGTCGTCGTATCCCTTTGTGCGTGAACTTACACGCTAAGCTGCACAAATTTCCGTATCTTGTGTCAATCCTTTCGTTCATCAACATCACAGTCGCGCGGGAGGTGCATTGCTTCCCCTTTACTTGTTTCCCGCCATAAGGGGGAGAGAGAGAGAGAGAAAGATGGGAGGGGAAGCGGAGAGCGTATTGAATCTGGAAGTTGACGCTTCGATCCCCATCTGTTACGATCCCTCGTTCGGCAGTCACGAAAATATCTTCCTATTGGAGGTCGAAGACTCTCTCGTCCCCCAAATCCTTGACGGCAGGTTTCTCTCTCTCTCTCTCTCTCTCTCTCTCTCTCTCTCTCTCTCTCTCTCTCTCTCTCTCTCTCTCTCTCTCTCTCTCTCTCTCTCTCTCTCTCTCTCTCTCTCTCATATCAATTCCACCCATTTCCCATTGTTGGTTTTCGAGAGATTGTAACTGTCATGTTCTGAACTAAATTTTTTGGCTCCGGCACTTACCAACATGTGCCGTGTTTGGAATTCGGTTATCCGCTTCATAAGATTCGGCATGCTAACGCGATTTTGGGATAATAAAGTACGATTTCCCATCGGCTATGCTCGACATTATGTAATATGTTCAACTATTGACGATCATACAATATTTTTCTTTAGAACGTCCCTCGCTTCGTATTTTCTTTAATGCGCCCATATTAGTGTTCTTTCCCTTGCTTAGCGTGCATTTTCTTGAATGTAGTCGTTCACTTTTTTTATGTTTTAGGGTGCATGTTTAGTGAATTTTAGGGAAAGTACAAGTTACCTTTATCGATATTTTTCATAACTGACTCAGTGACACAGTTTGAAGTCATTTATTGGTAGGCTGCAGCCAAGGACTTCACGTCGGATTATGAATAATATTCTTGAGATGGCATTTTCGTTCTCAGATGACTTGTTAAGGATTTATCCTAACATCTCTCTTTCTAAATTCTTTGGGGTTAGAACTTGTAGTCAACCATCCAAAACTCTTTTTTTAGTTGAATTCTTGCACTTTTTGTGGGGTTCAGTGTTGTGGTCAGAGGTGAACCAGATGAAGAAGCTGTTCTTTGCACATCTTCCAAAACCTATGCTCTTAAGTTCGTTAGCACGTCCAATTCCGTCTTCCTTGTGCCGACAAAAGACTCTTCTTCCATTTGCGGAGAGGCTCAAACTGAAATGAATGCAACAGATTCAGCTGTATCTGTCCTCAAACTCGTTCCTGGATACATGGAGCTTGTGCCAGTGGCACCGAAACTTGACCAACTTAAGTCCCTGTTGAAGCAAAGAGTGTACAAGATGGATTCCAATGACCATGATTCTGGTAGCAAGCTTGGATTGTATACATGGGCAGACTTGGTTGATACAATCCAGGCTAGTGATGATGAACTGAGGGATGGCTTACGAGCGATCTCTGCTGTTGAGATTGATGGGTTCTATAGATTGGTTGATGATGGATTGATGGAAGAGTTGCTGACCATGTTGTTCCACAATGTGATCATACAAGATTGGTCTTCAGATGCTCTTTGTGAGGAGCAAGTTATGCCTGTCATGGTTAATGATGGATTTAGCCCAATACTTGTGTTACATTGCTTGCGAACTTACGGAAGGAAGGTAGAGAGAGAAGATGGCCATGTCTGGTGCTTGAATGAGAGGTTGGTAGCTGTGCTTTATGCACGGAGAATTCTTAGCAGACGAGGAAAGATGAGAGCAACAGAATTCATGGAAGAATGGAGACGAACTGTGTCCTCATGCCTCAATGTAAGTATGGACATGTTAGATGGTGAAGTACTAAGTGAGAAACTAGGAGCTGAGACTTGGGTGCACGGATTCAGTGTATCTTCACTACCTTCTTCTCCTGCTGATCGTTTCGGTGTTCTCTTCAGTGAACGCCAAAGATGGGAGTGGCAAGATCTTGAGCCATTTATCAGGTTGGAGGATTGTCTCTTGTACTTCATCTTTCCATTGCTTATTGCTTTTCGCTGAGCAAATTTGTGCTTCTATTTGCATCCTTCCATACAAATAGTAGTCCTTCTTCGGTGACTTGACTTGACATGGATTCTCAATTCTGAGCAGTCAAATAATTTTCGAACAATTGGCCAGTAGAATCTGACATTAAAATTGGATTCACCTCCATCACATATGCGTTTTATCTGTTTGTCTTGTAACCTTGTTATCTGAATATTGTCTTGCAGAGACTTGCGCGTACCTGGCCTTTCATCAGAAGGTTTGCTTATGAAGTACACACGACGAATTCAGCCTACTGCAGATGCTACACCCATTTTCTCAGCAAGATAGTTAGAAATTCTAGAATCATCCCCACGTTGTTTTAGAGCTTGCGAAGTTTAACAACTTCGCATTCCAGAACTGTACTCTCTTCATCTAATGGTTGGTTCATCTTTTCTTTTTTAAACAATTCAGATTAGGAAGAGAGTAAAGTTTTTGGCTATGTAACAGGAGTTGGGCAAGAATGTTCGGTGATCACCTTGGACATTTTGTAGGGGAAAAGCCTGGCATTTTAACTTTCTGCTGGTGTTCAAAATATACTTTGACTGTCACTTGTTTTTTTTTATGTCTCAGCATTATTCAGATTTATGACATAATTATGCTATAAATATTTATCAGTAGAAGAAATAGTATGGCTTGCACCATGGAGAGAGAAAGCTGAATATCATATCCTGTAATTGATCAATGTTTTCTCCACAAGCTACGTGCTGCGATTCAGTGGACTGAGGATAGAGCAATAGCGAGCGAAAGCTGTTTGGTGTTGTGTTTGAAGTTTGAGCATCCGTGATTTTTTTTTACATTAAAATTCATGATATGGATTATTATGGTAAGCTTTTGTTTCAGTGAAGGAATATTTGCTTTTTGTCCTTTGATGATAATTACAAGAGAAGGAAACAATTGAATTCTGTCAGGTATTTCAATTTGGTTCTTTCTCGTTCCTATTTATTTTCACGGCTTACATGTTTTGAGGAATTCTATAGAACTGTGAGAGAGAAGTTGCCTCTCACCTGACCCAACTATCCCAGCCTTTTCACGTTTCGTGACGATGAAGCTGGGGGTATCAGAAGGGAACATCCCCATGGTGAAGTTATCCATCGTGCGAAAGCACAAGATTTCTTACTGAAAAACTAGAACATCTTTTTAATTTGGGGGGGTACAATGGGAGGCCGAAACCAGATGCACACTGTGGCCGTTGAACTCATGAAGCAACTTGTGGTCGACCCCGTGGGCATGTGAGCTATTGCTGTTTGTGCAAATTGTAATTATCTTATTACCTTGTTTCCACCTGTGCGTTTGAGTGCTCATGTCTGAACATGTGATCTGATGCATAAAGTCTATATTCATGCGAATAAAGTTATTTACGCATATGGTAGAAAAATGTTCCCTTTTTTCTGCATATGACTATTCGAGTATTTTGATAGAACTCTTACCATAACACGAACTACTTTGTGAAATGAAAATAACTTACGGTATTTTGTACATACATCAATCTGAAACTGAGACATTTGACAAACAGAGTGTAATGTTGAAAGTGAAATATAGCAAAGTCTACGAACGAAGCTGCAACTCGATACAAAGAAAGCACCACACAAAGCCATACACAAGTCAAGCAATGCAACGGAATAAAAAGAACCACAATGCACAATCTCTCTCAAAGAAATCTAATTATATTTCAAAAGATTCTGCCACGAGAGTTATAGTGCAAGTTAAGACCTATATAGTAGTTACATTTTCAAACGAAGTAAAATTCGAAACTGAAACAGCATTTATTAATATAAGTCTCTAATTAAAGACTGCAATGAACAAGAAACAACTTCCAAAGTGCTGTGAGGCTCATTAAAGGCTTAAATTTGAGATTAGGAGACATCTGAGCTTTCAGATACCCATTTGACAAGACTCATTATGATTTCTTTAGTCATTAATATATGCTACTTGCTGCATTCACTACATCAAACTCTCATTAGAAAAAATGCAGATACTACTATCGGCGTCTATCGTTCCCACATCATATCTATTCCACAACCTAAACGAAAATTAATTGAGCTTGACTTCCCGTTGCTTCCTTCGTTTGTTTTGCACGTTGGGCAGGCAAAACCGGACCTCAGCTCAGTTAAGGTCAAGGTCTACAAGTCTTTGTTTACCCAGAGGAAGTAATTGTTGATGGAGCTCAGCCGTTGCTTTTGACACGCTGGAACAGAAGAGATGAGTTTAGCCAAGAGAGGTCTATCAGGATGAATTAGCTTATATAAGAGATGGCGGAACTATAATTAAAAAGAAGGATACAAAGATTCCCTGGCCCAGTTTCAGCATTTTTCTTCATTATTATTGTGTCAGATAACCAGAGTCCCTATCTAGCCTAACAGGCTAACACCCTGCTCCACCGACGGCCATTAAATGTGGTGCAACTTTATAGTCAGATTTGTGTCCTCCACCTCTTTACCATGCAAAAAGAGTACACTTTTTCCTCAGAGAAATCCAAACTCTACACTCTCTCTCTCTCTCTCTCTCAATCCCAAAGAGCCAGAATTCAATCTCAATCTACTCTCTCTTCCTTTGACAATTTGAAACATCGAGGATACAGAAGAAAGAATTGCGCAAATTGCAGACTGAGATGGCGAGCTATGACGACTTCCTCTTCTCTTCTTCCTTCTGCCACTGGTCCACGGAAACCATCGCCAGCGACGGATTTCCTAACCACCCAACAACCATTAGGGAGATCCCCATCGAGTCGTCCGGCGATTCCATCCCGAAGTCACTGCCGGTAGCCTTCACGCGCTTCCCGGCACGCCAGGAGGCCGCGGCGGTGGCGATTCAGGCGGCCTACCGAGCCCACCTGGCGCGTCCCCTCGTTCGCGCCGTGGGCGAGGTGAAGCGTGAGGCGGACCGTCTCGAGGGCGTGATTCAGACGCAAGAGACGGTGGACCGGGTACGGTTCGACGCGAGGGAGCGGATCCGCCTGAACGAGGAGCTCATGCGCCTCCTCTTCCGCCTCGATTCGGTGCCCGGGATCGTCCCCTCTGTGAGGGAATTGAGGAGGCGGGTATCGAGAAAGCTCGTGGGCTTGCAGGAGGTTCTCGATGCCATCGTCGCCGCCCATGACGTGGACGAGGTCCGATGGCTGTCTCGGGAGAATTGGCACCAGGAAGAAGGGGAAGAGAGGACGGAGTGGGAAATCGGCGACGAGGAGGAGGAGAGTTTGAGGAGGTTTTGGGGTTTACAGAGTGCCTTGGCGCTTTGAATTGTGCATATATACTCGCAAACTGATGAGCAAATTGGATGTGTGATATAACGGTATGAACAATTTGCTCCTTTGCTGCTTCTCAGAATCTCTTTGTAATTGAAAGTGAAGAACTCTTGGTACACGCTTGGTTCGCCGGGAGAATGAATTCGCGTGATGGAAAGATTCGTTCTATCTGATGAAATTCACAAATGAGAGAATTGACTTCTTTCAAGTCGATAAATTCAATCATTCTGGGAGGGATTGTTTGATTCGCATGATCCCATGTGCGTCAAAGCACCCGATTATGCCGAGAACTACTAGTCTACAGACTCGGCCCTCGAATAAAACACCTCCTTGGGGGCTGTCTGCATTGTAGAACGCAAACGCCAGACCGATATTCCTTGGGAATAATCGATTTAGAGAAACCCGGGGCTTCGGATAAGATGACAAAAAAACTAATAACGTCATGGAAATTATGTGTGTCTGCTTCACAGATTTTCACTCACAAGTTTGGCAAAATTTTGATGCCAAATAGGCTCCTTGGAGGCGTTTGATCGCAGGGCCATATGTGAAACGTATCGCCCGTCTGCTGGGTGCCCACGGTTTTAAAGAAAAACGATGCGCGTGGGCTGTGCGTTCTGTGGCCTGCATGCTCCGGGTTTGCATGGCACTCGACCGCGGTTGTGTATGGCATGGGATTCAGGGCGGCAGCCCCACGTCACGTACGAAGGAGCTGGCACTAGCATCCGATTGAAGACATGGATTCTGGTTTACCTCGTGTATTTGGCTCTTGGATGGATTGCGAGCGACCTGTGGATCATAGTAGGATTTGTTCTTGGGACCTGTGGTGTGGGAGCACTTATGATGATTGAAACTGGTCCTTTAGGGAGTCGAGTAGCTTGAGTTGGGTGTTCGGTCCTTGTGAGAGATCTTCAGAGAGGGAGTGTGCAAGAGAAAGGTTAGGTGGAAGTCCGGGACTTTGTTGTTGGTTGTCTTCTTTATTTTCACCATTGTAGTGTCACGTGTACTCCTATGTAAGATCTTGTATTTGACCGATCATATTATGAATAAAAGAACTCCTTGGGGCTTGCTTGAATTGTGATTCATTGTGCTTAGTGTTCATCGTATGCATCTCTGTGTTCTATGCAAAAAAAAAAATTGAATCTTGCATGTGTTCTCATCGGTTTTGATTAAGGGCTGGATGCCAATGCTGGTCACCCAGAACAGCTCGGTGACAGTTCTAGGGTTCCAGCCAGAATGCGCCGCGGGAGCAAACACACTCTAGGGTGCCAGTTGCTGGGACTCAACGTTTGTGGCACAGATGGGGCTTTTTATTTCGCAAGTTCAAAACATGCTTGTTCGGTTTTGATTCTCATTGGAAATCATTCCGATGAATTCCTGGAAGTAAAATCCGAACTTAATGTAAAAGCAAATGACATGAGGTGTAGGGCTACATAGATTCTTTTTTTTGTTACAAGAGGAGGCCGAAGTCTAACACACACCCACACATGCACCTTCTAGGAGTCGAACTCCCCACCAGCAGCTACGGTCTGCCATTGAGCTAATGCTCTCGGTGCGGCTAAATAGATTCTTTGATGCCATATATCTCAACCTTGTGCCTGTAACGTGAATGTGTGCTGTAGCAACCATAGTTGTTTTGCATGCCAGTGCTTTGAGGCAAACTCCAAGCTATTCTCATTTCACCATGATGATATGTTGTTTTGAGCAAATCCGACCTTAGGGTTGATTGCAACATAATCGATTTGAATGAAATCAACCATCGTGTAATATGATCAAAGTTATTCTAAATGGATTTACTAAAACTACAAAAACAACTGGAATTTCATGATCTTGGTAATTTATGAACGATCTGTAGTTTTGATCCAATTTGTCCCTAACATGCTGAAATAAGAAAGGTTCATATGATAAGTAATGAATCTTGATTCACCAATAAAAACGGTAGATTCGAATGTTGTTTTAGCGGCAAGCTGACATTGAGCCAGGCTCCAAACAGACTTGCACCCTGCCATGGAACTCGCATCCTCCTTTAACGAGAGGTTATTGAGCCCAGCCCCTAGACAAAGAGCCCCATCTCCTTGTCACGTTTTCTTCCACTACAAGGATTGTCTTGCATCCATAACACCGAGAAAATACTTAAAAAGCTGGTGATCACAGCCAACCCGGCCTAAAACACCGGCTACGAGCACCGAGTGTTAGCGCAATGGCACTCTCTCTTTCTTCAGCTTTTCTACTCTTCCTTTCTTCACCTTTTATGTTTCACTGTTTCTGCAAATAACTGTGCTCTCTCATTCTTCATCATTTTGCTCTAATATGCCTCTCTGTCTATGAGGTCTCCTCTCCCTCTCTCTCCGCTTTCCTCCGTCAAAGGAAGTTCTATCCCTTTCCGTCTTCTCTCTTCCTTAATATCTTTCGTCTTTCTCCGGCTCCATCTTCTATTGTCTTCTCTCTCTTCTCTTTCATTAGTATAGCATGTGTGGTTGTTAGACGTTATTTTGAGTGATGTTTAGTCGTGATTTTAGGTTTATCATAGTTTTATGTTCATTTACACGTATATAAAAATATTCTATAAGCAATATTTCTTTATAGAAACTTATTATTCTATATTTGGATTTTATGTGTCAATGTAGGGTGCACTTACACCTCTTTGTCATGCTGGAAGCGCTTGCACCAGCCCATTTGCCTATAGTATTATTATCTAATGCCATTTTATTTTTCAAGTCAAAAGGTTATGAAAATTATGTTCTCAACAATTTTCATACAACCAATGCTATATTTCAAAAAGATCTATAGAGCATGCATGAAATCAATCTTAAGCTTATTATCATAATCCAATTACTTCATAGTTTGACTTATGCATTCTTTATATATTACTTCTTGTGTTAAATCTATCTCATTTTTCTTCCTAGCTGAGTAGTTATTCTGATTTTTTTTTATAGTGAACATGGAATCATCAGCAAGTGCAGTAGCTTATTTTTTTATAGTAATTTGGTTTTAACTAAATTATTCTCACCGCTGCTTGCAAGCTCATTTTTTCATCCTTGTTCACAACCTTGAGAATCTTGAGTTCGTAGACTCTGTCACAGGATAAATTCTTAAATTCGATTTTTCTTACATGGCAGATGAAGACTCCTTCTTCACCTCAGCCCGATTTCTACGCACAAAACATCTACCGCTTGCTGTTCTTCATAGCACAACAGCATCTGTTCTTCAGTTTTGCGAAAGCTTACTCCTGGTGCACCTCATCAACGAACAACCTTGTCCTAGACTAAGCTACACCAGAACATAGATCACACAAGCACACGGCAATCGAGCACTTCACTGTCATTAACAATCGGTAATCAAATTACAAACGCACGCACACGGGAGATAGAACTCCAGGCTAACACTCGGTTCACCTAAGGCTAGACTTGCACTCGGCTCACACTCTCACCCTCTCATCTCCTCCATGTTGCTGCCATCCTTTTGAAGCCATGAGCCACTGTAACTACTCCCGCCAACTCCATGTCCTGGCTTGAAACCTTAGAACACAAGGGACACGTGGCTGTCCCATGTTGTCCACCGTTCCCTGCATCTAAGGGACGGTTACACTCCACTTGGAGTTAATCGCTCCCTCCAAAGTGACTCTCGGTTCAAGCATGAACCGAGCCAGCAACCTGTCTTGTAACTACAACCTAGCTAACCCTAACTAAGTGACTAACCTAGGTACACTTGACCCTAATTACAAGACCCAAAACACCATGGATCCATATCCAATCCAATACAAGAACCGATACAAGACCCAGCCAAGACTCGACCCAACCTAGCTAACCTAGTTGGACCTAGCTCACACCACTAGACCTAGCCCACCATGAACCGACACCACACTAAGTCAAGCTACACACACGACTCGACTTAGCCCAAGTTTCATAGAACACACCCGGGCTTTACAATGGACCGAATACAATACATACACGTACAAGGGAGGTTTACATCAATCGGCGCGTGCGTCTACGCCCATGCGTCGCATGGCGCTCTCGCTCTCTGAAACTATCGGATGAAGGATGGGATGGGTGCGCGCAGGCGCGTGCGCCACAGAAATCCGTCCTGTGACAGACTCCGTACCTGTGAAGCCAGAAAAGTAAGTATCAACTTTGAGATAGCAGGTTTACACCCAACCAGGCCAGTTAAACTGGGTGGGTTAACAACAACAACAACAACTAATCCTGTTAAACCGAACCAAAAAACACCATAAAAAAACATTGAAACCAAACCGAAACCAGGGACCCCGTGGTTCGTCTCCAGTTTAGTTCGACTGGATTGATTGCCAGCCAGTTATGAGATGTAAAACAAAATAAGAGTTTAACCACTTACACGATCGACAACAAAGAAAGATATTATTGAACACACCCGGCAATAGCTCACTTGGTCATGGGTTCGACTCACAAGTTAAAAGGTCATGAATTCGACGCTCTTGGCATCCATTGACTTCAGCCACTCCATTGTACCAAAGAAAAAACGATGGTTACCTATGTCACACAGACACTTTTACAAGTTCAACACTCGACAGACACCAACACTTCAAAATCATCGGCCAAATCATGGGTTATTATTAACCAAAAAAATCGACACGAAAAACGTGCATCAGTCTATACTCATTTCACAACAAGAAAAAAGTTATGGTTTGTCACTGGCAGTAGGGGGATGGGTGGGAGAAGATAATAGAATATAGCAGGCTCAAGAATTTTATCTTGAGGGTGCCGACACTATGACAAATATATGAGTTCAAATATTCAAATAAGGACGACTCAACTATAATGCATATCTTTATAAAACTTGAAAACATTATAATTAATGCAATTAAGTATAAGAAAAGTATAGGTACATGCCTTCAACTTCTGAGTTGTGCTTGATGTTGTTCATAAAATAAAAATAATATATTATCATATCCTTGCTAAATTTTTAGCAATCTCCTTTTCAACATAAACAATCATATAATCTGTTAGGAAATCATCTTCCATTTTGTTCTGCACTTTGTTTTAATAATTTTCATAGCCGAAAAGGCACGCTCAAGTAGTTGCTATTGATACAGAAGAGTCAAACAAGTCAAGTAATCTATCAACCAAAGGATAAACATTTGATTTTTCAGTTTCCACCAATCTTTGACACAAGTTAGCAATAGTAGACAAATTTAAAATTTTGGATGTTGAAAGATATCAAGCTCATAATGTTGCAATTCATATCCCAATGAACTTTTTCTTGCTTTCAGAAATACGAAGGATAAAACTTGTCAGTAAGTTTGTGTATGTCACCAACATTAATTGACTTATAATCATCGTTAGGATCTAAAGTGTACTCAATATGATAAGCTCACATCACTTGTTCATTAAATCTACTATTTAACTCTTTCAATTGATAATCTACCACGCTTATAAATATATCCACACGATAGTGATTCTCAACTATCACATTATCCTTTTCATGATGGGATCAAATTATGTTAGAGAAAGCAAAACCTGGAGATGTCAAACAGGGTTTGGCCTGGAGGGGCGGGCCAGAGAATTCCAGCCCATATTTGGAGCATGGCCAAATGGCCCAGCCCTTATGACCCTGGGGGCGACATGGGCCGGGTTGGACTGGCCTGTAGGGCCATAGGCTCATTGGATATTAGATTGGGTCTCCAAATTTGCTTGAAATTTAAATCCAACCACAACATTTTAGGATTAAATAAGACATATACACATATAATAAAATACTATATATACATGTATATGTATTATATATACACTTATATGTAAGATATGTATATAATGGAAAAAACTATACACATATATACATGTAATTGGAAAAACTATAGATATATATAGTACATATATATATATATATATATATATATATATATATATGAGACATATATACTATATACGCATGTAATAAAAACCTATACATCTATACATGTAATGGAAGGATCTATACATATATATAGTATATATGTAATAAAAAAACTATATATATGTGCGTGTGGGGGGGCATAGCACTTTAGAGGCCCATATAAAATGTGGCTCGGCCCATCTAGAAGAACCCATATAAAGAAATTGAATAGCTTGACTATTACAAAAGAAATGAACTGTTTTGAAGGCTATCCTAACCATAATCTCTTGACTTCTAAATCAATAACTATGTGTTAGATACAAATTCATTGTATTTAAAATATCTTGATATTTTTGCTGCAAAGCTTGACAAAGTGAATCAATAATTCCCATAATTTTTTCATCATATGTAAAATGATACAGTTAAATGACAACGACAACTTAAGTACAAGAGTAGCATCACCTTGTTGAGAATATATAGACACTTCAATAACTAAATCTTCAAAAGTAAAATTGTTCTATTAAACTACGTAAAGGTTGCATGTTGCATTAAAATGGGAAATTCCATCTCCATATCTTTATAAGGTACCAAGTTGACTCAGTCTTCTTTAAATTTCCTTTTGAATAGTAGGAGATGTGTACCTTGCATTTTGAGGGCATTCTCCAAAACAACTTCATTCACTTTTTCATTGTAAGAAGCCAAGAGCTTAATCATCTCAAGAAAATTACCACGATTTTTGGAGTCAAAGCTTTCATCATGGCCTTTAAAAGCACAAGCACGAAAAGTTAACCATTTAACAACATCTATAGAGGCTTTAAGCGCTAATCTGTTACTCAAAATTTGTTGTTCAGAATATCACCAACTCTGCGTCAAGAACTTGAGATACAATGATCGCCTTGCAGATATGTTGGTGACGACAGTGAACTAGCGTTCCCTCAACCCACTCTCATCCACTCCGGCTTCGAGATACTGGTAATGTCGAGCTTCCACTCCAGTCCAACCTCACCTTAGCTCAGCCTCTTATTCACACGTCGACTCGACACTCTCACCTCGTATTCCTGAAGGAAAAAATGGAAAGAACTCATGCACTCAAGTGAGAGATGTTTATTACAATGTGGACCCACCTTTGTGGCTCACAACTCCCTGGTGGCTTAGCTTTTTACTTGAATTAAATTGGACCTATGGAATCATAGTTTCACACCAACAATGTATGGGTTCTACACCAGCAACAAGTTCTACACTGAATAAACAATACACCTAAAATCAAAGTCCAATTTCGAAAAAACCTTGTATCAGATACACCCGTGGTACCATTTAATAAGTGTGGGGTAATAAAGTCGGTAAAGAGAAAGAAAAATGATAGTTTTCTCTTGGGATAAAATCCAAGACATGAGCGAATGCCTCCTTTTGGGCGGCAAGGTATCAAGTTTCGGCTAAATGTGAATAAATACAAGTAGCAAGCAACATGTACTCAGGGCTCAAGGTATAACCCCGCCGTGGTAAAAGATGAAGAAGCCGCCGTCCTGATTATCGATCTTTGTGACGGAACCAAGGCAAACGGTGAATCTGAGCCACGGAATCGCGCTCTGCTGTATTTATTCTGAATCGACATTGTTGAGGCGGGTCGCCTTGTTCGTTTGCCAATGGCCAATCTTCCGCAACCCCTTGGCCTGAATACTCCGTTCGTCACCAACTTCCCTTCTGCCGCTACCTCCCCTTCCTCTCAGGCGACGAAAGATAGAAAGATGGCGACCGCGGAGCAACTTGTTCTCGAGCTCAGCAATCCCGATTCGAGGGAAAACGCGCTTCTTGATCTCTCTAAGGTGGTTTTTTTCATTACCCATCTTGATTCTATCTATCTAAGATTGTTTATTCACTACCCATCTCGATTCAGTTATGAATTGGGGGGATTCTTTTTGGGGTTTTGTTATGGGATTTAGTTTTTCATCTTTTGATGTTTGTATTTTGTTGTTATCGGCCTTTTTCTTGCCTTGCTTATAGTTTGGGACATTTGGTATTCGCTTGAGGCTCTTTTTATGATTTATTGTCGATCTTGTGAGGGATCTAGGGGTTTCGTGGTGGCTAGAGATGTAATGGAGGATTTAGTAGTATCTTTTCCGGTAGAGACTGTGAAACACTCGTCAAGATAGTAAAGATATAACTTTCCAGTAATTGGATATGCCCATTGGTAGAAACTGTAAGATACTGTTAAGATTCTTGTACAGTTTGTGAATATATGCTTTCACAATAAGTGTGAGCGTCTGTCGGCGCACATAACCTGATCAGAAATAGGGGATAAAATTGACAGTATAGTCGGTCAAGATCATTAAGTTCCATGACTGAAAGCACCGACTCATTTTCTTTTCGGTTCATAAGATAGATTGTAAAGATATAGCTTTTGATAATTGCGTCAACAGGTGGTGTTTGTGTTTGTCCCCTCCCGCATAACCTGATGTAGGCAAAAAAAGGAGAGAGTAGTTGATAGAGTTGTTGAGTTCACATCTTAAAGCGAAGAGTCCATTTGTCCTTTTTCAAGTTCTTTTCTTATATAGGATCCGAGCATTCTTGTTCTGTTTGTGTTTTCTTTTCTTCCAAATGAATGATGTTATTTTCTGATAAAGCCACTCATGCAAAAAAGGATGGATGCACACCATATTCTCTGTGAAGCCCTTCATTCATTCCTCGGGAGCTAACAAGGAAGATCAATAGAGCGCATTTAATTGTTTTATTTCCATGAAGAAGATGACAGTTCATGTACAGAAATTCACACTTTCTTGAGTAGTCTATGGCCAAGTACTTTACATGTCAATACCAGTAATTGAACAATTCTTATTTTATGCATTCCCATTCAATACTGGTGTAACATATAAACATAGTCCATAAATTCATGTTTGAGAGTTAAAAATGATTATGCACCTTCCCACACATTCAACTGCATAGGCATAGCCCGATTACATCATGGTGCATTAATTTCAGCACTCTTGTGCCAGGGACCTGAAATCGGTAGGCATAATATATATGAACACAATTTTGGTGTTGCTTCCCTTAGAGGGTTAGGTATGATATCCGGTGTTATGGTCTGGATTCTGATAGAAACTCTTCTCTATGTAGAAAAGGGAGTTATTTCAAGATTTGGCTCCAATGCTATGGCATTCTTTTGGAACAATTGCAGCACTGTTGCAGGTCTGTTTCTCCTCCCAATCTTATTGTGTGTTATGGTCATAGTGAATGCTTCCATGTTTGTTCAATGGCCACAAAGCAAATCCATGAATGATAGTATGTTCTAAACAGAATCATATCTATTTCTTTTCTTTTCCTTGATTTAGGTAATTCTTTGTGTAGGAAACTTCTTACATTCTTGTCACACTATTTCTTGTCCATCTGTTTCTGTCTATCAATTGATGGATTCTAGCAAAACAGATACAAAAGTATTAGAATATCATATTGCCACAAAAAATGTAGTATGAAGAAGTATGTGTGCTCTTTCTTAGGTAAGTGCCTTGCGAAAGATTTAGATGGTTGCCATAATCTTATTTTGTGCAAGATCTGTGTCTTCTAGGACTAATAGTGGTTCTCACAGGACTCAAGGGCACATACTCTTTCTCAGCATGAGTTCCTTAGCATGTGAATGAGTGAATCAGCTGCTTCATGTCCTATGTGGGAAAGTTGAAAGTTTACTAGCCATTTTGCTCCCTCTAACTTTATGTTTGCATTTTGAGCAGCATGTTCATTTTCAGCTTTCTCAAGAAGGTGGAGTTCAGCTGATCCATTACATCATCTATTATGCGAACTTTAGAATCCATGGTATAACTTATAAGATCCAACTGAGTTTTATGCTGTCTGTCGGCTGCCTAATGTGACTCACTCCCTTATCCAGGCTTGGGACCAGCTCTAAAGGAGAGAACTTTCATTTTTGGCAGATTTTTGTTTTTAAATGATCCTATTTAGTGTGGCGGAGGGCTTCATCTGGTATTGCCCTACCTTTTGAGGGCAAAAGTATAGTTCCTAAATCCAACATTTTGTTTTGAACAACTTAGAAGTGAAGATGTAAGAATGCTAGAAGTGACTAAGATATGGAGAATGATAAGAAATGGGTAGCAGCAGATTTCTTCTTTTTCTTAGTCATGTATGAATGAAATGCAACATTTATAACCTCAAAATGCTGCAGTTAAGCCAGATATTAAGGCGCTATCTACATGCAAAGTGGCAATTGGAGAGTTGGTGACAAAAGTAAAAAGAAAATGCCTGCATTTACACCAACACAATTGATGAATCTAGCTTCTGAATTCCATTTGTTTTCCTTAAAACTTTAAGACTTATAGGTACTTGTGGAAGTCACTTATGTGGAGTGACCACTATCCAATTGTCAATGAAACTCACTAACCTTATTTTAAAAATAGTCAACCTCATGAATACTAGTCATAGCGGTAATACAAATATTTATGTTGTATGTCCCTTCTACGTACCAAGATATCTAAGATTGAAGTTATAATCAAATGCTTTATATGGTGGTAAAACTTTATGAATAAACAAATTACAAAATAATAAAGTTTATTCACTTAAGTTTATCCAATGATAAATAATTCACAAAATGAACTATACAACAAAGATCATTAATACAAGGGTGATATCATATAATAAATCAATGTCTAAATTGTCAAAGCAAAACCTCAAAAGAACTAACTAAACTCATCTTAAGCACATGCCCATTATAGGTATTTGGTAGCAATGCTTTGATAAGAGGATCAACTAGCATGAAGTCAATCACAATCAAGAACTTGACCTCCATGTGTTTGCAACCACTAGAGCTCTTGTTGTTATTAGAGAATTTGATTGCAGCTTCATTATCACAATATATCTTTATGTTTCATTTTACACTTAACTCCGCCCATGTAAGGATCACCCTTGCATTGCCGGTCCCAAGCCCGGATAAAGGAGGAGGGTTGTGTTAGGCTTCCGACAGCCAGCGTAAAACTTCGTCGGATCTTTATAACATGGATTACAAAAATTATGAGCATTGTTTTGGGGCGTCCCCGCCTAGCGACGTGCTGCAGAGCCCGAATGCAGTAAGAAGTAAGCAGGGGCCACTACATTTTCGTCCGAATGTAGTGAATCAATTGCAGAGAGGGTTCCCACATCATGGAAGGGTGTGGGTAAAGAAGTTAGTCCCGCTACATTGCCGCCCGAATGTAGTGAAAATTTTTCAAAGAGGGTCTCCGCATTTTTATTATGAACGGATGCGGGGGGTAAGGAAGCTAGTCCTAGATAATAAGATTCGTATTGGTTCTTGGAATATCGGAACATTATCCGGTAAGCTAATGGAGGTGGTAGATACTATGATTCGGAGAAAGATTCATATTCTATGTTTACAAGAGACAAAATGGGTTGGAGAAAAAGCAAAGGAGATAGAGGATATAGGTTTTAAATTATGGTACTCGGGTAAAGAAAAGGCTTGAAACGGAGTTGGTATTATCATAAATAAAGATTTAAAGGAGAGTGTAGTAGACATACAACGATATGGTGACTTAATCATGACATTGAAATTAGTGTTAGGAGCAGAGGTTTTGAATATAGTTTGTGCTTACGCACCCTAAGTAGGACTAGAAGATAGTATAAAGACAAATTTTTTGGGAAGAGTTAGATAAGGTGTTTGAAAAGATTCCACAAAGGGAGATGATTTGTTTAGGAGGAGATTTAAATGGACATGTCGGTAAAGAGGCATTAGGATATCAAGGGATTCATGGAAACTTTGGTTTTGGGGATATAAATGAGGAAGGTAGGGAGATTTTAAATTTTGCTATGTCATTTGATCTCTTTATAGTCAATACAATCTTCAAAAAATGAGGTGGCTTATCACAAACACAAATTGATTACTTTATTTGTAGGAAAAAAGATAGAGCGTGTTGTAAAGATTGTAAGGTAATTCCTGGAGAAAGCTTAACCACCCAACATCGACTTTTAGTTATGGATTTACAAATTAAAAAATGGATAAAAAAGAAAAGAGTGCATCGAGCTATTCGGACTAAATGGTGGAACCTTAAAAGCGAGAAAGAAGATATATTTAAACAGAAAGTCCTTCAAGGAGATGTTTGGAATTATGTTGGCACACCCTGTGATATGTGGAACAATATGGCTACATATTAGGAAAGTGGCGAAAGATGTGTTAGGGGTATCTAAGGGAGGGGTACCGGCACAAAATCAAGCTTGGTGGTGGAGTGAAGTAGTACAAAATAAAATCAAGGCAAAGAGGGCATGTTACAAATTACATTATGCTAAGAAAACTAGTGAAACTTTAGAAGCTTATAAGAAAGCAAAGAAGAAAGCGAAAAAGGCCGTTAGTGAAGCAAAAGCTAAGATTTGGGAGGACTTATATAAAAAAACTCAACTCAAAAGAGGGTAAAAGAGATATTTTTAGGATAGCTAGGGCTAGAGATAAGAAAACTAAAGATCTTAATTATGTTAGATGCATAAAAGACGAGGATGAAAAAAATTCTAGTGGCAAATGATGATATAAGAAATAGATGGAAAAACTATTTTTATAATCTTTTTAATGAAAATAAAGATGTTAGTATTAGTTTAGGAGATTTAGCCAAGTCAGAAAAGTATATAAACCACAATTTCTACCGACGTATTCAAAAGAATGAAGTCAAAGAGGCTCTTAAACATATGAAGGGTGGTAAATCGGTAGGACCAGATAATATTCCTATAGAAGTTTGGAAAATACTAGGAGAAATAGGAATCACTTGGCTCACAAGACTATTTAATGAAATATGGAAAAACCAAAAGATGCCCGAGGAATGGAGAGTAAGTACACTTATACCCATATATAAGAACAAAGGAGACATTCAAAATTGTGCGAATTATCGAGGTATCAAGTTAATGAGTCATACTATGAAATTATGGGAAAGAATTATTGAACGTAGGTTAAGACAAGTATCAAGTACAACAGAGAACCAATTTGGATTCATGCCAGGCAGATCTACTATTGAAGCGATTCACTTTTTGATACGTCTTATGGAATATTTTAGAGCAAAAAAGAAAGACCTTCACATGATATTTATTGATCTAGAAAAAGCTTATAATAGGGTACCGAGAGAGGTTCTTTGGAGAACTTTGGAAAAAAGAGGTATTCCATTGACATATATTAACCTTATAAGAGACATGTATGATGGTGCAAAAACATGTGTGAGGACTCATGAAGGAATGACAGACTTCTTTGAAGTTAATATTGGGTTACATCAAGGATCAACTTTAAGTACATACTTATTTATAATGGTGATGGATTAGTTAACAAAACATATTCAAGATGAAGTACCTTGGTGTATGTTATTTGCAGATGACATTGTATTAGTGGAGGAGTCTAAGGAAAAAGTTAATAGAAAATTGGAACTATGGAGAGAAACATTAGAAAGCAAAGGCCTCCAACTTAGTAGAACAAAGACAGAGTATATGAAATGTAAGTTTAATCATTTGGCTACTTCAGAGGACATAGAAATTAAAATTGGCACGCATTGCATTCCCCAAAAGGAAAGTTTTAAATACCTAGGGTCAATTTTTCAAAGTGATAAGAATTGATGGAGATGTTACACATAGAATTAATGCTGGTTGGTTAAAATGGAGAGGAGCATCAGGTATTCTTTGTGATAAGAAGATACCATTAAAATTAAAAGGTAAATATTATAGAGCAGCAATTAGGCCTGCCATGTTTTATGGTTCTGAGTGTTGGGTAGTTAATCATCAACATGTACAAAAGTTGTCTATGACAGAAATGAAGATGTTGAGATGGATGAGTGGTCATACAAGAAAAGACCGTATACATAATGAGGTTATTAGAAACAAATTAGGAGTGGCACCAATAGAGGATAAAATGAGAGAACATCGTTTAAGATGGTTTGGACATATAGAAAGAAGATCAAAAGAAGAACCTATAAGAAGGTTAGAAAAACTAAATTTGGAAAGTATTAAAAGAGGTAGAGGACAACCACAAAAGTGTTGGAAAGAAACAATAAAGAATGATCTAGCTTATTGGGAGTTAACTGCTAACATGGCACACGATAGGGATCTGTGGAAACAAAGAATCCGTGTAGCCGACCCAGTCTAGTATGGGAAAAGGCTTAGTTGTTGTTGTTGTTGTTTCATTTTACACTTATTTGGTCATCTTTTAACTTTCCATTTTCTTCATCTTCTCACTTCCCTTAGCTTTTCAGATTCAAAATTTAACAGGATTTCCATGTGAAGCTATCGGAATAAGCTATTGATATGTTGATGTTCTTGATACAGTTGATAAAAAAATACAAAATCAGTTCCTTCAAAACAGTGGCTTCTTATTGCACCTAGAGTGTTAGCTCAACTGCCAAGGCACTATGATACCCTTGCCGCTGGTGGGGAGTTTGGCTCCCGGGTGGTGCACCTGTGTGCCTGTTAAGGCTTTGGGCTCTTTTGTAACAAAAAAAACTGTTTTTTTTTTTTGCAATCTCTTGATAGGAAAGGCGGGCTTTGTTTCTCGTAGAGGATGGTTAGCTTCCTTTCATTTTCTTTTGGATTTCTACACATGTTCAGATCCATATTTTCACCATGTCATGTCATGTAGTAGAATCTAATTACTTTGAGTAACTCCTTTTCTATTTTTCCTTTCATTTGCTTCAATCTTCTGGGGGGAAATGTGCAAATGCTGTGTCCTCAACTTGTGCTGGTGATACCTTATATAGATCTGAAAACTTTTTTTATCTCATAACAATATGACATGGTCTGGAACTTTTTTCCTTTTCAGGAGATAGTTTCCATATACCCAGTGCTGTCACCACCAAATCTCACTCCAAGTGTTTCAAATAGAGTTTGTAATGCACTCGCTCTGCTACAGGTAAAGTTTTTTTAGTTCTTTTTTATCTTGATCTTATTATCTGTATTCTATTCTGCTCGTGGTTCATCCTTGAATTGTGTAGTTCCAGAAGAAATAATAAAAAGGAAACAACTATTTGTCTGAAACTTTCTTTCAAGAAGAAGATGATTGCTCATCTTTTGACTTCCTGATCCTTTATTATCATAAGAATGACCTTTCAAGTGATTTTATGTCTTTGATTAGCTTGACCATATTCATGCTTTTTGGTACTTGGACCTATTCAGTAGCTCCCCTAAAAAAGACCATCTTTGCCAGTGAAATAATCCTTTACTTGATTCTAACTAAGAACCACCTTTGTGGTGTCTTTATATTCTCACGAAGAACCATCTTTATAGAGTCTACGATAGGTCCTTGCCATCCTTTCTAAATGTTGTTTTCAAGGAAGCTTTTATCAAAGCACCTATCAATTGGTCATAGTAAGAAAGACACCTTACTTTTAATATTTAAAATATTGTTAAAGATAAACATGTATGATGAAGTTAGTATGCTCCCTTCAAAAAAAATTTGCAGCTAAGCACCTGTAAAATAGCATGAGAAACTGATGTTGAGTACAGATGTATTAGCTTAATCAACTTAAAACATCAGCCAGTCTTAACAAGTTTAGTGTATAGAAAGTTGATTCGGTTAGGAGGATGAACTAGTAGGGCGTTATTGATTACTTGCAATCCTTTAGTTGCGTTTCTGCAAATTTGTCTCACTATTATGTTTCATTTTCTTTATTGCAATGCAGTGTGTGGCTTCACATCCCGATACAAGGACCCTTTTCCTCAATGGTAATTGTCATAGATATATTATTTCAGGTTCTTTATGCATTGTGCTCTGCCAAATTTTCATTATGGCATTTGGTTGTAGGGTAATAGGTGTTCCTTGTGCACCGATCCACTCACTATTGCTATTCTTAAAACATTCAAGTAGAGTCTAAGGGTTCCTTTATTTCATGAAAGTTGTCGACTTCCATAGTTTGGACAAGTTAGATTTTGATTGTTTTGTTGAGTCTAGAATCCAGACTAGCTTTTTAGTTTCTTAACAGGATGTTGGTAGCGATATGGTTTTCAACATTTTAATCAAATGTCTATGATGCTCATGGTTTACTTACTGTGTGTTGTTGGTGTTGATAATTCTGGTATTTAACTTATGTCATTTCTGTTTAGAGTTTTTATGAGGTTTACAGATGGAGTCCATTTGTTGTACTTTGCGTGCATCTTTCTTTGCACTATTTATTTGATTTTGATATCTTCAGAAACTCTGTTCATGGAGTCCTTTCTTGTTCGTTGCTTGGTTATTAGTAGCCTGGATGCATCACTAGTGCCTATTCTGTTAGAGTGGGGAGTTACATCCAACCAGCTTTAAAATGGAAACGAGTTTCATCCCCCACTATGTGGGTAAAACATCACAAACACCATAGGACCAATGTGTTGATCATTTCCCATGCTTGCATTTACCGACAAGTTATTAAACAATTTGAAAAGATTATCTGGGGTTTTCACAGTTTTTGGTAACTAATGGTTCTATAAATTGCCGGTCTAAAAAACTGAACCAGTAATAATATGAAAGTCCTTTGGCTAAAGCCCTTCCATCTATCTTCCTATACAACAGGTAGTAAGAACTAGAATCATTTATTATTATGATGATGATGCTCAGTGACCTTCTCGGGTTTCCTAGAATCTTCCTATAATTTCAGGAAATAAGGATGCTTTAAACCTGTCAGGTAGTGATGAACCAACCTCAAGCGTCCTGACAATCTCAGTAGGAGATTGGTGCACTACATCATAATGCTATTGCTGAACGATTGTGAGAAACAAAAGCAACAGTTGAGTATGATTTCTTCTTTACTTTTTTAAGTTTCTCGAGTCCAACAATGCTTTTCATTCTAGTTGCTTCATAAATGATACCCTTGTCAAAAGAGTCAAATTATTTGTAGGGTGTGCATACATGCTTTCTGGTTTATCATTGAACCCACATCATTGTCCAGCATGAGTCAATAAAATCCATTTCGATGATTTGGTGACGAGCTTTTGATAAAATAGATAGATAAAACTTTGTCTGCAAACGGAGCAATCTACTTTTGATTTGTCCATACTGTAGGTTTTTGTTGCATAGTGCATATGCTTCTTCTACATCTAGTTAGTAATCCATTTGGATTTCTAGCTTCAGAATCGGCTACTAAAAGTTTTAATTTCATTTCCATGTAGCACACATACCATTGTATCTTTACCCATTTCTAAATACAACAAGCAAAACCAGGCCATTTGAATATTTGAGGCTTACAAGCTTGGGAGTAATTGGTGCATTGGTGAAGGTATTTGGTTCTTCCTACTGTTGACATTATTTCAATTTTAATTTAACTTTTGAGTCATCAAAGAAGCAGATAATTTCTTGGTGTGATGATTTTTTCCATTCATTTGGATGGCTACCATTTGACTAGTATAAGCATAATTGTATATCTAGACTCTAGTAGTGGAAGATTTTCCATACACTCTTATTTCTTGTTAGTTGACTGGAGTTGTCTCGTAACTTTAATTCTTTGATTCAACGTGAAACATATAAGTGATAAATTGCCATTATTTATGCTAACATGGAAAATACAAGGAAATGATGCATGGAACTCAATGCTACAATTTAAAATTTTAAAGTAGGACGTGGAGATATAAAAGCACCTTTCTATTTACCCCATCACATATATATCCATGCTTAGAGTGGGAGATGCTGAATGAGGATTACGATTCTAAAACTTTTTTTGTTTACTGGACTATCTCCAGAATGTAAATCTTAGATCCAACTTAAAAATATAATACAGTCATAAATTGCCATGTGTCGGTAAACATGGACAGAACGATACAACGACAACTAAGCATTTTCCCGTACTAGATGGGGTCAGCTACATGGGTTCTTTGTTTCCACATAACCCTAATCCTATCATGTGTCATGCTAGCAATTAACTCAATATAAATTAGATCATTCTTTATAGTTTCTTTTTACACGTTTATGGTCGTCATCTTCCTCTTTTAACATTTTCACAATTTAATTTTTCATATCTTCTTACGAGAGTATCCTTTGGTCGTCTTTTTACATGTCCAAACAATCTTAAATAATTTTCTCTCATTTTATCCTCTATTGGTGCTACTCTCAATTGGTTTCTAATAACCTCATTATGTATATTATATATATGGTCTTTTCTTGTGTGACCACTCATCTATCTCAACATCTTCATTTCTATTGCGGACATCTTTTGCATATGTTTATGATTAATTGCCCAACACTTAGAACCATAAAAAATAACCGGTCTAGTTGTTGTTCTATAATATTTACCTTTTAATTTTAATGGTATTTTTTATCACACATAATACCTGATGCCCCTCTCCATTTTAACCAACCGACATTAATTTTGTGTAACTATCTCAATCAATTTTTCCATCACTTTGAAAACTTCACCCCAGGTATTTAAAACTTCCTTGTGAGGGATGCATTCTGTGTCAATCTTAATTTCTATGTCATCTCAAGTACCCAAATGATCAAACTTATATTATGTATTTGTTCTACTAAGTTGGAAGCCTTTACCTTCTAACGATTCTCTCTATAGTTCCAATTTTCTATTAACTTTTTCCTAAGACTCATCCACTAATACAATATCATTTGCAAATAACATACACCAAGGTACTTCATCTTTAATATGTTTTATTAACTCATCAATGACCACAACAACAACTAAGCCTTTTCCCATACTAGACGGGGTCGGCTACATGGATTCTTTGTTTCCACAGATCCCTATCGTGTGCCATGTTAGCAGTTAACTCCCAATAAACTAGATCATTCTTTATTGTTTCTTTCCAACACTTTTGTCGTCGTCCTCTACCTCTTTTAATACTTTCCAAATTTAGTTTTTCTAACCTTCTTACAGGTTCTTCTTTTGATCTTCTTTCTATATGTCCAAACCATCTTAAACGATGTTCTCTCATTTTATCCTCTATTGGTGCCACTCCGAATTTGTTTCTAATAACCTCATTATGTATACGGTCTTTTCTTGTATGACCACTCATCCATCTCAACATCTTCATTTCTGTAACAGACATCTTTTGTACATGTTGATGATTAGCTGCCCAACACTCAGAACCATAAAACATGGCAGGCCTAATTGCTGCTCTATAATATTTACCTTTTAATTTTAATGGTATCTTCTTATCACAAAGAATACCTGATGCTCCTCTCCATTTTAACCAACCAGCATTAATTCTATGTGTAACATCTCCATCAATTCTTCCATCACTTTGAAAAATTGACCCTAGGTATTTAAAACTTTCCTTTTGGGGAATGCAATGTGTGCCAATTTTAATTTCTATGTCCTCTGAAGTAGCCAAATGATCAAACTTACATTTCATATACTCTGTCTTTGTTCTACTAAGTCGGAGGCCTTTGCTTTCTAATGTTTCTTTCCATAGTTCCAATTTTCTATTAACTTTTTCCTTAGACTCCTCCACTAATACAATGTCATCTGCAAATAACATACACCAAGGTACTTCATCTTGAATATGTTTTGTTAACTAATCCATCACCATTATAAATAAGTATGTACTTAAAGTTGATCCTTGATGTAACCCAATATTAACTTCAAAGAAGTCTGTCGTTCCTTCATGAGTCCTCACACATGTTTTTGCACCATCATACATGTCTCTTATAAGGTTAATATATGTCAATGGAACTCCTTTTTCCAAAGTTCTCCAAAGAACCTCCCTCGGTACCCTATCATAAGCTTTTTCTAGATCAATAAATATCATGGGAAGGTCTTTCTTTTTTGCTCTAAAATGTTCCATAAGACGTCTCAAAAGGTGAATCGCTTCAATAGTAGATCTGCCTGGCATAAATCCAAATTGGTTCTCTGTTGTACTTGATACTTATCTTAACCTACGTTCGATAATTCTTTCTCATAATTACATAGTATGACTCATTAACTTGATACCTCGATAATTCGCACAATTTTGAATGTCTCCCTTGTTCTTATATATGGGTATAAGTGTACTTACTCTCCATTCTTCGGACATCTTTTGGTTTTTCCATATTTCATTAAATAGTCTTGTGAGCCAAGTGATTCCTATTTTTCCTAGTATTTTCCAAACTTCTATAGGAATATTATGTGGTCCTACCGATTTACCACTCTTCATATGTTTAAGAGCCTCTTTGACTTCATTCTTTTGAATACGTCGGTAGAAATTGTGGTTTATATACTTTTCTGACTTGGCTAAATCTCCTAAACTAATACTAACATCTTTATTTTCATTAAAAAGATTATAAAAATAGTTTTTCCATCTATTTCTTATATCATCATTTGCCACTAGAATTTTTTTATCCTCGTCTTTTATGCATCTAACATAATTAAGATCTTTAGTTTTTTTATCTCTAGCCCTAGCTATCCTAAAAATATCTCTTTCACCCTCTTTTGAGTTGAGTTTTTTTTATATAAGTCCTCCCAAATCTAAGCTTTTGCTTCACTAACAGCCTTTTTCGCTTCCTTCTTTGCTCTCTTATAAGCTTCTAAAGTTTCACTAGTTTTCTTAGCATAATGTAATTTGTAACATGCCCTCTTTGCCTTGATTTTATTTTGTACTACTTCACTCCACCACCAAGCTTCTTTTTATGCCGGTACACCTCCCTTAGATACCCCTAACACATCTTTCGCCACTTTCCTAATATGTATAGCCATATTGTTCCACATATCACAAGGTGTGCCAACATAATTTCAAACATCTCCTTGAAGGACTTTATGTTTAAATATATCTTCTTTCTCGCTTTTAAGGACTCCGAATAGCTCGATGCACTCTTTTCTTCTTTGTCCATTTTTTTATTTGTAAATCCATAACTGAAAGTCGATGTTGGGTGGTTAAGCTTTCTCCTGGAATTACCTTACAATATTTACAACACGCTCTATCTTTTTTTCTACAAATAAAGTAATCAATTTGTGTTTGTGATAAGCCACTCTTATAAGTAATTAAATGTTCATCTCGTTTTTTGAAGATTGTATTGACTATAAAGAGATCAAATGACAGCAAAATTTAAAATCTCGCTATCTTCCTCGTTTATATCCCCAAAACCAAAGTTTCCATGAATCCCTTGATACCCAAATGCCTCTTTACCAACATGTCCATTTAAATCTCCTCCTAAACAAATCATCTCCCTTTGTGGAATCTTTTGAAACACCTTATCTAACTCTTCCCAAAAAACTGTCTTTATACTATCTTCTAGTCCTATTTGGGGTGCGTAAGCACAAACTATATTCAAAACCTATGCTCCTAACACTAATTTCAACATCATTATTCGGTCACCATATCGTTGTATGTCTACTACACTCTCCTTTAAATCTTTATTTATGATAATACCAACTCCGTTTCGAGCCTTTTCTTTACCTGAGTACTATAATTTAAAACCTATATCCTCTATCTCCTTTGCTTTTTCTCCAACCCATTTTGTCTCTTGTAAACATAGAATATGAATCTTTCTCCGAATCATAGTATCTACCTCCTCCATTAGCTTACCGGATAATGTTCCGATATTCCAAGAACCAATACGAATCTTATTATCTAGGACTAGCTTCCTTACCCCCCGCATCCGTTCATAATAAAAATGCGGAGACCCTCTCTGAAAATTTTTCACTACATTCGGGCGGCAATGTAGCGGGACTAACTTCTTTACCCACACCCGTCTATGATGTGGGAACCCTCTCTGCAATTGATTCACTACATTCGGGCAAAAATGTAGTGGCCCTTGCTTACTTCTTACTGCATTCGGGCTCTGCAGCACGTCGCTAGGCGGGGACGCCCCAAAGCAATGCTCATAATTTTTGTAATCCATGTTGTAAAAATCCGACGAAGTTTTACGCTGGCTGTCGGAAGCCTAACACAACCCTCCTCCTTTATCCAGGCTTCGGACCGGCAATGCAAGGGTGATCCCTTACATGGGCAGAGTTTAACTCATCAATGACCAATATAAATAAATATGGACTTAAAGTTGATCTATGATATAACCCAATAGTAACTTCAAAGGAGTATGACATTCTTTCATATGTCCTCCCACAAGTTTTGCACTATCGTACATGTAGCTTATAAGATTTATATATGAAAATGGAATACCTCTCTTTTCTAAGGTTCTTCAAAGAACATCTCTTGACACCCTATCATAAACTTTTTCTAGATCAATAAATATCATGTGAAGGTTCTTTTTTGCTCTAAAATGTTTTATAAGATGTCTTAATAGGTGAATTACTTCAATAGTAAATCTGTCATAGAATCTCAATATGTGAATCATTTCAATAGTAAATCTGCCAGACATGAATCAGAATTGGTTCTTTGTTATACTCGATACTTGTCTAACCTATGTTGGGTTGTTAACTTGATACCTCGATAATTCGAATAATTTTGAATGTCTCCCTTGTTCTTATATATAAGTATAAGTGTACTCGCTCTCCATTCCTCGGGCATCTTTTGAGTTATTCATATTTCATTAAATAGTCTTTTGAGCCAAATGAGCCTCATTTCTCCTAAGATTTTTCCATACTTCTATATATGTATATTGTCTGGACCTATAGATTTATCAACCTTCATATATTTAAGAGCCTCTTTTACTTTATTTTTTTCAATAATCTGATAGAAATTGTGGTTTATATATACTTGTCTAATTTGGCTAACTCTCCTAAGTTAATACTAACATCTGTATTTTCATTAAAAAACTTATAAAAATAAATTTTCCATCTATTTTTTATATATCATTCGCCACAAGAATCTTCTCAACATCATCTTCTAACAAAATGATAAATGTAACTAAATGCTGCAACTTTAAAGGAGTTGTAGGTAATGAGAGCTCCCTTCCATCTATCTACCCATTTACGTGTTTGTCCCTTTTGGACTTCCACGTTGGTACTGTATTAATGATTATTGTTGGTGATGCTTCATATTTATTCGAGAAGTGCAAATAGAGCCTGTAAATGCAAGTTGTAACTAATGACTGATAGAAACTAATGAGATAACAATGCTTGGTGCTTCACATGTTCTTAGAGGCTTATTCTATACCTTTATTGGCTTTCAATAGTTATATGAGTCCTAACATTATACATAAGCTGTTGTTCTAAAAGTGCAACTAACGGGAAAGAATTGTGGATGTTAGTCTGTACAGGAAGACCCTTCATAAGCTGTTGCTAGTTATTACTATTGCCAAGATGAAACCTAGTGATACCGGTTGCTTATTTATGATTGAGAGTCCTAGCCTTGATTTTTTTCATTTTCTCTCATCGGAATAGAATACCTGCAAGGTTTGGGAGAAAGTATATCCACCAATGCCATTGTCGTTGAGCTTTACTTATTTTTAAGTGGTCTTTCAGGGGTTCACTGCAGAAATGGAAGATAAGTGTTTTATATTGTCACAGTCATTTGGTAACTTTGGGTTGTCTACTCTAAAGATCAAGTCTATCTCTGTAATGCAAAAAAATCTTATCTTATGAAAACGGGGATCTCTCTGGAGAATTACATGACTGCCTCTAATTTAGTTATACTCTTGTGCAGGTGGATGACACAGATGTTATTAATTTTCTGCTTTCAACAGAAATAATACCTCTCTGCCTGCGCACAATGGAAATGGGTAGCGAACTCTCAAAAACTGTGAGTATCCAAATGCTTTTAGTTTCATATGTGCAGACAATGTCTAACAAGATTGCAAGTCATTATTTTCACGACTCAAGTGCAATACCTAATTTTACAGGCTGCTGATCTTATCATTCTTTTGGAAAATTTTCATATTTATACTAGAAATTCTATATCTTTTTCTTTCACTCGTTTCTCTTTTGTGTTCCTCTTCTTCTACTCTCGAGGTCTGCACATGGTGGATGGGCTGAGTGTGTGTTGGGGGGGGGGGGGGAGAATTGAGGGTCCTTACGGCAGCAACTTAAGTTTGAGCCATTGAATTAGATCGTCAAATTATCTTTGTTATACAACAACAACAACTAAGCCTTTTCCCATACTAGATGGGGTCGGCTACATGGATTCTTTGTTTCCACAGAGCCCTATCACGTGCCATGTTAGCTGTTAACTCAACATAAGCTAGATCATTCTTTATTGTTTCTTTCCAACACTTTTGTGGTTGTTCTCTACCTCTTTTATTGCTTCCAAAATTTAGTTTTTCATACCTTCTTAAAGGTGCTTCTTTTGATCTTTTTTTTATATGTTAAAACCATCTTAAACGATATCCTCTCATTTTATCCTCTATTTGTCATAGATGTTGCATATTGAGGTTGTGGAATGTTGCGTTCCTTCTCTCTCTTTCGAGTTGTCTACTGGAGGAGAATGTAATATTTGTGTTGAAAGTCCATGCATGTCTGTAACAAGAAGGCCGTAATATTTGCATGTAAACTGATGCATGTTGATTGCGCAATTGGTTTCTCAGGTGGCTACTTTCATAGTGCAAAAAATTTTGCTGGACGATGTTGGGCTGGCCTACATCTGTGCTACTGCAGAGCGTTTTTTTGCTGTTGGTCGTGTTCTGGGTACCATGGTTAATTCACTTACCGAGCAGCCCTCTGTGAGACTATTGAAGCATATAATTCGCTGTTATCTTAGACTTTCAGACAATCCAAGGTATGATGATGACGTCATCTAATACATTTGTTTTTCCTTTCTTGATTTATAACATGGAGAAACAAACTGTTTTCTGATGTGGATCCTCCCATCATCCCCAGGTCCTATGCTGCCTTTTGGCATAAGCATAGAAAGGACCGGTGCTGTATGGAGGAACAGGTGGGGTGAGTAGGGCACAAAATACTTTAGGGTCGGGCAGACTGTAACATGGCATGTGGACTCGATCATGGGCTATACATTTTTTGATGTTTTTCTAGATTTTTTATGGGGCAGACGCCTCACCTCTGCTTAGTGTAGATTCGTCACTGGAGGGGAACCACATAAAATAAACCCCTGTATATTTAAAACAGCCAGAGATTCTTCCAATTGTGTCGTCGCCCATGGTGCCTAATCTGATACATCATATTGTACTGTTTTCTTGTCTGGTAATTGGTGATGTCCAGTAATCAACTTTCATTTATGCAGGGCTTGTGAAGCTTTAAAGAATTGCCTCCCTGATATTTTAAGGGACATGACGTTTCTGAATTGCCTGCGGGTGAGTTTCTGCAAATGAAGTGATTGAGTTCATCATTTTCTCTAGTTTGCGCTGCTTCTGTTACTGTGCCTGTTGTTATGGTCTTTTTAAAGTCCCACCTGAAAGATTTTGTTTTTTCATCTCCAGCTACGGAGCATAACTCATGGGTTAAGGGGGTTGTCTTTCAATATGTATCCAAAGAGTTTGATACCAACTGTATGCGTCCGGTGGGGTCTGCCTAACCCTGCAACCCTTCCTGTAAGAAGATTCAAGGCTATTAGGGATGTTATTGTTTACCTTGTCACTAGAATATAGGACATCGTTTTCCTTTCAAAATTATGTAGATTTAAGAATACTTGTATGGTAACAAATAAACAATAGGGTGCAAAGACTCAAAGACCTTGATTTTCACCCATAGTTGAGATGTTGACTCTCTTCTCCCTTCCTCTCCCTTAATAATTACCACTGGTGAACTTCCATTATTAGCTGCTTTTCGGTTTAATGGTGAAGGTGGGTTCAGGTGATATGTTTCTTGGCAAGCAAAGAGTTCAGATAGAGAGAAGTTTACGCTTCTGATCTGGTGCTATTGATCATGTAGCAGCTTCTCATTTTCTGTAGTTTTGTTCTCTCCAATTTACTTGTCATGACTAGGACATTTGCAGGAAAGGAAAAGATAGGGAACTCCATTTAGAACTCTCACTCACACGCATACGCACTGCTGCATGGGACACACACACACCCTACGGGCACAAGGGGACATGGCACAAGCATCATAAGATGGCTGAAGAACTAAGTTGCTTACCTGGTAAAAACTCTGAAAGGCTGCTGACCGAGCCTACTGTTCACTAACCCGTAGGAACAAAGTTGGGTATGGTAAATGCACTTCTTTGGGGATTCACAGCGAAACATTTTCATCCATCGTCATTAGCCTAAACAAGTCTCCTGTGGGCTAGTCTACTTCTCTTAAAATGGAGCGCTCATCGAAGCAGAATGGTTCTTGGAACAAATTGAGTGATCTGTCAGCTATAATTTAAATTGGCACAACTGTTTGAAGATCCACAGCTTCTGATTGTGAAATTTCAACCTTGTCCATTTCTGAAATCTGTCTTGACTGCAACGTGTTTAACATACTGATGATATTTGATATCCATAGTTTCTGATTCTGACATTTCATGGTCCGTTCGATTGGAAATCCATTTCTGAACTAAGATGTGTTCAACATGCTTCTCCAATAAAAGGGCAGTACAAATTCTTTACACTGCCATTCTTTGTGCGATGTGTAATGCAGGATGATCCTACCACACGCCGGTGGCTCACTCAGCTCCTGCACAATGTCAACAACGCCGGAAATGTGAACAGCTTGCCCCGGGGACCTACCATGTTGCCGGGACCTATTGACCATTTCATTAATGGTTGAGGAAATATATTTACTTCCACTACGTGGTGACATCCAGGAGCACACGAAGCCTTTCACTCTGATTTGATTTAGATTTGTTTAAGTCACTAAGGCCTTTCTGAACTACTTGATTTCCATTATTCTAGCCTTGTATATTATTGTTCAAGTATGATGTCCATGAACACGGTTGTTCTATGCTCAACGAGGATGAGCATCGTCATCCCGTTGCATATTTTGTAAAAGCTTTGGGGGGGTTCACTCTTATAATTTTAGGCTCAAATTAGAAGTTTGGGCCTCAACAGCTCAACTTGCATGGTCATCCCTGCTTTCGATGCTGCTGCAATCACTTGATGGTTCACAGATACACTCATTACTCCAAAGGGAGGCCGAGGCCGAACACGCACTCGAATTCTAGTTTCACCGCCACACCCCTCTTTTCCGATACAGGTGTATAATGTTTCAGAAATGGCTCAACGGCTGGGCTCTTGACCCTTAAGATGCAGTAATGAGTTCTTTCCAGGAGGATGCGTGCGTGTTAGGCCCCGGCCTCCCTTTGCAACTCTAAGTAATCGAATCATCTAGAATGCTGTTTCTTCACTTTGTGAGTCTTTGAGGGGTGTTTGATTACAAGGCCTGGGATTATTCCAGTTTTGATCATAATTCACACACGGTACAAATCACATTATGAGACCCATCAGCAGCTCACTGTCATGGGTGAGGCGGTGAAAGTAGAATTGGAGTGCCAGTTTTGTAGTTCCAACCTCACAATCAAGCACCCCATGATTCCGGGCCTGTGTGGCCCGCGCTATCTTCTCTCTTCCAACGGGCAAAGCCCTAACAAGTTGAAGCATATAGACCTTGATATCAACCCAACTGGTTTATCACCCCCAACAGAAGTAGGGGTGGCAAATTCATGTTTGTATCACAAGATGTAGTGTTTGTTTTAGAAAGAGGTTTAACTGAACACGCTTTTTTTTTGTGTTACTTTGGATGAATACGGACTTTCTGACTTGTGGTTAGATGTCATATTACCAACAATTTTGTGTTTGTTCGTGCTTCTGTCATGATTGAAAAATGTTGAGGCGAACACGACACATCTTCTCTGTACTATTTTGATAGACAATGTCATCTCCATCATAGGGAATTGGCCAAAATTTTAGAAGGTGTTTGATTATAATGTTTAAAATTATGAAATTAAAACTACAGTTTTAAATTTTATTGTAATTAATTTCATAAAGTGGGCCGTGGGCCGCTCAAACTGGAATTGGAGTTCCAGTTCATGTCCAATTAAACACCCCCAAAGACCTGCATCAGATTATGTATCCGGATCTGGCTGACAAAACACTCATTTACCCATCACATAATTAGATACCTCTCATCTGCTTCATGCATCGGTCCATACACGACCCGACCTTCACGCCTACCGAAACAAAACCCTAAAGGCCTACACATACGGTTGCTTCTCTCTTCCACTCCTCCCTTCAGTATTTATATACTGAGAAAACCCTAACCCATTTCTTTTCTTCATCCCTCCAGCGCGCCTCTTCGTCGGCCGGAGGAGTAGCGCAAAATCGAAACAATGGCGGAGGCGTTGGTTCTGAAGGGTACGATCAAGGGCCACTCCGACGTAGTGACAGCGATCGCCACCCCGATCGACAACTCCGACATGATCGCTGAAAACGCATCCCGCGACAAATCCATCATCCTGTGGCACCTCACCAAGGAGGACAAGACCTACGGCGTCCCCCGCCGCCGCCTCACCGGCCACTCCCACTTCGTCCAAGACGTGGTCCTCTCCTCCGACGGCCAATTCGCTCTCTCAAGTTCCTGGGACGGCGGCTCCGCCTCTGGGACCTCGCCGCCGGCACCTCCGCCCGCCGATTCGTCCCGGCCACCAGAGACGTCCTCTCCGTTGCCTTCTCCGCCGACAACAGACAGATTGTCTCGGCCTCGCGTGATCGGACGATCAAACTCTGGAACACCTTGGGGGAGTGCAAGTACACCATTCAGGACGCTGATTCGCATACCAATTGGGTCAGTTGCGTCCGGTTCTCGCCAAACACGTTCCAGCCGATGATCGTGTCCGGATCGTGGGATAAAACAGTGAAGGTGTGGAACTTGAGCAATTGCAAACTCAGGTGCACGCTCACCGGTCACACAGGGTATGTGAATACCGTCGCGGTGTCACCGGATGGATCACTCTGCGCGAGCGGCGGAAAGGACGGAGTGACGCTCCTTTGGGATCTGGCCGAGGGGAAGAGTCTCTATTCGCTGGATGCTGGCGATATCATTCACGCGCTCTGCTTCAGTCCCAATAGGTACTGGCTTTGTGCCGCTACACAGGATAGCGTGAAGATTTGGGATCTTGAGAGTAAGCGCGTTGTTCAGGAGCTCAAGCCGGACAGTCCCACTGGAAAGAATCAGGTAATTGAATCTATTTTCATGTAGTTTTATGATTAAATTTGTTTCTGGAAAGTTTTCTTCAGATTGGAATTTCTCAGATCCCGCGTCTATGCGTGTTTTTTGTTTTTCGTTTATGTGAAAATGCTTAATGCTTGTGCTTACAGATTAGATTGTACGGTTGTCTTTGGCAGTGATATATTTTGTAGTCTTTCTATTTTGTTGATTTAACTTCTGCACTGTTTTCAGCATTTTTTATTCCAAAATTGTAACTCTGTAAAGAATGGGCCCATGATGTAATGATAATATTTGCTACTCTTGATGGTAAAAGCCCAAATGACGAACACTATCCACCAAGATCTCTGAGGCCCGCTTATATGTTTAATAATTGTAAGGAATGTGTATGAGAGAAAGGTGTACTTGTCTCTTGCTTCTAGATGCAACATATCATGAGTTATTGTAAGATCAATGCATCTTTTGCGGTTCAAGTTGACATAAATTTCTCTTTTTCTTTTGCAATGTGAGCATTGGAAACAAGTTTTCCGCATGACGAGATTTCATAGGCTTCTGTTAGATTAATTGCACTCATAGTCTATTTTGTACATTTTTGACACAAAGATGTTTGTGTGCTTAATCAAGTTGGTGCTTTGCAAGCGCTTTCCATTTGATGGTTTAAAAACTTCCATTTATGGGCCTATGATGTGATGTTTGTATTTTCTACTCTTGATGGGTAGGACCCGACTGATGAACATTATCCACCAAGATCTCTGAGGCCCACGTAAAATGTTTCTAAGATTTAAAGAATGAGGAATAAATTATTTCTTCAATTTTTGCCACCAATTTCCCACAACTTGTATCTACAACCGGTAACTGATGCATAAATTTTGTCACTGTAAGTGTTGTTTGGTGTATTATTGTGAAGATAATATTTTGATATTTGGTGCTTATGATGCAACACAATATTTGCTACTCTTGATGGGAAAACCCAATTGATGAGTACTGTCCACCAAGATCTCTGAGCCCTATTTTTCGTCTTTATTATGGAAGGAAAATTCCTTTCCCCTGAATTAGAAATTTTGATCATCTATGCTTGAGTGTATTTTTAAAGTGAAATTAAAGCACAAAATAATTTGGCATCAAGACATCTGTGGAAATACTTTTGTAGTTGCAAATTACTTTTCTCGGTGCCAAGTTATCCTAAGCTTGTATCTCTTATTGCTTGCTTGACATCTAAAATAATATAATTTTGCAACACAAGTTCTTAATGCAGATATTCATTTTGATTTGTCTGACAGACTAGATTTTCTTTTTGTGCGTTGTACACAGACACATAAGCACGCACAAACACATAGAGATGTAAACACGAGCGCCACACACTTTTTCGTTCTACTGTCTATGATTGCAGTATCATCAATTTCACGTGCATAGACAATGAAGTCGTTGCTTCTAAAATCTGTTGCCTGTTTTTCTTTTTCAGCTCTTATACTGCACTAGTTTGAGTTGGAGTTCAGATGGAAGCACACTCTTCACTGGATACACCGACGGTGCAATTAGAGTTTGGGGTGTCGGCCGTTATTAGTAAAATGAGAGCTAGTAGGCTTTGTCCGGTTCTGTTTTGCCCTTCCATTGGTAGAGAACATCTGATCTTACTGCTTCGACTTTGTTGATGACTTTTCTTTTGGCTTCAACCATTTCTCATTTTCGTTTTTCTTTTTTGCTTGTCTTAAGTTCTCATATGTCCTGATGACATTAATGGGCTATTAGATTATTTTTGTAATCGTGGAATATGTTATTGCTTGACTTGAGGAATGGCTCAAGTATTGATGTCCTCATACGTGCTCATACGTGCACGATCTGATCTCCCACAAGAACGCATCTCAAAAGATCAAGGTCCCAGAAGGGAATCCAGCCACTCAACTTTGCTCTCCGGGTGTGTTAGTCATTTTTTTTTCAACTGATAGATGCTAAGTTTAAAGTACCATGATGAAGCTTGTGGATGCATCTCTAGTATACCTCTGGATCCCCTCCGTCGCGAAAATTTGTTGGTGCCTTGGACAAACCTATAGCTTCTGATCTAACCGATAGATTCTCTTTTCAATCTGTAGATGCAGTTGAATTTAAAGTTGACCAGTCACCTCAATACTTTTTGGAAGGTTTTCGGCACCGGTTAACTTTCAACCCGGACCATCTGGAGTTGTGTTCCTAACTCAACTTGATGGCTGAAATAGCTCGAATAGCAAGTACACGGCATCTGCGAAGTAAGTTTTAGGTCTTCCAGGCTTATAATGAAACAAGGCCTTTTCGTAAGCTTACCAAGTAAATTCAGGCTACCAAATTCAACTGATTGAGGGTCTACATTGTGATGGAAGACGATGGGCAAGACGCAGCATGGTGATGGCCTCTACAAGCAGGCCTATCATCGTTTTCGCCACTAAAAGCTGTTAGGAACGTCATTCATGTCGTCGAGATCGAAATGGACTAGGACTAGGCATTAAGATTGACGTGTTTCATTGCCAGGACATATCTCTGAGACCGCTTCATCTTATGCAGCAAGCATCTAGAGGACTATTTTCTAACACAATGGTTGAACATCAATGATAGGTATAGAAGAGAAAAGATTGCGAACGCCTAGAGAACACTATAGTTTTCCAATTCCAGTGAAGCATCCATCTTTTCTGTGCTAGTGTCCCTAAGAATCGAATTCGCTATTTCTATACGTAGCTGTATCGTGAGAAAAATAATCTTACTCCAGAATCAAACAGAAGGGCAACTTAATGGAGCTGTGACGCATCATCACTCCTTTACTCCTACGGCCAAATCGGCATCTACTACGGTTACAATTAGCCTTGCTGTTGCAGCGGGATGGACATTGTCTCAGACGTCAGAAATGCATCCAGGCAGTGCTAGCGAAATGAGTTTGTCTTCCTTGCTGAATTACAGGAGCGCCCAACGCACAGAGGAGCAAAGGTCATGTTCCTGCTTGGGTAAACCGGCTCATGAGAAAGATCTTCACGACATTTCTCGATGATACAAAGATATGTTGTGATTGCTGCCGCTATAAAAATGCCTCTTCATCAACAAAAGACCAACTTTCTCCAGATGCATGCCCAAATCAATGAGCAGAAGCAAATATCTAGAAACAAGGAGTTCTATTTAACTATTCAACATCAAGGAGATCCTTAACACATTGCAAAAGCTACAGGAGAACAATAATAACGCCAAAGTTTCAGTTGACTAACCATTTGCAAAGTTCCTTGATCATGAATAAACATAGCAGACAATACTACTGAACTACCATCGAAAACATAGGGCTTTAAAATGCCTAAATTTCCCTTGTCATAGCTAGGTCAATAACCATAGCCAACCTAGAACAAAGGCGTCATTCCCTAGATTAATCCACTACCATGATATCACTGCCGAATCAAGCACCCTTCAGCAAGATGTGCATGGGGGCCACGCACTTGAAATAGGTCTTCACTCTCATTAGCAGTATTCATGATCGTCTCCCCCTCCTTTGGCTCTTCTGCAACTACAAAACCATTGACTGCCTCCAGAAGATAGTCCTTCACCTCTTCAAATCTCTCTTCTGACAGCGAGACCACTGCAAGCAACTTCCATGCGTAATCCTCAGATGCCTCCTCGTAATCTTTCTTCCTCTTGAGCACCATGTGCCCGCTGATCTCCCAGACAGCCGGGTTCACTTGGGTATCGAGCAATTCTTGGCTTACCTCTCCTAGAGCTTGTTTCTCAGCATAACACTGTTTTAGGTAAACAATATTAATCAATTGATATTATTATTTGCTAATTACAATCACTACTAACAAAAATACCAAACCACGGAAGATCTAGAATTTTTTTTAGGTACGGTGAATCCCATGGTTATAGCTCATGGAGTCAACATGAGCTGTATAAATATATTTAAGAATAACTTTTTTGGGGTGGGGCAAATAGCTCATGGTTGTAACCTGGACTCTGTATATAGTCAATGGACTCAACCATGGGCTATACTTTTCTTTTTAATTTTCCAAAATTCAGGCATGCCCCACCTTGCCTCAATGTAGATTGAATGCAGGTAAAGTTTCAGGCTACAAATTTTTTAAATTTCGTTTTCTTTACCTGGGGAAAAAGGAAAACCCGGTTGCCGGAGTCAGAGATGAGGAGATTGTAAGGAATGTTGTTCTTTTGAATCCAATCGCAGCAGGGGAAGATCTCGTCAGAAAGATCCTGCAGGACTCTTCCACCTTCAAAAACCAGACCTCTCACTGGATAATTGCAGAGCTCATAGATCTTCACCCCATTTTTGGGTTTTGTAGCAATCATCTTAGTAGGTGCTTTCTCCACAGGAAAGGGAACGTTCAAGTAATAAGCCTGCACGCACATAACCATTTAGTTAGTTTTGGCCTCATGAATGTAAAACGTGAACATGATTGGTTAAATTTACAGTAGATAATAAGAATACCGGGTCGGTGAAATCTAATACGCAGGTGTCTTTCAGTGAATACAAAGGTCTCACCCTTAACAGCGTTTGCTTTAGACACTTTATGAAGTGTATAGCCTTTGCAATTAAGAGTCGGTCCCCTAGACCACATATGCACTCCCTACAACTAATTTTGTGTGCGTGTGTGTGTATGAGAGAGAGAGAGAGAGAAAAAACCTGAAAATGAAGATGATTAATGGTAGCAAAGGCTCCCAAGCTGTTGTAACCCACTCTGAAGAAAGGATTAGAAGCCTCTGCAGCCATGTTCAGTGCAAGCAATAGGCTTTCACCATCCATCCTTTGAGGCAAGCAATCAAGAATACGCGGAATCAACAGGACATGGCCATATTCTATTGGGCTTACCTGTATCAAAAAGCAAGATCATGTTGGTATTCAACTTCAAAGTAAACATAATTTTCTGCTTGCAGCTATGAAGGAAAAGAAATTAAGAACAGAAGCTTAATTTCATTGATTATAATAGTATGTAAGAGCTTATGAGGCCCATTCGAGCGATTGAAGCACTATAAACTTAGAGTACATATTGGTATTTGGTAGTGTTAGATTTTGGCATCTTGAAGCAGAAATCCTCAGTGCCTCCTCAATCATGCCATGCACAATCTTCTTGCTTTTTCAGAAATTAAGGATCACACATAGTTTTCTCTTATTTGCTGCAATTCCTCAAATACTCCATCTAGTGTGGGAAAAGGCTTAGTTGTTGTTGTTTGTTGATGCAATTCCTCAAATGTTAAAAATCACACGACATAATCAGTTCAAATAGCATACTAGTATAGTTACGATGAATTGTGTGCTAAAGGCAAGATCTTAGCTATGGCTTCTTATAATAAAAAACATTCTTAAAGCATGATCGCTGCTATATAGGATCACTATGATGGTGAGCCAGTGGTTGCTGTTATTAGGAGGAAAATAAACAAATTATGAAGGAAATGCTGCTTACGTTGATCGCTATGACACTTGGATTGGCAGATGGTAGCACACTAGATTTTGGAAAGAACCACATCTTCTGTTCATCGCCCTCATCTTCATCAGCATCAAGGTTCTCTTCAAATCGAAAGAGTACCTCCTCTTGTCCCACTTTTGTAAAATTAAACTTGTTAGGATCAAATGGTTGAAGGACCTTGTCAACCCGGAACTCAGTAGGTCGTTTCTTAAGGTGACGCCCCTCATTCAATTGAGCTATGAAACCACACTCTCCAGGAATGACCTGTAATCGTCCCAACAAGTACTTAAAAAGCTGCAGACAACAGTTCTGAACTAAAATCCTTAATTTTAATGTTTTGCAATTTCACCTTTGTTTCACACACAGTAACATCATAGCGGAACAGGCCACGACTCATCCGGTCCTCCCACTAATATATTCAAAGACAGAGCAATAAGAGAACAGAATATAATTATGAAACAAAAACAGAAACTCAACAATTTAAAACTGAAGTCGAGGATAGCTGACCTGCCCCAAAAGCAAGGAATCGAATGAAAATTCAGGATCCGAGTTCTTTTTCTCGAATTTGTCCCCTGCCTTATCCTTTGGCTTGAAAGTATACAGAGGAAGCTTTGACACTTCACAAGAAACAGATTAGCAGAAATTCATATTCATAATATAAAAGAAACGCATGGAACGAAAATTTCATAAATACCATGAATAAATAAAAATTAAATGGTTTCTGTAAAAGGAAAAGCACAGAAAAACTCCTTTTTTGTGCTAACCACATTTCTGATATTGTGACAGATTCATCATTAAGGCACAGTCAAACTCCTTTTTTGTGCAAACCAGATTTCAGCAAGCAGTAAAAAACTGATAATACGTTAACTAGTAAGAATCAGGAGGGTTTCTATGGAGGAAAACCAGTAAAACTCCTTGTTTGTGCCAACCAAGTATTTGATATTAAGATGGATTCCGATTCCATGGAAAAAAAATACAACTGAAGGAAGAAAAAGAAACTCCCAACAATCTTGGAGACGGAAAAACATCAAGAAACTTACCAAGAAGACAACACTTTCCCAGGCATTTGCGGCCGCATCCGAAGACATCATCGGAATCCTCTTGGTAATTAGAAACAACCGTCGGAACCCTCTTGATGGTCAGCATCTTTCTTCTGATTTCTTCTCCTTTCCCAGTCTTTTCAAGGAAAACTCAAGATAAAAAACCTCCCTTTCACCTAATCTAACGCCCCCGAACACCAAGAAAACCGAAAATGGAATACGAAGAATAAGAAGCCGCAAAAGGAAGAGAGAGAGGAAAAACGAGACCACCACCGGCGAGAAATAGAAGATCGGAAGGACTGCCTCCTTCGGAAGGCAAAGCGCCGCGACCACCGTGAGGCAACCGAGTCGTCTTCGCCGTCAAGCAACTCTCCGGTTGCCAATAACCATCATGGAGATGCTGCCGGATTTCTCTGCGTATAGCCGTGTTGCCCCAACGTGTCGTTCACCGGTAACCGGTGAATTGATTGAAGACAGCCAACCCGGTTTTCCTCCCAGCGCAACACCAAGAGAGGCAACCATGCAGAAGCTGAAGAGATGATGGAGGAAGAAAGCAAAGGCGCTCAGAGAGAGAGAGCAATATGTGGATCTCAATGCGTGGACTAGAATGAAAGGAAGGCTACCTGGAGTTTATATAGGGAAAGGAAATAAGCAATATGTGGAACTCAATGTGTGGAGCTCATACTAAAGATGCGTTGCATTAGGTATCACCAGTTATGGAGAGAGAGAGAGAGAGAGAGAGAGAGAGGAGTTCTAGAATTTGGGAGCTCCTCTCTCTAGAAAAATAAAGAGAGAAGCTGGATACTTTTGTATTTAAGGGAATGGAATGGAAAGGGACCGGTTTTGTGGGAAAGATGCACCATGAAAAGTTAAAAGAAAAATCAATTGAAAAATCTATATATTTGAGTTAAAAAGACTTTAGGGGACCTGTCTTTGTGGAAATTTTTGCCTTTCAATTTTATTGAATTAAAAGAGAGAAATGTTAAATAAGGAAACCTTTTATTTTAAATAAAAAATTGCATATTTATACTTTTAAATGTAACGAACAAGCTCATTTCTGGCTACTTCAGTCAAGATATGAGCTTTGCTTATCATGAACGAGCATAAGAGTTGAAGAAAGATTGATTTATGGTGTCATACTCTTGGTCTAGAATTGATAGGCCTAGACCCACATGGGGCTTGTCATGAGCAACACCAATGCTTGGGATTTCGTGGGAAGCGGAATAGTAATACAAGAGAGAAGGTGGTTCTTTGGTTTTCATACAAAGCTCCTAGGTCCAGTTCTTATGACCCACCTCTCTCTTGGTGCTAAAGTTTTTTACTCAAATTGGGTGAACATAACTACAGTTTCATGTTAGTGATGGGTTTCTCGTTTGATAACAACAGAACTTGAAATCAAGAGCACTAAAAACCAAGGTCCAGTTCCACTATGGACCCGCATCATGAGGCGGCTGGTTTGGACTTGGCTAGACTGGAACCCGTTTTGGAATCGGCCAGAATTGAAAGCAGGAGAACTAGAACAAGAACTGATTGTTATCTAGGAACCTCTGCAGTTCGGTTAATGGTACCATCTTGAATAGGAACCAGCAGTTTCAAACCATACTTTGATTTCAGCTCCCCAACCCCACCATTATCACATGTTTTGCACAAATGAAACGGTAGACACCTGATCCTTAACGGGAACTGGAGTTCTGGTTCTAGGTTTGGTGGAACCGAACCGGCATATATACCCGAGACGTTGCCGTTGAGAATTTTCAGAATGGCTTCTAACTCTAGTATAATTCAAATATACACAAACGCTTGAGGACTTTTACAAGGTCCTTGATTCATATACTTCAAGTCATTCCTACCCATTCTTTTATTAAATTCTCAAAACCAACATATTACTTCTATTCCATATCAGTCACTAACTATTCTTATCGTCTATATGCCAATATCGGCAAGCCATCCTAAAGACAGGGTGGGTTAGATTCCATACTTCATTTGGTGGGCTTCCTTCTTTGTTTCTAATTTTCATAGTTAAAATGCATTTACATTGCAGTCATTAAAAAAAACTAAATTCCCACACACAGACGACGGATGTGGAATGCCATGATGGACGGTTGTTATTTGAAGATGTAGAGGAATTATGTGATGACACTTAGATTTTGTGAAGTAAGCAATGACGATTTTATGATGTGAATGGGCCAACCAACAGCCGAGTTAGAGTTCGGACCAAGAAATGGAATAGGTGGGGAAGGCGAATTATTGCGATGTTTTACTAAAAAAGAAAATTGTGATTCGATATTTGGTACTTCCAAAAGCCTGTGTTATATCAATAAAACTACTGGAAGATCTATATAATAATTAAGTCATTTTTTTGTCAGCACATGCATAGTATGAGATGTAAGAACTTGTACAAATTTGTGACAATAAATGAACTACTTCTAAAGCTTAATAAAAAAATGTAAGTTGAATAATAAATACCAGATAATATATTTATAGTATTATTAAAATAGAAATAAGATATAAAAGATATGTACAAACTTCTCAATTAGATTCAAATAAATTCGATTATGAAAAATTAAGGTGCATAAACTCTATTAATAAGTCTCTATAAAACAATATTTGATAGGTCGAGTTCCAACAATGTCCAACATCTTTTAAAAAAAATTGAATAATTAAAGATAAATAAAATATTAATACAATGATATGAAAAAAATAGAGCACAAAATTTAAGAACCAATTAAATATGATTTTTATACCTATTATTGAAATATAGTGACCGAATTAAAAATAAAATACTCAAAGTCTCAAATGAACCAAGTTCAATAGTTAGACAAAGAGTAGGATTGTGAGAGCAAGAGCAAATGGAAGAGCAAGTGTTTGCGTTTGTGATTTTTGTTTTGGAAAAAAAGTTATTTATAGAACAAAAATATTGCTCCGGAATAGTTTATATTTTTAAAAAAATTAAATATAAAAAAATGAGTGTCATGTGATGCCTGCTGACAGGACGGCATCTTGGCCAGCCACCCAGTGCCCGTTGACAGCCAGACCGACTCTCCCGGCCAGCCAGCAAGCCCACATGACGCTCATTGACGACTGTCATGTCTCATCATGTTACTGATTCTGGGTTGAAACCGAACCCAAAACCGACGATTTGATTCATAATCAGACCTAAAACCGATAATTTGATTCGAAACCGATCCAACGGTTTGAACCGAAACACAAACCGCCGGTTTTTACAGTGGTTCAGGCTCTGGTTCTAGGTTGATCTTTCAACAAACCGTAACCGAATCAAGACATGTCTGATTACGGTTCTGGTTTGATCCGGTTTGTGGGCCGATTCAGAACCGGCCATGTCTACCTGCAGTATATTCTTGTATGCCAAGAGATCTTCGTTTCATGTAATACAACAAACGCTATGGACGATGACGATCCCCTGATGAACCTTAATTTCATATACAAATATGCACACAATGATGAACGCTAAGCAAATATAAATTGCAAACCAACAAATATTTTCAATCACATAGATGAGTCCTACATGATTAATCCAAAAAGGCACAAGTTTCAATTCTTTTGATGAACAGCAATCCGGTGTATCTCCATTTCCTTCAGCATGACTGAACGGCCACAAGAATCACATGGGGCTGTTCTAGAGCCACACACACTCTCATGCTCCGAAAGTCCTCTCATTTTGTCGCGAATGTCCGATGGAGAAATGCCTGCAGGAACCATGTCACCGCAGTATCGGCATGTTATGAGGCGTAACGGACAGTCCAAAGACTGATGTACCACCTGCCGATAAGAATAAAAACAAAGTGAAACAAAAGAAATTTCTACAGTTTTGTAGGACAAAAGAAGTGTCAGAGCCGTTGGTTTCATAAGAAGCAAGTTCATACGATATGCACTCTTACCATTGCTTCTTTCTCAAGAGATAAACCACAAGCACAGTGCAGAGGCTCGTGGAATACTTTCAGGTGTTTCTCCATCTCTTCCTTGTGGAGTGCTTTCCTACACTTTGTGCAATGGACGTGATTACTCGCTTCCTCTCTTCTCAGAACAACGCCACAACCTTCTTGCGGACACACAACATTGTGACGGTTGCAATATGCTTCATGAAGCGCAATGGTCCTACTGGGTACATAACGGTGACAGTTGCTACACTTTGAAGAGTCGGATTCCATAGAATTGGTGGTTGAGGAAGCCGCACGCTCGCCTTGCCTTTGGTTGTTATTTACTTGGAGAGAAACTGAAATACGATACTTGCTTGTTCCCTTGAATCCAAAAATGCCAATGCTGTATGTGCCAGCGATAAGCTTTTCATTGCTACCACCAAGGATCAATCTCTTAGAACCCACATCGTGTGATGACCATTCGTGTTGATGCTTAGATGGAAATAGACCAGGATGCCTAGAAACGTAAATATCAGTGTCACCACCATCAATCTCTACATCAAGTTTAACCTCAACAACCATATTCTCGCTGGAGACTTTGGCAATAATGTCATCGCCGATAGTGAATTTATAGTATATGTATCTTCCTTCCTCCACACATCCTGGTTCCACCTTGCCTAACACGATTGGAGTTAACACGGGCTGATTCACAGACTCTGAAGCTGAAAAAGGTTGAACTATGTCAACTTCAATATCCGTCTCTAAGACTGACACATTGGAAGAGGGCTTAAGTTCAAGAACTTTTAACTGGTAACTTAGCCCCCCATGGTTGACTGTAAGTATGTCTCCTTGAGAAAGAGTTGCATGTTGACGGAGACTTGTTTCAAGAACAGCCTTGTGGTTAGGCAGATCAGAGAAGCCTACCGTATTCGGTTGGAGTTTAGCATATGTTCCTTTTGGAAGTCTTACATACCGCACCTCAATCAAGGGGGTATTCCCGGTTGGAGCTGGGAATAAATTGTTCCAGATATGAGGAGGGAGCGCCACGGAGCCCTCTACTGCAGTAAACTCGAGAACACCTGAGTGAGTGGTTCCATTCTTTTCTTGACTAATGGCTGATAAATTTTCTGAGGAAATCGAAGCCTCAGGAGCCTCTTGGTAAAGTTTTGAAAGCTGAAAGAGCATAGGACCTTTATCTAATGCACCTTGATCTGAGAGATCCGAGAAGCATGAAGGTGGCAATTTGATCTTATCACCATAGCCTTGATAAGGTACAGCTTCAAGAATGCGATAGAACATAATACCATTACCAGCACGTAAATTCTCCTCCATCTGTTCGCTTGCCTGAGATGAAAATTTCATCATTATATGGAGATCACCCTTCTTGTCCCAGAAATACATATTCAACATAAATGGAGGCAAGGAAACAGTTTAGACAGACTGAAGTTCAGTACTTCAAACAAAACATAAGAGATTCTCAGACGAGGGTCTCACACGTCATGTGAAGGCACTGAACCGAAGTTATAAGCAAACAATATTCGAGACATATGGTGAGTGTTTGACTAATCTCAAGAGTTCTCCTTTATTTTATGCCTTCTCCTCAAATTTTTGAAATTTTAGACAAGTACAGGCAATTTTAAGCAATAATAAAATCTAGCTTGAAAATGAAATGGTAAATTCACCATCTGCTCCATATAATGATGATCTACCATATTTCTTGCAATGCAGATCTATCATCTGGATAAAAGAACAGATAACTATACCATCTTCCATATGATTGTTTGCAGTGTAAAGCTTCTCTTTTCGTTCAGCAAGATTAGCTATGCATAGAGATTCATTAAGTTGAGGTGCTTTCCTAAGATTATAATAGCAGATAGGCAGGACTTGATAGAAGAAGAGTGGAAGAAATAGGAATAAATGATTTGGGAGAAATCATGATGCACTTCCTAACAATAACAAGGCCTAATTTTACTGCCACCCTTAATCATGTGTATTAATCATACAAAATACCTCTTTAAGAAGAAACAATTGGACCAAAATACACGCTAGATATCCTGCATCCAGCGTAGAATTAATATATTAGATAGCAACTACACCACTTGCAGTTTGGCATATGCATATCCAGCATATCAATCTCAGCATCTCCAAATTATAGCATCTAGAAGCTATATACTCAAAGCATACATAACGGAACCAATTCTCTTTCGTCTGTGCAGATTCTGAGAATTCTATTGTCTGATTTTACCTATTGTGTGGAAAAGGCTCGGTTGTGGTTTAGGTTTGGCATCATAGTTCTAAAAGATTTAATAGAACTGTGCCCCCCTTGAAATGCTAAAGATTCATAATTCATATACTTAAAGTTCGGAGTTGTCACTTATTTCTACTACAACTAAGCCTTTTCCCACACTAGATGGGATCAGCTACATGAATTCTTTGGTAAGTTCGACAAAGTTTTCCGCTCGCTGTCGAAAGCTAACGCAACTCTCCTCCTTTATCCGGGCTTGGGACCGGCCAGGTGATCCCTTACATGGGCAGAGTTTTTCTTAACGTATTTCAAACAAACTAAAATTCACGTCAATACATACATATGTACATATGTCTGAGAATGTGTATATGTACGTGTACATGCTCAAGCCACGGAAATAATTCTATCTACGCTGAGTTCCGAATGTTGAAAATGAAAGCAATGAAGAAACCAATATCAATACCTCTCGTTTTCACGAATCAGAATCTACAAAAAAGTATTATCTTCCATCGCTTAAAACCATATTCATCTCGTATAGACAAAATTGCATAATCTATCTAAATCAAACCTACGAGTAATGAATCAAGAACAACACCAAAAGAAAAAACCTGAATTACGCGCATACAGTGCAGGAAGTCGTCTAAGCGGTACAAACAGATAAATTTTTGCGATGAGAAATTATACACACGACCCCTTAGATCCCCAAATTTCGAGGGGTGATCAACTAAGAAGAAACAGAGAGAGGGAGAGAAAAGGGATACCGCCAATTGGGCCTGAGCTGCTTCGATCCTTCGCGCCCTCTGCACGGCTTCGAAGGCGTCTCTCTGCCGCGCAGCCTCGGCCTTGGCTTTGCGCTCGCGCTCGAGCTTCGCCCTTGCTTTTTCCTTTCTCTCTCTCTGCTCTCTCTCCAGTTTCTCCCGTGCCGTCCTCAATTCGAAATCCATAGCTCTCTCTCTCTCTCTCTCTCTCTCTCTCTCTCTGTGAAAGGGGAAGATCGATCACAGGAACGAGATATCTTGACGGGAAAGACACGGCAACTCCAGACCCCCCGGGCGGCTGACCTCGTTCTCTTTTATGCTCCGAGAGAGAGAAGCCTCGAGTCAGACGGATGTTGTGGTGTTAACGGTCCGGATACTGCTCCGGGTCTAGGTACGTCCAGTAGAGATGTCGGCCAACAAAAAATGCAGTGTCGGACCAGAAAATCTGAGACCGAAGCAGGGCTAAATGGCTTGGCCCATCAAATCTATCGGATATTAGATCGAGTTTATAAAACTCAATTCATATCTATTTAAAATCCAAACTTAACTATAATAAAAAATTATGTACATACATATATAGATACATATCATAAAAAAACTTTATATATATATATACATTCATATATTTATATATACATATAATAGAAAAGGACTACATATATCATATATATGTAACTGAAAAAACTATATATATATATATATATATAATAAAAATATTTATTTATTTATATAGGCAGGAGCAGCATTTTTCAGGCCCAACCATATTTTTCTCTGCCCATCAGGACCGGCTCCCGGTATTGACATCTCTACGTCCAGGTTCGAATTTCAGACGCTGTTCTTAGTGGTGTAACCGGGTCAGGTTTATCTGAAAATCTCAGTTCTGGTGCAAATCAGTTCAACATCCCGTGAGTTTGGGTCAGGTTATTAATTTGGATTCATTTCAAAATATGGGTTGAATTTTCAGTATATCCATATAAATCCATATCTGACAACAAACTTGACTGAATCCGAACCTGATTATACCATCACATTTAAGAATTATATCCCATCTGATTCGAACCTTAAACCATCGTCCCCCAACTTAACTAGCAAACTGTAGCATCAAGTTCGAGTTAGGACTTCACATTTGGCTGCTGCAATTCCATCCTCAGGCAAAGAAAAGGGTGTTACATTCTCTTGGGATTTGCATTCTCAGGCTGCATGCGTATGAAGCGGCATGTTGCTGCTTCGTCTTGGGGATCATTTAGACGTTCTAAATCATTTAAAGATGATACTGGTGTTTTTTTTCTGAGAAAGGAAATAACAACTTCGTTCTTCTTTACCAAAATCATTTTCGTTGTATATCTGAAATGTTGGTGCATTGAATTAATACTGTAGACATAATAGTTTAGTAACATGATGACTGGAAATCATCTTGGCCAACGGGATCCACGAAAAGAGCAACTGATCTGCAGTGAATGATTTCAAATTTATGTAGGATCCCTCCCTCAATCTTAGGCTGTCAAGTCCCAATGTGGGCTTAGGTTTGTTGCCCGAACCCAACTAAAGTGTCCAACCTGTTAATCTTACACATGGGATGCTGGTAAAATGAACGAAACTTACGGCAGCTATTCGTCCTTGATCACCACGTTAAACTTGTTCAGCTCCATGATCGTCAACTTGATGGAGCTGATCCAAGAAAAAGTTGGTTAAACATGATTCAAGGTAGATGAGCTGATCTGGTTAGTCCTTGATATAAAATTATCATTAGAAAATGAAATTCTCAGAATTCAATGAAAAAATTGTTCTGTTTTCATTGTAAAATTGAAACGTTTTACAGCTTCATTACATGCTGACATCCCCAATCAGTCAGGTTAACAAGATCTTCAATTACACATACACAAAGACACATGCATGAACACATTGAAGAGCAAGGAATCGTGTTGGCTCACCTCCAAATGAGTAGACTTGTTGGTTCATTTAGATCACCAATGGAATACAAATGAGCTCAGCATGAACATCTGAGTTTGCTTTCTAGTTCCAGCCCTAAGTGTGGGTCCATAATTCAGGTAATGACCCTACGCTAACCAGAACCGAATCAAATCTCCTCAGGATTGAATTCAAATTTTGACTCGATATAAAACCCAGGCTGGACTACCCAAGTTCCTGTGAAAAGTTTTGGTTATGCAAAGTTGATTCCGGTGTACAAGTTCCTTTGCCGAAATCATTCCGATAGATAGATTATGAATCTGGGTATTGTGTTTAATCCATGACCTTGGATCTGTTTCTAATGAAAAAGATCTAGTCTGTAAGTGATTGAAGCATAAGAATGTGCCAAAACCTAGATTGAAGACCTGTGGTATGGCAAGGATGATTTAATTCTGCACAGAAGATGAATTGTTTGGCATTATTGAAAGCAAATACAAGTGTCAATCGATCGCATAGTGCAAAAGGTCATCAATCTGTCCATTACTTTTACAGGCAATCTTGGGCAGGAAGTAAACAAGTTTTCAGGAAAGCTTGCCAGATTGTCATCTATGTTTTATTGGCAAAAGATGTTATAATGTACATTCCTTGTGTTAAAATAAAAGGCAACACCTTCAGAAGGCCTTCGACTTCTTGATATTGATCCACTCCAGTTGCATTTCAACTTCGCCGCACTCCACGTCTCTCAGCCTAAGGCACAAGTCTTGAATGATCTTCCCTTCTACAATTTTAATGCAGCTCTCCTGAACCACGAAATTTTGTCTGTTTGGAAGAATCTTCTGGATTAATAGATTTCTCATATTGTTATTCCTATGAGCTTTTACAGCCTCCATAAAGGGATTGAGGTCGAGTTCAGCAAATCCCATGCTGTCATCTCGAGTGAATGTGTCTTTGTCATATACTTCCTGCAAATATATATGTCCATTGTGATGCTAAGAATGACAATGGCGGAAGATGCAAATGAAAAATACATGATGGAGTATAATCTCTTGCTTCCATTCAATTTGGTGAAACCGGCAAACTTCTTTCTTTTCCCAGTTAATGTCTGATAACAGTAGTGTGATAAACATCTATCTCAAAGAAAGAAAGGCAGATATGAAAGCACAAGAAACCAACAGCTGGAAGAGAATGGTACATACAATCCTGATTGGATGGATAACATCTGAAATCGTAAGAGTCAATTCTTCATTCCACTCAGGGTTGACGTTGCGCTTTACCACACGAGTCTTCACTTTCTGAGATAAAACGATTTGCATTTGCATTCAGCAGGACATTTTCAACAATAAATATCAATTATACAAATGTAAATTCCTTACAGCACAAGTATCGATACTAACTGTTGCATGCTCATATGTACTCTTCATCACACCAATGCCCTATATTTCCAATTTGAATGATCTACATTGCTTTCAGAGGTTTGATCTTTTATCAATTGGAAACTTTCATAACAGTATAACAAACATCCATTAAAATGTCAACTTTTAATTAAGATCCCTTGTACACTTCTCTTATTGTGCAAGAAGTTCGCACCAAAACCACTATTTCATAGACTCTAGGATTTTTCATTCTAAGACCATCTTGATACTAGGAGCCCAGTGATATGCATCTGATAAATATTTGTTGCACTTCAAGCACTGTATTTTAATTGAGAAGAATGATTTAATCATGACATCAACAGTACCCGGCGTTCTACCATGTGAACGGAGATAAAAAAATCACCCGTAGTTGTGCATGTGATTCCGAAGTAAAAGCAAGAAAAGGTTGCAGTTGCTTGTAAAAATAATTTTTAGCATATAAGAAGGGGTATGTATGGGAACAGAAAGGAATGCCAAAAAAATCCACATACTGTCGCTTATATTTCTTTCACAGAGAGAGAGAGGAACGGTGGGAGGTAAACAGTAAACCCATCGATCAATATAAAAGCGAAAAATTGCACAGCAGAAGTGATACGTAACATACAATTACCAAGATCAAAAGCAATAACTCACAAACTCAAGTAAGATGCTAGCTCCAACACCACAAAAATTCAACAACAACAAATATTTGAACTAAGTAAAATATGATTCTTTCCGAATATCATAGAACTCAACACTAAGTATGAAAGACACGAAGAAGAAACCAGCAACACCACAATCATCATCGGCACGAGAAAAAGCAAAGAGACCAAATTAAAAACACACAAACACAAACGGAACTTTTCGAAATCTCAAACATAAGACCACCATCACAAACAACAGCAACAGGAATCATAATGAGAAAGAAGATGAAGAGAAAGAAACCTGCTTTCCCATTCTAACAACAACATAAGGATCGCTGGATATAACATCCCTGACGGCTAAGTTCACTCCTCTGATCACCCGAACCCTCAAAAGACCATGGATGGGGTGATCCATCTTTTCTCTCTCCTTTCACCACGACGACGACGTACGATGACTTTCAGCGAAACCCTGAAGTCTCTTATAAATAGACACATGCAAGGCCGTCTGTTGGTCAAAAGGTTCGGCCAACCACCCTGTTTCCCCGATGATGAACCTTCCTCTCTCTCTCTCTCTCTCTGTCTCTCGGCCGCCTCTGACAAATATTAAGAGATGGAGCCCACTTCTCTCTGCTGAGACGCGTGAATGGCACTCGTTGTGTTTGGTTGTACGAGAATTAGAACGTGATTTTCCCTTCCGCATCAAACGGGAGAGGCTCTTTGCATGGAATTGTGATTTCATAGGCTTTCATTTGAGTCAAAAACCTTTGGTATTATGGAAGTTGATCATAGAAACTAAACCTAGGAGCTTCCCATGAAAACTCAAATAGCATCCTTATTGTTCTCAAGCATCGACTCCACGTGGTAGGAGAGTTCAAGGAACAGCTAGAACTGAACCAAATCGATGGTTCTGTTCGGTTTGATTCGATTCGATTTGATTTGATTCGGTTATATATCAAACGGTTTGACTCGGTTCAATTTTAGCGGGAGAATTGCAGGGCGGTTCAGTTTTCAATTCCAACACTGGAACCGAACCGAACAATTGAAAAAACCTTTTTTTTATAAAGAAAAAATTTAGTATCGTATTGAGAAGGAAAACAGAGTGAAAGGATCCATGACATCTATAAAATGAGTATTAAGAGTTTGAACAAAGCTTACCTTTTCCTGACCTTTTGGCTAAGATCAAGTATATATGTTCGTATCAAATTAATATATGTTACGTGGTTATTGATCATATTGCTCACAACAATCTTTAGTCAAACCCTAAACAAGTATGATGTAAGAATTAATTCAACTAAGGAGTTGAGACGATGTAAGAAATTAGTTGGCAAATAGTTTAAAAGAAGAAGAGGTCTCCAAAATGCTGCAATAACCTAATAAAACATGATCTTGCTTTTCACTTGAATGTCAGTATGATACAAACTCGGGATCCAGGGGAGACTAAGGATCTTGATTTTGGTTTTTAGATTTTGGGATAATAAAAAGGATAACTAAGTTAAATTACTCTAAATATCTCACACAAGCAACATTTCGAAATTATGTTTGAAAATGTGACATTTGCAATTGTTGCAAAGTAACAAAATTTATTTAAATTTTAGTTTCTTCCATGTTGATTTATTCAAATTTCAAGACCATTATGAACTTAACTTCAATCACATACTTGAAGTGAACCACGATTAAATTCTAATGAGCTGGATTTGGATCCAAAACATGGATCCCATTAAATTATGTCTACCTAAGGCTTGATCTCTTTTAAATCCGAACCATTGTGTATTATTGAAAACCAAATACATAGTGGATGTACTCATTCCTGGACTGAACCCAAAAAAATGATATCCAGCTATTATTGTTCTTCTTTCTTTATTTTGTTTCTGGACCTCGTCATTTCGCACCCCAGTTAAACCCTTACACAAGATCCCTTATTTAAATGTATCCGGCGTAGCTAAAAATATTCCTTGTTATCAAAACAATTAAATAAAGTAGAGCCTTGACAGCTTAAAACAGATTCCTTGTTATCAAAATAATTAGATAAAATAAAACCTAGCTGCCTGCACATGACGATGGTGGACTTAGACATAGCCAGTTCCGGTTTTCCTAGAACCAGGAACCGGAAATGAATTGGGACTATGCCGGTTTACGTTCTGGTTTAGAACAGCCAATTCCGGTTTGACTCTCAAAATCATCTGGAATTGAAAAAACGATTAAAAATTGAAACTTGGAAATTATTTTAAAATAATGAAACTTGGGGTTTGGAGCCATTGATTCTCTTTCTATGAATGGCGGAACCAGAACTTAACCTGGTAGACCCTGGCTGACCGGTTCTGGTTCCAGCTAATTTGTGGCCCCCGGTTAGATTCTGGTTGGAACCACCGAGCCAGTTTCAAACCTGCCATGTCTATATGATGGGCCCGTCTGCTGGTTGAACCCATTGACCTGCTCAAATCATAATGCTGATGCTCTTCAAATCCTGGCCATATTAAGAGATGAAGATAATGTTCTCAATTTGTCATAACCTATAATTTAAATGGGTCATTATGTGGCCACTATGCACGTTAGTTTACTCCGACCCAACCCTTCAGTGAGTTGAGCCCACCAGATCGTCAACCCAGACACGGTTATCGCATCCAATGACAGGAATGAAATTTGGATATGAATACAAAATGGCAGTTGTGGATCCAAAAACTTGTTTCGGGTGGGATGGATTTTAAAATTTCAAATTATTTTGGAAATTTCAATACGAAACTTAAAATTTTCAGAATTCCGGGTGGAGCAGTCGCCCCAACCCACCACAATGTGGATCCGCCGCCACTTCGAAAAGCCAAAGCTGAATAAAAACAATACACTATAACCCGAATCCAATTAGCATTCGGATATGATCTCCGACAATACAGCAATTGACATCTTTCATTGCAGATCAGCATATACCTAAAACAGAGAAACCACACGTTTTATGCATCATAGATACCCATTCAACCAAATAAAACAACAACAACTAAGCTTTTTTCTCATACTAGATTGGGTCGGCTACATGAATTATTTGTTTCCATAGAGCTCTATCATGTGTCATGCTAGCATTTAACTCAATATAAATTATATCATTCTTTATTGTATTCAACATATATGTGTGTTTGTTTTCAACATTTAAAACCAACAAAAATATGAAGTGGTTCACAAACGCTGGGACTCATTATGTTTGTTTGATAATGAAATAATATACTCATTATATCATTTTCTTGTTACAAAACAATCAATATGTATACATGTTCAAACATGAGTGTAATAACATTGCTTTATATATTTTTTCAAAAACCTTTAAAACTTTTAAAATTATATTTATACCACCAAAAAACAATCACGGAGTTGAGTGAAGATGTCAGTCATTGGCTGGTTCATAAGCATCAACCAACTACTTGAGTTTATCCCTAACAGATTCACAATGTCAAAATAAAGGTACTACTGATTGCACCCGAAAACAAAGGAATTTACAGGAAACAAAGTGAATATCATCTTCACATTTAAGAACCTTAAGGTTATATTAAAGTACATTATTTATTTCTTTTCTAATCTAATCTCAAATAGCTGACAGTTGTAAAAAATGTGTCTGGAGGGAAGGTAGAGAACCCATCAAGCGAGTTCTCACATACGTTTGGTGTGAGTCGTGTCAACCTGTTATTACAGTGCCGTAACCTGATCATGAAATCTGATTGGACCAACATTCATTTGATCACTTTTTGCATTAGTTCTTTTCTCACTTTGATGACTTGCAAGGCTATTTCCCATAGGATCAGTCTTTTTCCTAAAAAGAGTTGGATGAAATGGATAGTCCAAATCCAAAATATTGCTTATAGGTTTGGAACCTTGTGTTTCAGTTCATGGTCGTGTTGTGTTATTTGATGTTCATATTCAAAGTAGGCCAATCCGAACAAAACCTGATCGTTTTTCATGTTACACTGGATGAACATGATGATGGGATTTTTGGGTTTTATTCCTCTGCCTTGTGTCGTGTCTTATGTTACCAACCCTGTCCACACAGCTTTTCGCTGTGCTAGTGTGTGTGTGTGTTTTCAAGGAGAAGAAAAGGTCATATTCTGGTTTCCCTTTTCTAAAACACAAAATGAGATATATAAGCAAGACTGAAATCATGAAATCAGCACCCCTATTGAAGTTGTTACCCAAGGTAGACCCGGCCAGTTCCGAGGAAACTGGGACCTTGAACCGGCCCCTTTCAATTCCATGTTTGGTCTCCAGTCCAGTTTTATCAACCCTATAGTTCCTTTTTCTTCTTGATTTTTATTATTGTTATTCTTCTTCTTTTTTTTCTATTGTTTTTTCTTTTCCTTTTCTTCTTCTTGGACGAGATTCATAAGAATATGTATTGTTCAACAATGAAGAAGACAACACCACTAAATGAAATGTTGGTCATCGGAGTAAAGAGATCCATCGAGAGAGACATATGCTTGAATTAGGTGGGAGGAGAGAAATAATCATAAAGAGTAATTTTGGTATTTTTTTGAAAAAAGGCGTGTAAATAGTTAAAGGAGTGTGCAAATCAACAAGACAACATAGTTTCGTGTTTGATTCATGAGTAGTATCGACTCTTGGGTTTTCGTGAAAGGCGGGATAACAACATTTAAGAGAACGAGGAACTTGGGTTTTCGGTTGAAGTATTTCCCTCCCACAATCCACTCCTGCCAACTCGACAACTATGAAGGATGGCAATTGATTCAACCCAATCAACCCGACACAAACAGGGCGTGACCCGAAACTGATAGGGTCGAGTATGGGGATAAAATGCTTTGTTTCACACCTGACCTAATATTTGGCCCGACCAGTACCCAACCTATATATATACATGTATATTTATGTATCTATGTATGTATACATGCATATATTCACATACATAACCCGCTTTTGCCCTTTACCTACAGAAAAAAGAGAACCCGTATCCGTCCCGTTAAGGTTTGGGTCGGGACTGCCAACCCGACAACTATCAATCATAATGCGATGACCCGAGTTCAGGTTTGATCCGACCAATTAGGACTCGATCTCCCAAACACTCGAACCACTCACAAAGCACCTGACTCAGTAAGGGTATTTCAGTAATTCGAACCATTTTGAAAAAATTTCCTCCCTCCCGCCATTGCATCCCGCCCGTTGAAAAATTTCCCACCATTTTTTTGCTCGGAAAAAATTACTCTCAAAAACTCGATTCGTCCTTCATTCTCTCTGAGCATCGTGAGGAAAGGAAGATTCGCTTAGTTTGAAGGAGAAGAGGGATCGGTCCGTGTCGATCAATGGCCGTCTCCGGAAGCCCTAGCGTCTCCAGGAAGAAGTCTCAGGTACCCAATGCCTCAAAGAAGGAAAATCGCAAGCTTAACGCTTCATCTGGAAACCCTGACGTCGCAAATCCTACCGGCCCCTCTCCCAGGAAAAGAACCAAAGATCCCGGAGTCCGAATCGTAGGAGGAAGAATTTACGACTCTGCTAATGGCCGGACATGCCACCAAGTACCTCATTCCTTCCTTATCTATGATTTTGCGCTTGTGCGTTTGTCTGCTCTATGATTTTAGGGCCTTAAGGTAGTTGGTGATTGAATTGTGTGCTTCGGATTACAGTGTCGCCAGAAAACGATGGATTTTGCGGCGTCGTGCAAGAATATGAAGAAAGATAAGCAATGCACGATCCGTTTCTGCCACAAATGCCTGTTGAATCGGTGAGAATTTATTTCTATACTTAGTGGAGTTCTTTTGATCACGAGTGGCGGAGGGTTTGCATTTGGTGTGTTAAAGTGCTCTTTGTGGATTAGGTATGGGGAGAATGCGGAAGAGATGAGCAAGATGGATTCCTGGACGTGCCCCAAATGTAGAGGGATTTGTAATTGCAGCTTCTGCATGTGAGCTTTTCTTGTTGCGATTCGTTTCCATTTCACTAAACTAAAACACGTTGTTGGTCAGCTATCTAGCCGTGTTATGCTCTCACTGTGTCGCAATCTTAGTTCCTAAACTATGTTCATTGTGTACATCGGACTTCCTGTTTAATTTTCCTGTTTTCTATTTATTAATATATATGTGAAAGGAGAGAGAGAGAGAGAGAGAGAGAGAGAGAGAGAGAGAGAGAGAGAGAGAGAGAGAGAGAGAGAGAGAGAGAGAGAGAGAGAGAGAGAGAGAGAGAGAGAGAGAGAGACAACAACAACTACTACAACTACAACTAAGCCTTTTCCCATACTAGACGGGGTCGGCTACATGGATTCTTTGTTTCCACAGATCTCTATCGTGTGCCATGTTAGCAGTTAACTCCCAATAAGCTAGATCATTCTTTATTGTTTCTTTCCAACACTTTTGTGGTCGTCCTCTACCTCTTTTAATACTTTCCAAATTTAGGTTTTCTAACCTTCTTACAGGTTCTTCTTTTGATCTTCTTTCTATATGTCCAAACCATCTTAAACGATGTTCTCTCATTTTATCCTCTATTGGTGCCACTCCTAATTTGTTTCTAATAACCTCATTATGTATACGGTCTTTTCTTGTAGGAGAGAGAGAGAGAGAGAGAGAGAGAGAGAGAGAGAGAGAGAGAGAGAGAGAGAGAGAAAATTTCCATTGTTGTTCACGTTGATCAGATCATGGAGATGTTTGATTCTATTTGAGCGTGGATGGGTTTGAGCATATACTATATATTTCTTTTGGTTGTGTGCCTTGATTTCACAACTAATTTGGGATATCCCTGTTGAATAAAGGAAGAAGAAAGGACAACAACCTACAGGAATTCTCACTCATACAGCAAAAGCAACGGGATTTGCTTCTGTTTCTGAGATGCTGCTTTGTGGTGTTGATTTGGTGAGAAATCTCTAATGGCTTATCACTCCGTTAATATTTCGTGATCGACCATGGAGTATACAGTATACACACATATTCATGAAGACGCATTAATGGTTGCCTTTGTTTTTCATTATAATTGGATCCGGACAAATACCGCCAGATGAGGAGCTCCCAAAAGGACCTTTATAATTCTTCAAATGCTGCTTCTGAAGAGGTCTGTTTTATTTGAACAAAATTAGAATTCAATCTTTGGTTTCTTGGTTCCTATTGTGATTAAGGAAATATCCGATAGGCTACATCAAAGAAAAGGAAGGGCAACAGTGAACATTCTGATGCTGCACAAACTGACACCAAGCCTTCATCTCCCAAAAGCAATGTTAAGAGAAAATGTCTGCAGTTCAGCAATGATCCGTCACAACAGTCAAGGAAGAAAAACAGTTCCAAGGAAGTTGCAATTCCCAACCAACAGATTGGCAAAACTATTGCTAATTCAACAAATGTACCCTCTGGTAATCCGTTAGAGAAGAAGAAATCTAAGCAGAATGCAACTTCGAAAAAGCAACCCATTCAACAATCATCAGAGTCCCCAGAAGAGGATGAGTCGGTGGGCCTCACAACGGAAGATAAGGTGGATGCAAGGAAACACAAGAGCTTATCAATGAAGAATTCAGAAAAGAAGTTTTTCCCCAATACTCAAACTGAGAAGAAAAGGCCTCCAGCTGTGAACGCTAAAAGTCATGTAAAACCAGCTTGTGATACTGATTCTCATGTTCTATTACCTCAAGGAGAAGAAATGAAAACAGTTGCTGGCATCGAGCTTTCAGCTGATGATATCGGACCGGCTCTTCAGTTGCTAGAGTTCTGCAGTGCATTTGGAAAAGTGAGATTGCCGATATTTATCTGATATCATGTATATCTTATTTGTTTTAAGATTTCTGAAGCTTCCCTCTCATGTTTCAATATGGCTGTTTTATTGAATCTTAATTGAATGCCTTCTTGCTTAGGAGTACAAAAGCTGATTTCTCAGTAGAGATTTGCATTTTTGTCCTGGCAATTTTTTGTATTCACTACACTTCGGAGGAAAATATTTATCCAAACTAGAACTTTAACAGTTTCAACAATATATGTAGATACACTCACGTGTGTGTATACCATTATATATTATAAATATGTACGTATGTACATATCTGTATGCATGTGTGTGTGCATATACATATCTACATATGTGTGTGTGCGAGCACATACTTATGTATGCATATGTGTGTGCATGTGCGTGGTGTGTGTGCGCTTATATACATATACACATATATGTGTGTGCGTGCATGTATATGTGTGTGTTCTGTATTATATCATGTTTTAGCACAGGATAGGGTGGTTTTTATTTTAATATGATGTATCATTTTCTTCTGAAAAATTCTGTGATTAACAATTGATGAAAATTGAAGTTTCCTTGGGAGCTCCGGTCAGGACCCTTCCTTTTCTATCTTGTAATACTTATTGATGCACTTTGCTTTGTGAGCTCATTATGCCAATCATGGAAGTCTGTCTAGATTGAACTGCATTATGCTGACTAATTTTATTCATGATCCTGGAGACTTCCCAACATCATTCTTATCCACGTACTTGGCTCATCTACATGTTAATGCTGAATAATGTGATTCTCTGTCAAATATCCGCTATTATATGCTTCCGGAAAGAAAATCTATAGGGTTACAGCTTTATAGCAAGGGATGCCACTTGTATGAGAATGAGTAATAATTCTGGAATGGTGAATGAGGGGAACGGGGAATGAATTGTAGGATATGAGTCCATAAATAAAAAAGTTCGTAATGGTTAAAGTTCAAAACTAGAGTATTGCATTATCTGAAGTCTTGAGAAATTCAAATTCCTAAAATAAATTGGAGTATTTGAATGTTGAAATAGTTCTGGTTAGGTTAGAATTATTTGAAAGTTTTTTCATTCAACATAATGTTCAATGAAACAAATAAATGTTCCATAGTTCGAACAAACACTAACTTTTATCATTTTACATGATACATTTATGAGAAATTTCCATTTAACACTGTTTTTTTTTAATAAAAAATCTCCAATTGATTTTATTCTTTATCAGATGTGGGTGTTGCTGTAATCCTTAATCCCCTTTTGTATGACATAGGTTCTTGACCTAAGAAAAGGCTATGCTGAATCCATCCTTCGAGAATTAATTCGAGGCCGTACTGGACGTCATGGATTATTTTCTTCGCTTGCTCAGTTTCACACTAAACTATTGGATTTGCTCCAGAATGACATGGAAGAAGGGTACACAAATTTTATTTGTTAAAGAAACTTTTTTCAGCTTTTTTTGAATGTTGTCTAATTTAATCAACTCCTCTCTCTTGGTAGTTCTGTTTCACGCTCTTCTGCTTCCGGAAATTCATGGTTAAAGCAACTTCATAAATGCATGTGTGAGTCACCTCATGCATTGAAGGATCTACCTTTTGATTATCTTAATAGAGGACCTGAAGGATATTCCAAGCTTGACCCCTCACAAAAGTTGAGAATCCTCAATTTTCTTTGTGATGAGGCAATTGGCACAGAGTAAGTGCTCTTTTGGCTCTATTTTCTTGGTTAGAGCTTTCATGGTTCAATCAAGGAGAATTATGAGCAATTGCATACTGTATTGGTTTAATTTTTCACAGGCGCCTGCGGAACTTGATTGAAGAGGAGAACTCAAAGTTTTTGGAGAAGAAAAAGGAGTACCATGAAAACATTGCGGAGGTGAATAAAAAGGTGAGGGATAATTTAATATTGATTTGAAGTGGCTAGACTTCTGGCTTTACCTTTTAATACTAAGGCATGAACAGGAGAAAGACATGAAACAAAAGTTGAAGGATCAGATGGCGCGTATGTATCTCTCATCAAGAGATGGTGCTGATATTTCAATTGCTGAAAACCTAGATATTGTCTCTAAAATAAGAAAGGCAACAGATGAAGCTCATGCTGAGAAGATGAAAGCATTAGAAATGAAGTCCAAATTCAGTAAGTTATATACTTTAGGAACCGTAGCGTGATTTCTACATCTTTCAAGTTCAATAAAAAAAATTCTCCAAGCAAAGGCTACTGGATCTTCTTGTGAAATTTTTAGTTTTCCTCCAATTAAGTCTCCGCAAGTTGACACAAATATATTAGTGGGTTGTCCATGTTCTTGACTGATAATTCATATATTTGCTGTTTCTCCTCTCTCTGTGATCCTTGGAGTATTTTGGGAACTACTGTGGTGTTGGTTTAGCGCTATTGCATGCGTGATGGTCACATCATACAAACACATGTATGGTCTTGCATTTATATATGTATGCATGTACATGTATGTACGAATTAATAAATAAATACATGAATGAGTGGATGTACGAGAAAGTTTGCATGTGATGGTACGGCTGGGTACATGCTTGAATCAATGGTTCTTTCTTCTTATTCATTCTTCTGCGGATTAAGGAATATGAAAAAACTTGGGCTGTATCTTGAGCTTATACTGAAGTTGAACAATTTGCATGAGTTTTTCCCGACAGTAAGATTCTTGACGACTGATTCTGTGCTGATAACAGAAAATAACAGGTCGGATGCTGTTAGGACAGAGCATATAGTTTTTGACAAAACAGGTAGAATTTACTGGAGGCTAGTAGGAGACTCTAGTGGTTCTCGTATTATGCTCCAAGGTAAAATATTTACTTAGATGGACACTCTCCGATCTCATGACGTATTTTCTTAGATACCGTAAACATATTTCATATGGTGCAGATGTTGGCAATCGAGAATCAATTTCATCCCAAGACAAATGGTTCATTTATGATGAAAAACAGGAGAAGGCATTGGAGAAGTACATCTTCTCGCTAAGGTTGGTCACAATGTGTTTGCGATAGACGTGGTCACTATACTTATCAGACACGACGAACACTGTTTATGTGCCTTTCGTCTTTTTTGATGAACAAGCTATGATATATCTAAGATGAAAGAATAAACTGGGATATGGACATGATTTGAGTTGGGGCTCGAATATGGTCAGATACTCCTTTTACTATATGGCTTTTTCATTTTTACTTTAGTACTGGTACACTATCACTTCGTTGGTGAAAATCGAGTTTCCTTAAGAGTTTTACAGAACGTAATAAATTTTATAAAACGTTATAACTATACATAAGTCCAACCATTATCGTGTCCATCTTGAGAGAGTTGGAAACATAATGTTGAGAGCATAATGTGTATGCTAACCTTAATTTAATTGATTTAACCAACACATTTACTTTCTTTCAGTAGACAGAGATGCAAACGTCGGAAGGCTAATAAAATCGCTCATGCAGTGATCAAAGAAAACTTACAGCACGGTTCTCCTATAGATTCATCTTCACCGAGTAGCGCCGTGGAAGGTGAAAATATTTACAACAAAAGTATCTTATTTTACTATTTTCATCTTGAATTATGTATGCAGCTTTCCTTCCATCTTGTCTTTCTCACAATGAGAGCAACCTTGTGTAAAGCAACAAATGTTTACTTGTTGATATTTGTTGTATCAGATGCAAAGGTGTGAGGTATTTAATGAGGATTTCTTAGAAATGAAGAAATTGGATCAAAACAAAGTTACCTTTTTGAATACTTTGGTTTGGAGCGGAAACATGGAGCGACCTTAATGAGGCACATTCTGGTTCGTCTACAATAGGTATAGCTCTCAGTTTGTTGAAATTTTGGATTTCAGATTAAAGGGTTTGGTGTCCCGTTTTACAGGATCTTGTGTCATTCCCCACAGAAAAATCACCCCGAAGAATATCATCTCCAGTGAGGCCTTTTTCTTCCTTTTTGTGTATGTGGTTTATGTAATATAGTCTGCCAGATTCAGACCAAGTACTTATTTGGCTAGACTTATGTATTCCAGTTGCTCCTAATTTTGCCGCTTTACTGTCTCAAGATAACGTTTTTGGAGTTAATTGCTAAATGTTGTTATGTCACAAGATAGAGCTCAATGGTGAATCCACCATGTAGCCGATCCCACTTAGTGTGCAATAAGGCTTTGTTTTGGTTTTGATTGGCTTACTGTCTTAGTATATTTGATGGAACAACCTACAAAGTTGACCACATTTGTTGAGCTTCCCTGGGTCGGTGGAATCAATTCTAATTTGTGACTCGTTGGTTTTAGCTGGAGTCTGACTCAAATGGAGTCAATTTCATGGCTTTGACTAGACTTTTAGGTGTCATAACCATGACTCATTTAAATGTGGTTTGAAACAACCAATTAGAGTTGGATACTGGATAAGCACTAGATATATTTGAAAAGCCATAATACGAATCCACAATGGAATATCGTTTTGGATACTGAAAAGACCACTTTGAGCAAGTCGAACTGTCCCTTTTTTTTTTTCTTTTGTGAAACCCAGATAGTCTCACGTATGCCAGCCAGCACTCAACCGTAATTTATTTAGAATTATGTTTCACGGAAATGGAAACCAGACAAAGAAACAGCAAATCTAAAAAAAGAGAAACCGGAAGAGGGAGTGGGGGTATGTTAACACATTATGCTAATATATCCAAATAAATCTCAATCATGATATGATAGATAAGTTGTTATTTGAACTACAAAAATAAAGCTATATACATGAATAAAATACAATGATAATATATATTTTATTTTTAAATTCAAATTTATTTAGATATGTCAGAATATCTCATGTTCTCTCTATATATAGGCACGTGTGTACGTGCACGTGCACGTGCATGTCAAAACAGAAACAGTGGTAAAAGAATTACTATAAAAGTTCTCATGAGCTTCAAACTCAAGACCTGCCACTTGGTAAGCCAACATTCTAACTAACCTACCGAACTGTGAGAGTGATTATACAGGTGATAGGCGTTTCTTAATAAAAAGTACTCGTCTCAACCAAAATGTTGTCGAATAGTTTTGGTGATGTTTTCAGTTCTTGTCTTGTGTCGAAACACAACACAGATTTAGAATGTTGGGCTGGAAAAAAATTGATTGAAAGTGCTGCATTTCAATATTGGCAAAGCAATCCTGCTTACAAAATTCGAAGATGCATGACATCATAAAATGGGGAGAATGAGTTTGGCTTCATATAATAATATTTCATATCTACAGTTCTTTGTATTTTAAAAATTTACAAGGCAAGAAATATCTTGGATGCTAGCAGTTGCATAATCCTCTGCTAATTTGGATGGTCGTTCTGGTATGTGAATTACATCGGTAATTCGTGTAATCGATCCATTCCTTTGTTGTTCTTTTTGGTGTTTCATCTCGTCTTTTTATGCCTTTGCTGGGAGACCCTATTTTCGTATGGATTGATTTCATTTTCTGTTTAGTTTCGAGGATCCATGAGAACTGGAGATGACGGACGCATAGAAGCTAGTCTTGCATTCAATTCAAGCTTAGCCCGAGCCATTGGTATTCATATTGTTATTCTTCACTGAGGAAATATCTTGCAGGATTAATTATCGATTGGCGGTTCTTCGGGGTTGTTTATGAAGCACTGTAGAAACAAGCATCAGAAAATAGAATGATATTTCTATAAAGTTTTGAAACAGTATTGCGAGTAGAAAATTCTTGATCAGAGCAGTAAGTATTAAGAATTTGCCTTTAAATTCACCTACGAGAGGCAGTTGTGGACATTTACTTGGTCAAATGGCTGTAAGAAATCGTGCCATTGCAATTGTCACTTCGAATTGTACAAACCTCCCGTGTGTGGCTTGGTTTGCTACTACACGATAGATTATCCTATGGCAACATAACGTTATATCTCATGGAGTGTTGGAGAGTCAATCTCTGCCATTGCAGAAAATGTCTGCGGCAGAAAATAAAATTGTATGGTGGATCTGCAATCGTAAAAGGGAAGACTGTTATGTAATGTGAGCATTATTAGGTTGGTACCTATAAAAGATAAAAATCACGAAAACATCTTTATAGTAGTTCAAACACCTAGGGAGATGCTAAGTGGATCTAAGTGCAAAGATGTGATAAGTTGGAGGACGTGTGTTGCAAACAGGCTGTACGGCCTAAAAGTTGTTTGAAGGAAACCAATAATATTTTTGCGTTTCTTGTGGCCTCTGGTATTGTGAAGTCGTTCAGTATCCCATTTCTTGACGAATACGTAAATTATGACATGCATTTGTTTCAACCTCAGCAATCACCGTTATTTCCATTTCTAGAATTTCATGTACACAGTGGCTGCCAATCTTTACTTAAACACTTGCTCCAAATGAATTCCTTATAGTACAGTTTTGTATTGTCTGAATGTGTCCAACACTTTTTTGCACCCAATCATTCAGATTCAAAAGTTGTACTGACACTCCTGGTATGTGATCTGCTGTTTTTGCCCCTATTTGAACAGTTGCAGACTATTATGGATAGAGCAGCCTTACTAGACCTGCCCTTATGTTTGATCAAATTTTTTATTCTGTATATTTGGCTAACCAATAACTTACAGTTGTTTGGGAGTGATTTACCAATACAAGAACGACCAATGGATACACAATCTCAGATTGGAAAATGAGAGACAAACACCATAGAGAAAGTGCAAAGAGAGGCCTGCTAGGTTTGACATGGTGTTGATGAGGTTAGACATTAAATACCAAATGAGAATAAGATGGGAATAGATCTGTTCATTTATTTTTGCCCAGCACATCTTTCTCATTTTGCAAGAGATTTACATGTCCCATGCTAAGTTGTGGATGATAAATACTGAATGCAGTTCTATAGGTAAACCTGGTGATAGGGTTCAGAGATACATGATTTGTGAAGGTTGTTACTGTTATAGCAGCAAACTTGAGGGATAGTCCTCTGTTTGCTCATTGTACTGGTAGAACAGATGAACGGTGCCCAAACAGAAAGCTGCAATGCGCAGGCAGAGTTCTCTGTAAGTTGCATTTTTCTTCACTGAAGGAGATTTGATATGTTATCTTTTGTATGGAGGTAGCATTTCTTTTGGTTTCCCGGTCTATCTGAAGAAGTTATAATTGGAACTCGGTAAACACAGGAAATTTAAAAACCAAGACGAGGAATTGATGGAAGAATCAATACTGAACTGCACTGAGCAATACCAGGCAGTGACGGAGCTGGTCTCAAATCCGGGTTATTAGATGCAGAGAGACCCATTCAAGTCACAAACCGTTTCAAGTTCGGGTCATCTTTGAACAGAAACATGAGAGGTAGAACCCGTATTACATTCCACCCATTGCCTAATATTGTTGAAGTTTTAATACGAGTACCAAGATATTATGTACTGCGCCAGACTATTTCTGTACTGTTAGGCTTATCACAATACAAAACCTAGAGATGTGATGTAATACCTGGTGCCGGTTTACAATCCAAACCCATTTATTACATTCCACTCCTTTAAGAGAATTGGCTAAAAAAATTGCATTGTCGAAATTCGGGCCCAATTTACATCAAATGGCATTAATATACTCCTTAAAGGTTGGCTTGTACAACATTAAGCTGGAAAAGGTCATGAGTTCAATACCCCAGTTTGGCATCCCTTGCCATAAGACTGAAGCCTCAGACCTGGATCCAGAGCTATATCTGACCGTCTGAAACGAATATGGTAGTAGTTTAGAACACCATATTCATGTATAATAGGCATCTCAAGTAGGGGTGTTCATTGTTGTGTTTGGTTCCCTCAAACCAAACTACTACATTAGGTTCTTGGTATTTTGAGAACCAAACCAAACCAAACCGTGGCATGATCAAAACTGAACCGAATCAAACTATTGGTTCTGGTTCAGTTCAGTTTTGAACCATGATTCTACTTATTTTAGAGTTTGACTGAAGAAAGTTGTGGACGGTGCCCTCCCCAAAAGAAATTAATTTAATATAATATAGTCAATGACCAACTTTGCTCATGTAAGGAATTACCTTTGCATGGCCAGTCCCAAGCCCGTATAAAGGAGAAGGCTTGCTTTAGGTTTACGACAAATAAAGGAGGAGGCTTGCATTAGGTTTTAGACAATGAGTGTAAAACTTTGTCAAACTTATTTATCATGGATTTTACAAATTATGATAGGGCTATGTGGAAATAAAGAATCTATGTAGCCAACTCCAATCTGAGAAAAGGCTTAGTTGTTGTAGTCAATGACCATTATCATATATTAATACGATAAGAAAAAAATACTACGCTTGATCTTAATCAAAAGCCAAGAAAGATATGCTTTGTTCAAACCCTTGCATTCTCAATACGGTACTAAAAATTTCCTTTCTCACAAGTTTTTCTAGAGGTTTGATTCGGTTCCAGCACTAGAACTGTGAACTGAACCACCCATTATTTCTCTTACTAGAACCAAACCAAGCCAAACCATTTGATGTCTAGAACTGCCAGTTTGGTTCCAGCAGTTCCTTGAACAATCGAAGTCTCAAGCATAACCAACCATAGCATTTTTTTTTTATTTCGGTACAATGATGAACCCAAAGCTCATATGCATGACCTGGGTATCAAACTCCTGACCTTCAACTTGTGAGTGGTCCCTCTAGCCAGGTGAGTTATTGCTCATTGTGCAACCAAAAACATTTTCTTTTTAAATAGTCGTGCCTAAGATTCTAACCCTAAAATACCATTATCCCTTGATATGGTAGGATCCATCAAGGTCAACCTGTTGAATTGGCATTTGGTAGTTGCTGGATCATGTGAAGCAACTCAGTCAAACCTGGATTCGATCCAAAACGAAAGAATTGTTTGATTATATTAACCCTTAAGAATGATTATTTGAAAAAAGTTCTATCACACAACTCATACTTTCACAGCAGCCAGTTGGCTCAGCAAAATGCACATCTTGGGACGTGCATATGTGAGGTGAAATACTTCTTTATTTACTTATAGCACAGTATGGTAATAGGGCTTGTGTAAATGAGCCAAGCTGCTCGTGGTTCGGCTTGGTTCAGCCCTTGATGGTCTTGTTCCTGTTCTGTTTGCTATGTAAATGAGCCGAATACAAGCTGACTCATTAAGCTTTATTTGTTGAATCTTGAAGTTCAGTTTGTCTTGGCTCATATAAACTCATTAAGTGAAATATAGTTCTTTTTTTAAATAAAAAAGTGTATATAGTTTTTACTTACACATATTCTAGAAAGTGTTAATCGAACATAACTTGAAGAACGAATTTTGGATTGAAAATTAGAAATTAAAAGTTATGCATTAACTTTAGCAAGCAGCTCATGTTTGACTCAACTCAAATGAGCTAACAAGCTGAACACAACCGAGTTTTTCATTAACAAATGAGCCATGATGCATCGAAAGCCGTGGCTTGTTGAACTCGTTTAGCAACGCTAGATAGTGGCCTCGGTGTCCTTTGCTAATTTTTAAGAATTTTCTTACTCGCAAAATATCAACAAATATGAAGCCAAGTCTTTGAACAAGAGGAGGACTGCGTATTCAGACATTTATTCTACATACTATTTCTTGATCAAATTCCTCTCTCTCTCTCACACACACACGCACATGTGCACACCAGAACCAAACTGGGTTAAGAATCTTCTGGAACTGGGAACAACCTGTTTTTAATGATTTTTCCTGATCCAACTAATTTAATGCTCAAACCAGAACCCAAATCAGATCCAACGGTTTGGAATGGGAACCAGAATTAGCCCGACCCTGGTTCCAAGAAACCCACCATCTAGTTTACCCAGAACTAGTCATATCTAGGTCAAGGTACAAGTGTGACTGGGTCATTGCTCGGAACCCATTGTCCAGTTCAAGACATGATTCTCTCTCTCTCTCTCACACACACACACACACACACACACACACACACACATACGTAGGGGCACATATACACACAAATAAGCATGCGCACATATTCTTACACGAGTGCACACGCTTTTACAACTCATTGAGCTTGGAAAAGATTAGAGATACATTTAAGTAACACCTACCAATAAGGAAAGCTTAAGAAGCATTCTACCTTAGATGCGGAATCTTTCGCCTTCATGCTAGATTGTGCCCACTCCTTTAATATTTTCTTTATTGAACCAAGAATAACATATTTCAGGGATTCGGGGTCATGGAGCCTCAACTTGCAGAAGTCTAAAGCAACGCAGAAAGGAAAAGTAATACAGAAATCGAATATGATATGAATCTTCTGATTCTTTTTTATTTGATAATTCCATCATCTATGTTCGAATATGATATGAATCACCGATTCATGTTTCCCAAACAGGTAAGAACTTAAATTATATTGTCGATATGAGTTTTCCTTTTTGGTCTGGATGGAGTGGCCGAAGACAGGTATGCGGTATCAAACTCGTCACCACCATCGGGTGAGTCGAGCCCCCGGCCAAGTGAGCCAATTCTTTGCCGGCATAATTTATCTTTGCGCTAAGAGAGATAGAGTATAGTTGAGCATAAACTCACTCGTGCTCAAATTTACTTAAAGATCTCAAGCATTCAATTAATTACAAAAAGTACAATAATACTTTCTATCTTTAAAAAAAAACTAAACTGGCTCACTTAAACTAGGTTGCCACTGGATCATGTCAACGGCCTTGTTTGGTAAAATAGTCGGTCTGAACTCATCCAAGCACAAGGGAACACTACTGATGGATTCGAGGTGCCCTGTTTGGACCTGGTGGTGGCATTTCAAACTAAATTGCCTCAAGAACTCGAACCAAAACTGAACTGAAGAACTCGTGGTTTGTATCCGGGTACACTTACGTAGAACTAGAACCCAAATCAGTGGGTCTCCAACAGGCGGTTCCGAACCAAACTTTGGTTTTGGTTCCAATATCTTTCCTCTATTTCATGTATTTTGCGAATGAAACTGGACCTGAAACCGATGAAGTTGGAACGAGAACGGACTTCAAATTAGACCCAGAATCAAAGCAGAACCAAACTGGAAGGGAGCCAGTTCGTTCATCTAAATCGAAGCTGAAAGTTTGGAACTTTAGTTCCCGGTTTGTCCAAGTCTATGTTGGAACCTTTCATAATTATGATTTTATCGATATAAATAAATTTATTTATTTATTTGAAAGAACTTAAATGGATAAGGTGAAGTGGCTCCAAGTTAGGGTTAGGTTTTGCATCTTAACTTTGACACGACGGCCTAATGAACTCAAAAGCGGAGGCGCCTCTTCGTATACAAAAAGGTTTGGAAGGACATGATCGGTGCCAATTCGTCAGAAGATTCCTCTGAATTGATTGCTCCTCTTCAACCAAAATTCCCTCCCTCTCCTCCCGTCGAGCGAAAAAAAGCCTGCAAGTTTTTGTTAACAAATAAAATTCCTTACACAGTAAAATTATAAGCTAGAGGCGTTTATATTCCTAAAGAAAATACATATATTCGACCCTTTTGAGATAAATTCTGGCATACCTTGATCGCCTAAGGAAGCTTATACTCAACTTCTAATTAGATTTTGCAAGAACATTTTGATGAATATATATATATATATATATAATACGAATTGTATTTATAATGTTTTTTTTATGCTGTGAAAACGTTCAGCAGCTCATTAAAAGTAGGAGCGGATAGTCATTTATAAATTTATTACCGAAATCGTAGTCCTCAAAGCTAATCATTTTCTCATAAATTATTTGTTTATTTTAATAAGAAAGTTGATCACCATAAGAGACAGACTTAATTTATTTCTGTCATAACAAATGAATGCAACAAGCACCTCTTACAACAGATTTGAACAGATTCAATTGGCTGTTTATGAAAGTATTTGAAAAACAAAATGGATTCTGAAACCAGTGACAATAAGTTGCATCTTCTTCCTTTTTTTCGTTAAACCTCGCTCTATCTCTTTACTCAGTCGGAAAGAGAGAGAGAGAGAGAGAGAGAGAGAGAGAGAGAGAGAGAGACAGAGGTGGGAGTTACCGAATGACGAAGACGCCAGCGGGGATGCTGGGAATCGTCGTCGGAATATGCAAAATCTATACGGTCCTGCCCTCGAGATTCCCTTTTGCGTGCGACGACCCGATTTCGGCTCCCTCTCCCCCACCCCACGCCCACACTACGATTCTCTCTCCCTCTCTGTGGAAAGAACCATAATAACAAGAGGACGAACGAGAAACGAGTTTATTCGAAGACAAACCAGATTCCCACATTCTCTCTCTCATTTATGGTGCATCTCTCTCAAGGATTCGTCCACAGAGTCCTCTCTTGTTTGCTTCTCCCCAACGTTTCCTCTTCTTGTGAGCTTGTGATCTCTCTTTGCATCTTTTTCTTTTCCCACTGCCACCCAGAATCAGTTTTCTTGGGTGTTTTGAGAGGAAAATGGAGATGGTTAGATGCCAACAGTACATAAACGCTCTAGAGGAAGAGCGCAGAAAGATAGAAGTTTTCCAAAGAGAGTTGCCTCTCTGCCTTCAACTTATCACACAAGGTTCTCTCTCTCTCTCTCTCTCTCATGTTGGTTTTCCATTTCTGTCACCTCACTTCCTTTTCCTTGTATATGTAGAGGCTTATTATGGTCCATATATTTATCTTTGTTTGCAAGTTTGGCTTCACTAGTTTCGTATCCACTGGAGTCTCACCTTTGTGTTTTTGCTTGTTATTAGCCATTGAGTCTTGCAGGCAGCAGCTAGCAGCAGAAATCACAAGTGGTCGGTCTGAATCGGAGGAAACGTCTAGTGAGGGCCCTGTTTTGGAGGAGTTCATACCCATAAAGAAGGATTCAGATAGTACCGAGAAGCAGAATCAGATGGAACATGATAAAGATGACGAGAGTAATGACAAGGACGAGAAGCCTGACTGGCTGAGGTCTGTTCAACTATGGAACCAAGATTCTCAAGCGTCTTCGAAAGTGGTACTTTGCCGTTTCCTTTAATGTGGATTTCATGATTTGTGTGAACACAAACAAGTGAGATCCTTTGGAGAAGAAAGCTCAAGTCTTTGTGATCTCAGCCTAACTTTGTTAGATGGGGAATCGGCCAATTATCTGAATCTTACATAATAACATGGATTGTTTACCCATTTTGTTTTTTGAAGCAAGAGATGGAGCGAGATTTAGGTTTGATGTCCCTTGGACTTGACATTCAAGAGATAAATCTTGGTCAGATATTTCTTGAAAATGGTTTTGTAGAACCCTCTCTCTCTCTCAAGGGGTAAACTAAAATGTTCCGAGGAAAGCAGTGATCCTTTCATCATCAGCAAAAAGGAGAGAAGACGAAATCTTCATTGATTCAATTATGATACTGTTTATAAATCAAATTTTAAGCCATGTTCCTTGATCCTAGCCGCGACAGAGGATCCACATGCCTAAGTTATTCAAAACTATGATGCTAGTGAATCGTTTTCTGCAAAGGCCAAAACGGTGGAAAGCTTTTCCTATGGGCAGGAACAGCGATTCATCTCAACTGTTCTAAATAAATGCTCTGTCTGTGAAAGAAAAGAACTTCATATCTGACTAAATTTCTGATGAACCTATGACAAATTTCTCTTGAAGAAGGTGCCGTTGGAAACACCAAGAATCCTCAATTCTCTGAATGCAACTTTGAATTGAAGACGACCAATATCACTTCCCTCCGTAACATCCCTATTTCTTTCATCGAACACTGAACCTCAATCCTCTGGAGTCTGATATGAGATAAGAAAGAATTTAGTTGTTTGATGGAAATCATTAACATTAGGCCATTTTTTCCTGTGCTTTAGAATTTAACGTCTCTTGTTTGTTCTTCAAAACTTCAGTTGATAAAATGTTTGAGAAGTCTATGGGATATTGGTCGAATCCATAACCAAATCAAGCCTTTTTCTTTAACGAAGGATGCGGATTCATGTCAAAAGCCTTTCAGTTTGGAGAACAAGAAGAGAGGTGCTTTCCAGCCTTTCTGCAAAGAAAAACGGCCTCCTCCATCTGTTACTTGTGCTGCTGCTGTGTCTGCTCCTACAGTCGGTGTTGCGGCCAGCTCAACTAGCAGAGGGGATGAGAAACAAGAACAGCCACAGAAGAAGACGAGGAGATGTTGGTCACCAGAATTGCATAATCGATTCCTTCATGCTCTTCAGAAACTTGGTGGCTCCCATTGTTAGTTATCTTCACCACCGAACTCTAAAATATTTTTTTTTATTTAGTTTTCTATTTCTCTAGTGCTGATCTTTTTGGTTCTCACAGCTGCAACACCCAAACAGATCAGAGAGTTTATGAAGGTTGATGGTCTCACCAATGATGAAGTCAAAAGCCACTTACAGGTCTCTCTCTCTCTCTATATATATATATGTATATATACCCATCTATCTATCTATGTTAAATATGATTTGGATTCATTTTACAAGAACTAGCATGATTCCATGAAGTTATCTTTCCTTGTTTGAGATGATTCTTTACTTGATATAAAAAGTTTTCTGGCGAATCTTTTGGAGATTTGTGATGAATATGACCGAGACTTTTCCAAATGACTATGGACAACCCCTCAAAAATTTTAAAAATAGTCAATTTTTGAGAGAAATTTCTGGATAATGTTATCTATACCTGTCTATCTTTGGGTTTGAAATTGACCATCATACCGCGGAAGCTCTTCTTAGTAATAGAATTCCCATTGTGAAAATTGTAATTCTTATCTTTTAATATTTCACAAGTCATCTTTTGTCTTATAGAATTAAGTTGGTTAGAGGAGCAGTTAGCGAGCCCTTGAACCAAATTTTCCCAAGTAGGAGTCGAACCTATGACCAATCTGTTAGCCTACTGCTCCATGCCGTGCTCAAGAGTTTCTCTATCTTATATGCATATTACTAAGTCTCTTAAGAACCTTGCTTATCCTCTGAACCAGAAAAACCATGAAAATCTTGTGATTATTCCATGTGTTCAAATAATGCCGCTAAACAGCTTGGATGTTATTATTAGGATAATAATTATGAAAATGCTAGTTTTTCAGAAAAACCATATTGAATGGAGAAAACCAGCTTGGGCTGACCGAGCTTGAACCAAATTAGTCGGGGTCCTTGTGGGCTTCTGGAGACCAGTTGTTTACCCAGAAAACTATATTGAAGAAAACTATATTGAAGTAGATCAATGAAACAAAGCAAATAACATTATGGATTAAAAATTGATCAACCAAATAAAAAATGAGGCCTTCTATTATACTAGCTTAGTTCAGCAATGTGGGTTCTTATTTGTCACCACGCTTCTTTGTTTCCTTAACATGCTTTTTACTGATTTACTACTCACTGTTTGCGTCGGCAGAAATATCGGTTACATACAAGGCGTGCTCCGAGTACATCCATTCCCGTGAGCAACCCTCAGCCACCACAATTTGTTGTAGTTGGTGGCATTTGGGTTCCACAAGATTGTTCTGCAGTAGCATCTTTTGCCCAAGTATCAGTATCAGAGGCTGCACCAACTACCATTTACGCACCCTTGGCAACAACACCATCACCATTGGTAGCTAAGGCACCGTCGGTACCGACATTGGTGTTGAAGCTGAAGGAACAACGACAGCAGCAATCTCTGGACAGGCCATTGTCATCATCAGATAGGAGGGGTGGTGATAAAAGCAGAAGCCCGGATGAAGACAGCATTGGTGAGGTTGCAAGTTCCTCGGCCACTTCCTCCTAACGCTACCATCTCTCCTGCTCTGTAAATTACTTCACTTACACAGTTACACTTACTGATACACGGACACATATGTTGCCAAATGGCCTCTGTAATTTTGGTTAACCAATAGATTGCTCCTACATATGAAGAGCAATAAGTCGGAAATTTCGGTTTGGGAATCTCAATGGGTTCGAACCCATGACCGGCCTATATAACCTAGGAGGGAAAACATGCATGTCGTTCAAAACAGATGGCACTGTCAACTTTTGACTTTATATCAATGAGCATTGAGAACTTTATTTATTGAAACCTTCAAGATGAAGGATTATAATGTTCATTTCCTTTAATAAGTTCTTATTTCATACTAACTGCATCCATGAGGCATAGCAGCAGAGGGAAGCCTCATAATTGTTGCACATGAATGATCTTATTCTCTTTGGAATTAAGCTTCTTTTTTCTTTTTTTTTGGTTACAAGAGGAGGCCACGGCCTAAAACACCCACCCACGTGTGCACTCTCTGGGAGTCGAACTCCTACCAGCAGCAACATCACTACAGTGCCCGGCGCTCAACGCTGTGTGTGCGGAATTAAGTATTGTTGTGACATAAGATTGAGCACCACAACTAAGAATTCATATAATTGATTTGACAGTGTGAGAGAAGGCTTAGTTTTTATTTTTGAGTACAATTGGGAGGCTGAAACCAGATGGTATCGAAGTCATGACCTTCGTTTTGTGAGCCAACAACCATCTAGCCAAGTGAGGCTTAGTTTTTGGTCTTGGTATTCTGCAACCATGTTGTATGTTATTTTATGTTTTGAGGGAGAGTGGCGCTGCTTTGGTTGATGAAGTTGTATATTCTAAGGAGTCGGTGAAGAAACTGAGCTGGGTTAGTTGGCTTAGCGGATTTCATGTGATTGTGTGTTACTTGACTGACTTCATTCAGAATATTGAGTTCTTTATTACGTTTTCCATGAGAGAGAAAGGTGTCAATGTCGAGTCTAAATAAGCTTTTTCGAATTAAATGAGTTGTTGGCAGTAGCGGATAGGAATGGGTGAGACATACACCTCATCTGAAATCTACAAAATTCTTGGATCCATCACTTTATATAAGAAATTATAAGTGTTTTGTGCCTCTTCATCCGAAATACTCAGTCTACCACTTGTTGTTAGTATATCAATTCAGCCATCTTTCCCAAGTTTATAAAAAAACATCTTTTTAAAGTTCTCTTTCTGGTTAAAAACCTAGTTAGATTCATAAATTTCACGCGATTTTATAGCTTTTATTTCAATTTGTCAATCTACTTGGTATATATTTCGACATTTAGGTAATAACCAAAAAGAAAAATTAATCATGGTTGACCAGTAGTTGTGTGTATGAGAGAGAGAAAGTAACATCATACGTGAGCCCACGGTACGAAATTGAGGGAATTCTAGAACTAACGGGACTGTTTAAAAGACGAAGAATTTTGCAGATATACGCTCAACCAATCATCTATTCGAAATGCCCACCTCCTTTTCATATATTACATTCTACCTCATCCTTGCCAAAGGGCTTAGTGCAAACAGTTCGTATACAGCATTCGAAGTGCCTACCTCCCCAATCAATCATTTGGAGTTTGTCTCGACACGAAAATACTTGGTCGTGCCTCTATTGGGTTGAGCAACACGTACGAAGACTATTTCATGTTGTGAAGGAATCAAAAAATGACACAAATGCAATGTGGCACCACAGAAATTAGTACAACCCAAAACACGAAATTCCAACCCCTTTATGTGCTTCAAGAAATTGTCTTGTTCAGCGACCTATATAAACTGTAGGTGGCCATTCCTAAATATTTGAGTATTTTGGTGAGATGCTATAAGGCAGTTTGCTGAGATGCAACCTAAGGAATATCCACTAGGGAGAAAGAGAGATGCCTTTGCTTTTCTTCGTACCAAACAAGAGCATGTTGGCCATATATATAGGAAGTAGATTATATTCAAGTACTCAATGACTCGTTTTGTATGGTTTTACAGTTTCAATATTTCATTGATTGCTATCATTTATCACCTTTTGCTATTTTTTTATTATCAGAAATCCGTTTTACTAATGAAAACCACTATCGTTATCATCAAAACCACCTAAAAAATTAAGTAAAACCACAAAACCACTTGTATATATATATAAACTCTTAGGTTTTCTAAAGTGTTTTGTGATTGTTATGGCCAATGAAAAGTGGCGGCCAGTGATCAAAATAATGAAACCATATAAAAATGAGTCATTGAGTATGATTAAGTATGAACTACTTCATCTCTCTTTCTCTCTCTCTATATATATACACATACTTGCCTTCGAAGGTGATGGAGAAGAGAATATCATGCCAAAAGATACTTTTAAGAATATCAAGCACAAAGTGCCAAAATAGAATATTTTTATTTTTATTTGGAGTGGCCTCTTGCCCTTTTAACAAACAACTAAACAATATCTTGCGGAGCAAAACAGATCGGCGAATCTGAGGGTTCAATTTTGGTGTGACCCACTCATCTATGCAAATCATGGTGGATGGATCATGCCCAGCATGAACCAGGGTCGTAAAAGCTACGGACCCGTAACGTAAGAGACGACATAGAAGCGTGACACAATCAGATATGGGAAATCTGTTCATGTTGAGCAAAAGATAGGGGAGTGTTTAGGTTCTATAGAAGGACAAAATGACATGACACTCACTCATATTAGACATGGCGAGTTTGGAACCGGTTCGGTGGTTTGTACTAGAACTGAACCAGGTCAGTAGCCGATTGGAATCAGAACCAGTCAAATCAAACCCAGAAACAAGAATCACTCGATTCAGTTTTGGTTCCACTTTTCATAAAACGGGCTGCTCCAAACTGCCACTTTCAGATTTTTTAACTTGTTTAATTTCAAATGGAAGCTCCGTCTTTTAATATGTTCTAAAAGTGTAGAAAACAATTTAATCTTGCAATAGCTAGGTACGAAACACCCCAAGAAATATGGTTTTTCAGGCATCATTGTGCATGATAAAATAGGCGAAGATACCATGCCCACATGACACAATCAATGAAAGCATTTGTGTCAAGCTCTTACAGTTATACCAAGCAGGTTGCACTCTTTTTACTATTTACACATTTCTTTTTTAACAAATATCAAAATTACTCCGATCACGTTCATCCTAACATTTCTCATTTTCTTTCTCACCCAATTCTAGCAAAAGTATATATGATTAAATTTTTTTATTCCGACGACAAAAGTTTTATTTAGCATTGTTATCTTCTTCATAGTTCAATGCATATTATTACAAATCTCATTGAAAAAAGAAAAAACAAAAACAAAACAAATCAAAATTAAATTAAATTAAATTAAAAGAAAATGTTATTCAATATACAAAAAAGAACTAAGACATCCTAATGAAAAAATGCAACTCAAGTGCGTCTCTTCTATCGGAATGTCCTAATTCATTTCAATTAAAATAACTAAAAAATCAAAACCAAATCAATAACATAAATTGATAAATCAACAAATCCCCTTTTGAATCAACTCTTCTTTTTCAATTTTTTGATAAATTATATTTTGTTATTTTACTTAAAAAGATTGCAGATTGAGTAAAAGGTTGTGGAATGAGTCAGACAAAGAATGGAAGAAAAAATAGCCAGAAATGAAAACCGAAACAAGGTTCATGAAGGAGGGAGAAAGTCTCGTTTTTAGGGCTTTTCATAATTACTAAAAATGACCCGACGTATTTTAGGAGAAGCAGTAAAAAGGGTAGTTAAAAGGGTGTGTGTATAGTAAAAAAGGTGTGCATGTATCAATTATGTAAATTTACTGCTTACCAGACAAACTAAAAGAGAAGAAAAAAACGCTGTTAATAAAAATATATACTTCTACAAAGCACATGGTTCTACATTTAACAATGAAGCAACCTGTACTCAACAATGACATACATAAAACCTCTCAAACAGAACTCTCCAACAGTCAAACTACCAAAATTTCTGTTGTTATTGGCTGCCGAATTTTCATAGGTTGATGATACGAAAGTTCGAAAGAAGTATCCATGAGCCTGTCTTCCAATAAACCATGGTCGTACAATTGTTGACCGTTCATGTCTGTACTGCTTCATGCTGAGACGGCCACCCACAACATTAGCTTTAACACTATAATCAAAATAAAAAATTTTAGCTTCTCAGCATAATACGTCATTTGACACCTTTTCTCCCGTATGGGTTCCGCTCGGTAATTCCATGTCGGTCCCGCTTATCTTTGTGCATCTTTTTTCTGAATTTGGCAGCACTACTGTCAATGCTTAGATTTATCATAGGAGGAGAATCAAAGCAAAAGGACGCAGCTGCTGCCTGTTTGCAAGTCAACAAGTGAGAATTAACACAAATGTGGAAAAAGGAGTAAAATATCTTTTGAAAGAAAAAGTACATTTAGCAGAAAATTCATGCACATAAGTTTCTACCTGTACATTTAGACGGTGAACGTTGAAGACTTCCTTCATGGAATGAGATGCATATGCTTTAATGTAAGAACTATAGGCTTCTTTTGCCGAGCGGAGGAGGTGATAATTGTTAGCTACAAGCTTATCCTGTTATGGGTAATTGATCATTGATGTTATCCCAAACTAAACTGCACCTTCAATAGCAGATAATCAAAACTAAGAAGATGTGAGCATTTCGGAAGTTGTTACCAGAGCAGGCTGAACATTTGCTATCTTCTTTTCATCATACTCATACTCCTTCAGAGGAATCCTTTCTTTCTGGCAACAGCAAGCACGACGAGGTTACTGTTTCTGCCAAATTATCTAACACAAAGCAAAAGCGACTCCACAGAACTCAAAACTGACCCTTAGGTAAGATAGAAATTGCAACTCTTCAGGCATTAGGAACAACAGTGCATGGCCGCTCCCAAATTCCCCACGGGCAGTTCGACCCACCCTATGAATGTATTCCTGAATCAGAGAAAGCAAATAAACCACAAATTCGAAGGGGGTGAGAATGAATGACAATAGAAAGAACGAATATAAAAATGAGCTGCACCTTTGGATCATCTGGAGGATCATACTGGACGATCCAGTCCTACAGATAAGATAAAATGATAACCAAGTGAGCTTCCAGGTAGAAATAATAAATGACATTATTAAACCTATTCTGAGAGTGCAAATACTGACCACAGAAGGAATATCAAGCCCTCGGGCAGCGACATTCGTGCACAAAAGAAAACCCTTTTGTGCTTTGCAGAAGTCAAAGAACGTCGAGGTCCTTTTCTGTTGCTTTTGCTTTCCATGAATATCAAAGCACTCAACATCGATGTACTTCAGCATTTCAGAGTAGAATTTGACCGAGTTGCATGAAGAGAAGAAAACCATGACCTTCTTTGACTTGTTTCTCATCAAGAAAGAGTACAGAAGAACAAATCTTTTGTCACATGGCACCACACAATACCCTTGCTGTAGACCTTCAGCAGTAGCCTACAATGAAAACATCGCGTTGATCATGCTCCTAACGACTATATAAGAAAAGAAACTGATAAAAAAAGGATAAAGAGGAAAAACAAATAAAGGGGAAAAACAATCATCTAAACAGGTACCTTCACCCTCCCGTCATCAACACCAATATATTTTGGAGTTGACTGAAAAGACAAACGTACAAGATCGGCAACCTGACACAATCATCGGATTATATTATTATAATTCATTATGTCAAGGAACATCAATTTTCCACGGATCCAGAAGCTACATGTTAGTGTCACAAACCTTCGTAGTCTGAGTAGCAGAGAAAAGAACAGTTTGTCTTTTCTGCATATAGCAAACAACGATGTGTCAAGAAGCACCACCAAATACAGTTCAATCCAGAATAAATATAAGCAACGAATACATACAAAGATGATGACTCGGACTAATTAGCAGGTAGCTTGAACTTTTAATTCTTGAGGCAACAAACATTGCCTGTTTTAACTCTACACAAGAGTACAAGACTTGCATCCGGAAGCGGGGGATGCATATTATATACATCTCTGTTGAAGCTCAGAACTGGAAAAGCTATGATTTTCGAAGTCTGGTCCGAAAAACTGTTTCATAAATACATTTAATGTTGCGATTGTTTTAGGTTTCTAAATGACAAACTTATTTTTTATCAAACCATCCAAAGAACTTGAAAGCATGTGCCTGATCCTTTTACGTTTTATCCAGTACAAATTCCGATAGTGCACTTTCAGGTTAATGGTGTCTTCCGAACTCAAATGGGTTGAGATCCAGATACGTTCATTGGAACATCCAGAAACAAGTCCAAAGGGTCAAGCCGAAATTCACGCCTAATAGTGGCCCAAGCTACTAGAACTATGTGGTCATCAACATTTACAAAAGTTGGGTTAACATTCAATTCTACAGTAGGTTACGGCATTTCCCAGATTATTCCAACTTTTATTTGGTGTTCCATGTGGTCCAACTTAAATAATTGAAAGATATGGTACAATGTAAACTGCTAAGACGGCAGAAAGACTACCTTAGGAAGAATTGAAAGGATCTTCCTGATATCCTCTTCAAAGTTGGGGTCTAATATACGATCAGCTTCATCAATTATTAGACACTGCAACATTAATAATGTTTAGCTCACAAAAGTAAAAGACATGCAACTGCAAAGGTTTAAAGTGCACAAGTTAGAGAAATTATCTAGAAGAAAAAAAACAAGTTCCTTATTAGAATGCCACAGAAGCTAATAATCAGCAAAAGTAGCTCATACAAACATATTCACTTAGCACAGATCAATGAGTGGTTACACTGCATCCTAAATCTCTTTGCTTAAGGTGAAAAAATAAACAAGACACTTTTCATCACACACTCGCTCATACTATAACAAGCTTGGGACAAACAGTCTAACAGCGTTGGACATCAGGCGCTGGTGTCTATAGCATAACAGTATGACACTTCAGAATTAGCTATTTGATAGTTTATAAGACTTTTTCTAGCTAATAAGTTATGTCCTTCGTTGAATAAGATATTTAAATGTTATACTTGGTGAAAACCTTACAGATATTCTAATTTGCCTATTCCTATTTCTCATCCTATGATGCTTTTTTCCCTTTTTTGATGCCCGACTTCTCTTGTTCAAATCATAAAAAATGGGTTGCATAATATTCTAGAAATGAGCCAATGGCCCCATTACTTTTTTCTTACTTCAAATTTCCCTCCTCCATGGTTACAGAGCTATCCTCCAGTCTTCTATATTATTAACTAAAGAAAAAGAGCTTCAAAATTTCCATGTTAATATAAATATATAGCTAGCTCTGCACCAAAAAAATCTCTAGTGGTCCACATCTGTTTTTCTTTCGTGTGGCAAATCAAGTACTACAAAATATACCATTTCCTTGCTTAAACATATATTTGGATCATAGAGTCCTGCATAACAAGAACACCGATGGTCACTTTCCTTTGTGTGATGAACCTAATCACAAATACATTTTCAGGTCATCATTGACACATCAAGGTGGGCATACTGCCCCCCCTCCACCCCTCCTCCCCCCCCCCCCCCCCCCCCCCCCCGGCATTGTCTTGTACATACCTCAAACCAAATTTCAAAAAGTCAGCTTTAGTTGCATTTCTGTTTATGTATATGCTTTTTCATCATTTAGTCTTTTAAATTGTAATTGACAGTACGACTTCATGTAAAAGAGCCTATCAAATGAGCATAAGTTGGTTTTGTCTATTATGTCCGTTACTCCCCAAACAAAAGTACCCAACTTCCAAAAGTTTCCTGAAATAGACTTTGTTCCCTTCTTGTGCTATGAGAAATAGCGGTGGGTGTTGATCTATCTGAGACTTCACTCACTTAGCGTCCCATTTTACCTGTGCCGTTATTACATCATGACTGTGTGTGCCTGCGCGCACATGGGTGTTCAAGACACAACATGTATAACACTTTGTACCCACAACCAACAGTGGCAGCTGTAGCAGCCGCTCAGGAAACAAAACCTCGAATAGCAAGTAAACCCCTAAAACACAAATGATAATCAAGTGAATGATTCAGGAAAATAGAAGACACAGGCAGTCAAATAAAATCAAATATGCATTATGATCATGCAGAACTCACCTTCAAATTTTTGTATAGGAAACCTTTAGTGTTCTCCAGATGATCACGAAGTCTACCAGGAGTGGCTACCAAAATATTTACACCTTTCACAAGGCGCTCTTTTTCTCCCCTCAATGCAGTACCCCCATAAATTACACCTAACGTCTGCTTGTGGTGTGATAAAAGCTCTTGTGCAACAGTATGTGTCTGTTACCATCAGAACAAGGGAGACTAAGTAATGATTATTCGTCTCCGCACAATAGCTAGAGATTTAAAGTAGAATTTGCAAACAAATCTTTGTCCTGCAACCATAAGAAGGAAGAAGTACGACATTGAAGAGAAAAATTATATGCCTTCTATCCATGAGACCCAGGCAACCAACAGAATATGAAATATCAGACTCGCAGTGTAACAAAGTTACATGCATACAACCTAACATCTAAACAAAGGAACAGAACCAAGGGCTCATTTATCTAGTTAGCTTGCAAAAAACAGTTGAATACTTGAAGTTATTAAGAATGATGCAAGACAAATCATCTTTAAAAAGACAATGACATGTTGCAGTCATTATAGGTTTTTGTGCAATAGGTAGCAGTGCAGACAATCCATAGGAAAGTGAGGATGTTCTGTGGTTCATACAATATTTAATACTTATCAGCACAAGGAGTATTTCCTGCATCTGAAATGTGATTTCTCAATACTAAAATGAGAAAATAAGCATGCGAGATACATAGATCAAGGCACACCCGCATATTTTGGTTGGAAATGGACCTTGGCTGAAGGGATCCCCTTATCTGATATATCTACCAAATGGCGACCAAGTAGTGTTGGCCTGTCTGGGGTGTCTTACCTAATTTATGATCACGGTTATATGGATCAGAAAACAGTATCTTGGGTATTATTGCACATTCGTCAGCCTTCTCTGGAAAGCTGGGATCACTAGCATCTATGAAAAGAACGAAGCTGATCTCAAAATCATGGAAAATGACATAATAAGTTCCAGCAAATGTGCTCGTGAAAACTGAACCAAGTCTCAGGCATTCTGACATACTTGCTACCTCTTCAACAATGAAGAAGAGAAAACTGTGGATCAAGGTTGACCTTATGAAAAGACCATAATAAAGACAAAGATAACATCCAAGAATCGGGGAAATGGTTTCTCCATATCCATCTTCCCATATATGTAGAGGACCGTGGAAATGCCACTATTCTACATTTCACGGATAGAGTTTTCCGCTGCAAGCAACATCAACATGACATACAAGTTTAGATGAAGAGCAATAAATCATGCACAATAGACTTCAAAGGCACCATGTAATATCATCCTGGCCCAGATGCTGACCATGCAAAACACAAGCACCATAAACTATCCAATCAAGAATGACAAGAAGTATTATGAAACTTATGGTACAGAGCCAAATAAAATAGTTGCCAAGATATGAAGCAGATTACACAGTACATGCAATCAGAGTACCTGTATTGCAAGTTCTCTTGTAGGGCAGATGATAATAACCCCAGTCCCATTCCGAGGTGTAAAATGGATGTGATACAACAATTCAACAGCTGGGATCAGAAACGCAAGGGTCTTTCCAGAACCAGTTCTTGCAGCACCAACTACATCAGAACCTTTGAGTAGCTCAGGAATTGCTCTTGCTTGGATCTGTACACATTCAGACAACCGGGAAATTAGAAGACAATGAATAAAGTAACTGATACCTTTTCTCTCAATAGTAATAGAACAACCATATATAGATTCTGATTTCCTAAAGTTCATCATCCTTCAAGCACCATTATGTACAATATTTTACACGCACACATACATACATATATGTATATGTATACATGTATGCAAATACATACAAATCACAGATTACAGGTACATAGTTTCATCCATTTAAGTGGAAACAGGGAGCACAGCAATTCAAAAGTGCATCCCCAGTTTATAAGACTTGGATTCTCACCATTTCAGGAAGTGAACTTCACTGAAACACTGTTTTAGCCCATGCTTGAATCGACCTTCATCACAACAAGAGTTGCTAAAGTAAAACTAAGATAACTTTTATATCGTGATTCCAAGTCAAATGGGGAACCCAATGTGTTCTACCATGTTGGTATGAAGGGCAAATCTCAATCAATATACATGTAACGTTCACAATCAAAAGGAGAACATCAACAAACATGAATAAAACACAATAGAACAGCCAGATCACTGGACCAATCCAGAAGAACCAGAACGGTCAGATCAATGAAACAAGGGACAAGCATCACCAGCATAATCCCAAACTAAACTTGTACATGTGGCTACACAAAGATGAATATCTTCCTTGAATAGATTATTACATGTATACGCCAATAAACAGAAAGGCATACCTCAGTCATATTGGTGAACCCCATTCCCGTAATTGCCTTCATAGTTATCTCCGACAGCTCAAGCGCCTCGAACGTAACTGAACTCATGATTCCCGAAGAACCCTTCGTCTTCTGCTTCTTCACATCACCATCACTCGCTTCCTCCTCTCCCTCGCCATCCGAATGCTTCCGTTTCTTATTTCCCTCACCCTCTTCTTCTACTTCTTCACTCTCCTTATATTTCTTCATTGCATCCACAGAGTCGTTCAGCAGCAGCAGCAGCAGGCAGTGGTGGATCTAGAAAATTTAGAGAAGGGGGGGGGGTAGGGGGAGGGGAAATATAAGTTACCAATTACCATGAGCTCATTAAAGTACAGTTATTTTAATGTACAATGAATTTTTTAATTTAAAAACAATATTTTAACACAAATATAGCTACAAACCACCAAGATATTTACAAGTATCACTAAGGTCCAATAAAACTCCACCCATGTAAGGGATCTCTCTACCGGTCCCAAGCCCGGATAAGGGAGGAGGGTGTTAGGCTTCCGACAGCAAGCGTAAAACTTTGTCACACTTATCTACCATGGATTCTACAAATTAAGATAGAGCTCTGTGGAAACAAAGAATCCATGTAGCCGACCCCATCTAGTATGGGAAAAGGCTTAGTTGTTGTTGTACTAAGGTCCAATAAATACCACAAAGATGAAATGCCATTAATAATAGAAGCATGTGTTACATAACTGCTCATATAACTCTCATTCACGATTTTTCTAGAGTCAGGTACTCAGGTTACCACTCTCGTCCTAAAAGGTGCATCCATATCACATAAACAAGTCATTTGGGGACAATCCAAGCTAACTAGCAAAACCATAATTACGGTCTTCATCTTGGGGCTCCTCAAGCAAGTGCAGAAACTGTTCCTGGGGCAATTCCCAACCCCAACTATTACTAGATACAAAAAAAAGGTCTATCATACTTGCAAGGGTACCTGTTTAAATTTGCTGTAAAATTTTGAAGTTGACTACAACTAACAGAGCTAGCGTGTTGGTAGTGTGATTTACCAAACAAAAATATGAAGTGAACTACATTTAACAAACCATAAATGTGGAAAAAAAACAATAATACATAATATAAAAAAGAAAATCATGCTAATAGTTCAGTATGCTCTGACTTTAAACATCAATATCCTCCATAGTGCAATACCATTCATCTATGCCAAAAAAAACTGGAGATAGCTACTAAATCTACATACATTTGTGCAGGTAAAATACTTGCATACCAATAGTGTGTTTCTTTGGAATGAAAATCTATCCGAGTGGGAATTTTAGTCTTAACAGATGAACTCTTAAAGTTGGTGCCAAGACAAAGTTTTGGGTTGATCCTTGGTACTCAGGTGGACCAATTGCAAGGTTCATTGAAGGCACTTTGAAAAGGTAATACCAACAGTTAAGGAAGTTCATGGCTCAAGGAATGAAAGCTGCAAATTTGAATATCGGCATTTAGCTTCACAATTACATGAACCGTTGAACATCACCTATAGATATAACCTACATTGTGGTACTGGTACCTCGTACAAGTATGGAGTACGGGGTATGTGCATTTCAAAAAAAATCTAAGGTACGGATGGATACATCACTATGGTATGAACTGTGTTATCATGGTTGGCGGGTTGTTAGCGGTTGACCCTAATATGGCAGTAACGGAGATATTGTGGATTTATTCGTACACTTTTATTTATGATTAAAAAATAATATATATATATATATAATGAATTCTTTAATTTCTAAGAAATATCAAGAAACACTAAACTAAATAGCTCCGTTAGCTTCCATATGATGAAAATGGTACATATTAGGTGCCTCCCCTAAGTTAGCTTCCATATTAGAAGATTCTCTTCCATATATTTTCATACGTTGAAATGAAATCTTTTGAGCCTTCTTCTTTGTTGTACCATGCACATAATCGTCAATAGCTCTCTTTATTTCTTTAGTTACATTCTTACAACCTTCCACATTTATGCTCTTTCCGTTAAATTGCCCTTGTATCTTGTTATTCCATCATAGCATGCAAAACACTAAATATTGTCCGTCCTAGATTTTGTCAAACTCCAATTGGGGTTACGAGGTCATACTCACTATAATAAAAAGTACCAATTTTCACTACATGATAATTCCATACTCACTATAATAAAAAGTACCAATTTTCACTACATGATAATTCCATACTCACTATAATAAAAGGTAAAATAAATAAATTATAAAAATCAGAATAAATAAATTAAGAGGCTAAGAAATTAAAAATTAATGGTAACTGACAGCCGCCTAACAGCAAAGGTACACATTTTTTTATTGGATTTATCTTTTCTTAATTAGGATCATTCAATAATAGAGAGTCACAGACACTGCTTCACACACACACACAAAATGGGAAGGAGAAAGTGGAAGAACGCAACATGGTAAATCAGGCAGTACCATAGGTCTACACACATTGATTAATTTATAGGCTCAATAGCCAACTCTTCTCCAAAACTAAGAGGAAAAGATAATAAACTGGATCATCAATCATCATATTTCATAAGAAATGAAATTAGGAAGCCATATTTTAACAAGAAGGTCTGCAGACAAACACCAACCAACAGAGAGAGTTGTAGATGAAGATCGTGTTCATCATTTAACCCCCTTGTTCTTCTGTTTCTCTTTATTTTAAGAGAGAGTGGCAGACAGCAAGCAACGGCTAGCGTTGCTTGCTGAAAGAGAGAGAGGGAGAGAGACACAGGCAGTAAGCAACGGAGAGAGAGAGAAAGAGAGAGACCTGGTTACCGTCACCGGCGGAGGGCGTGCGCGGGTGGTAGCCGTCAATCGTGGAGAGAAGGCGGGAGAGAGAGGGAGATGCACGGGAACAAAAATTAGGTTTTTGTTTTATTTGATCCAATCGATATTGAATCGACCCGACCCAAATGTACTCTTACGCTAATATGGATATACATGACCACTATAACGGGGTCAACCGCACAATTAACGCCCAAAAGGATCGCCCGTTATCAACTCGATCAACCGCTAAATCGCTATAACGTTATTGATAACTTGGGGTATGAATAAAAGCAAAGATTACAATACACCCACGTTATATTTGTAAATCGAAAATGAATAACTCGATGCACTCTTTTCTTTTTGTCCATTTTTTTATTTATAAATTCATAAGTAAAAGTCGATGTTGGGTGGTTAAGCTTTCTCCTATAATTATCTTGCAATCTTTACAACACGCTCTATCTTTTTTTCTACAAATAAAGTAATCAATTTGTGTTTGTGATAAGCCACTTTTATAAGTAATTAAATGTTCATCTCGTTTTTTGAATATTGCATTGACTATAAAAAGATCAAATGCCATGGCAGTTTGTAGCACATTTTGAAGGCAAGTGCCTCATGCTTCCATCCCTCGTGAAGTGGAGGCCATTAACTTATTTCTGTTGCTTCTGCTAGCCATCTCTAACAGCCATGGAGAAAGCTGTAAGTTTAAATTAGGCCAGCTTGTTAATTCTTATAAACTAGGATTAGCTTAATTAGGATTAGCTAAACTAGGATTAGCTTTATACAATGTCGTAGTTGCTGATCCAGCAATTTTCCTTCTCCAGGATTCATGTGAGTTCAACAATTGTGGGAGCTGGTTTTGCACAGGCTGAGGAATTTTTGTCCATAAAACTGAGTCAGATTTTCCTTTTCCATTTCTGTGATTTGCTAAGAGTAAAGAAATCAGATGTTTTTGGTTGTTTATCAGTTAATAAATGCATGAAGTCTTAACATTATAATCAGTAGTAGAAAGGTGTTTTCTATGCATGGTTTATCTCTTCTGCAATTTAACGATCTTTGATTATAGTTGGTTTTGATTTTTAAGTATTGTATTTTCTGAAATTCCAGGTGTCCCAAATGTTTACTTTTAATAAATAAGCTGCTTATGCCTTTACCAAATCTTTTTACCCATGTGACCAATGGCTTGATCAATACGAGTGGGCTCACTGGGGCAAACATGAACTTTGAGAATGCACATCCACCATTTCCTAATTTGTGTATTTGGCTGGAGTCTTGACCTGATCCGTCGCCCTAGTGTTAAGCTCGCTTAGCTCCATTGTTAGAGCAGTCACATTTTTGCAATGCGATGGCCGTAGGTTCGATCCTCATAGCCGTTTCTCTTCTTTTCTATTGATTTTATTATATTCATGGCTGATAATGTCTCCTTGAGATCAAGGAACGGCTAAAAGAGTTCACATATTTTTTTTTGTAATTCCAGATCTTGGGTGCCCAATTGACGGGAACCTATTTTCCAAATCTATTATGAGATCAACTGTTTTTGTTCTTCTTCACCTATGTTCTCAGGAATGTTTCATCTAAATACATACGCTATTTCTCAAAGATGAGACCTCTATTTGAAAGAATGCAGTGTGATCTTTACAATTTCATGCTTGCATTCATCTGAATCATTTCCCTTCATTATGGTCCATTCCACCTCAACGAGCAAAGTTAACTGCCTCTTATGTTGATTTTCAATGTAAGCTCACAGGCCATTGCTGGCCGCAGGGTTTGCATAAGCAAACAGGCCCTCGAGGGCAAGCAAGAGAAAGATTACTATGTCACTACTAGTCTATCAGACGTATGATCCATATTGGTTTGTATATTACGGACTTGCTTTGTTTCTTAAGAACTTCCTAAGAAAATCAAACCAAAATCATATGATCTATGAGTAATTGGATTCCTTTTTATACTTTTTTGAGTTCTGGTGAATGGGTCAACACTGTCATGCTAGAAAAAAAAACTAAGCCTTTTCTAATACTAAATAGAATTGATTACATTGATTCTTTGTTTCAATAGAGCTCGATCAACTATCATTTCCTATTTGTTTCTAAGTATATAGTCTTTTCCTGTGTGACTGCTCATCCCAAGAAAATATCAATTGTATTTTGATACGCTTTTAACTGTCTGAGAACACAGATGTCTTGAATGTTTTTCATCGTCATTATCTGATCAATACCCTCTTCTTACAAATGGAGTCTCTCTCTCTCTCTCTCACACACACACACACACACACACACATACACACACATATCCTCCCTTATTCATTACCAATCTTGCCACGACGAAATGATAGTGTTTTTTTTTGTGCAAGTACATGTGCATAAACATTTCTTACATGCTTAGAACATTGATCCGCTACAAGTCATCTTAATCTTGCTGACACTAAGTACTTGTCGACCATTGAACCTTAAACCTGTCCTAATTTGAATGCATCAAAGCAGGCTTGACCTTTCTGTACATGCATTTGTGCTTTAGTATGTAGGAATTTTGAGAGGCATGGCTATCGGGTGGTTCATTAGAGAGTCGCCGATGTACCGAAATATTCATCCAGGGAAATGAGTCGATCAAAGTTCTTCCCATATAATAAGAGATATTACATTTTCTGATGCAGGAAAGGGATTCTATGTTTTTTTCTTTGTTGAATAAAAAAATGCACCACACCCACTTCCACAGATCCATACACACGCACGCACACGCATGTGCCTCATGCAAATAAACCATCTTGTATGCTACTATTGCAATCTTGTTATCATTTAGGCAGTTCAATCAAATTTAGCTCTCTAATCCTTTACATCGTAGCTTTTCTATAGCTTCGTGAAAAAATCATAATTCATCAATGGTAGTTCTGCATTGTTACAGATAGGGTGTTTGATCCAGGTCCTGTCTGGTTGGTTCTAGGCTCAACCTTGAAGCAAACCAAAATAATCCGTTCTCCGTTTTTGGAGAATCAAACCTCATCATTATAAGCTAAAATAAAACCAAATGAAACCACACCAGTTATGGTCTAGTTCAGTTCTAATCCGTGGCTGCTCTTCTATGAAAAGCTAAAATGCTTTCTCCTGATGTTGTAATAGTTAACAGTATAAGTCACACACTGTCAAGTACAAAAGATACTTAAGTAACAGTTTAGATTTAAATTTTAAAAGTGAAAAGTAATACTTTTATGATATTTTTTTCATTTTTTAAATTTTAATTTCACGTTAATGGGATGGTTAAGATACTTAAGTAATTTTAAGCATGTAACCATGTACACTTGTACTAATTTCTCATATATTATATATATTGTTGTACTTTGCTATTCCCCAGACGCCATTTTCTGAATTTGGAGCTGGCAAAGTGAATACAAACACTTAGATCAACACTTAACTCGTAATTGTTTATATGTTATCAACACTTAGTCAACCCTTTTAATTATGCTCTCCTTACATGCCCTAAAGTACCAATATTTTAACTTGATCAAGAATTTAACCAGCCATAAATTTGCAAGTGAGGTTCAACAGTGCGGCAATAACTTGACTATAATCACCATATGTAGAAAGTACCATATATATGTATATGTATGTATCTATATGTGTGTATATATATGTACGTACATATGTGTGTATACATACAAACACACACACACGCAGGAACACATAGATGCAGTTCCAACAGTTCAGTTCCAACCTCAAACTGTGAAATGGGTTTTGTTTGATCAGTTTGGATCGGCTTTATTGGTTCTTTGAACACCCTAAGAATTGCAACTCAAGTTCCTAAACAATGATATCCACTGTATGATAAGGATATTTTTCCAACTAAGTGTAAACAATCTCCAAACTACATTAGGAAGATACATTATATTACACTCCCAAATCATATATGTAATTGCTATTGCAGATGCTGTGCTGAACCATATTGGGAATCATCGCAAAGATGCCATTATATATCATACAATACGAAATGATACAACACTTATGACACAAGAGTGAAGCCAGATACCCACAACAAAGAAATCCACACGGCACTCATCACTTAAGCACGCACTGTGACTCAGCAAAATGAATGAAGATTGCCGGGTCTGGCCCAGGCCTCCGATGAATACCTCCGAAAAAGCTAGCCCCGGCAAACACATTGACTTGATTTATTGCGCACAGTACATCAATATTCTACCAACCTGAACTTATCATGACCACCATCAAAGCGCACCATCATCATACACCAACATCATCATGGTTATGATCAGCACCATCATGACAACACGCCCACGAGGTGCAGGGATGGGCAGAACGAGGTAAGGGCAATTGCTTTTCGCCTGGCTGGGGACTCAAAGAGACAAATTCTCAACAAGGCTTGAAGAGAGTCAGCATAAAAAAATCAAGTTGCAGCGAGTGGTTCTCCACTTCTTACAGAGCAGACTGATAAAATAACAGATTGGTTTTCCAATCATGGAGTTCAGAGGCAGAAAAACGAGCATCTTGACAAGAAAGTTTTAAAATTTCGTTGGATGTTATCTTAATACTTGGCACCGTGAACTTATTAAAAGGCGATATAAAGCCTACACCATCATCATTTTTGCATTTTTCTCAGTTACAGATAAAAATGCAATCTTAAAAATCGATCATGCTACCTTTTGTTTTTGGTACAAGAGGGAGGCCGAACCCAGATGTGGTCCCCAGGTATTGAGCTAATGACTTTAAATCGTGAATCTACTCCCTAGCCAGGTGAGCTATTGTTCGTTATGAGATCAAGCTTCCTTATTTGCTCAGCAGTCAGCAATTTGGAAAGAAACGGAACTGTGATACTGGAAACTTGGGTAGAAACCGTTGATGTTTTAGTAGATAAAATTAGCGATTCAGACAGTGAAAGGATCATCCTGTGCCCGAGAAGACAGATTATTACGAGCCATACTTGGCATTCCGGTATGATTGCAGAAAAGAATTGTCTGAAGTTGCAGACAATAACTAATAATGGCATATTTATAGGTAAGATTCTTGCACGAGCACCAGAGTCAGAACATTCAATAAGTGGTCCATATCAATGAAATCTCATCTTCCATAAAATGAACTTAAGAATGGAACCGAATGTGCAGTATTTAGAAAGGTATTTGGTTATTGGGGAACAACCAATATACTTCTAATGAAGATTCAGGAACAATCAAGACAGAACTAAAGCATTGGACGTGTAATTGTTGGCCTTTCACACCTTTCTTGATCTTAGCAATAAGCGTGTAGTTGTAGGTTGGGAGAATATTTTATGTAGTAGTGAGAAAAACAACTAGAGGCATCAAAAGAATAAATTGGGAGTCGTTTACCGTGCTTAGCTTAAAGAACAAGAGTTTGTAGCCTTCAAGTAGGCAAACTGATTCTTTTTGAAAACTATATATATAGTGACACACACATGCGCGCGCGCACACACACACACACACACACACACACACACACACACATATATATATATATATATATATATATATATATATATATATATATATATATATATATAATCATTCTTCTATCACACCCGTGTGCCATAAGAAGCCATTGCTTACCATAAACAACAAGTGTTGTAGTGTTGGGAGTGGACAAAGTGAGCCTTTTAAACTTATAAACATATATGTATATGTATATAAGTGTCTGTATATATACACTCATTGTTCTATCACACCCGTGGGCCACAAGAAGCCATCATGCTCTCGATGTGTTTGGACAGATCTCCCCTTACCTGTATAGAAAAGCAGGCAGCACTATGCTTTTAAATTATTTGCTCATAACCAAAAGGAAAAGGATGGTGCCACAATTTTGAACATATTCAAGGCAACTATCCGGATCTTGACATCTATTAATCATGGCCTTCACCTTCTATATCGCAGATGAAGAAAACAAATAACAACTTAAAAATATAAAGAAATTAGGAAATGTCTAATATTCTCAAGTTGGTATCTAGCTGCCCCCATTTGTCGCAACTGGGCAGGAAGACTGGATATTCTTTAGATTAATAACTATATATATATTCAAGTTGGTATCAATGATCTCCCTTCACCCGTTTGGGCATGATTTAACTTTTTATATATAAATATGGATATAGATAGAGACAGAACTGGGTATGTTCTAGCAAAGCAAATCCACACAAATCTTAACCATATATATTTTTTTATAATGGATAGCTAAAATTTGAATTCAAAAAGCAAAAAATATGTGTATTTTTTACATATATACTTTATTTATTTAACACATTTTTCAATTTTTGAATTCAAAATTTCAATCATCGATCAACCCAAGATAAATGGTTGAAATTTGTTTAGATTTACTAATACCTAGAGGTGTTAGTATGTATTAGGTTATATATATAGCATTCATGCTAGGTAAGAAACTGCTGCAAGTGAGAAAATTGGAACCACTTAGTCAAGTCCAAGCGGGACTCAACGACATTGCTGACTAGCTAGGATCTAAACTAGGGTCAAGCCATTGACCTACAAATTAGGAACGGGGAATCAAATGAATAATATCATTTCTTGCTGAGTTAACATCCGGTTCCATGTTCATTTCTCCTGATTTAGTATGTGCTACGCATACTTAGCTCACACATTATTTAGTCAAACTCACGTGAGGGTCAACATTCTCGATCAGGTTGACGTCTAGCCCACATTCAAGCCATTGACCCAAAAATGATGAAGGTGGACAATTATGGAGCAAAAATCTTATTAAAATACACAAATTATGCTCACCAACTTGGATTAAACTGATGATACCAAAGTGTTTGATTAAACTAATCATACTTCATTATATTTTAGTTCGAGTTTAAGTTGTTGGATGTGAATCAAAATTTCTTTTCCTTTTAAATTGTACAATACAATAATGTTTTGTCCATACGTGCAAGTTGGCGACCATATGTGTAGTTTGTCTCTCAAAATGGGGGGCAACACACACGCGCGTTATCCCTTGCAGTTGGCTCTTTATGAGACCAGGCAGTACCTGCAATTACACTCCTCTCTCTCTATATAACTCAGCCTGCTCTCTTCCTTCTCCAGAGTCATTCATCTCGCTGCATAGTTCCTTCGATTCCACGGTCAAACTCCTTTAGTTTCATAAGAGAGTGATCAGCCATGAAGATGGGAGCAGAAAGCCCTTCAAAGAGAAGATGGTCTAGCAGAGGAGTAGGAGGTGCACTCAGGGAGCAGAGAGCTAGGCTCTACATTATCCGCCGATGCGTCGTCATGCTCCTTTGTTGGCATGACTAACTGCGGTTGAGGAATCTCCCGATCACACCGCACCAATTTTGTAGCATATGCTATTGCACCATTGGCGTGGATGACTTGCCTCGAGGGTGTCTGCCTGCAAGTTTTTGCTGATCTTGGAGAACCTCAAGCTGGTTTTTTGCCAAAAGAATCACGCCCTGAGAATCTAAAGGAGATCAATGGTTGTTCTTGTATTAGCTTAGATTAGTTGACTGACTTGTATGCGAGTGTACATATGGATAATTTTATTCAAACATATAGAAGAGTTGAGAATCAAAGCTTCTGAGTTGTCACCAAGTATATCTCTTTTCTTCTTCTCAGTTCTTGAAGTGATTAATCTCAGTTTGTTAAGATGCCATAACTCCCTCTTTAGATCAAGTTCATGAGAACCGAAAAATTATGTGAAATCTGGTTCGAATTGCGGAGTTCATCAACTTTTTCATGCTTTACACAATCTGAGAACAAGTTGAAATGTTTAAGCTCTGGAACTTGTTCCGGTTGTGGGATCGCCAAAGTTCATGAACATGGTTGGAATTTTGACAGGCCAGTCGTCATCTAAAATGAGAATATTCCAAGATCGGGAACTCAGAAGCTCTGGTGACTGCCAGCAGTTTTACAGTAGAAAAGGCCCGAATCGCTGCAGAAACTGCTAAAGTTGATGCTTATCCACCTCATTTATTTGGGCTGGCCCAAGGCCGAGGGTCCTAACCCAAGAGTTTTACTCAGAGTTATCCTAACGCCTCTTCCTCTTCCTTTCGAGAGGTGATTTCTCTGATAAATAAAAAAGTCTTTCATAGTGATTGTTTTGTCCCCATTTAGTGATCAGTAGATACACTCTTACTGAAATGTTTTGAATCTGATCAGATGACACTGACAGATGTTAAAAATGACAGAACTTGATTATGAAAGATGTTTAGGATCTAAGCTACCATACTGGCCTCCATGGTTGGCTGGTTGATCATATGAACCATGAACCAGATCACATCGCATCCAATTTATCTAGATCTAGCCCTGGATCCTTACCGACTCGAATATGAGAATCAATCAAGAGTTCTTCATCTTGATCCCAGCTCTGATATCAGAAACCTTAGAAATAAATTTTAACATAGATTGATAAACCTTTAAATTCCACCCATGTAAGAGATAATCCTTGCATAGGCGGTCCTAAGCCCGACAACCAACATAAAACTGTCAAACTTATTTACTATCGATTCTACAAATTATGATAGGGCTACGTAGATACAAAGAATCCACATAGCCAACCTTATCTAGTATGGGAAAAAGGCTTAGTTGTTGTTGATAAACTTCTAATAAAAAGATGTAAAAAAACTAGATAATAAGAATTTCAAAAGAAAAAAAAAGATCACTAAAAATCTTAAAGAACTCTTTCTTGTTTAAAGTGCAAAAACTTATATTAGACATAAAATAAGGCTCAATGATGATTGAGAATCCGTATTGGCAAACCCTACCTAGTAGATAGAGCTTGGTTTTGGATTTGGTTTGTTAGGTTAAAAAAATACAACTTAGTTATTTCATTGGATCTGAATATCCTCAATATAGACATTTTTGGATTTTATAGGAACCAACATTTGGATGCTAAGTAATTTTCCATAGAATTGACCAAGTTGTATAATACCAACAAAAGGGTTGCTGACTTTCTCCAAAGTGTTTATTGAAATTGGCACTCTTCAAGCACCTAGTTGCAACTTGCACAGAATGAGGCAGCACTTGTTGCTCCACAAGACAATTAACAAAAAGAATCATTAACAGCACACGCAATCACCACTGACAAAGCAAGATCATAGCCTTGATCAAATCTCCACCGTCCATCAACGAGACGGTCAAGTCAAATCAGCCCTAAAACATGTGGGTCCCTTGCACTAGGGCGATGGCTCGCTGGCTAGGGGTTGGAGTCAGAAGTTGCAGGTCGTGGGTTCGATACCTGGGGAGTGGATACGTGACTCTGGCCACACATTGTCTTCTCTATCCCACTGAAACCCTTGATCTCTCTCACCAGCGGCTGGGATCTGCTCCTGCCCATTGATGGCAATGAAGCAAGAAGGTCCAAACCGCCAACCTGAGACTCTTAGGCCGAATGGGCCCTGCCACCCTGGCCTAACGATACGTGTCAAGAAAGACTTGTGTCGGCCTCGAGTCAGCTATGCAGGTTGGCCAAGGGTGGCAGGGTAGGTGGGACACACAGGGTCCTAAAGGATGCGGTTGGAGCAGGTGAAGCCCCATTATTAGCTGGGATTGAAGGTGACCCAACGTGGGGTATGTCCCTTTCAATGATGCAGCCTTTGTGCTTGCTAACCCTCTTCAATTGCCCAATCGAGTGTTGGGAGAGTGCAATTCTAAAGACAATTATTTTAGCGGGTCCTCCCCAGATGTTTTTCTTTTTATTTTCTTTTTGAAAAACTTGCAAATTTAGAAAAAGATCAGCCACAATTATTCATCTTGAATTCTCAAATTTGGAACTGCATCAATCAATCCGTGAAATTCCAAATGCAACATCAAACATTTTCATATTGTTAGAAGGAAACCTGATTTTAGATGTTTATGAAAAAGCTACCTTTGATCCCGAGTAAACAATATGTTGACTTAATTGATTAAGTTTATAGATTTACGGTGAGGGCACTTGTTTATGTTAGACTTTGTTCGACAAGTTTACTCATTTTCCTCTTAAATCATAATTTCTTTGTTAAGAGTACCAGTGGGAAAGCTTAATGAAGGCTAAAATGGTAGCTTTTGATAACATAAACTGAAGGAACACCGATTTCAGTGCATATTTTGTTTTTGGTATGATGGGGAGGCCAAAGCCAGACATGACCTGGTATCGAACTCATGACCTTCAACTTGTGAATTGATCCCTGTCCGGTTCCGCATAATGGGATCACTGGTTCCAAAATGCTGGTTCTAGTTCCAAGAAAACCTAGGACTAGAACAGAACCAGATATCCTCTGGGCCCAGTTTTGGATTTGTTTTCAGTTTGCTTCCAGTTTTATGTTTTGGATTGGGTAGCAGGTGGTTTAGGTTTATGGTTTGGATCGTGGAAAGCAGTGGGGTTGTGTTGTGGAGTGTTATTAATAAAGGGTGGGGTTATAGCATTGGTTTGGGTTCCAGTTCAAATTCGACTTCCCTATAGGTGGAACCTGAACCAAACCATGGCGGCCCCAATTTCAGTTTGGTTTCCCTGGTTTTGGTTTTCGTCGGTTCTGTAAACGATTCTAGTCCGGTTCAACCTGCTGGCCCTGGTCCAAACCGGCCACCTCTAGATGGAGGGCACCCTAGATGTGTTGCTAACATTATTGGAAGTTAAATGATTTTGTTACTTTTTTTTGGTGTTGAAAATTAAATGAAGATTAAGGCAAGAGGTTGGTGGATAGTGGCTCATGCAAGCATACAAAATGTATGTAGATCTTTAATATATGTGATTAGTCCTTCTTATTGGTTTTGGTTGATAGAATCAATCATTATATACTGTTATAAAGCTACCTAACTCATGATTAGTAAGTACCAACTTGATGTTTCGTGCTGAGCTTGAGCTCTCAGCTTGAGAAGCCCCATAGCCTAATCGAGCTTTATGCGCATGCCACACACACATATAAATTTGAAAAGTTCTAGCTAATCAATAAATATCATATGAAGGTCTTTCTTTTTTACTCTAAAATGTTCCATAAGACGTCTTAAAAGGTGAATCGCTTCAATAGTAGATCTGCCTGGCATGAATCTAAATTAGTTCTCTGTTGTACTTGATACTTGTCTTAACCTACGTTCGATAATTCTTTCCCATAATTTCATAATATGACTCATTCACTTGATACCTCGATAATTCGCATAATTTTGAATGTCTCCCTTGCTCTTATATATGGGTATAAGTGTACTTGCTCTCCATTCCTCGGGCATCTTTTGGTTTTTTCATATTTCATTAAATAGTCTTGTGAGCTAAGTAATTCCTATTTCTCCTAGTATTTTCCAAACTTCTATAGGAATAATATCTGGTCCTACCGATTTACCACCTTTCATATGTTTAAGAGCATCTTTGACTTCATTCTTTTGAATATGTCGGTAGAAATTGTGGTTTATTTACTTTTATGATTTGGCTAACTCTCCTAAGCTAATACTAACATCTTTATTTTCATTAAAAAGATTATAAAAATAGTTTTTTCGTCTATTTCTTATATCATCATTTGCCACTAAAATTTTTTCATCCTCGTCTTTTATGCATCTAACATAATTAAGATCTTTAGTTTTCTTATCTCTAGCCCTAGCTATCTTAAAAATATCTCTTTCACCCTCTTTGAGTTGAGTTTTTTATATAAGTCCTCCCAAATCTTAGCTTTTGCTTCACTAACGGCCTTTTTTGCTTCCTTCTTTGCTTTCTTATATGCTTCTAAAGTTTCACTAGTTTTCTTTGCATAATGTAATTTGTAACATGCCCTCTTTGCCTTTTATTTTGCACTACTTCACTCCACCACCAAGCTTCTTTTTGTGCCGGTACACCTCCCTTAGATACCCCTAACACATCTTTTGCCACTTTCCTAATATGTATAGCCATATTGTTCCACATATCATAGGGTGTGCCAACATAATTCCAACATAGGGTGGAGTATGATGTATAGCCATATTGTTCCACACCGTGTTGGTGTCTCCAAATGGACCAAATCAAGCATGGGCGTTTTGGGTTGTATTCATATAAAGTTTTGTTATCATGTCCAAATTACTAGCAATTTCGTGTTTCCGGTTCCACCTCATGCTGTATCATTTCGGGTTCATCTGATTACGGGTCAATCCGGTGATTTTTTTTATCACATTCGATGCACACTAACTTGGATATCTTGGGTATAGTATTCAACTCCAGTCTCTGTTTACATCGGGCCCCCAGCATGCCATCTATCTCTAGATCTCTTTCAAACAGACATAGACCTGTCAAATTGGGACCCAAATCCGACACGATTTTTGTTCAGTTCTAGAACTCGGACGCAAATGGTGTCAGGTTCACATCTGGTTCGGGTCAACATCGGTTCAACTCAATATATATAAGTAAATCTAATATATATATGGAGTCCAGGCTTTTGCACCCAAGGCGCTGTAGGGTCTGACCCCAAGAAAACAAGGGGTGCAGTTTTTGGACGTTTTGATGATGGTCTTGATTCTGTCTTTGGCAAAAGATTTATCACAAATGCTTCTGGTGTGGGTATGTTGACCAAACACAACCATTAAGTACACATGTCTAATGCATCACATTACGTGAGATTTAGTTTTTCTGAAGCTGTTATCAATTTATATATATATATATATATATATATATATATATAACACCAACAGGATGAGAACAAAAATAGCAAATAATAAATACATATTTCATTCTGAATCAGTGGTGGCTTCTGAGTAAGGACCATGATACAACCATTAAGTACACATGTTTAATGGTGGGCTTGGTTCAGATTCAGGTCCACCATGCCACAGTCCATATATAAGAAAGTATTATACACAATGAATATGAACTAAGTATATATAATGATATATTGTAAAGTACACATAGTTATGAATATAAATGATTACAATATACATTTCGTGTCAGACCTAGGTCAACCAAATCTAACACGATTTTTGTCAGGTTAGTTTTGAAAGAACCAGACTGTCGTCTTCACGGTGCCAAACTCTGAAACAGACACGAATTTTTGTGTTGGGTTTGAGTTGGGCAGTCGAGTCGGGTTGAAAACTGTCACTCCTAGAATGGGCACGTAATACCTGGTTATCCGGGTTCAAGTTTGAGTGTGGGATTATCCAAATATAGCCTGACCGGGTATGGACAGGCACGGAGTAACAAGTAGCCAACTCGATATATATATATATATATATATATATATATATATATATATATATATATATATATATATATATATATATATATATATATATATATATAATTTGATTCAATGGACTGTATTTCATGTAAAGATTAATGATGATAAACTGTTTCCAGCGGCTTTGTGGTGGATATGGAGGTGGCCGGAATAATATTTTGTTTGACGAAATTAAATGGTCAGATGCTGTGGCATTCAATAGAATTATGCAACATGGGGTGCAATGGGAACAGTGTCTAGGAAAAGTTAAACGAAGGCCATTTAATCAAGCGAAGGGAGATTGGATGCCACCAAAACAGCTGAAGTTAAATTTGAGTAAGACATCTAAATGACGAAGAAGCAAATGAGCACGCGCTTCAGGATTGCCATTGGACTCAACAACTCTAGTTTGCTTCCTCTTCAGGTCTAAAGACACAACAGATCGAGGGAGAGGATACAAGTAGGAGTTTGGATCCAAAAGGTGTGGGAATCAGCAACTGTTGAAATGGTCATTGTTGCCATCTTAGGAGGAAGTTTCAACTAAAATGTTAGTACTCTTCACAGCATGAAGCTGATAGATACAAAGATTAGTGGCGACCCAAATGGCAATCCAAAACAAGGATTCCATGATCTGCTCTTACATTAAACCAGAATGACAGTGATGTCAGTTCCAAATAATGCAATCCTGGCCATTTCCGGGGGTTCATTGGTATGTTAACAGCTCTAAAGAGGGTGTTTGATTACGATGTCTACAACTATAACATTATAACTACTTATTTTGTTGATTGAAGACATAAGTATAATAAAGTTATTTTTATATTTTTTTAAATAATATTCTTGCTTTTATATATATAAAGCTTAATTACAAGCTCCCTCAATGAAAGTTGAAGCCCACGCAACCAACTCTAACTCGACAAAGTCGAGTTAAGGGCAGGGTGCTCCACCGTCGGTACTGCTGGTGAGAGTTCGACTTCCCATACGGTACATGTGTGTTAGGCTTCGGCCTCCTCTTGTAATATATATATATATATATAGATAGATAGATGGAATGAATGAATATAGATAGAGATGTTAATATATGTCGGTTAAGAGTGGGTTTGATTTAGGGTACCGTGTAGATCATACCCTTAATTTTAAAAATTACTGTACTAAGTTTACGTCCCGGATCAATCGAGGAACGTAAGAGGGCTATATAACTACAGTTCAGTAGACCTGATTTCATTTAAAAAAATCGGTTCAAGTCAAGCGATGAGCCATAAAAATTGGTATCATATCGACTTTTCTCTCTCTCTCGATACCTTCATCTCTCTCTCAACATTGACCAGTCTTTCTCTTCTGCTCTTGATACGGCTCCCTTCCTCCACCTTACTTAATGTCTTCTTTTCTCTTCTTTCTTCTCTTTTCATCCTTGTTAACTCTTTCTTCTCATACCTTGAAACCCCGAGATTTCACCAGCTCCACCTTAAATTGTAGAGGGGACAATTTCTTTGTTCCAAGTTAAATGTATTTCGAGTCCAAATTAGGATGTGGGAATGACCGCTATTTGCTTCGAAAAATGACACAAATCTCAAATTTCCAAAGCAGAGCAAATTCCTAGCTCTCAAAATCACAAGAACGATAAGGCTAATTGTGCCACCTCGTGTTGACTGTTCTTCGGTTCTATGCAAAGACGTGAATCTCAGTTCTCAAAAGAGAATAGAAGAGATGAATACCCTTTTACTAAACGCAGACTCTTAGAACGTCATTAATGAGAGTTAAGCCACTCAGTTCATCATACTCCAAATCTCTAAATGCATTCAGGCATATCTGCACGAACAGATGAGATGACTGATCTGCCTATAAATACCGTTGCTGTATTCAATTGAAGACATCTTCATCTTACTGCATTCCTTCCTTAAAGAATATCTACAATCCGCAAGAGGCGTTATGGATTCTAGCAAGAGCTCCATCGGGAAGAAGACTGCGAGCGAGAAGATTTCTGCCCGCGCCGAGGAAACGATGAAGGCGCCGGGAACAGGTGGAGCTGCTGAAATCCCCAGGAGGGAATTCGAGCACGATCCTCAGGGATACTTTAAGAATCTGCATGAGGAGCAGAAGAACAAGAAGTAGGCCGCCACCCTCATGGTGAATAGGCTCATTTTGCTGCAGGGGGATATCGATGCCTTGTAGACAAATAATGGATTGCATGTATTAGCGCTTCTTCCTCGCTCTTAATGAAGTTTGCTTTCTCCTTTTAAACAAAATCAGCTAATTTATGAATTTGCAAACTAGCTTCTATATGATTATTGCATCTCATTTGCAACTATCCGCTAAACTTGAGCAAATGAAGATGCAAAGAACATGATATGCATGTAGAATGTCGGGCGCTATGCGCCGGCTGCCTCCTTTCAGTGTCAAAACGACGGAGGGCACTACCCGGCGACCACCTTTGCATCTCATGGGCTGTGTGGCCACACAATCCTGGCCATTTCCGGGGGTTCATTGGTGTGTTAACAGCTCTAAAGAGGGTGTTTGATTACGATGTCTACAACTATAACATTAGAACTTCTTATTTTGTCATAAGTATAATAAAGTTAATTTTTATATTTTTTTCTATATATTTTTATAATTTTTAAAATAATATTCATGCTTCTATATATATATAAAGCTTAATTACTTTGCAAGTTGAAGCCCATGCAACCAACTCTAGCTCGACAAAGTCGAGTTGAGTTTAAGTTTTCCGAGTAAAGCTGGAGTAGCTCGTAGAAGCATCGACTGTGCAGTTTGTGAGCAACTCTGGCTAACTTGCATCGACAAACAGTCTAAGGAATTTGGAGGTTAAAAAGCTAAGTTCTCGAAAAAGGGGCCATGCCAGAAAATGCAACTTGGAAAAGAAATTCCCCTGTTTTTACGTGCGTTCTCTTCGTTTCCCCGATAACAATTACTCTCACAAGCTGCAAAAAATTCATGGCATCCACAAGAAGCCAACATCTTTGCCTCGCAGAAGCACCGAATGGTAACTCGGAATTCCATTAAACAAATCTGTGAAATTCGAACAAAAAGATTATTGAATGTTCAATTGCATACAGTACAGCCCACACAACAAGAATAAACAAGGAGTAAAACAAAAAAAATTAAATAAATAATTCAAACGAGGCAATCACGTTCCTCATTCAATCTACAGTTTCTTCTCATAAAATATCCCTGAACTTCTTCACCCAAAAAAATCCTAAAATAATTAATTTCCACCCCTCTCTCTCTTCTTTCTGCACCACCACCATTGTTTTGAGTATTGAATCAAATTGCAGCCTCAAATCATAATCGAATTCCCTTTGAAAACTCTATGTTATAGAAGTTGGTCTGCACTACCATCGACCACCAATTTGATTCATACGATTGACCAGATCAAGAATAAGGAGAAAAGGTGTCAATAATGAAAGCACCAAAAGATTGCACTTTTGCCACAGTGGTAGCTTGGCTCGGCCTTGTGGTCACCACTAACAACCACTAATCTCATCCACCAGATTTGCTATTGCCACCGACAACCACCTATCTGAACCCTCCGATTTCTGGGATAGAAATGATGAAGATGGCGTGGCAATAGAAACACTGAGATGCCACCAAGATGCCATTCTGATAACATCGGTAACTTGGCTAATGCCTTCTGATCACCACCAATAACCAATAATCTTTCTATCCAAATTATGACCACCACCAACAACCACTGATCTGAACTATGGAGTCTCCAAGATGAAGAAGAAGAAGCAGAAGATGGTGCATACGTAATGAATGCTGGAGCTTTTACGATCTAAGGTAGCTCCGGGTCTGAGGGAACCCTGGTCAGCTAGCCAAACGACCGAAGTTGGACATTGGATCTCTTAGACCGATATCTTCAGAGGATTTTTTTCTCATCACCATCTTTTCACCCTGAATCTCTGCTTATATTATCCTAAAGATGCCGGTCATGGAGATTCACTGTCCAATTGTGCTCGACCGAACAGGCTGGCTCAATCCAAGTTTCCCCAATTACGTCAATCTCCAACAACTAATACAACGAAAAAAATTTGCATTTTTACGGCATCAGTAGATCGTCTATGGCCTTCTAATCACAACCACCAACCACTATCTCATCAATCCAGTTTCTAATCTCCGTCAATAACCAGTAATCTGAACCGTCTCATTTTTGAAATGGGGAGAAGAAGATGAAGACGCATGCCAACAACAGAAACACCAAAAATATGGCAATTTTACAACATTGGTATCTTGTCTCTGCACCCTTCTAATCTTCATCAACAACCACTAATCTCATACACCCAATTTCTCATCACCACCATCAACAACTAATCAGAAACGAAGGAGAGACAATGGGATGCAATTATCAATGATGAATGGCTTCACGTTCGCACTTACCAACTAGAGAATTTCTATTCATCAAGGAAGGGAGGTGATCGGAAGAGATCGTACGGTTTCCAGAGGCTATCAAGCGGGCACGACCGTCCGGAATCGAGCCGGAGCCATGGTTTGCCTTTCCCGCTCCAATGGAGCAGACTCACCGGGCCCGGATGAAGATCCCGGCATCTTCCTTCAAGATTATCGCCGCCGAGGCCGTGCTGATTCCAGCGGTGCTCCACGGCCTTGACATTCCCGGCGAACACCAACAGAAACGGCGGCAAAGATCCGAGCTCGTAGATTCGTGACTGCTTGTGGACACGCATCCACGCCTCCAGTTTCTGCGTCACGCCCTGTGACCTCCACCCCTCGACGTCGATCACCATCACGCCGGTGTTGAAGTAGCATGGCGTGCGGCGGCCTGAAAAGACTCGCCGGAACACCGGGTTCGACCAGAATCGCGACGTAAAATACTTGGTGAAGTTTGCGTGGCAATACTCAGGAGCACCAAGAATGAAAGGCGTGAGAGAGATGGACCAAAGTTTCGCGATATCATCGACTAACATGAGATCGGAATCGAGGTAAATCACTCTCGTGACGTCGGGAGGGAGAAGATCGGCCAGGTAAATCCGGGCGTAATTGAGGGGTTGGTCGAGAGCTCGGCGAATTGAGGAAGAAATCATCGGACGGACGAGATAGGGGTCGAAGCGATGGAGGTGAAGTCGCAGGTACGGGAACGTCGAAAGGATGGAGCGGTGGAGGTCGGACCGACGAGTTGGGGCCACGAGGAGGTGGAAGATGACGTTTTCGGGGCAGGAGGCGTGGCGTAGGATGGAAAGGATTCCGGCAACAGAGCCCCGGAGGTAGGCGGCGTCAAGTGTCATGGCGACATGGATGGTGTCGTTGGAGTCGCAACCCTCGCCATTTCGGAATTCGGGGGCTTCGTGGAATGCCGGCAATTGCTGCTTCTCCGCCGGTACCGGCTTCGATGATGCCTCGGTAATGAAATGCAGAAGCAGAATGGTGGTGGTGAAGATGGTCAAGAGGAGAAAACGTTGGGGGTGGAGTGGACGCGTCGCCATTGACGTTGCACAGAGAGAGAGAGAGAGAGAGAGAGAGAGTTTCAATCGAAGAAGAGAGGATGAGTCGAGGTGGGATAATGGAGGAAGCCAGCCTGGAACAACGCGGTTTCCTTTACTCACAGTGACCCCCCTCTCTCTCTGAAATTGAATTAAAAACTTTAAAAAATAAACAGTGGCTTCTCTTTTATAAGATTCTTTTATACGTGACATTGATGGGAATTAAGACATTGAGGGAAGTTGCTATGATTATGATTATATTTTGGTGAAAAAAGGAATCCTCATTTCTCAAAATAGGTCTTTCAATTCTTATGTTTCTTACCGCCTCTAGTCTTCGTCAAGCTTTTGCCATGAGCAGCTTATGGACTTTAAATAAGTTTAGGCTTTGTTGCTTTACTCAAACACTGGTAATGGGTTTTCGAATCACAATATGTGAACAAAATAGTTTAAAACCAATAGTATCCTATCCTAATTTGCTCACTCTCCTCACACGATATAGAATTGTCGTTGGAGGCATCAAACTTCCGTGTGGTCTTGCTTGAGTGCAAGGCCAAAGAATCATGTTCATGAGCTCACCTTTGTCGAAATCATTACTTGCTTGACGATGTTTGATTATGAAGGTGGGTCTACAAAATTATGAGGGCACGCACTTTGATTACGAGGTCTAAGCCTATGACAACTTTTGCTCAATAAACATAAGTTCGTAATCAAATACCCGCTTAATAACACGTGTGATTCATAGGAGGTTCACATACCGAAAGAATGCTTATAAACTATACTAGGCACATCTAAGTTACTAGCCCAAATGATTAACCAAGTAATTAGCCAACAACCATAGCAGGCTTGATCAAGAAGCCATGCGAATCGAGTCAAGACACATTAAGTCTTGGACTCGATTCACATCCTAATTGACCCAGAGCCAAAAGGTCTTATAAGTGGCTCCAGTCATTCTCATCAAAGCAAGCCAAAACCAAACCTTTTCTCACACTAATAGGGCTTGATTACAGTTTTGGAGTGTCCGTGGAGATCCGATATTCATATTCGGGGGCCCATTTGCGAACCAAATTCGAATTTTAAACTATTAAAGATGAACATGTTAAAAGTTCAAAAGGTTTGGATGTCTCTTTCATGGAGCGGCACTGTTGAATGCCGACAACTCAAATCGTTGGAGTCACGCAATACTTGCCAATTGCCATACTTTTCTCGGGCCCAAACTATAGTGACAATGACTGCAATTTGGGGTGTCCTTTTGGACCCGACCCGGACCTGCCGAAACCACGTCCATGCTGGGATTTAAGCACCCCGGGTCAGGTACGTGTCTGTGTCCGTGTCCGTGATGGGGGTATTAATTCTTGATTACAATGTGAGCATACTCGCCGTAGATATCGAACTCATGACCTACAACTTGCGAGTCGAGTCCACCAGCCACATGTGCTATCGGGTTTAAGTCGCCATGCAATTTTTCTTTATAAAACGTGCTTTAGTTATCACAGAAATGTTGTTAATACGAGTTAATTACTAAGTTATAATAAAATTTCCATGTGATTTTCCTTTATAAAAAGCACTTCAACTATCACAGTAATGTTGTTAATATGAGTTACTAATGACAATTAACGTTAATGTTGCCCAACGTTATAAAGACTGGTAATGAACCAAGCCTCACAGAGTTCAGCTCAGCTCGTGAAGCGTTCCTCCTTGTTGAACAATACGCGATATAAATCAGCCGAACATGAACCGACTCATTAAGCTTTAGGACCCGAACAAGAATATTATGTATTCAGTTCGGCTGGGCTTGTATGTATTAGCTTGTGGAACTGAGTCCATATTGATTTTGTGTAGAAACATTCTACAAAGTGGTGTTAATATAACTAATTGAGTGCGCACAATGTGATGAAATTATACCGAATGTTTTAATTCTACATGAAAATTGTATAAAAAGGATAAATGTGACTTACTTTTTGTTAACAACTTATAATGAATTTTATATCTTAAAAGTTATATTTTTGGATTTAAGGACCAGCTCGTGTTCAGGTTTTCTTCCTACAATGCGAGGCCGAAGCAAGAGCTCCACTCGGGTATCGAACCTATGACCTTCAACTTGCGAGTTGGCCTCCTGGCCAGGTGAGGTACTGCTCTTTGTGATTCTTATTCTTTCTTTTTGGTACAGCCAACCCCAGGAGTCGAACTCGAGAGCCCTACCAGGTGTGCTAACGCCATGAGTGCGTTCTTTCATTCTTAATATTCTGATAATGACATATTATAAATAAATAAATAAACATTATTATTTACTTAGTATATATCATTAATGTTATAATAACAATAATAGATGTGTTAGGAAGTTAAGGCATAATCTATGAGGTTCACTGCAACAAGGAGGCATGCCATAGAAAGATTAACGGTGGTCACCTTCGGTTTCACTACTGTTGAGTGCAGTGGGCAGGGTGACAACTTTAGATTCCACACGAACACATTACAGGAAAAGCATGTACTTGTCAGGTGGTTCGTGTCACTGAAAAATGACCCGGCAAAAGACCGGGTCAGGCTGTTTGACCCAAATATGACTTGAAACGCATGTGATGTGCATTATATACATAGAGAGAATGTGCATTTTGCAATATATGCATATACTTATATAATGTATGTTTTAGATTAGTATGTATTGGATTAGAACAAAAGAGAGGGGTGGGGTTTGGGTTGACCTGTTTTTAAACTGCACCCAGTTGATCAAACTTGCCACTCGGAGCTTGGAACAACTGAATTTTGTAGAGCGTCCGGCCGTTGAGCTAGAGGAGGGGAATGAATGTGAGTGGAGGCCCATGCTTTCCTTTGGTGCTGTTGCAATTAATGGCTCGCATGACTCATTGACATGAACTTGTCCTTGCCAACAATATGTTGTCTTATCAAATTCAAAGGCACCCGCTCCACCGAGGAAAACTTTTCCGTTTCCCATGATTGGTGGTTCCTCACTGTCGAGGACGTACGTCACCCAACTCCAGGACCCTATCTCCGTTTGGTGTTAAACTTCATTAATATATAGTTTAAAGAATATTTTGATGTTATTTAAATGCTGTAATTTCTTTAGGTTAGAAACAACCCAGATAATGAATTGTTGATCGAATTATACAAATAAAAATTAAAGAAATATCGCACTCAGAGCTGTAACTATTCATGTGTTCATGGTGACAGATAATTGGTAACCTACACTTGAACTCTGATGGAGGAAGGTATTGAAACTTAGCCTTTTTGTGAATGATGGCTCGTTTACGAAGAAAAAGTTCAGCAACAGAAGCAAGAGAATGAGGCTTCTGTCTTCAATAGAAAGTCGTCTTCCCGGAATGTCGATGCCGTTGCTAATAAGAGACCATTAATAGATATCAAAGGAAATAATTAAGCAGAAACCTCTAGCTTCTGTGCTTTGAAGTGGGAAACTTGCGTTCAGTTCAAAGCAAAAGCCAAAGCTTGCAGTTCCTCCTGTCAAATTAGGACCTGCTTATAAAGATGAAGAAGGAGAAGAGGCAGCGAATGGATCATCTGATGGACCCACAAAAGGACGAAACTCTGTCCAACTAGATGCCTCAGATCAACATCAACTGGAGGCGTTCTTGGTAGGTACTGGGTGTTTACTTCCTACAAATTTGGTTTTCCCTGTTTCTTGGAAATCTACGTATTGTATCTTTGGCAATTTGCAATTACATACAACACCAGAGAGTTGTGAAAATCAGTGTAGAAACCCGGATACAAACACTCTAATCTCGGAAATGCTATATTTCATCTCGAATATATGCTATAATCTAATGAAAATGAGAAGGAATGACAAATTGGAAGAAAATTAAGAGGAAATATACTCCAATAATTCATTAGTCCACAACAATCCAAATGTACTTAATTAACAATAAGAAAAAACAAATTCAAACCAACCCTCCTCCCAATCCAAGTGCAGTTGGATATTATTAGTACTTAGTTACCAATTTGCTTGATATTGTACCATGTTAGAATTTACTTAAAGCAATTAACATCTTCTTAACCAATGTTGTAAAAAGCTTATCGGTGCCCATATTGCACTGGGTAGATATGGAAAATCCAAAAAATACAAGAATTGAAATGAATGAATAAAACACATATATCACAATCAACATTAAACAAAATCAAATCCAAAAACTTTATTTGAAATAGATAATTCCTAATAAATGACTATGACTCTATACGAATATTTAGAGAGATTGTGAATAGAAAATACTCTGAAGCTGAGCATAACAAAGTTAAATAATATGTCATAATGAACAACTATCCATAACATGAATACTAAATACCTTTAATAAACAACAAAGTTATAAAGTTACAATCATTAATAGCAGAACGTTAAAAAGTTACAATTACATTTACAACAATCATATGATACAAACATTTTTTTAATATATTTTTCTGTATAAGAAGACTTTTCACAGTAATAACATTTATAGCAAATCTTGTCAATAAATATCAATCAATTCCCTTTTACCTTTATGAATTCACATCAAATAATTTTGTGATATTTCTCCATACATCTATAGTCCTCTTATTTCATCTATTGGACTCAAATCTTCAAGTATTAAATCTATGCAATGTGCAACACATGGAGTCCATAATAAGGACGAATGGTTTGCCTCAAGTATCTTATTAAATGCTCTAAAATTCACAGTATTATTAATAATAAATTTAACAATATTTGAAACACCTACATCCTCAACAACATCTTCCAAAATAGAAAGTAAATTATCTACAATTTTATCAATATGAGACAAGTCGTATGATTTCAAAAATAGTTTCTCCTTAGGACAATAGACCAAGAAGTTCACCAAAAACTCACGTTGACCATCTGTCCAACCATCAACCATAATAGAACATCTCATTTTCTTCTACGACTTCCTAAATTCATAACTTCATGCATCAACAATATCAACACATTTTTGCAGCAATGTACCCTCAAAGTGTGATAAGTAGTGACTCGATAACCCGATCTCATACTGAAAATAGTATCTACCATACTTTGAAATAAAAATGAGTTTCCAACATTGAAAAAGAAATAATTTTCATAAAAAAAGTGTACACATCAAATCTACTTTCTTAATTACTTTCTTTAAAATTATAATTGATTTAATATTTGGCTGAGCTCTAAGAGTCGTACATGGAAGAAAAAATGAAGGCATTCCACTACCTTTGGCTCTAATTATTGAAGATAGTGTTCTTTGTATTAGTTTTATAATTTTTTATGTTTTTTAGGTAGCCTGAAATACTAGGGGCATTTTGGTAATTTTCTATACTAAGGGTATTTTGGTCAATTTTCATTTTACAGCTCCTTATATAAGGGCTGGTAGGTTGTATTAGGATTTGAGGTTGTGTGTAAGAAATAGAGAAAAAGAGGGGGCAGTTTCCATTGGAGGTCCGGCCCTTCTCTTCAATCTCTCGTGTTTCCTCCTTAATATTAATCATATTTCTTGCCTTAATCTTCTGTGATACTACTCCGATTTTCAATATGGTATCAGAGTGATCTTGACTTTATTTGGAAGGAGAATCACTGCAGAAGAGAAGGATGAGTTTGTTAAGAATCAAAGAGTAAAAAGTGCAGGTTATGTGGAGGGTATAAAGTTATTGCGTTCAATTTCGTCATATGCTTATGCACATTTCCAGCAATTGGACAACCTTCGTATAGTTTATGGAGAATATCAGAAACTTGGTAGAAAGTTTGGTTCATCTAGTTAAAAATGCAAATCGTTTGTGGCAAGAAATGCAGAGTTTGCAACGTCAAGTTGATGATTTGGAGTATAAACTTGATGTGAGATCTCTTGGGGTCACACTATCTTCCCTCGAACTTGAAGGAATTACAGATTCAAGTGTTTTGGAGCTTCCTCATGGCCTGCATAAAGATGATGGTACCATTAGCGAGCATCTAAAGGCCAATTTTGGTGTTTCATGGAAAGAAACGTTGTGTGAACAGCAACTCACAAAAGGAAAAATTGATCCAGGCAACCCTATTGTCATTGTCATTTGTGCTTCTGCCTTGAGGTTCTTGGAAATGCTAAGGGGGTTAAGATCTTTGACAAAATAATGTCGTGCTGCAAAGCTCTTCTCGAAGCATATAAAAGTAGAGGACTAGGTTTTATTGCTTAAGTGTCGTGTAAACATTGCAAGTGGCACCCCAAGCAGAATCAAGAAGTTGATTGACCTCGATGTGCTGGGACTTTCACGATTATCAGTGGTTGTGCTAAACATGCATCTTGATGCAAAGGGCTATTCCCTCTTGACCCTTCCCCAAGTCAGTTTGGAGTTCTGAGACTTTACAATAGATACTTTCATGAGTGCCTGCAAAGTGGAAATTTATGGCTTTGTTTCTATTGAAGATTAGTTAGGAGCACAAGCCTTACCCAATCTAAAGATGTTGTGATATACATTAAGCAATTTATAGTTCTATACAATATGCTCTTACCTTCCCTAATCTATAATTGATATTTTGGGCAACTGAACTCGTTGATATTACCAGGGTTTGCATTACCAGGGTCACGTACTCCTTAACGCAAGATGATTGTCAAGATATTATTCTAGTTATTGCTTTCATAAACACAATTATATATGCTGCATTTATTGGAAATGGTTGCAGTTATTGGAATACGGTTGGTGGTTGATACATGCGGCTGTGGTGGAGAGTTTCTAAATCTTGGTGGCAGTATTTATTAAGGTTGTAACGTTCTCAAAGTTTGATGGAAAGAAGTTACAGAGTTGCAGCATTGATAGCAAGGTATTTATTACACATTAAGAGGTTTGTGGCTGAATTTATTGGACTACTTATACTACTGCACACTCATTACGGTTGGTGGCTGCACATTTATTTCATACTATTGTATTATTTGTATTCCCAAGAAAGTGGAGCAATTTTTTTTTGGTCGGCTGCATTTACTGCATCTGGGCAATAATGGGTCTTGCAATACTGGCCGCATCTAAGGTGATCCCATAGATTCCCAGGCAGTGACTGATTACCAAGTTCCAAGGTGGTGGTGCCTTGAATATCATTCCCGAGATGAAAGGGGGGCACCAATTGCAGCTACATTTATTGCCCTCCTTAACTAGTATGAGGGTTGTGAATGATTGAACATTACAAGATAGTGAAGATCAAAGCACATGCCAATCATGAGTGAGTTCACAATTGCTCGCCACAGCCAAGCTGAAATTCCAGAACATGATGGAGAAAAAATGAAGTATTGAAAAGATATATCAGTAACAAAGAACAAGAGGAAATTGTGGCCAAAATATCAAATGCTCTAGCTGACTTTGAAGCTACAAAAAATCCATTAGACTCAAGTCCCTTTCCTGCTATCCTCAGCCAAACAAAGGAAACTAACAAGTAGTAGGGATTTCCAAAGCAAAGTTGTTCAGGCTACTAAAGCTCTTAAAAAATGAAATAGAATCAAAGTTGTCAGCAGAATGCTTGAAATATGGAGTTTTAGGGAATTGATAGTGTACTACTTGCGAAAGCATCTTCAGTGTATGTAGAAGCTTGCACCAATAGTGTGCCCTTTTAGAAGATGCTCACCTTCTTGCTCAGTGTTATAGTCTAATGAGACATGATGAGGAGTTGCGGCACTGAAGCTAAGATTTGCGTATATTGTCGCCGCGTGATCATACAATCAATAAAAATATACACCACAAGGAAGAGAAATTTATAAAGATAAGGTTGTGGATAGAGCATGAAAGAAGGTGGTTGATGCTCAGTTTTTCTTGTTTCCTTGATGAAGTATACAAATCCATACTAAATATGTTTGTCAAAGCAATTGCTAGTTCATGGGGATCTTTATTAGGCAGTTGCAAAATGTATAAGAATGTTGAACTGAGAAGAATTGTTGTAGAGGCAATACATGATGATGGCCCAAGTTGAGCCATGTACATGTCCATATCAGGTTATGTAGACGATGAGTATGATATCATTATATATTGAAGATGGTTTGCTATATGGATGGTCGCGGTGCTGCATTTGGAGATGACATTGATATTGAGAGTTGCTACTACTATGGTATGATGTGAAAGATGCTTGCTTGATTTACAGACTAATGATGAAGAAGTTCTATCAGAAATAAAGCCTGTGTGAAAAGTGTGTGAGCAAATGAATGATGTACATCAATTGTTTGATGAAATGAGTTGAAAATTCAAGAAAATATACAAAAGGTTAATATGTGGTGCAGAAGAGTAAGATTGGATGCATTGTCATATTGATGAGTTAAGGAAGAAAAAAAAAAGGTAGTCATGTGTGGGCATCGAAGTAGAGTTATGGGCAGGTTGGATGGAATGTCTCCAATCTGTCGATTCTTGTGAAGTTTGTAGTCATGAGGACTGCTAAAATATGTGTTATAGCTATAGTAGCTGCTTATGTTGTTGTTACAGTCAGGATGATTGAGTTGTTGAGCTAATGTTGTGTTATATCTAGGATGGCTGAGTTTTGTGTTACAACCAGGATGTCTGAGATGATGATTATTACAACCAGCAAGGTTAAGTTGATGATGTTACAGTCAGGATGGCTGATTTGATATTGTTATAGCCAGAATGGTTGATTTGATGTTGTTACAGCTAGGATGGTTGATTTGATGTTGTTACAGCTACGATGGTTGATTTGATGTTGTTACAGTTAGAATGACTGATTTGATGTTGTTACAACCAGGATGACTGATTTGATGTTGTTACAGCCAAGATGACTAATTTGATGATGTTACGGTCAGGATGGCTGAGTTGTTATTGTTATAGCCATGAAGGCTGAGTTTATGTTGGTACAGTTAGGAAGGCTGAGTTCATGTTGGTACAGTTAGGAAGGCTGAGTTTATGTTGGCACTATGAAATTCATCACTATGCATCCCTCAGAAGTATCTTCAAATAGTTAAGACATATCCCATCTACCTATTTTGTCCTCTCTTTCACCCATAATATCATCATTTTCTCCGAAGCATCTAATACCTACTCAATCTCATACTTCACTACCTTAAAAACTCAAAGACAAGTACTAGCATCCTTCTTAGTTCCCACAAAGTGTTGTTTTATATAAGAAATATCACCATGCTTTACAGCATTGCAAAATATGCATTTATTCACAAACCTATTGCCTTCGTACATCGAAGTGCAATATTTTTATATCAAATTGACCTGATCGAAAGCCATTAAGACGAGAGTGAACAATCAACAAGAAGAAAAAAGCTTTTTAGAGGTCAAGAATTATGAAATCTCTAAAACTTCTAAATTTTTCAAGTGAAGAATCGAGTAGAATGTAAAAGGAATATTATCAGGTACTACCGATTTACCACCCTTCATATGTTTAAGAGCCTCTTTGACTTCATTCTTTTGAATAGGTCGATAGAAATTGTGGTTTATATACTTTTCTGATTTGGCTAACTCTCCTAAGTTAATACTAACATCTTTATTTTCATTAAAAAGATTATAAAAATAGTTTTTTCATCTATTTCTTATATCATCATTTGCCACTAGATTTTTTTCATCCTCATCTTTTATGCATTTAATATAATTAAGATCTTTAGTTTCCTTATCTCTAGCCCTAGCTATCCTAAAAATATCTCTTTCACCCTCTTTTGAGTTGAGTTTTTTATATAAGTCTTCTCAAATTTTAGCTTTCGCTTCACTCACGGCTTTTTTCGCTTCCTTCTTTGCTTTCTTATAAGCCTCTAAGTAATTTGTAACATGCCCTCTTTGCCTTGATTTTATTTTGTACTACTTCACTCCACCACCAAGCTTCTTTTTGTGTCGGTACACCTCCCTTAGATACCCCTAACACATCTTTTGCCACTTTTGTAATATGTGTAGTCATATTGTAAATAAACCATGAAATAAAAAAGAATAAAGATGAGATAAGGATTTAGGAGAAAGAGAATGACGTAAAAAAGGGTTTGGAAAGAATTTTCACAACTTTGAATTCTCGGATTTTATACCCAAAAAATCAATATTGACTTGTGGAATACATGTTGTATCATACGATACAACCCATATCATACAATATTGTACTGTACGGCTTGCTTCCTATGATGCGTGTATCCGTATTGTATCGTATTATAGTAGATGATAATATATTATACAATTTTTACAACATTGTTCTTCACACTTCTTCACCAACCTTGGTATGCCTCTCTTTCTAAATATCCAACTCGCCTTAAGTTTCTCTTTTCTTTGTCTTTCACGGATCCAATCTTTACTTGTATGCTCAAGTACAGCTTCAACTTGTTCACTTTTCTTAGCAACAACTTATTCATAAGAAACAAAAGGCAAAATTTAAAAACCGAAATACGTCGACTCACTATCTGAATTCCAAGGGACTTACGCATAGGAGAGAGACTGTGTTCGGCGTGGCTTGCGTTGCAGGACGAAGAAAGCAGTAGGGCAGAAGGCCAATGGTCCGCAGCGAGCGCCTCGTGAAGCCCCATTGCAAATCTTTTGTAGGTCTCCTCCACAACCTCCCCACCGAAATGGGCTTTCAACAGTTCCCCGTACACTGCCCTAGATGCGCTGCTTATCATCAACGATGCTTGTCCAATGTCAGATGCCACACCAATTTCTGCAGCCGCCAGCAATTTGAGCTCTCCATCAAGCACCTGCGCTGCATGGATGATGTGCCGGCCGTCCATCTCTTTAAATTCTTCAATGGTTGGATGACAAAGTGGCAACTAGAATGAGTCCAAATCCTCTTCTCTCACCTTACCCTTCACTAATATCAGTGCAAATTCATTAGGATGATAAAGTTGTGGAATTACCTTAAATGCGATCAATATAATACACATACAAATTAGTCAGGACAACGTCGAATTAAAAGCCTAAGAGCAGAAAGCACCATCCCTATAGTCTCAACCAAAGGCTTTCATGAAATTAAGCGAATTTACTAACTAAATTCTACTTTAGTGATGATTATGCTAATGAATAATTAGTGAAAATGGGGATTTTTTATCAAAAAAATGCAAGATATATGGTCTAAATACAAAGTACTGAATTAATTATGATGTCACTTTTTTCTTATTTTTGGTTAATAAAAGATGTTTTAGTTGATGTTTGTATGGTTGGAGTCTTTCTTACCTCAGTAGAAAGCTCTCTGAGGATGGGCTCCAAATGGCCAATGAACCACTGTTGCTCCATTTCATCCACATCCACACATTCATGACGGCATAAGAGCCAGTGTAAGCCCAGAGTTGAATTGAAATTGTGAATCAAATCCCGAGGAAACAGTCGGGAATAGAACGACCACGGTTGGGAGGCATGGTGTTGAATAGCCTGTTGAAATCATTTTCTATCAGATAGATCATTGAAGAATACTTGGAACTCCAGAGCTTGGGGTTGAAGACTGCGAGATGCCCCTTCAGCTAACACAGAAAACGCATCAATGATAGCTTCAATGGCGAAAAACGTATCAGGTCCCACAGAGCAGCCAAGATCCGCGATTAGAATTATTTCCATGGCTTCTTCTATGATGCCCTTTACACAAGCATACCTGCTTCGCTGTGACATGCAAAACACGTGTTTGGTTAAAACATATACATACCAAAACATGTCAACACACACATACCTATACCTAGGAAAAACTAGATCATGCACTCTCTTTGTTGTTGGACATAAGTGTGACAAGGTTATATACATATAGTGATTTCTTTATCACATGCATTCCTTTTGAGTTTAACGGTATGAGTATCATTTAAAAAAGAATCACAAGTTCAAAAGTGATATACTCATCAAGAACATAGTCTAATCACACCCTTAATATCACAACGCCAAAAGGTGTTATTCTACACTTTTATCTAATAAAGGCGATGACTTATTAGTATTATCTCGGCTCGTCAATCAATAGTGATTAAACGACTAGAATTTAAGAGTATAATGATCCTATCATTATAGAGGGAGAGATAGAGAGAGATTTATATATATATATATATATATATATATATATATATATATATATATATATATATATATATATATATATATATATATGAGAAAGAAATAAACAGAATTTAGCATACTTTCTTATTCTTTTCTGAAGGTTTTTTAAATCACTTTTTTTATATGGTTGACAATTTAGATAGTTGACACATTTTAAATATATACTACGTTTTATGGAACAATTCCACTAACAGCACGTTGGTTCAACACAGAGACTTCTTCTTCAGCATTCTCAGACTATTCTTTTTATAAGTCTCAACTACCATTCCCCTTATTTCGTCGAGCCATATGGCTGAAAAAAAATACAACGATGTGGTTATATAGGAGTTGCGGGTAGACATCACCAGTTCCTAACTGGCCTGGCGATTTCAATCGGAATTAAACAGGGTTAAGAAATGGCTGAACAAGGAATCGGTGAAACCGGAAACCAAACCGGAGAGCTTCTGATTCGGTTCCTGTTTCACCTTTTATAAAACCGGAACCGGAATTATCTGTTTCAAACTGCCGGTTTTAATATTTTTTTAAAAGTTTTCTAATTTTTATATTTTTCAATAAAACTACCAGTTCCGCACTCATGAAACTGCTCCAGAACCATAATCGAAACCGATCTCAGACCAATACGATTATGGTTCTAGGTTCTGGGTTAACCAGAACCGACGGTTTGAACCACTAGATCAAGAGTCCTTGTCTATGTCAAGCCTTCCCTGCCCTTTTTTTGCCGAATTAATGGACGATGGGAATCAGTTCTCTTGGCTGAGAGAGAGAGAGAGAGAGAGAGATTCCATGTTGCAGTTCCCCTCGTGGCACAACTTTTTATTTCTCACCCTTCTTGAAATACTAATTATTGGAATATGTCAGTTCTCATTGATTCTGTAAATTTCTCATCTATCCATGGACAAGAATACAAAGATACCGTACATATATATATATATATGTATGTTTGTTTGTATGTATATGTATGTGTGTAGGTCAGTAGGTAGGCATGACTGCAATCCATAAAGAAATTTCTGTACCATTTAGGGTTTACTGATGGCCTCTTCTGGAAAACAAATGAAATTTTGGGATAGATTTAAGAAATCATTTATGATGCTTTTAATCTGTGGATTCAAAAAGTAAGAAATTGATACAGGTTTTTTGTCCTCCGTCGTTTTGACACTGAAAGGAGGCAGCCGGCGCATAGCGCCCGACATTCTACATGCATATCATGTTCTTTGCATCTTCATTTGCTCAAGTTTAGCGGATAGTTGCAAATGAGATGCAATAATCATATAGAAGCTAGTTTGCAAATTCATAAATTAGCTGATTTTGTTTAAAAGGAGAAAGCAAACTTCATTAAGAGCGAGGAAGAAGCGCTAATACATGCAATCCATTATTTGTCTACAAGGCATCGATATCCCCCTGCAGCAAAATGAGCCTATTCACCATGAGGGTGGCGGCCTACTTCTTGTTCTTCTGCTCCTCATGCAGATTCTTAAAGTATCCCTGAGGATCGTGCTCGAATTCCCTCCTGGGGATTTCAGCAGCTCCACCTGTTCCCGGCGCCTTCATCGTTTCCTCGGCGCGGGCAGAAATCTTCTCGCTCGCAGTCTTCTTCCCGATGGAGCTCTTGCTAGAATCCATAACGCCTCTTGCGGATTGTAGATATTCTTTAAGGAAGGAATGCAGTAAGATGAAGATGTCTTCAATTGAATACAGCAACGGTATTTATAGGCAGATCAGTCATCTCATCTGTTCGTGCAGATATGCCTGAATGCATTTAGAGATTTGGAGTATGATGAACTGAGTGGCTTAACTCTCATTAATGACGTTCTAAGAGTCTGCGTTTAGTAAAAGGGTATTCATCTCTTCTATTCTCTTTTGAGAACTGAGATTCACGTCTTTGCATAGAACCGAAGAACAGTCAACACGAGGTGGCACAATTAGCCTTATCGTTCTTGTGATTTTGAGAGCTAGGAATTTGCTCTGCTTTGGAAATTTGAGATTTGTGTCATTTTTCGAAGCAAATAGCGGTCATTCCCACATCCTAATTTGGACTCGAAATACATTTAACTTGGAACAAAGAAATTGTCCCCTCTACAATTTAAGGTGGAGCTGGTGAAATCTCGGGGTTTCAAGGTATGAGAAGAAAGAGTTAACAAGGATGAAAAGAGAAGAAAGAAGAGAAAAGAAGACATTAAGTAAGGTGGAGGAAGGGAGCCGTATCAAGAGCAGAAGAGAAAGACTGGTCAATGTTGAGAGAGAGATGAAGGTATCGAGAGAGAGAGAAAAGTCGATATGATACCAATTTTTATGGCTCATCGCTTGACTTGAACCGATTTTTTTAAATGAAATCAGGTCTACTGAACTGTAGTTATATAGCCCTCTTACGTTCCTCGATTGATCCGGGACGTAAACTTAGTACAGTAATTTTTAAAATTAAGGGTATGATCTACACGGTACCCTAAATCAAACCCACTCTTAACCGACATATATTAACATCTCTATCTATATTCATTCATTCCATCTATCTATCTATATATATATATATATATATTACAAGAGGAGGCCGAAGCCTAACACACATGTACCGTATGGGAAGTCGAACTCTCACCAGCAGTACCGACGGTGGAGCACCCTGCCCTTAACTCGACTTTGTCGAGTTAGAGTTGGTTGCGTGGGCTTCAACTTTCATTGAGGGAGCTTGTAATTAAGCTTTATATATATAAAAGCAAGAATATTATTTAAAAAAATATAAAAATAACTTTATTATACTTATGTCTTCAATCAACAAAATAAGTAGTTATAATGTTATAGTTGTAGACATCGTAATCAAACACCCTCTTTAGAGCTGTTAACATACCAATGAACCCCCGGAAATGGCCAGGATTGCATTATTTGGAACTGACATCACTGTCATTCTGGTTTAATGTAAGAGCAGATCATGGAATCCTTGTTTTGGATTGCCATTTGGGTCGCCACTAATCTTTGTATCTATCAGCTTCATGCTGTGAAGAGTACTAACATTTTAGTTGAAACTTCCTCCTAAGATGGCAACAATGACCATTTCAACAGTTGCTGATTCCCACACCTTTTGGATCCAAACTCCTACTTGTATCCTCTCCCTCGATCTGTTGTGTCTTTAGACCTGAAGAGGAAGCAAACTAGAGTTGTTGAGTCCAATGGCAATCCTGAAGCGCGTGCTCATTTGCTTCTTCGTCATTTAGATGTCTTACTCAAATTTAACTTCAGCTGTTTTGGTGGCATCCAATCTCCCTTCGCTTGATTAAATGGCCTTCGTTTAACTTTTCCTAGACACTGTTCCCATTGCACCCCATGTTGCATAATTCTATTGAATGCCACAGCATCTGACCATTTAATTTCGTCAAACAAAATATTATTCCGGCCACCTCCATATCCACCACAAAGCCGCTGGAAACAGTTTATCATCATTAATCTTTACATGAAATACAGTCCATTGAATCAAATTATATATATATATATATATATATATATATATATATATATATATATATATATATATATATATATATATATATATATATATATATATATATATATATATATATATCGAGTTGGCTACTTGTTACTCCGTGCCTGTCCATACCCGGTCAGGCTATATTTGGATAATCCCACACTCAAACTTGAACCCGGATAACCAGGTATTACGTGCCCATTCTAGGAGTGACAGTTTTCAACCCGACTCGACTGCCCAACTCAAACCCAACACAAAAATTCGTGTCTGTTTCAGAGTTTGGCACCGTGAAGACGACAGTCTGGTTCTTTCAAAACTAACCTGACAAAAATCGTGTTAGATTTGGTTGACCTAGGTCTGACACGAAATGTATATTGTAATCATTTATATTCATAACTATGTGTACTTTACAATATATCATTATATATACTTAGTTCATATTCATTGTGTATAATACTTTCTTATATATGGACTGTGGCATGGTGGACCTGAATCTGAACCAAGCCCACCATTAAACATGTGTACTTAATGGTTGTATCATGGTCCTTACTCAGAAGCCACCACTGATTCAGAATGAAATATGTATTTATTATTTGCTATTTTTGTTCTCATCCTGTTGGTGTTATATATATATATATATATATATATATAAATTGATAACAGCTTCAGAAAAACTAAATCTCACGTAATGTGATGCATTAGACATGTGTACTTAATGGTTGTGTTTGGTCAACATACCCACACCAGAAGCATTTGTGATAAATCTTTTGCCAAAGACAGAATCAAGACCATCATCAAAACGTCCAAAAACTGCACCCCTTGTTTTCTTGGGGTCAGACCCTACAGCGCCTTGGGTGCAAAAGCCTGGACTCCATATATATATTAGATTTACTTATATATATTGAGTTGAACCGATGTTGACCCGAACCAGATGTGAACCTGACACCATTTGCGTCCGAGTTCTAGAACTGAACAAAAATCGTGTCGGATTTGGGTCCCAATTTGACAGGTCTATGTCTGTTTGAAAGAGATCTAGAGATAGATGGCATGCTGGGGGCCCGATGTAAACAGAGACTGGAGTTGAATACTATACCCAAGATATCCAAGTTAGTGTGCATCGAATGTGATAAAAAAAATCACCGGATTGACCCGTAATCAGATGAACCCGAAATGATACAGCATGAGGTGGAACCGGAAACACGAAATTGCTAGTAATTTGGACATGATAACAAAACTTTATATGAATACAACCCAAAACGCCCATGCTTGATTTGGTCCATTTGGAGACACCAACACGGTGTGGAACAATATGGCTATACATCATACTCCACCCTATGTTGGAATTATGTTGGCACACCCTATGATATGTGGAACAATATGGCTATACATATTAGGAAAGTGGCAAAAGATGTGTTAGGGGTATCTAAGGGAGGTGTACCGGCACAAAAAGAAGCTTGGTGGTGGAGTGAAGTAGTGCAAAATAAAAGGCAAAGAGGGCATGTTACAAATTACATTATGCAAAGAAAACTAGTGAAACTTTAGAAGCATATAAGAAAGCAAAGAAGGAAGCAAAAAAGGCCGTTAGTGAAGCAAAAGCTAAGATTTGGGAGGACTTATATAAAAAACTCAACTCAAAAGAGGGTGAAAGAGATATTTTTAAGATAGCTAGGGCTAGAGATAAGAAAACTAAAGATCTTAATTATGTTAGATGCATAAAAGACGAGGATGAAAAAATTTTAGTGGCAAATGATGATATAAGAAATAGACGAAAAAACTATTTTTATAATCTTTTTAATGAAAATAAAGATGTTAGTATTAGCTTAGGAGAGTTAGCCAAATCATAAAAGTAAATAAACCACAATTTCTACCGACATATTCAAAAGAATGAAGTCAAAGATGCTCTTAAACATATGAAAGGTGGTAAATCGGTAGGACCAGATATTATTCCTATAGAAGTTTGGAAAATACTAGGAGAAATAGGAATTACTTAGCTCACAAGACTATTTAATGAAATATGAAAAAACCAAAAGATGCCCGAGGAATGGAGAGCAAGTACACTTATACCCATATATAAGAGCAAGGGAGACATTCAAAATTATGCGAATTATCGAGGTATCAAGTGAATGAGTCATATTATGAAATTATGGGAAAGAATTATCGAACGTAGGTTAAGACAAGTATCAAGTACAACAGAGAACTAATTTAGATTCATGCCAGGCAGATCTACTATTGAAGCGATTCACCTTTTAAGACGTCTTATGGAACATTTTAGAGTAAAAAAGAAAGACCTTCATATGATATTTATTGATTTAGAAAAAGCTTATGATGGGGTACCGAGGGAGGTTCTTTGGAGAACTTTGGAAAAAAGAGGTATCCCATTAACATATATTAACCTTATAAGAGACATGTATGATGGTGCAAAAACATGTGTGAGAACTCATGAAGGAACGACAAACTTCTTTGAAGTTAATATTGGGTTACATCAAGGATCAACTTTAAGTCCATACTTATTTATAATGGTGATGGATGAGTTAACAAAACATATTCAAGATGAAGTACCTTGGTGTATGTTATTTGCAGATGACATTGTATTAGTGGAGGAGTCTAAGGAAAAAGTTAATAGAAAATTGGAATTATGGAGAGAAACATTAGAAAGCAAAGGCCTTCGACTTAGTACAACAAAGACAGAATATATGGAATGTAAGTTTGATCATTTGACTACTTCAGAGGACATAGAAATTAAAATTGGCACACATTGCATTCTCCAAAAAGAAAGTTTTAAATACCTAGGGTCAATTTTTCAAAGTGATGGAAGAGTTGTTGGAGATGTTACACATAGAATTAATGCTGGTTGGTTAAAATGGAGAGGAGCATAAGGTATTCTTTGTGATAAGAAGATATCATTAAAGTTAAAAGGTAAATATTATAGAGCAGAAATTAGGCCTGCCATGTTTTATGGTTCTGAGTGTTGGGCAGTTAATCATCAACATGTACAAAAGATGTTTGTGACAGAAATGAAGATGTTGAGATGGATGAGTGGTCATACAAGAAAAGACCGTATACATAATGAAGTTATTAGAAACAAATTAGGAGTGGCACCAATAGAGGATAAAATGAGAGAACATCGTTTAAGATGGTTTGGACATATAGAAAGAAGATCAAAAGAAGAACCTCTAAGAAGGTTAGAAAATCTAAATTTGGAAAGTATTAAAAGAGGTAGAGGACAACCACAAAAGTGTTGGAAAGAAACAATAATAATCTAGCTTATTGTGAGTTAACTGCTAACATGGCACATGATAGGGATATGTGGAAACAAAGAATCCATGTAGCCGACCCCGTCTAGTATGGGAAAAGGCTTAGTTGTTGTTGTAAGGGTATGATCTACATGGTACCCTAAATCAAACCCACTCTTAAAGTCAAACTGACCGATCTATATTAACGTCTCTATCTATATCCATTCATTCCATCTATCTATATATATATTTTACAAGAGGAGGCCGAAGCCTAAGACACGTACCGTATGGGAAATCGAACTCCCCACTAGCAGTACCGACTATGGAGCGCCCTGCCCTTGAGCTAATGCTTTCGATGCTGCCATCTATACATTTCATTTTAGGATGGAGGGGCAAAGGCAATTGTTAAGGATAAGAGTGCCATTTACGTCCCTGCTCAAATGCTACGCGAGCGAGTTCAAGAAAATCTTCCCTTTCCCACAAGGGGGACGACTCCCCAAAAGCTGTTTTCGTTCTCGTAGATCCCGAACTCTCCGTAACGATCCTGATATCAGGACCGAGGAGGAGAGACGAAGAAAATCCATCAGAAGCGTCTTAAGTGAGTCCTATTTCTCCACTACCCAGATCAGAAAATCCCCGTTTCGGTCGTTCTTTGCCGTTTCCATTGTTCCTTCTGGAGAACTCCGACGTCTTTGCCGTCGATTCTCGCCATTGTGAATGGTAGACGCTCGTGATTTGATGCTGGAATCCGCTTTTCTGTTTCTTGAGACGACCGCGCGGAAGCCGGCCGTCAACTCGTTCGGATCCTGCACCTCCGGCTGGTTTTACCGCTGCCTCGGCCTCGATCCCTGAATCCTGGAGCCGAGGAGCTCCGTATCTTGTAGACTTTTCGGCGGTGTTGCTGTTTATCTTCTTCGTAAATTGGCAGATGGATCGCGGATTCGGCCGTGCCTTTGTTAATAACAGTAGGGCTCCCAGGAAGCCCGCTCTCATGCAAGCCCTCTCGCAAACGCCCAAGATGAATCAGGTGAGCGAATCCCTCTCTCTCTCTCTCTCTCGTTGCGCTTTGAACTTTTAGTTGGGGGATTTTTTTGGTTTTTGCACGATAGTGGATTGGGTAATCGCCATTACCTACAAATCAGTTTATCAGGTAGGTTGCACAAAACCCTTTGAGTTCAATGAAATTCTCAGAGTTTGGCTACAACTCTTCAACTCATTGAATTTTTAGTTGCATGTATGTATGGTTTAGGTCCTGTAGAGAGATCTAAGATTCACAAGCTTTAGCTTCCTAGTATAATGAGATTTCTTTGTTCTGATCAATGCTCGGAGCATTGGTTTCAATGAGCTATACTCGGGCGTTGTATATTGTGGTATAACTTGGATGATGAATGGTCAATTACCATTAATTATTTTCTGTTTCGCAAGCGTGCTGGTGCCCGTGTCATGCAGGATACGGGAAGTTCAAAAAGAACGCAAGTGTGGTAGATGTATACATACATTTTATCAAATTATGGAAGTAAGCGCATTGATGCCCAATTTTATTATGTTGTACTTGCTCATAGAATTGCGACTCTTGCACGAGAAAGTGGGAACCTGAATAGAGAATTTAAGGATTTAGAATTCAAACATATTGTATGATACGTGGTGATATTTACTGAGACCTTTTGGAAATCAATATGATACCAGGCATGGAGTAAGGGCACGATTTTCAGGATTTCAGCCATCGAATGAATGCTTTTATCAAGTTTGTTCGCACATTTGCCGGATTAGAGGGATTAATCATCGTTTTTCAGTGTTTAACAAATTTTAAGATGAGAATCTTTGACGGTAAGTCAAATACTCTTCACCTTAAGTTCACTTCTATTCATATGCATCCTTAGTGTGCGAGGCATGTGAAGACCCTTTGCAGTTTATTTATTTAAATTTTGGAGTGGTATTCGTTATTTTTCTTACGGAGCCTTATAGTTTTTCTCTCTCTGGTTTCCTGGTTTTGGTGAAATGAAGATCAATCGGTTGCTAATCAGTGTCACAGTCAGCGGAAGTTCCGGCCCTCTGCGATTCGTTGTCAATGCAGATTTACCAGTGATGGCTGTTATCGATCTAACACTCAAGAACTACGCGCACGAGGGAAGGCTCCCTGTTCTCGGATCAGATGTCAACAAATTTCTTCTCTACCCAGCAAATGGTCTATCAGATGGTGGGAAGTGATCACAGCTTTTCTCTTGATGCGTGAGTCCTCAATTAACTGTTCTGTTTCTGATTTTTGACAATCTTGATTTGCTTCTTCCGCTATTCGGAGCAGCATTGTGCCCGATGGAGTCGATTGGATTGTGTGGCAACAGGAACTTCGTACTGTACAAGAAACAAGGAGCAGACCTTCCTAGTCCCGACCCTGCACCAGCGGATGGAAATCCTGGCTGAATCAATCTCTTCACCGAAAGACTACGATCTCTCGCTGATTGTTAATGGAGGACGAACACCACCAGCTGGGTTTGAGTGGGTGTCATTTGCTAATGCTAAAGATCCTTGTTCTGTTTAGGATCCAATACATCTGAGCGATGCTTAGTGCCTTCTCATTTTAACTTCGATTGTTAGACTGTGATCATTCATAAGATTATTATATTATTTCAATGTGTTGATTCAGCTTTCTTACAATAGTTTTTTAGATTATTACAGTATTTCAATGTGTTGAGTCATCTTTTGAATCGACCCATTATCCGGAGTCATGGTTATTTGTGCTACTTGAACAATATAATCCTTTTACGGCCTTTGCTTCACCGTCATTTGCTCCTTTTGCATGGGTTTATCCCCAAAGAACAGGTCTACGATCTTTTATGGTTAGTAGGAATTATGAAAAGATTTTTAGAAGTCCCTCCCTTTGTTGGACCGAAAACTTATTGCATAATAAACATGGCTGGTTCCGGTTCCTTCCTGAACCAAGAATCTCAACGGAACTGTGATCCACTTGGTGCCGGTTAAGGTTCTTGTTCTGGTGGTTCCAGTTGGATTCTGGATCTTATTCCAGTTCCAGCTTGGGTTCTGATTGGCATTTGATTTCAATCTCACTGAGGCTCTTGTTTTAAAAACATTATGAAAAATCAAATTAACGACTAAGATTTTGTGGAGATATACCCATATTATATAAAAGTTGATTTGTTTTAGAACTATTTAAAGAATCGGTGGTTCCGGTTATAGTTAGAACTGCTGCTCATTTTAGTTTCAGATCTGGTTTGGCAGCTTGTTTTGAACCCAGTTTGGTTCTAGTTTGAACCGCTGCACCACATCCAGACCGGCCATGTCTACCGTATAATACAGTGGCAGTATATATATGTGTGTGTGTATATATATATATAAGAATTCAGCCATTAAGCTCAAATCTAATAACCGAACCCAACAATTCAGTTCCATTTCAGTTTTCGAATTTAGATAATTCAGTTTTTGGTTAATTTGATTTAGTTTGGTTATTAAACCAAACCGACTCATGCACGCCCCTAGCCACACCTCGCTCAATGTAGATGAGCCACTGATCATGCATAGAATCAGCTTACAATTTGGCCTACTCAACTTTGTTTACTGTAGCTAATATCAGCCCCTAGCCATTATTTTTATTATTTTTTGAAACTTTTAAAATTTTTAATATTTTTGACGGTTTAGAGTGGTTCGGGCCAGAACTAGTATGTCGATATATATATATATATATATATATATATATATATATATATATATATATATATATATATATATATATATATATATATATATATATATATATATATATTTATTTATTTATTTAAGGAACCCACTAGGGCACTCACTAAAGTAACTCATCTGGCCCATCCGATATAATTAGATTTAGATTCAGTGGTATGAGATATAGACCTACCAAAAGCACATTGCCCTATATGTGAAAGTTCAGTCTTGTTATTTATTTTGTGGTGTCACAAAAGTATGAGTACTGAGGAAAGCACATGCTGTAACTTACATAATTCGGGTATTGTATTGCTGTATATTGGTTATTTGTAATACAATATAACCATCATATATTAGTACAATATTATATTGGTTTGTTCCCAAGTTGAGGCTATAATCCAACAACACGAAACCCCTAGGTGGGAGGTCTGTAAAGACCATCACATGCCTGTCATTTCCCTTTGGTCTTGACAATTTTAATGCAGATCGGATGGCTTATTGTTCCTGCCGTAGATGGGCAGTGCTACTTTCTGATCTAGTTGGTACACGTACCCAGATCACTTGGCTGCGATCACATTTTCAGCAGTGAGTTATCTGTTCATGCTTGAACTCTATTTCCTTCCTGGATACTTTTCATGCTGCTTGTAATGTTTCATGATATCGTATAGGGTTAGGATGTAATCCAAATATTTTTTCTTACAAGCATTTAACTGCAGGTTTGGAGATCACCCTGCTTTATATAATAGACTTGCGGGACAGATGAATGTTTGAATACTGAGATTATTGACAAGACTATTGGTAGCTTGAAATTCTAAGAAATTGTTAGAAGCAAAGGTATCTCACTCTCTCATCTTCTTTGTTGATTTCATTAATTTAAATATTGCTGTGGGAAACGCCAAATGTTGACAATGTTGCTTCTATATCAAACTTGAGGTACTCCATATTTACTTGCTACTTTTAACAATCTTGAAACTTTTATATAAGTTCAAAAGATCCAGCTTTCTTGAGTTGTTTAGCATTTTTCGGTTTGGATGGATAAAATTTATGTATATGTTTTGTTGACACATACCTTCTAAAGTTTGCTTGCTTGTCGTTAAATTGATACCTTGCTTCCTTTCCGTGATGTTCTATTCTATATTATAAATCTTCGTACAAGGTCAGTGGCTGGTTTAAAGAAACAAAGCCAACCAACGTACTAGCATTATCTCATGTGCTATATTCTAATCCATACAATAGTTTGTCCTATAAAAGACTGTTATTTGTGCTTTTCTTAGATCACTCAGGATTTATTATTTGGCCCAGCATTGCGACTTTATGCCCGTGGACGTCCACAGAATCCTTATGACCTTTTTGGCAAAGGAAAACCTGGAAGTGTGGAGCACCAAAGATCTCGGAACAAGAGAACCGATGGGGGGACTTCATTGTGGACAGAAAGTGATGAAGATGCTGATAACAGACTCAAGCTATGATGATATGAATGAAGAGGTTAAAAAATTCAAAGAAAAAGCAGACAAAGAGGCAGAGATTATTGATGCAGATGATAAGGACCGGATGGTCGGTACATTAATGTATGGGAGGTGATGAGCGATATTGATATTCTGATCGGTGCCTTTGAGAACACTGTATCAGGACCAGAATATGCAGAACTAAGGGAAGGAGGGCCGAAGAAATTGAATATACAGTTCTTCAAGGACATACAGACTCGGATGCGAGATCCAAATTTCCAGTTTTTTCCTGAGTTGAAGTTGAAGCCAAAGAGTAGATTAATGCCAAAAAAGAAATAGCAGAAAGCTGAGTCGAAGAGGAGAAAGTTCAACAAGCGTTGGAAGTTTCTGTGACACATGATTTCCCGATTTCACTTCCCTAAATCCAAGGTGTCTCCGACGTTTATTTCTTTCTTATGTATTTGATACCTTATCAGGGTGCAGCAATAGAGCCAATCTCTTATACTGACTTCTAATTGTTTTCAATGGCACAGAGGTGTCAGGCAATAGAAATGTCGAATACCAATCTGGATTTTCAAGATGACCCGGTTTTGAGGCCTCCAACAACACATCAATCACTGTAATCGACTGTGCTAATCTTTCGAGCTTTGGAGAAACACGATTAGCTATTGAAGCGAGCTTTTTTGCGCGCACAAATTCTCTCGACTCCAGCTTTTCCTGTGCTAAATTCATGGCTCTAAGTGCCTCTTCCTTGTTCCACCCTGCATCTAATTTTTCTTTATGGGATTTGACACCTGGTTTCTTCAATATTGCCTCCCAAGCCTGAGAAACAAAGTGAGGATGCATCGCACGCCCTGGCAAAGCCATTCTTGGCAGGGTGCAACAAATGAATCAGCTTGTTGTATCGGCTCCTGATGATCTCCAACGGGCTTGATGGTTCCGAGATTTGGAGTATGGCATACCAATCTGGGGATTACAGCATAGTAGCAAGAAACGTCGTTAGGATCTATCTTCGAATCAAATTGATTCAAAAATCAACTGAATCATGTCGGTTGAAAATAACAATCTAAAAACACGAACATAAAAATGAATTCAAGAATATGTGTGTCGGACTTGGCAAAAACCGAAAAATTGAACGGTCTGAACTTCCAAACATGGAAGAGGAGAATCCTATGATTCTTCCAACGTAATTTAGTCTATGTTCTTCCTGAAGCATTATAGCAGTGTCACTAGGTGGGGTTTAGTGTATCGCACGATACAAATGTGAGATGTGTATCGCTCGTATTGGCGATATGCTCCAGTCTTATAAAAACCAATCCTTTTTAGCAAGAGAGACTTCTTGCCTTGAAGGGTGACCTCCCAAGAATAGCAACCAAGGCCCATAAGAATAGACCATTTAAACAATTGCCTTCACCAACATACCAATTACGATCACAACCAACTTTGGTAGGTTGCACAACTATTTATGCTAGAGTTTGGCAACTCCAAGGGCAGCTCAATACCTTCCCAACTGAGTTCCACCAGCCTACGAATTAGGAAACTACGCTAACATAGAATAGTTCTTGAGTTTTACTGATTTTTTTTGTTTTTATTGATTTTTAAAATATTTTAACTTTTTAAACGATACGATACAAATACGATATGGTACAAACAATACTGGGTAAGTGCATGTTGAATCTATCAATGCTTTCATATGTTTTCTTTGATTTTGCATATTCATTCAAACTACATTAGGGACATGGTAACTACATTACAGGAGTGCATCTTTATTGATGGCTTAATTTATTTATAATCTGTTGATTTCTGGCTAGACTGTTTGCATGTTGATTGCTGCCTTATATGCCATGATTGCTCCTCTAAATCCATGCTCTTCTTCACTGCTTGTTCTTGCTGCACCATTTTGACAATTAACCGTGTGTAAAATTATGTACTGCTGCTGTCTTGAAGTAGGCATATCTTCATGCATTTTAGGAAACGTTATGTTCATGAACAGTGAGGTTACTACACGCCTCCTCCAAAATGTAAATTGATTCTCATGTACTTCACTCTTTTTCTGACAGACTCAATCATCATCTTGAATGAGATCAACATATTTGAGTGCTTTGCAAGTCCACTTTATAAGACTTCGTGGACATTATGTAATGATATTTCCTAGGTTCTTTTGTCATAATAAGGTTGCCTACCACAAGGAAGATGCATCATTTAAAAATTTTCATCAACGTTATGGTTGTAGCATATAGATTATAATGTAGAATACTCCAATCTGCTGTTTAGATGGCACAGCGGCACAGCCTACCCATGCTCAACGTACTACACACTATAAATGATGTGATGTCATGCTGTCTTTTGGTTCTTACTTTGGGGTTAACATTTTAATTCTTAATTTCAGGTTGATAGAGGTGCTCTTTGCATTCTGCATGACAACGTTGAAATTAATTACTAATGACAGTTATATAAATAGAGAAACTCCGCTCATGTAAGGGATCACCCTTGCATTGCCGGTCCCAAGCCCGGATAAAGGAGGAGGGTTGTGTTAGGCTTCCGACAACCAGCGTAAAACTTCGTCGGATTTCTACAACATGGATTACAAAAATTATGAGCATTGCTTTGGAGCGTCCCCTCCTAGCGACGTGCTGCAGAGCCCGAATGTAGTAAGAAGTAAGCAAGGGCCACTACATTTTTGCCCGAATGTAGTGAATCAATTGCAGAGAGGGTTCCCACATCATGGACGGGTGTGGGTAAAGAAGTTAGTCCCGCTATATTGCCGCCCGAATGTAGTGAAAAATTTTCAGAGAGCGTCTCCGTATTTTGATTATGGACGGATGCGGGGGGTAAGGAAGCTAGTCCTAGATAATAAGATTCGTATTGGCTAATGGAGGTGGTAGATACTATGATTCAAAGAAATATTCATATTCTATGTTTACAAGAGACAAAATGGGTTGGAGAAAAAGCAAAGGAGATAGAGGATACAGGTTTTAAATTATGGTACTCAGGTAAAGAAAAGGCCCAAAACGGAGTTGGTATTATCATAAATAAAGATTTAAAGGAGAGTGTAGTAGACATACAATGATATGGTGACCGAATCATGACATTGAAATTAGTGTTAGGAGCAGAGGTTTTGAATATAGTTTGTGCTTACGCACCCCAAGTAGGACTAGAAGATAGTATAAAGACAGTTTTTTGGGAAGAGTTAGATAAGGTGTTTCAAAAGATTCCACAAAGGGAGATGATTTGTTTAGGAGGAGATTTAAATGGACATGTCGGTAAAGAGGCATTAGGATATCAAGGGATTCATGGAAACTTTGGTTATGGGGATATAAACGAGGAAGGTAGGGAGATTTTAAATTTTGCTATGTCATTTGATCTCTTTATAGTCAATACAATCTTCAAAAAACGAGATGAACATTTAATTACTTATAAGAGTGGCTTATCACAAACACAAATTGATTACTTTATTTGTAGAAAAAAAGATAGAGCGTGTTGTAAAGATTGTAAGGTAATTCCAGGAGAAAGCTTAACCACCTAACATCGACTTTTAGTTATGGATTTACAAATAAAAAAATGGACAAAGAAGAAAAGAGTGCATCGAGTTATTCTGACTAAATGGTGGAACCTCAAAAGCGAGAAAGAAGATATATTTAAACAGAAAGTCCTTCAAGGAGATGTTTGGAATTATATTGGCACACCCTGTGATATGTGGAACAATATGGCTATACAAATTAGAAAAGTGGCAAAAGATGTGTTAGGGGTATCTAAGGGAGGTGTACCGGCACAAAAAGAAGCTTGGTGGTGGAGTGAAGTAGTGCAAAATAAAATCAAGGCAAAGAGGCCATGTTACAAATTACATTATGCAAAAAAAACTAGTGAAACTTTAGAAGCATATAAGAAAGCAAAGAAGGAAGCGAAAAAGGCTGTTAGTGAAGCAAAAGCTAAGATTTGGGAGGACTTATATAAAAAACTCAACTCAAAAGAGGGCAGAATAAATTTAGAGAAAAATACCCCAGTTGGGGGACCAAATCCATATGATTAAGGTTGATTAAGGCTCAACCCACTCAAAGTGTTTGAAAGGCCTGAACGTCAAAATTAGTTGGAAAAAAGGGAATTAAGTACGTTAATATATTTTAACTGGATTGAACAGCTTTGTTGATTTTTACTTATATTATCACAACACCAAAAGAATGGGAACACATTTGACAAATAAGTTCATTCTTTGATATGTAGATAGTTTGTTTTTTGTTGGTGATATCTTACTACATATGACTGCTAATGTTGCACCAAGGGAACGACTCTTTGCTAGGAATTTATTCAAACAGTCTTCCATTCAAAGGCACGAGTTCAATACCCTGGGGCACACAGAGACACTTCAGAACTTAACTCCCTTACTTCTCATGTGTCTGATCATCTATTCTAAATGTCATTAAGTGCTCTATTGTTAGGACCCTACATGAATACCAACGGGCTACTGCTTCATTACTGATTTACTTATGAAAAGAGACTTTTTTTTCGTTTGATGAAATACAATCGATCATATGAACGGTCAAACTACATTGTACTGCAACCCACAATTTTTTAAGGGCATGAGTATCACTTAAAAAATTATAAAACAAAGTAAAAAGATATATTTAGTATACTCATGCTCTCAAAAGTAATAAATGAAACTAATGTTATGTCAAAAGTGGGCAGCATCCATATCTCTTATTTATGCATTTCCTTCACTTTCTTAAATTATGAGTACCATGGATAAAATTATTAGGATTTTAAAAAAATATGAAGAGCAACATTATTATAATCGTACTCAAAAGGCAACAGAAATGTATGAGTACACTAGTAGCAGAAGTTGTGAGATTCTTTTTCCTCCTCTCTCAATCTCTCACGTTATTATATACACTTGTGGCCTTGTTATCTAGTCGCCATATGCCTAAACCAACCGTGATATCAAGAAACATATAGACTCCTAATGTTTACCATGGTTTGGAGAGTGTGTAGGCGTGGATGATACATACACACACATATAAATATATACATATACATTTACATATATATACATATACATATACATATATATATACCCTAACAATACTTCTATCACTTTACTTTTAGGCATTTAGAAAATCATAATTGTTTAAAAAAAAATAACACCCTTATTATATTGACGCTCCCAAAGGTAATAGATAGGGCTCATGTTGTGTTAAAGGTGGGCAGTATCTATAATTTTTATTCATGCATTTCCTTCATTTTCTTAAATAATGAGTTATTCATAAAGTTATAAGAATGTTTTAAAAAATATGAAAAACAGCGTTGTTATCATGTCCAAAGGTGGGCAGCATCTATATTTAGAAAATCACAAGTGTTTGACAATGCATAAGCATATAAGTATCAGAGGTTGTCGGATACTGTTTTCTTCCCCTCTCAATTTCTTTATATAATATTGTTATCTAGCAGATATACACAGCCTAAACCAACCGTAGATATCAAGAAACATATAGACTCCTAATGTTTACCGTGGTTTGAAGCGTGACTTTGCTTGGATGACGCCACCAGCATCACATCAATTACTGCAATCATTTCCGGCAATCCTTCCAGGCTGGGAAACATGCGGTTGGCTTTTAAGGCCAGCTTCTTTCTCCAACTCCCCACAATGCAGTTTTTCCTCGGCAAACTTCATGGCTCCAACTGCTTCTTCCTCATTGCACTCTGTGGCCATCTTCTCTTCATAATCTCTGCAATTATCATCAGCGTCGCCAGAGAGAGCCTTCCAGGCCTGACAAACCAGCACAAATGCGTCCTTCGCTGACGGCAAGTCAGTCCTGTTTGGGTGCAGGACATGCACCAAGCTAAGGTATCGCATTCTAACGATCGGCAACGGCATTTGGAGTGATAACGGCCAGTGTCAGATCTACAGTGAATCGAGGTTGGGCGGTCGTTACACCTGAAATTTTGAAAACCAAAGTTATAGGGAAGATTGTTACTACCGTACATAATTCGCTCCATCCTAAATGGTCGAATAAGTGGTTCGCCCCACCCTATAAAATAGATCCGCCACTGGTCACGGTTCAGGATTAGTGTCAGCACAAGCATCTGAAATCGTCCAAATCAGGATCACGTCCTGACGAAGATGCAACGTGAGGGCAAAGGCGTTGGCACTGAGACACCATCGGTGGAGTCGAAGAAGGTTCCGTTGGGCACCCGGAGCGTTAGCTCCATTGACAGGGGTTTCTGACTCCCAAGCTGTGATGACGAGTTCGATTCCTCATGGGGCTGCATGCATGTGTGTTAGGCTCCGGCCTCCCTTTGCCAAAAAAAATAAGAATAAGAATAAGAAGACGGTAACCTTGGTGGTCAAAGAGGGGAGGAACATGCTGGAAGAGGAGGAGGAAATGACTGGTTGCAGCCCATTTCAGTACCGGCGTCAAGTGCTAGGATGGCACTCCTATAAATTTTAATAGTACACATCATATATATACGTACATATATAGTAAATTACGGACAATGAGAATTTAGTACGAGAACCACAAGCCGAAAAGGTGAATTTCTCACTAACCATCCGATGCAGCCAACAGAACCTCAATCTCTGTGATCAATGGAGGAAGCCTGGGGAGGCCGGGGCTTCTCCGCCGCCATATCGATGGCCCGCATAGATTCATCCTTGTTTCACTCCATTGCTTGGCAACACTACCTCCTCTTGAAATTTTGAAATTTTAAGTGTAAAGGGTTTAGATTCATGCTTCGTCTCTCTAATAAGGTGAAATATATACGTCGTCTCCCCCAACACTATTTTCTAAGTCCGCAACTGTAGAAAAGACAGGTATCTACAGTGTTATTTCTTAAAGGGAGAATGATCAGTGTTTTGCACTCGGACCGTTGGCGGCTCACTAACATGAGCGCGATTCCCGGGGAAGTGCATACCTGGGTCTCCTCTTTAACCAACAACACAAGAGAGGCTCCATTGACCGCATTATCAAATATTTGAAAATACATTTATCCTTATTTAATTTAGCATTTAAGAGCTATCGGAACACGTCCCACACAATAAGAGGCTCAGAGGTAGACGAAACAACATTCTTACACACACAGAGTAAATACTTGGAATATTTTGACTGCATTTTTCCAATAAAATCTCTATCTGTGCAATTATGCGTGCATTTATCTACATTACCCAAATTAACATGCATTGGCCGAATTTAATACATTATTATAGAAGGTAAATAATGTTCAAGGTGTTTTTCTCTTTTTAGTAAAAAATGTTGAACGTGAGTTTACATGTAATCCCTGCACACAGTCATCTTTAACATGCCGCCAAATTGTTATTCCTTTTCATACTTTCAAGTTATCTTTTGTTTCTAATTTTACAAATTCATCTTTAAGAAGAAATATTGAGATTGTACACGTAAGAAAAAAGTAATAAGGTATGATACATCAGTTAGGAATGGTAAACCTTACCTGCCGCGCCTTGCCCCTACATGGGGCAGGTTCTCATATTACCTGCCCTGCCCCGCTTCACTGTAGGGAGGGTTCTCATCGCTGATATTATTGGTTTTAGTACAACATCATCATATATACAGCAATGCTTTGTTGATGATATGTTGTTCTGCATCTTCGTTTTAGTTTCAGAGTGGCCACTCAATACGCACATCTCCTGCCTTTTGAGTGTGTTTTGAACTATTTGTCACCAATTAGGCTTTCAACAAAGCCATGAAATCGGATTTCCTATGTTTTTTCGTTGTTTTTATTATGACAAAACCTTGGTGTCAGTGGCGGATTTAGAAACACTTTTAGGGTGGGAGAATACGCCCTCAAATGGTTTACGGAACTATATCATAGCCAATTGATTCCACCATGGGCTATAGACTAAGTTGATTTTCGAAATTTGAGGTGGAGCGGACACCACACCTCGGTTCAATGTAGATCCACCACTGCTTGGTGCTTCTAGGTGGAGTATGATGTAAACGAAGAAAACAGAAACATCACTTTTAATTAACAAAACCCAGAATGGTGCAGTTCATAAAAACCGTCACCCATAAAGATTTACTAGTGGTTATTGATCCAATTTGAGTGGCTCTGTTCCAATACACCTTAATGTAGCTCCTGAACGGTGAACTCTATTTTGGGTCTCCGAGCCTTTAGGCTGACGGTTAGGACGTGATATCAATATAAAACTGGAGTAAGGAAGCATGTGATCGAGTTCAGTGGGTTCATCACATTAAAATTATTGAGTCGAAATGTATGGTAACCCAGAGAAGTTGAAATTCTTTGATTTGGATTTTACTTGCCAAGCTTACATACAGGCTTACTAGGAAATGCTAAACTTGGAGTACTTCTTGGTTCAATGTTGCAGTTCTTTCTCATAAGCCTAACTGCAGCAATGCTTTTATTGCAGACCTTGGACTTCACAGCTCACTGCTTGAGGACGGTTGCTTGGTGGTTTCTGTTTCTCCTTGGTGCTCTGCTATGTATCTGCGGCGGCGCTCTTTCTGTATTTTGCAGCAGAGAACATTGATATATGAATTAAAATAATATTTCTTGATGACAACCACAATAAGAAAGATCTTGCATTTTTGGAGTTAAATGCTAATATGGTACAAGGTTGAGCTCAATAAAAACTTAGAATCCATGTAATCGACTCCGGGATAAGGACTAGTTTTGGTAGGCTCAGGCCAGGTTGGTTCAATCCTGGAGTCCTGTTGATCAGGATATGGCGTCAACAGGTATATATTAGTCTTTCCCTCTCATAGTACTTGCAATACAGGGAATTTTAATAGGAAGAGATTATTTACCCATTGATCGATGGCAGGGCCTTTGTGGTTGCTCGGCAGTGAATCCCCTTTCGATCCAGGACTTGGTGGTTTGTTTGGTGCCTGGGCTTCTGCTTCTGCGAGCTGCTTATTAAGTTTTTCCAGTGCCTGCTTGCATGGTTGTTTATATTTTGAGAGACACACGCACGCACGCACGCACACACACACACACACACACACACAGAGAGAGAGAGAGAGAGAGAGAGAGAGAGAGAGAGAGAGAGAGAGAGAGAGAGAGAGAGAGAGAGAGAGAGAGAGAGAGAGAGAGAGAGAGAGAGAGACGCTTAATACCGAGCAAGGAGTGTTTGGATCTAAGAAGATGACTTTGAGTATCTGCTCCACAATAATTGCATCCCTTTGCTCTTCAAACTGCACTTTCCATAGTTGAAGACAGAAAATTGAGTAGGAATCAAAATTCAATTGAGAACTATTACTCTGTGAATGTAAGATTGGTAAGGCAACTGCATATATTACCATGTCCTTAGAGAACCGTTCTCGACTCTCAACAATAAGGCTGACGATTTTGAACTTATCCTTGGTACTGGACTTCCCATCAAGATTATTTTCTTTGGTCTCTTCAGGAGGCTCCACAAACTTGAATACTGTGGTTGATTTTAGCCAAAGGAAATGGTAAGCATCACTCTCAAATTCAAAACCAACACCAAGTCTTGTTCCACACTAAGTGGGGTCCCTCAAGGACATGGACTCTTGATAGACGTGGCGGATCCAGGTAAACTAGTATAGGCGGTTCGAAACAGCAAGTACCAGATCCGGCAGAACCATGGAGTGTAAGCCAAACCGAGCTTCACCGGGTTCCAATTATGGCTTGTAACCATGGGTTCTAGTTATATTCTGATCCTTAAGAAAGAAAAAAGGAAAAGGTAAAGAGTTTGACGAAACTTCTAAAACCCATGCTCTGGTTACGTTTCATAAGAAAAGGCAGAAAAAAGGTTGAAGGAACTTGAACAAGAAATGGCAGTTTAAACCGTTGGTTCCAGCTCCTTGCTAGGAGGAACAGTAACCAAACTGAGGCTACCTGATTCAGTTCTGGTTCTAGGTCCGGTTCAACCAGTTGTCAGTTCAATACCCTCTCCGGTTATGCTACTTGAAGGCAAGGACATCTCCGGGTTTCGGGTTATACAGTCACTCATAGGAATCAAGCCCTGATGCCGATTTCCGTAGATGGCTCGATCCTATTTGTCTTGCAATTGGTCTCCTTTTAGACTTAGAAACAAAACAAAGTAGAAGAAGAAAACAGTTACAGTGATAACATTTGTATCAACAAATCCAAGAATTGGGAGGGATACAGGAAGTACCTGTGGCAATGACGGATTCTCCAGGAGCAAGCATTCCAGTTGGAGGTCTCATGAAGCAGCTCTTGGGTGCCGTTGTTTGGAACTGAATTACAGTAATTGTTATTTTGTTAGGGAAATTATTCACGGAAATCCAAGGAGTTGGATCAATTGTGCTGCATGAGTTGCAAGCGGGTTCAGATGGGTTGACCCGTTAACCCATTAAGGTTGGATTAGCACTGAGTGCTGGACTTGCTTTCTTTAAAGCAAAACCGTGTCCCTCTTAAGATCAACTCATAGATTCGTGGATTTGGTGCTTCACTTAACAAATCAAACCGGGCTAACATACATGGAAGAATTCGGGTGAAAAAACAAATTACATATTGTGCTTTCGAATTTAAGTAATACCAATTATTTACATGAAAAACCCTTTAAATTATTTATCACTTGATTTCCTACTTGTAGTTAATCGAATTTGAAAGCGGCTACCAATTAAGCAAGCCTTCTATAACATCAAGTGGTGGAGGCCGCCACTTTAAATGCAAATAAATCTGAAAAATGCATAGATGCCATCTGAATCTTTTTCGAAACTTATATAGATTGCCGCCTCATCTGAATTTCACCCAATTGAACTAAGACTCACCTTGCAAAACTTTCTAGACCCGGCACTGAATTCCTTCACATTGTCATAAGAACAAGTAAAAGAAGATCGCTTATATCAACAGAAGCTAAGAGTAGCAGTGTTTTATTCAGTATTTGTTATCATCATTGTTACTTCAACTGCTACTGCATGAAGAGTGAAAAGAGAAAGGACCTTGAATGCTACATTTGAACGGCTGGTGTTGATTAGCTTCACTGCACTTCGGACCTGTTTTCCTGGTTCATCTTTCCATCAAGACAGGGGAAAGGAAAATAAATCAATGAAAAAATATAAGATCTTAAGTTGATGATTAATAAGGAAAGACAAGTAGCAAATGGAGAGGAAGGCCTCCGCATATTTTCCATGGTTAATTGCTATCAAGACACAATACCAAGCCTGACGGCAAATCCATGAGGCCGAACAGCCCACTTAGGGGAGGGGGTCACAAGACTCGAACTCGAGACCTTGCTTAAGGAGAACAAGTGCCAAACACTTGAACCAACCAAGCTTAGTCAACAAGTAAGATTCTAACCATATACTGAAGCAGAAATTTACCAAGAAAACTACATAAAAGAGTAAACTAAATTGTTTCTTTGCTTATGATGCCATTTCTACTCTAGGTAGAAAGGAATCAATTGTTGGTGGTTGCTGTTGGAACTGACTGCGATAAAAAAAGGAAGGTGGTCGTGATGCTGATGATGTTTTGATCAACATACATGGAAAATAGAGCTTGGATCTTGGATCTAGACGAAGCCTTCTTCGGATGGGAAGAACTGCCGTCAGTAAAGTCATAAGAGCACATCTTCTTCCGCATAGTCTGTGCTTCTCCCCCCCATTCTCAACCTCTTCTTCTGCGCTTCCCATTGCTCTCTCTCTCTCTCTCTCTCTCTCTCTCTCTCTCTCTCTCTCTCTCTCTCTCTCTCTCTCTCTCTCTCTCTCTCTCTCTCTCTCTCTCTCTCTCTCTCTCTCTCTCTCTCGTGTCAGATTTTGTCACTGGAGAACTAATCATAGAGGTAAACTTTGCAGTTCTAACATACCTCAACTAGAAGAGAATTCTTGCCGTTACTGCATATTACCGCAGTAGCTGATTATTTCTTAATCCCCAACAAAGTGGCAGAAAGATAAAAACTCAAAGTTCTCACTATATCATGTAACAACGAGTTCGCTGTTCCTTGTCAATTTTTCTGTGATACGGAACAAGTGGAAGTAAAAATAGGATGCCATGTAATATTAAGCATTTCCCGCATCATATACACGCTCGCTATCACAGACTCGGTAGAGGAGAGATGGAAATATACATTGAATTGCCACATTATATTATTTTCCTTTTGTTGGTACAATCGGGAGGCCGAAGCCAGATGCACACCTCCCCGGTATCGAACTCGTGACTATCAATTTGCAAGTCCATCCCCCAGCCAGGTGAGCTGTTGCTCTTCGCGTTGCTGCATTATATTCATTTATACTTTTCCTTTGCTAAAACCACATTTAGCTTTTTCATCAGCCTCTCAACAAGGCTAACTACATTGATACATAGCGGCTCCGCAGTGACTGAATTTTCCAACGTGTTCTACAGTGATAAGCATAAATTCCAAAAATTCAAGTTGCATGCACAGTATGGCAGTGAACTTTGAAATAAGAATTCTCACTCACAAGTGAGCTACTGAGAATTTATTCACTCCCTTCCAAGGCCAACTTGGTTCTGGGCATTTCTCCCAGTAGGTCACCGGACGGGACCGTGAGAAAAAATAAGGTAACAGGGAAACCCAACACAAATACGACATGAAAGGTTCCTGTTCTTGTCCACTTAAAGTAACACAAGGAAAGACAGGTCATGTTCAGGTTTACCTGGTTTTGACATGAACACGGAATGACACAGGAGGAACATAACCTGAAACACAAAATTGCTAGCAATATAAAACTGGGATGAACCTGAAAAGCCTGTGTTACTGTCCAACAATGTAATACAAAAGAGCAATTTTGGCAGTGTTCGGGTGACCTATTTCTGCCATAAACATGGTTATGATATTACACTAATTTACCTGGAACACGAAATTGCCAACCCCCACTTGCAGTAACACTTGAAAATATGACAAAGAGATAGCTTTAAAGTCCATCTAAAGATACTCGTACCTTGTGTCATACTTCAGTGATTGAGGACCCCAGCCTGAGGACCTGCGCATGTGCCGTGGCCAGCTAACCGGTTCCCCACATGCTCATGGAATACACGAGCAGTAGACACTGGGCTGTAGACGCTTGCCTCGGAAGGCCGTGCAAGAATCAATGGTGATCCATTTACAGACGACACGAGATAGCGTTAACTTTGCAGGGACTAAGTTCTCACATACTCAAGGAATGTCTACGCATTAACGACTTCAGAAAATAGATAGACAATTAGGAAGGATGATGAGCTACTAAGTATCAAATGCACGAAAACAGAAATAGATTGTGGTGCAAGGGAGCAATGCTCTCCTAACTACGGAGTCGACTCAAGAGTATATATATATATATATATATATGTGTGTATCTTGCAGAACTAAAATGAAACTCATGTTTCATAAGTTACTATCCACTAATAAATTGATACGCTAAGCTATCTCTAGGAATGTTTAAAAATATTCAAAATAGTTGGTACGAGTCGAATGTTTAAAAATATTCAAAATAGTTAGTACGAGTCTGACACTGGAGAAGGACCAGTGTCGTCGGGTGTTAGAGTATATGAGAGGGGTGAGATGCCTCATTAAGAGTGTCCTTGTGATAGGTCAATGTCACATTCAGAAATCGAGTCTTCTGCTAAAATGGGTGACGGTAATTACCTTTAGATTCACCAATCAGATAAGGTAAACAGGAAGCCTATGTTATTACAGTGATACGTACATCTATAACTGCAAGCACATATGCAAGAGCATATGCCCTGCACTGGATTCTGAATCTTCAAAAACGTACAAATGCATGCATCGCTGCATTTTCTACATCGGGCATACAACAGCAATGGCATTTGTTATTGGCTTCCTTTATGCACCAGTTCAGAGGTGAAATCTAATGTCACGTTCAAAAAATAATACTTAAGGATGACTAGGGCAAATTTGCAGTTATTTTATTTGCCAACTGTTACAACATGGAAGTCATACTGGATGGAGTTAGAAGTTCTTCAAAATTGTTTTGCTTGAGACTCCGTCGGCAACAGGAATTGATGTAATTTCCTGGGAAAGAGAAGAGGAATCCAAGATTAGTCCTTTGGGAACTGCATAACCAAGGATAAAGGCACTAACTTCTAAAAGGAAATTATGTAACTGGGCCCATAAATGTAAAGCACTTGAATCATTTTATGATCTTTAGAAGCTTTTGACTTTTTACCTGCTTTATTGTAACTACGTCAAAAAGTTACCGGTCATGGGGGCTTTGGTCGTTATGTTAAGGTTTGATCCTTGGGCTGTATATACATTTCAAGGTTATTACTGAAAGAAAAAAACTTGCTCGGATTTAGTCTTGCTATTTTATTCATCTTATGCTCGCAACTCAAGTTTGATGCAGTGAAGATGATGTAGAAACCTGGATTAATGATGGAAAATCCTCATAAAACTTATCAAAAGCCACGAGGAGATGTTTGGAGTCACCATATGCTGGTTCCTCAATGACTGGCAAATATCTGTGACATCGCAACCCTCTGAACAACTGTCAGTTTCCGGACATACTAAGAAAGGAGGTTACCAAGCCATCACTTAACTATTTTGGATTAGTAAGAAGTTGGTCCATGCCTTTTAGATTAGAGGTGAATGGGAAACGAACTTTTCTAAAAGAATCCCTTTCTGTACCAAAAGTTGTTAGCAATGGCATCTAGAATATAAACTTTAAATTGTTTACCAATATCTCATTTGTTATCTTGCGTATTTGATGCTTTATGTGCTTCATATTTGAACGTCATTATGGAATTGATATTGATGCTTAATTTTAAAATTTCTTTTGAGAAGGCACAATAATGCACATCAATGACCCTCTAAGTGCAGGTCTCACTTTTTATGAACATTGATTTTGCAAGTTCAAAGAATTTTTATGTGATCCCTAGTTGGTGGTAAACTGTTGGCAGTTTGTTGTTCTCTGTACGTGACACAGCATATAAAGAGCCCACAAGAAATCATGCCTTGGGAGTATTAACATGGATAAGGCTGATTCTGTACAGTTGATGCTCATGTAGTTGGATCGCATCAACTACACAAATTGTTGAGATTAGGAAGACAAGGAAAGAGTGCATCAAGCATGTACCCAAGTGTCGAAAGAAATTACTGCAAGAACTTAAACTTTTTATTAAGCCTTCCATGACTTCACACTAATATTAACTTACAAACATGCCAGGCACGATCAGTAAAGAAGACGATGAGAACTAGAATCAAACAAAGATGAAGGCAAGGAAGAAAAGCTGGAGCAGCGAGAATTTGATAATGTGTGGAACCCTAGACCTACATGAACCATAAGTAATTGCGTACCTGTATTTTTCTATTGTTTTTTTCTCAACACTAATTGCGTACATGTTTTGCAAGGTCAAGAACGTGGCCTTAATACCATATATTGTGATTTCCTTTTGCATGATTCCGGTTTTCTCCGAGCTTTAGGTTTGTTGTCGTCGAGCTCTTCTAGGTACACCTTTATCGGAAGATCAAGGTGATTCTGTTTTGGTTTCGAGGTTTTTTCACAGCGGATTTTTTCTAGGAAAAGTTTTCTATGTGTCTATGTGTTGCTCTTTATTTATAAGAGCAGTGCGTGCTCCTCCTTTCCCGGTTTATCGTGTTGTTTATCGTGTTGGGCTTTCCTCTTCTGGAGCCTCTGTATTCGAACAGTTAGCGATCTTCGGTAACGGTGTGATTTCTATAACCATGAACAGAGGTAGTAGTGAGTCCAGTCGTTATCGTGTTGGGTTGCCAAGAACGGCCACAGTATAACAGTCGAGGCGTCGGCCATGTTGCTTCACTTATAAAGCACGAGAGAAACTCGGTCGTCGTGCGTTCCCGAGGGTATGGGAGAAGGACCAGAAGGACTCGGATTTTCAGAACGCGTCGATATGGGTGGGCCAGTCGTTCGAAGAGTGAGCCTGGGAACCGATATGGTGGGCCCGGATTAGGTAAGTGGATTAGTAGGTAGAGGTGGCGGAATTGGACCCGGTCCGGCTGATAGACCACAGACCATTAATTGGGATGGCAATGGGGCAGGTCAAAGATCGGTATACCTATACACAGCTCAACCTGAACTTTAACCGAGTACGGATTCTGGTTCTCCTTTCCCCAATCAGTAATGAGGTGAGTACGTGTTGGATATCAGGTAGGGCACCTTATCCCCATATCCGAATCCAAACCCAATTGGCTCAGGTATTCCATGCCCCAATTGGGTCGAGGTTGCATGGGTCGGGTTGATATCATGATTCCTTCATACCAATGACCTCTAGAATCCAAATCTAGCCGGAAACCCATGGTTCAGTTTTGGTTCAACTTTTCATGGAACCAAGTAAGAATTTGCAACAGAACTAGCAGCTTCAAATCATATTTTAGTATCAGTTCCAAAAGATCACCTTTGTTTCGTGTTGTTTCCCAAAGAATTTAGACTCGAAATCATATTCCAGACCAGAACCAAAATCTTACTTGGAACCCATGGAATCGGAACCAAGGGCAGGTTTGTTTCCGTCCCTGGTTCCGGTGGAATTGGGATAGGCTATTTGGCCAGGTAGACATGACCAGTTTGGGAGAGGCTTGGTTGTTCAAACCGGAGCAGAATCGGGCCACGGATTGGTTGTTATAAAAAACGATAAAATCAAATCTAGAACCAGGCCCAGAAGTGTGGACAACGCGGTTCATTTTCATTTGCACCTTTCATGGAACTGAAACCGGAACAGGAGGTTCCAAACCTCTGGTAACAGAAATTCTGTACCTTCTTTTAATTTTTGCTTCTTCTTTTTGCCGATACCAAGCCACTTAAGCTCGAACCGGAACTAGCCATGTCTAAGACTAAGTCTAACCAGCGTGGAAACTGTGGTTGGTGTTGTGTTTATGCGGTATAATTTTACTTTGTCAAGAAACAGGTTCACCATAAAACGACCTAAGTTTGTTTAGTATGACACGTTTCAGAGTCCAGGTTGGTGTATATTGCTGGAAACTGAAGGGAGCCAAGGCAAATTTTCGGCAATTTAATCTAACACTTTACACTTTTAATTATTGTTCAGTGTTCATTATCTTTACATATTACATGTTGAGTTTGCTGAGTCAGGCTAATTGGATTCAGTTCAATTCCACGATCCTCTGACAAAGTGCAATAGCTCACCTGGCTAGGGGACTATTCTTGAGTTGGTCATAAGTTCGATCCCAAGGTTGTGCAAAAGGCTTCAGCCTCTCGAACGTAATAAATTATGAACTGATTCAATTACAAAAACGAATTAGACAAACTTAACGAAAAGGGTTCACCACGGAACTTTTAGGGATGTCTAGAAACCTAAACTTCAAGACAGCCAGTTTCATTTTTCACTCCACTGACAAACGATTCGATCACCAAGACAGAAAAGGCTCATGATTTCGATATGCATGCAATAGTAGATATTAATCCAAGAACCTTCAGACCAAACTGCCGAAACTGCTGCTTCCGACCCTCAACGCACAATTCATGAGCATTTTACCATTAAATTTGAAGATTCAATCTCAGTAATTCTTGACGATATTTCTTATAATTACTGATTGTTGATGGATAAATTATCAAGACGATTTTACAAATTGAAAGAGAAAAAGAAAATAAAAGTTGCCAAGACACCCCCCCCCAGCAATTTTGGTTTGCACTTTTATTTTGGAAAAAAAAGAAGGAAAAGAAAAGGGCGCTCCCTTGCCATAGGGGCTTGCTCATTGCTCTATCTAACACAAGCCTGTCTCTAAAATAAAACTAAAGACGCAGACACCAATCAGCCGTCTCCAAAAAATGTATAATAACCGTTTGCACAGGCATTGCCTGGACCGAACAAATTATTAACTGCATGAGGAAAAGGATATTGGCAGATCAAGCAGCAGATTCCTTGGCAATCTTCTCAGCCTTGGCGATGACCTCGTCGATCCCACCGATCATGTAAAACGACTGTTCTGGAAGATCATCGTACTTGCCATCCAAAACTCCCTATTAATAAACACCACCTCATTAGCTGCAATTTATAAATACATTCATAAAAACAGAAGAAAATGCATGAATTGGAGAACTCTCTTTCCAAGATTCTAGCCAAATTAACCGTGAGTAAAAGCCAAAGCGGACCCAGACCAAGGGGGATCAGCTAAATAGGTTCTTAGTCGTCATGTTGCTCAATCCTCTACCGAATTAGCAGTTAGCTCCAAAAGAAAGCAAAAGAGCAGACAACAAGTTACTATAAAAAAACTTAAATGTTACTACAACTACAATAAGCACATCCTACCTATGACATTTAACAAATGAAAAATACAGCTGTACAGGTTCATTATCTGAACTTGTATATCAGTAAAGCGTTTGTCATACCGAATTTGGAAATCAGTAAAAAATGACCCTGATCGCTTAAAATAGCAGAGCTTTTAAGATCGCAGCATATATAGGGCAAGCATTTATAAAGCATTTTGAGAAGCAGTAACATCTCAATGAAGTCTAAATCAATTTCCAACTTTTATTCCATATCATATAGACACTTCTACCAGATGTATATAAGACATCAACGAACATACCTAATGAAGATGTTCGTGTGTACGTGTGTGTGTGTGAGAGAGAGAGAGAGTGTGAGGACAACCACACACTAGTCAAATACATTAATAATTAATTAATGACAAAAAATAACAAAGATCAACACTAAACAAATCATGTTACACTCTTTCAAACACCTAGATGATTCCAAACAAACGTATAACACAGAGGTGCATATGCAACACACACAACCACAGACACAAAAGCCAACGTGCATATACAAAGAATTTCTTACTCATGCTTGATACATGTTTCTATACATTACAGGAAATAAAACAGACGAGCAGATATGATAAAAGAAAAGGATGTTTAAAAAGCAACTAGGAATTTGCAACAGGATTATTACAGCTGAAGGAATGACTAATGAGTCAAGAGGTGTTGTCGGTGGCAAGTAAACCCTAACCTCTGCAAACTAGATCATCCTACACCCACTTTTAGCATGTTAGGCTGTTTCTTACCGTAACACCATTCAGTGTAGGAGAACTTCTTGAAGAGGAAATGTGAATAAGCTGACCCCCCACTGGCTGAGTTTAGGCAGAACGGTAAAGATGCATGGCCCATGGCAACAAGTTGAGAACGTAATATATAAAAAACCAGAGAAAGCTAACTCATATTTATCTCCTGCAATTTCTCTAACACCCTGCTACCAGCTAACAAGCTAATAATCAATAAAACTGATCTAGGCAATGACCAAGCACAGTTATGTGAACCAGAACACTACTTTGTAGGTTGATAAGCTATGCATCAGACGTTAGGCACAAAAGATGTTGGCATACATAATTAACGGATTCAAGTAAAATGCGAACACAGAACATTCACAAAAGGAATTCAGGAAACTGAACAAGGCATAAATCTAACCTGGAAGCTGTTTATACTCTCTTTCAATTCCACGTATTTACCAGGAGCACCAGTGAACACCTCGGCAACATGGAATGGCTGGCTCAGGAACCGCTGAATCTTCCTTGCACGGGCGACCGTCAACTTGTCATCTTCGCTGAGCTCATCCATTCCCAAAATAGCAATAATATCCTGGAGATTCTTGTAGTTTTGAAGAACCTTCTGTACACCTCTAGCAGTTTCATAGTGATCCTCACCCAAAATAAGTGGGGGAGAAGCATAACGAGGATGTGGAATCTAAGGGGTCAACAGCAGGATAGATACCCAACTCAGAGATCTATTCAATATCAACAAAATCAAATTAATTAACTGATGATAACGAAAAATATCAGTGCAATAGCCACTTTAAATAATAACACAATCAAACCTGTCGTGATAACACTGTTGTAGCATCCAAGTGAGCGAAGGTGGTAGCAGGAGCAGGATCTGTCAAGTCATCAGCAGGCACATAGATAGCTTGGACAGAGGTAATTGAACCCTTCTTGGTTGTTGTAATACGCTCTTGAAGACCTCCAAGATCAGTAGACAACGTTGGTTGGTAACCGACAGCAGATGGGATACGGCCAAGCAAAGCAGAAACCTCTGAGTTAGCTCTGCACAATACATCACAATGTAAAATGAACAGTAATAACAGGAAGACTGTACTCGAAAGAAGAAAAGTTATCCTAGATAAGTTGTCCAAAGGATCCATACTTGGGTAAAGCGGAAAATGTTGTCAACGAAAAGAAGTACATCTTGCCCTTCAGCATCACGGAAGTGTTCAGCCACAGTAAGCCCAGTAAAGATGCTGCAGGAGCACGCTGCACCAGGGGGCTCTGTATTCATTTGACCCATACACAAGAGCACATTTGCTGTCACTCTGATTCCATGAAACAAACCAGTAGTCCAACAAAACTTATAAAATGAATACATTAAGGAAGAATATTGAATATGTATCATAAACCACATTCTGTTCACCTGCTTATCACCAAGCTTAATGACACCACTCTCAATCATTTCTCTGTACAAGTCATTACCCTCTCGAGTTCGGTTTCTCCAACACCAGCAAACACAGAGAAACCACCTAAACAATGGAAACAGTCAGCATACAGTATAAAAAGATAAAGAACATCTTGCCAGGAATAAATTAAGTGCATTACGCACATACCGTAAAACCTTTGCAACATTGTTAATAAGTTCCATAATAAGCACAGTTTTTCCTACACCAACACCACCGAACAACCCAATCTTTCCTCCCCTTGGTGGTATGGTGCAAACAGGTCAACAACCCTGTACAGCAAAAATTTATGCAAAATTGGCACCCAGTCACAAGACATTTTACGCACCCCTAACAATGGAGAATAATAGGCTGTGAAAGGAAATGACATAAAAATGCATTCATAAATAAACAGATAAAAAAAGTAACAAACAAAGAAGAAAAGACAGCAGTTCCTGTATAAAGAATCTGCTGTTCCTTGATTCCTGTAACAAGAATCTGCTGTTCAGTTTCTTGCTCAACAAGCGTAGGAGCTTCTCTATGAATGGGCAAATAATGCTCGGTTTCTGCAGCAATTCACAAAAATTACCATCAGTTAAAAACATCCCATGTAAATGATGAGAAAAAGCTCTTATCTACCGGTCAGATATAAAAGTTATTTTATGGGCTTCTTACTGATATCACCCTTCTCATCAATAGGCTCTCAATGACATTCATGATATACGACCAAGGGTAGCCCTACCAACAGGAACCTAAATGGAATGCATACAGTATATTAGAAAATAGAAAATAAAAGCTGAGTGAAAAACCAAAAAAATAAAAATGAAGTGGCAAAATGTAAGTCTTAAAAAAAAGGAGATTGGACAAGTTGAACTAGATTACAAAACAATGACCATATAGTTCTTTATACACTAACAAAAGCAGTATCTCCTGTAAAGCAATAACACCATAAAGTGAGTCTAATTGAAATTCAGTTTCAAAACATACACAGAAAGGCTGGAAAAAAATATTATGAAAGTTAGCCACATTACACAATTAAAAAAATTAAAAAAATGAACCGCATTGGAAAGGAATGAAGTTACAATTTAAAAGGAAAGGTATCAAAGTATAAAATTACATTGCAGTACAATCATATTTCAGCACACCAATTAAAAAGACAAAATGTGGTTCTTTCAACCATCAAAGAGCGACAAACCTCGCATACATCTTCAGATCTTCTCACTAAGCAAACCCAAAATAAAAACTTATCAATTTTTTGGGAAAAAAATATTTTGCACACAGTTTGTTAATTTCAAAAGGATGAAAAAAAAAAACTCAGATCCACAAGACTAAACCTACAGCTTCAAACCGCAATGGTCTGAAAATCAGATATTCCATTCCACAGACACCAACCAAGTCATTAATTCATTCCCGAAACCCCAAGTCGGTTGCAATACCAAATCAAATTACACTACTAGCTAAACAGTAACTACAAAATGCAATTTTTTAACGAGAAAGTGAGAAGCAATTAAATATTTTACGGTAATAGGGGAGCCAGTAAGCCGAGCACGCGCCACCCTCTAACAAGCTTCCTTCGGTGGCATCCCATAGCAATGGTTCGAACAACGCCCTCTACCCAAATCGCTGCGCCACCTCCAACACCAACCGCGTCGAATGATCCAGAACCTCAAGCGCGGTCATGATCGGTGGGGCAAACCCTCATCGAATCTGACATCGACGATGGCACCAACCGACCTGGCACACGTGCCCGATCGCGCCCTTGCCCGGTGGAACTCGTCAGAGATCTTACCGCCGCCACCGGCCTCCTTCTTCGCCGGGAAGGCGGCTGGTGGAGTGATGAGCAGCAGCCGTGGCCCAGGTGGAATATTCTGGCGACGCGATTATGAGGTACAGTCGTGTAGGGAGAAGCACGGCGCGAAGAAGAGAGCGTCGATGTTGAGGGCGAAATGCGGAGGGTTTCGATGGAATCGACGGAGGGAGTGCGATCGAATCAGAGAGGATATGAGTCTGCGTGAAGCCATATCTTCGGAGAGAGAAACAAAAGAGAGAATTATGTGGAAGAAGAGGGTCTAGGGTTTGTGGTAAGAGTGAGGGAGTGGCACTATATGTGAAAAGCTACATACATAATGGGGATATTGCGTTTTTGCCTCTGTTCTTTCGCTGTTTTATATTTTGTCCTCTGACAGTTCTCTCCTTTTTTTATCATTGACACCGTGACACGTCATGTTCGTCGTGCATCGTTCGGGTTTCGTAGGATGTGGTTACATACGAATCTAGCGTTTAAGCTTTTTGACGTTTACAAGGTTTTGCGTTCCGGAGCTTGACGTGGGCAGTTCTACTTTTTCAGTTCTAAAGTTCTAGTGTTCTACTCTACTCTTGCCTCGTTCATTATCTCCACGAAAATGGGCGAAAAATTTTAATTATATTTTTTTTGGTTACACAAATAATGAGAAACTTCGCTTAATTTCTATCTTCCTTATCAAAATTTGAATCTCAGTTCTTTTTGCTAGAAGATAGGTATGGGTATGTGATGGATTAACAATTTTGGAATAATTTTTTAACGTAATTCAAATTATATTTTTTTCTTTTGCATGGTAATCCAAGTTAATGTTGATTATTGAAGATCTTAAAAATTTAACGAATTGTAAACTACATTTTTTTTAAGAGAAAACAAAGATCCCTTATCTCAGCTAATGTTGTTGAGATGAAAAGTACTTGTTTTTATTTTTTATTTTTTATTTTACTTTTTATTTTAAAAACTTTAATTGTTTGTTTTTTTATATAAAAAGAAATTACTTCATATTCTAACCTTTTTAAAGATTTCACCTTAAAATATCAATAGTTAAGTTCTTTAAGTACGTATGGACTAATTTCTCTCTGTTATATATATATGAGGATGTGTGTGAAAGAGACCAAAGAGAGATTATGGGAACCCGAACAAAAAATCTCAGACCCAAAGTAATCAACCTGACAACACCAACCACGGACCCAATTTGCCACTTCTAACATCGGTATTGTTCTCGGGTCCGAGTGATAGGTTTAAGGATAGAATAAAGGAGTTTCCATTATTAACAAATGGGCTCTTCATGCACATTTGGATAATTCCTTGTTTGAATATAATTACCTAAAAGTAACATCGTTTGAACATTTCAACATGGTAAAAAAAAGGAAATGGTATATGAATAGTAAAACGAATGTGCTTAAATCAATTCTATATAAAAAAATATGCACATATCAATTTTCTTCAAATTTTATAATTTGGGTTTTAGATCCTCTCTTTTCCTTCAAACGGTTGTCAATGATTTCCCTTGGAATGTATTTTTCGGAGTTGACATCTGTAAAAGATCTTGCATTTGAAATTCAAATGCATCGAGAATTAACACTTTGCATATAATCAATTTGATCGGGACATTCAATTATAAACATAGACTACACACTTTATAAAATATCGTGCGACCCACACTCAGTGCGATAACTCTCTTGGCTAGGGTACCCGGCTCCCAAGTTGAAGGTAGTGATGCAATATGGGCCCAAGTCCCACTGCCCATGGGGCCTTGACCCAACAAGATCCGGATTTGACTAGGTTCAGGCAGGTACATGATATCAAGAACCCAACCCGTACAAGAACCCAACCCGTACCGTCTCTCTCTCTCTCTCTCTCTCTCTCTCTCTCTCTCTCTCTCTCTCTCTCTCTCTCTCTATATATATATATATATATATATATATATATATATATATATATATATATATATATATATATATATATATATATATTGCTTAGATGTGGCAGGTAATGCCCAGTTTAGAGAGACGGGGGGCTATGGTTTATGCACAGCAATGTGATAAATGTGTCCTTAATGATCCCAACAAAAAGAGATGGATGATTTTCATTAAAAAGCAAAATTTATATCTAGTTTGAGCTCATACATTATTCAAAAACTAACTTTTTATTTTTTTACTTTTTATCACAGCGCTTTGATTAGATGATGAAGATCATTTCAAAAAATATAAGGTATTACTATCTACACACCCTTTTTACTATACACATACCTCATTTTTTATAAATACCCAAAATACCCCCACACACAATATTTTCTCTCTCCTCTCCACAACAAATTATACCAATATTTTTCTCTTCCTCTACAACCTATTTTCATTCATTGAAAAGTGATATGCTTATTTGCAACCAATTATCACCGATTAGTTACTTATGAACCTAGTTTGAATCAAACGAACCAAAAAATAAGAAAATTAGAAAAATAAAATCGAAGAGATGATTGATCTCACACATAATAGCCATTGTAAATCGAAACACATTTTTACGCATTTGAATAAGGTGGACGAGGAAAATGTGAGTACGACAAGGCATATTTACAATACAATGATAAAAATCAAGAAGGAACATCATGGTTTTCAAAGTGTTTTATAACTACTACATTATATAAACATTAGCAATTATCATACATGACATTTTAAAATCTTTAATACGGATATTGTATTTGCACATCCTGGTTTCCTGCACCTACTTCATATATTTTTATGAGTATTAGAATTTGATCAAATATAAGACAAACATATCAGTGTCTTACTGTTATACAATAATTTTTACCCTATATTAATACTATTAATGATTATATATTTTCTTATTTTCTATAGTTATAAGATGCCTTTGCTTGAGCTTGTCGGGTTCACATCAACCTTTAAGAAATTCTTCGTAGCCTTCACTTTTATAAGTGAAAAAGGAAAAGAATTATGTTGAGGTGTCTAAGAGAGTTATGCACTTCAAACAAAATTCTATATGTTATCTACAATGATTGTGATTTGCCTTTGATGAATGTAATTAAAATAATTTTTTCATATATTATACACTTTTTTGTGTATATAACATATAGCAAAAAATATTGAAACATTTATTGTAAAGTTAAAAATGAATAAAGAGATGGCGAATGCATTTGTTGTAGGTTGGAGGAAGATAGTCTATACTTAAGAGAAGAGTATCACGACGAAGTCTTAAACTTATTGTAAAAGATTACAATCGTATGGATATGGTAGGTTTAGATATAGGAGTAATTTGTGACATTTAAATGGTCTACCTTGTGCTCATGAGTTTAGCCTTATGTTTAAATGCAATTATTCAATAAAATTATCAACCATTTATATATTTTCTAAGAAACTAGATATGAAGGAGGATACCCCATATATTACGAAATAGATAGGAAAGGATGGAATGACATCTATAGAAATCATTTGGAGGAAGTTATAGAATCATCCACATCGCACCAAATTTGTTAAGATGTTGATTGATTAGTTAAGTCCTAAATATACTATCCAAAAGGAATTACCAATTCGTCCTCCTAAAGAGAGGTCATATAACCAATCTACGAAACAGGACTTGTTAACTTGGGAGTATGCAAAAAGGACTACCGCACGCAGAGGTAGGCGTGGGCATAAACATGATCGAGAATGCAATGTATCTCTTGAGTTGGGTCATTCCTCTTGAAGGAGTTATGATCCTCTCTCAACCATTGAAAAGAACATTTGAAGGCAACTTAACTTCGAACCAATATATGAGACGAAAACATCATACTTTAGCTTTACGAGTCTCTTTGTAAATGCTTGTAGTAAATGTTATTTAAGATAAAAACTATGGTTATAGAGTAATTGGTGTAGTTGAAAGATAATGGGAGGAGTGGTGGCGTGAAGCTAAGAGAGAGTGATTAAAAGAGGTGACTAATACGCGTGACATATATGTACAATTTTTCGTAGATGATGGTGATTTAGATGCTACTATTCAACGTATTGTATACATGAGAGTTGGGTAGTGTCCTAGTCAGTATTGGATATCCATGTCATATATGAGTTCAATTATTATTACTCGGTGGAATGTAATATTGATACTCCTTATTACGATATGGTCGATGACATTTTTGTCATTAGTATCAGACACTTAGAACTCTATTATGAGGGATATGTGGTACATGTGTTATCATCATCTTCTACGGTATTCTTTAGCAGTGAGCATAATATATGTATATTTCATTATATTAGTTAGGTAGTTCATAGATTGAAGTGATATTAATTTATTTTGTTTATATTCTTTAGCATATACAAATGGTTGATGGTTGTCTGATGCCTTTTATCTTCCCAACTTGACAATATTACTTAAATGAAAGTGTTAAGCATTGTCCAACTAAATTTTAGGAATGTATCGATTTATATATACAAATAAGAGGACCCGGAGACAATATTGCAAATGATATTGAGGATGATGACTAGGTATTATTTTTCATTTATAATTGTATTTACATGATTTCCATATTTGAATGACAATCATGTATTTTGTTTATTTAGAGAGCACAAGATTTTATTACAATCATGTATATAAGCTTTAGTAACAAAGAAACCAAGTTTCTTTCATTATAATCATCATTTATACATACAATGTTTGAAGAATATAAAATAATATTTTACATATAATACAAACAAAAAATGTCATGCATCATCACCATCGTCATTATCAAGTGTCAACTATTGGATTCGTTCGTAATATTGCTCGTACGTCTTTGTGAGGCCTAGCAACGTATGTCACTTGAGAATGGTTGTGGCACAAGCTCTAAATGTATTAAAGTTGTTGCAAGTATCTAACGTATTACTAGAAGATGTTGGTATTAGAAACTAAGTGGAAGAATGTTAGTATTTGGGGTTAAAGAAAAACAAAATTAGAAATGCTAATAATAGAAATACAATGATTCGTTTAGTTATATGTAGAACGATATATCATGTTGCTTAACTATAGTAGTTCGAGTAGGATATAACTGCCTACTAGAATCTCATAATTTAAATCGATGCATCCTCTAAATGTATTACTCTATATACACCTCATCACACTCGTATGAGTAAGGTGTTGGGACTCTAAAAATTCTCAAACTCAAAACAATATGAGTGTTGCATCATGTGGCTCATATTGTACCTTATATGCGTGGAGCTTTGTAGATCTCTTTGCAATGGTATGTCTTATTAGTATTATTAGGATACCTTGATGTCAAACAAACTAACAAACTATACGATATAGCATATAAGGCTCCACAATATCTACGCATCGAATGCATTCATGATATTATGACAACTTTATACATTACAATTCATGTATTTTGCAAAACTATATGGCTGCTAATCAATGTACATTTCATAAATTAGTAGGTAAAAATATATAATAAAGAAGATTGTGTTTAATTAAAAGATTAATAAATCAGTCAACTCGCTTTAAAATACATGTTTTGCCATCATTAAATCCAATTGTTTATGATATTGAGTAAGCTGATACACAAGATATTGCTTGTGACATACTTCTCATCCATTGGTCTACTCATGATTTTTTATCCCATCAATCTATCATTCTAATCGCATAGCAAATCTAAAAGTTGGAAAGTACTAATAACTCTATGCCTATAATTAAAACATATAACTTATTAATTTCTAAAGAAAAAAATTTGAACTATACATAGTATACATTCTAATATGAAGCAAAGAAGTATATCTATCAAGTTGTTGTGTTTCTACCCGAGATGCCTTTCCTAACTGTCTATACAAATGCATTAATATAATTGCACCCCATGCATAACTATCAACCTTCTAAACACCGTGTGCTAGCAGATTTATAAGCGTTATTAACACCCTATCGATAGACTTATCCTGATATAACATACATCCTAAATGATACAATAAATAACATAAGTCTTATTTTCGTTACTCACTCTACTTCTTTAAAAATTAGTTCGAAGCACCTCAAATTTAATGACCCCAAACTTAATCTCACAAAGAGAGAGAGAGGAGAGAGGATCCATCAAGGGTCTAACTTTAGCAAATTTTTGAAGCTAATTAGAGTGCACATATTGTCACATTTGGATCTATTTCCATGTCCACGGATAATCAAGTTGAACTTATTAAATATGGATGTACTGGCCTGGATTTGGTTCAATTAATGACCCAATTTTTTTTTATGAATTGCATGAATTACACATGATGAAATCATGCATCAAGATAAATGTTGCTCCCTAATTATCGACATACATTTTATATTTCATGCTTGTTAGGTTAAGGACTTAAATGTTGGTCCTTATATATTTGACAGCAACAAAGATTATGGATTAGGGAGATCTCCTAATGCTTAAGTGCATTCATACATGATTAATGCCTTTTTTATTATTCAAATACTGAAATTTGTTAATGTGATGATGAAAGTAAAAAGTACCCTTAAGAAGACTGCATTTCTATAGTTTTAAAAAATAGTAACTGCTTTTCTGTAAATGCAAGTCAGGAACATATTATAGTAATTCCAAGAATTCTGGGCGCCTTCCAGGGATTTCAGAAAAGGTTAGGAGCTTCTTGGCAATTAAATATTAGGACTTGAACTGCAATAAGAGAAAAATAAGGATCTGATAGTAATTTGTCAGAACAGGTAGAAGTTCAACTACTTAAAGAAAATTAACATGTTATTAAAGTTAAGGCAAAACATGAGGACCTTTTTAAAATTTTACTAAAAGTGTGTATCTTTCAAGTCCATCATCTCATATAAATTTCAAACAATTACGTAGGGGCTTGTTATTCACAAACTCCTAGGACGGTTCCTACATTGATTGACACAGAGAGAGCTTATCGTTTATATGCCAAATAATCACACACACACACATATACATATATATATATAAACTCCTAGGACGGTTCCTACATTGATTGACAGAGAGAGAGCTTATCGTTTATATGCCAAATAATCACACACACACATATACATATATGTATATATATATATATATATATATATATATATATATATATATATATATATATATATATATATATATATATATATATATATATCATTGCCATCGGGAAAGGACGCCCACCAACTATTAGGTATTCCATCAAGTATTTGAAATATGGGTAAGAAGTACTGCAAATGGATCTGATTGTTCACCAATCATTGCTGAATATAGAATTACTAGAGGCTCCAAATCTGGCGTATCATGTTTTTCAGTTCCTACATTGATTGATAGAGAGAGAGAGCTTATCGTTTATATGCCAAATCATCACACACACACACACAATATATATATATATATATATATATATATATATATATATATATATATATATATATATATATATATATATATATATATATATATATATATATATATATCATTGCCATCGGGAAAGGACGCCCGCCAACTATTAGGTATATCATCAAGTATTTGAAATATGGGTAAGAAGTACTGCAAATGGATCTGCTTGTTCACCAATCATTGCTGAATATAGAATTACTAGAGGCTCCAAATCTGGCGTATCATGTTTTTCAGTTTCTATGAAAGAGGTAATTTGGTATCTTGCATTGTAATGATTCACGCAATTGATTGAAAATTCACCCAAGGCAGGCATGAATTTTGAAACTAATTACATCATACTCCAAACACAACAATTGAATCATACTTTCCATCAAACCCACCCTCCTTAATTCAAGCATTCTTCTTTGAGATCCTCAAAAATGAATGATCAAAATGGAGCTCAAGTGTAAAAGATTAAGCACACATCGACCGAGTCTAATGAGTTCCTGATTACATTTCAATAAGATAAACATGACTACATGAGACATTTTTCTTTTGGCATAATGGGGACGCCATTGGCCGAAAACAGATGCATACCCCGAGTAGCTAATGGGGACGCCATATTAGGTGAGCTATTGCTCGTTGTGCACCATGTAGAGATTTGTCATAATCAACTAAGCAGAATATGTGGGTCTCTGCTTAATTATAAATGACTGATTGATCCACCAACTTTGATCATGTGCTCCCCAAATTACAACTATTCCGTTTATTTTGCAAAAAAACATGGTTTTGGTTTTGGTTTTGGTTTTGATTAGTTAATAATACATTATTTTGTTTTGAAGAGTTGATTTTTATGACCCCCTCCTCTTAACTTAATTTGATTGGCAAGCAGGGTTGATTAAACCTACCAAATGCACATTCTGGTTGGCCAGTGGGTGGGGTTCAATATACGTGAAAACGCAACACAAATTCGACCAAAAAGTTCATCTTCGTGTCCGCCAGGAGGTAATAGAAAAGAATGGGTTGAGTTCAGGTTTACCTCTTTTAACATGAAGATGAAGGTGAAATGACAAGATATGGAGCACAATTTGCTGAAAGTTTAGAATACAAGAACCAGTGAAACACAACATGAAGTTTGTCTTTGCATCCACTGAAGCGACACGAAAAAAATCACGTCACGTTTGGGTTAATCTGACATGAATACGAAGTGGTACAACACGAACATGACCTAAAATATATAGAAATTGCGACCCTTACCCATGGCCAGATTAACATCATAGTAATGTTAACGAATATGATAAATTAGAAACTCTCACCATTACTCACTACTTCCACAAACGGCTATTTTGTCATGTCCAACAAATGATGAAAGCATCCGAAGGTTAAGCTTCACCATTTAATCCCATCAACCTGGTTCGCAATAACTAAACAGCCTTCAAACAAGGAAACGGCAGAAATAAAACAAAATTTCGATGCCAACCAGCCAATTACGACTCGACTAATCTCCAGCTTTGAGCTTCTTGTGCTTTGGTGCTCCTTTTGTCCTCTCTTTTCCCTTCTTGGCTCCATCTTTCAGTGAGTCCTGAAATTCCCTCAAAGTTAGTTTTTCAATTGGTCCAGTTCTCAGATAAAAGGAGAAACAGAGAAAAAGCAATGGCCTTACCTTCTTCCTCAACCTCTTCCTCTGCCTTTGGCGGCCTTTGCCCTTCTTTTTCGTCAGATTAATTGCATTCTGGATATAACAAATTTCATGAATTTAATCAAAGCAAGTCGTAACCATCCCGCACACATGTTAGAACATAGCCAAAGAAACTCAACGTACCTGTGCATCAGCCATTACTCGAGCGTATCTTTCTGCATGGGTCTCTGCTTCTTCCTCAACCTCCCCGTCACCATTGAGCATCAACTTTAACCTCCCCTCCTTAAATAACTTCTCGGAACGAGAATGTCTCTGGTACCAACATCAGCAACTTCATAAGATCTTTCCATTCCATCACAAAGCAATTAAGAGAATGCATCTTTTGGTGCAAAAGATGATTGTTTCTGTAAATGAACTGCTCTCAAACATAAATGCCTAGAGTACGATGTTTGATTCTAAATGTCATGGTCGACAAGTAGAGACTTGAATAGGCTGGATCCATCATAAGTAAGATTATCACATTATAATTATGAAATCAAAGTATTGTATCATGTATCTATCTGCGTGTGTGTGCATGTGTACTTTGAGAAGCTAAAATGGATCAGCTTTGTCAGGCGTTCTTCTCAGTATGAGCTAACCAGGGAAGACCCTGAAAGGCTGAAAGGAACTCGGAATGAAACAGCCCACGTTGCATAGTAGCAGGTATAACAGAATAATCAATCGCAAATACGTATAACCTATAGGTGTTTGATTCAAGTGTTCCAGAAAAGCACAAGTGTTTAATTCAAGAGAAAATTGAACATCACTTATCACCATATAAAATGTTAAGCATAATTTATTACACAGTTTTCAAGGAAACAGAGAACAGAAAATCAAAAAATTGTTACCGACAGAGTGCTAGCAATAATCGATGAGAGTAAAGCCATCCAATATAATAACAGAACTAGAAAATAAAATGCCATACCACTAAACATGCCAAGGTCGACTAAGCTAGCTACCCAGGCCATGAGATAACCATCTTGAAATCCTAGACTAGGGTCCTCCCAGATAGATAAGTCCACAAAGTAAAGCAACGTATCTTCAAGAGATTTCCATATGGAGCTACAAAACCCTTACCTTTGAATTAAGGTGTATCTTCATTGTCTCCTCAGACAAGCATACAATTCTTGGACATAGCTTGCACTTAAAGACAGATTTGAACCTTAAAACACGATCACTCAAGCCAGCATGAGAAGCGGTAGTTGCATTACCAGGATTTGCCGAATCTATTGAAGGAACTAATTTGCCAGCTGCTTTAACGACTCCCTTTTCATTCTTTTTACCCACAGTAGAAGCATCCTTCCTTTCATCAGCACAATCTTCTTTCTCATTCTTCACAACACCTAAGGTTCAACAAGAAAGGAAAAGTTTAAGGAGAAGAAAAAAAGAAATTAATATTGTTAACACTTGAAATTGAATGGCAAGAACCTTTTCCAACAGCAGATTACATTAGATTGTCCTATTATAATCGAAGAACTAGCCCAATAACCTATGCTGGTAATAGATGAGAGAGTTCACATGTGCACGGCGAGGATGAAATATCTAATACCCTAGCACAAGCACGTGAACATTTTCAGTGTAAATAAACGGACTTTCAGGAACAAAAGTTGCCCATATATTCCACAGAAAACAGCTTTTATATAGGCAAGTACACAGTTCTTTTCCTCTTCTGAGGTCAGTATGCTACTATGCTGATGCATTCCTTTACAGCATTGCAAGCTTCCACAGCATGTAGTTTACTTGAGAGGAGTTACAAACCACTTGTTTCTCCCTGGAAAGATAATCAAAAGTAGCAAAATTTGCCAACATATATATGGTAATTTGTTTAAAATGTCATGAGCAAAATTGCATTGCCGGTCCCAAGTGCGGATAAAGGAAGAGGGTTGTGTTAGGCTTCCGACAGCCAGCATAAAACTTTGTCAGATTTTTATACCATGGATTACACAAATTGTGTCATGTGTTAGTTCCGCTACATTGCCGCCCAAATGTAGTGAATAATTTACAGAGAGGGTCTCCACATTTTCAATATGGACGGATGCAAGAGGTAAGGAAGCTAGTCCTAGATAATTAGATCCGTATTGGTTCTTGGAATATCATAACATTATATCATAAGGAGGTGGTAGATACTATGATTCGGAGAAAGATTCATATTCTATGTTTACAAGAGACACTGTGTTGGATAAAAAGCAAAGGAGATAGAGAATACACGTTTTAAATTATGGTACTCAGGTAAAGAAAAGGCTCGAAACGGAGTTGATATTATCATAAATAAAGATTTAAAGGATAGTATAGTACACATACAACGATATTGTGACCGAATCATGACATTGAAATTAGTGTTAGGAGCAGAGGTTTTGAATATAGTTTGTGCTTACGCACCCCAAGTCGGCCTAGAAGATAGTATAAAGACAACTTTTTGGGAAGAGTTAGATACGCCGATTCAAAGGATTCCACAAAGGGAGATGATTTGTTTAGGAGGAGACTTAAATGGACATGTCGGTAAATAGGCATACGATATCAAGGTATTCATGAAAACATTGGTTTGGGGGATATAAATGAGGAAGGTAGGGAGATTTTAAATTTTGCTATGGGATTTGATCTCTTTATAGTCAATACAATCTTCAAAAAAATGAGATGAACATTTAATTACTTATAAGAGTGGCTTATCACAAACACAAATTGATTACTTTATTTGTAGAAAAAAAGATAAAGTGTGTTGTAAAGATTGCAAGGTAATTCCAGGAGAAAGTTTAACCACCCAACGTCGACTTTTAATTATCGATTTACAAATAAAAAAATGGACAAAGAAGAAAAGAGTGACTAAATGGTGGAACCTCAAAAACGAAAAAAAGATATATTTAAACAGAAAGTCCTTCAAGGAGATGTTGGAATTATGTTGGTACACCTTGTGATATGTGGAACAATATGGCTATACATATTAGGAAAGTGGTGAAAGATGTGCTAGGTGAATCTAAGGGAGGTGTACCGGCACAAAAAGAAGCTTGGTGGTGGAGTGAAGTAGTGCAAAATAAAATCAAGGCAAAGAGGGCATGTTACAAATTACATTATGCTAAGAAAACTAGTGAAACTTTAGAGGCTTATAAGAAAGCAAAGAAGGAAGCGAAAAAGACAGTCGGTGAAGCAAAAGCTAAAATTTGGGAGGATTTATATAAAAAAACTCAACTCAAGAGAGGGTGAAAGAGATATTTTTAGGATAGCTAGGGCTAAAGATAATAAAAGTAAAGATCTTAATTATGTTAGATGCATCAAAGATGACGATGAAAAAATTCTAGTGGCAAATGATGATATAAGAAATAGATGAAAAAACTATTTTTATAAGCTTTTTAATGAAAATAAAGATGTTAGTATTAGATTAGGAGAGTTAGCCAAATCAGAAAAGTATATAAACCATAATTTCTACCGACGTATTCAAAAGAATAAAGTCAAAGAGGCACTTAAACATATGAAGGGTGGTAAATCGGTAGGACCAGATAATTTTCCAATAGAAGTTTGGAAAATACTAGGAGAAATAGGAATCACTTGGCTCACAAGACTATTTAATGAAATATGGAGAAACCCAAAGATACCTGAGGAATGGAGAGCGAGTACACTTATACCCATATATAAGAACAAGGGAGACATTGAGAATTGTGTGAATTATCGAGGTGTCAAGTTAATGAGTCATACTATGAAATTGTGGGAAAGAATTATAAACGTAGGTTAAGAAAAGTATCAAGTACAACAGAGAACCAATTTGGATTCATGCTAGATAAATCTATTGTTGAAGCGATTCACCTTTTGAGACGTCTTATGAAACATTTTAGAGTAAAAAAGAAAGACCTTCACATGATATTTATTGATCTAGAAAAAGCTTATGATAGGGTACCGAGTCTTTGGAGAACCTTGGAAAAAAGAGGTATCCCATTGACATAATGGTGCAAAAACATGTGTGAGGACTCATGAAGGAACGATAGACTTCTTTGAAGTTAATATTGGGTTACATCATGGATCAACTTTAAGTCTATACTTATTTATAATGGTGATTGATGAGTTAACAAAACATATTCAAGATGAAGTGCCTTGGTGTATGTTATTTGCAGATGACATTATGTTAGTGGAAGAGTCTAAGGAAAAAGTTAATAGAAAATTGAAACTATGGAGAGAAGCATTAGAAAGCAAAGGCCTCTGACTTAGTAGAACAAAGACAGAATATATGGAATGTAGGTTTGATCATTTGGTTACTTCAGAGGACATAGAAATTAAAATTGACACACATTGCATCCCTCAAAAAGAAAGTTTTAAATACCTAGGGTTAATTTTTCAGAGTGATGGAAGAATTGATGGAGATGTTACACATAGAATTAATGCTGGTTGGTTAAAATGGAGAGGAGCATCACGTATTCTTTGTGATAAGAAGATACCATTAAAGTTAAAAGGTAAATATTATATATCAGCAATTAGGCCTGCCATGTTTTATGGTTCAAGAGTGTTGGGCAGTTAATCATCAACATGTACAAAAGATGTCTCTTACAGAAATGAAGATGTTGAGATGGATGAGTGGTCATACAAGAAAAGACCGTATACATAATGAGGTTATTAGAAACAAATTAGGAGTGGCACCAGTAGAGGATAAAATGAGAGAATATTGTTTAAGATGGTTTTGGACATATAGAAAGTAGGTCAGAAGAAGAACCTGTAAGAAGGTATGAAAAACTAAATTTGGAAAGTATTAAAAGAGGTAGAGGACGACCACAAAAGTGTTGGAAAGAAACAATAAAGAATGATCTAGCTTATTGTGAGTTAACTGCTAACATGGCACATGATAGAGCTCTCTGGAAACAAAGAATCCATGTAGCCGACCCCATCTAGTATGGGAAAAGACTTAGTTGTTGTTGTTGTTTTGTTGTCATGAGCTAAATTGCAGAAAATGTTGACATTGTTCTACAGAAGTTACAAGAAATCATATCAAGCCAGCATGATGACCGTAAGGTTTCCACAAAGGAAACGAAGACAGAAATTAATACGGAATATAGACGAAAGATAGATCTTTTCTCACTCATAGGGCAGCCTACAGATACTAATGACTGCAAATTATTAACCATCACTAGCAAGTGTTTTGAATCAATAAAATACAAGAGAGTAGAAAAATGATATCTTAAACAAGACAAGTCTGACCTTCTGTGGGCTAATTATCTTTTTGGACAAAACAAGTTGGTCCGTTTGGTCCCATTTCCAGTCACAAACGAACGACTCGTACATGTCCTAACAAGCCATGAAAAGTTTGTTCTCTCATTCGAATATCTCAAAATTCTCTTCAGAAGCATTTGTCCCCGACTTCCTACACTTGTTGACGTGCATTATCAATTGCAATTACCTCTCGGCAATAGACATAAAGACTTCGTTTTTCTCATAAAGTAGAAAAATGTTGTCGTTAATCACTAAGAGGGTGCACCCGATACAACAAAAGACTGCTTTCACTACAATAATTTTTTCGATCAACTCAAGAGAAACTACAAAACACATGCCTACCTGAGCAGACAATTCCAAGGCCTTGCCTCTCTGAATCTTTCATGAGTCAAATTCCAAATTTGCAAAATTAATGACTTATTTACAAATTATCCAAAATTACAGCAGAAGCTTAAGGGACTATGTTACATTTCTGTTCTTTTCCTTGGCCAGTCATAGCAATACAATGACACTTTTTGATGTCTCTAAGCTAAATTATAGTGATTTCTCTGTTTTTTTCTTTGATGGGGAGCTCAACTACAGTTTTTATAGTTTATACATGGAGTCACCACATGCAAGTTCGCGCACGCGGAGACACACACACAGAGATCATATATAGCCTTTAGGAAGAATTTTAGCGGCTTCTCTATTTTCAACTTGTGGGGAATAGTTGGAAAACCTATTCATATTTAAGAAAATAGAAATTTCGATTGATGTTAGAATGTGAATTAATCAAACACACACGAGAGAGAGAGAGGCTCAAAACATGAAGGGTCGCAATCAATCTCATTCCGGGAGCTTTCTTCACTTTCATATCCCGATTGGGGCAATGATTCTTCACCACAGTCACCATCATCGCCATCATCATCTTCGTCTTCGGACTCTAGTCGTTCCTCTTCTTCTTCCGAAGCCGAAGAAGACGAAGAAGAAGAGTGGGCGTCGCCTTCACCATGCTCCTCCCTGTAGTATCTCCTTTTGATCATCTCTCCCTCTCTCTCTCTCGGGTTTCCTTCTTTTGTGGTTCCACAAAGCCTTCGCTGCGAAGTCGTCGACGGATGTATAGAAGAGGACGCCCTCGAGCATTAGGGCTGCACGTGGTGCCGGAGCGGTGGGCCCACCTCGTGAACCTTGGCCCGAGTCACGAGTGGGTTCAGCAATTTAAGGTGCAGCACGAAAATCCGACCTGAACACAAAAAGATTTTGTTCGTGTCTACCTAAAATAATACGAAAAGGGACAGGTGGTATTCGAGTTCTATTTTTCGACAACACGAACTTAATAGGCTAGATATAAATGTGATCCCAAACATTAAATTGCTGACATTATAACATGGAAATCCTAACACGACTGTGAGCAAAAGGTCAGTTTAGTACCAGTTCGGGTTAGCACAGAAAAAACGGATTATGTTTGGGTTGATGTACTAAAACAAACATAAAAACATGACACCAACACAGTGTGACACGAAATTACCACCTCTAGTCACGAGGAGCTAGGCAGAATGATTAGATTGAATTGCATAATGTTAAGATAGACATGTCCATGTTACTGCTGGTTTTCTTACTCAAAGTGTTAATTCTTTCCTCATTTTGAGCAGCGATAATCCTTAATGCAAGACTATTTCAAAAGCAACCCAATGTTGAACTGCTTGCTTACATGGTCATTATTTGGATTCTGCTGGGGGTGCATGCAGCAAATCTGCACTAAAGGCTATGAATGTCACTCACATACTAGTGATGGGTAATTCGTTGGATCCTGAATGTCCAAATGACTCTTACTGGATGTTTGTAACAAAAATAACTCAGTGAATGTTGTTTTGATTATAAAGAGGGTTTGTGTTCATATGGGTGCATGTTTATGGAGTGTTCTTGCTGCATTGCAGTGTGTGCATGTAACTTTGTGGATTACTAATACAACTATGATGTCACTTCAAGTTTTGTGAGCGAGGAAATGGGAGAAACTGTAGCATCTGTTATTCCATATGCATGCAGTTGTTTTTGGGTGAAGGCATGATGATGATTAGAGTGGTGATGCTTGGGGATTTGATTATTTTTATCTCAAGATAGGCAAATTATCAAAATCAAATGATCAATCGAGCTGTGGTAATTGTCAAAGTTTTGGCAATTGGACGGCTCATTGTAGAATGTCTCCAGCAGCTCTCCAATCTAATAGACTATCTACATATTTAGTTTCTAGGAAAATAGATGAATGCCATTTCTAAGCCTGTATGCAGTTTTAGATCTTCTACCATCTCTACTGAATTGTCCGCAGTTGCTTGTCGACTTTGTTGGTCGATTATGTATTCTCTCTCTCTCGCTCGCTCGCTCTCTCTCCTTCCTTGGTGGCTAGTGTCTGTTAAAGCATCATACCTGTGATGGTTCTGATTCCATTTGAAGAATGATTCGTGATGCTTATATTGAATTCTCCGTGGAACATTGTTCTACTTGAGATTTGCAATCTAGACCATAAGGTTTCCTTCTTTCTTTTTGTGAATGATTATTATTGGAACTCTACTAGTTATTGGAAAACAAAGAAAACTGTAGTTGTTTGCTTTGCCCATGTAAGTTCTTTCTGGTTCACCGGAGTATCTCCGTCTTAACGGTGAGAGACAAATCTCCCGGGGTACGGTCAGGCGCCCAAGGGATCGATCCTGGGACTCGATGCTTAAGGTGCCTGAGCCATTTCCATTCGGACCAGCACAGGTTGGTTGTTCATGTAGTTTTATATGCCTATCATTTGGTTCTCAATGGAGAGAAATGGAGAGAATATGAGATGTGGTGTCGACGTTGATACTTTTATGTTTATGGATACGGGGTATTTTTTAAAAACTAAGATACGGGTATGTCACTATTAAAAAATAATAAAAAGATAAATTTACATAAATATATATACACATATTTTAAAGAGCATGTACTTGGCAAATAAATATAAAAAAAAAACAATGACGTGAACCAAATGTATGTATTTTCTTTTCTCAACTATAACTCACAATGTCACTAATACAAGCAAGATAAGCCACTACTAAAGATAGAAGACTTTTAGCACGTGACCTCCACACATGAAGATAATATCAGTGCAAATTTGAATCAATAAACAGGATTCTAAACAAGGTAACCTTCTGAAAACCCACATCTGATGACATCTCCATATTTAGTATTTGTGATAGCAAAACGTTCTGTTGTATGCACTGCTTCTTATTTTGTGAAATGATCTCGAAGCTACTAGCTTGTTAGTTTTTAGGATTAATATATAATATTCTATATTCAAACTAGTCATGCATGATGCTAAGTAATAAGCAAAATAAGAAAAAAATTAAAATTTCTTGTTGTCTGGTTAATGTTGATTTCATTGACATTATCTTATCTTGTTTTTGTGTGTGACGTGCTGTTTACATAAAAGATCTCAAAACTTATCACGCTAAGTGGGGTTGATACTCAGCTTACACATAGAGTTGAGCCCTTAATATATGCTAAAACTTGGTCACCTGATTTCATTCTCTGAGTTGGCCTATGGGCATGAACCTGTTCCAAATTGTGTGCTCCTTTTTCTTTCCGTGCACGATTCCCACAGACATGTCATGAGTATTCCTTCTTAATCTTGCAAAAGTTGATTGCTAGTTCCTGCTCAATGCTTCTAATTTCTTCTTGTTTCTATGATTTATACTTCATAATTTCTTCGCTCCTAACTCCGCTCATGTAAGGGATCACCCTTGCATTGCCGGTCCCAAGCTCGGATAAAGGAGGAGGGTTGTGTTAGGTTTCCGACAGCCAGCGTAAAACTTCGTCGGATTTTTATAACATGGATTACAAAAATTATGAGTATTGCTTTGGGGCGTCCCCACCTAGCGACGTGCTGCAGAGTCCGAATGCAATAATAAGTAAGCAAGGGCCACTATATTTTCGCTCGAATGTAGTGAATCAATTGCAGAGATGGTTCTCACATCATGGACGGGTGTGGGTAAGAAGTTAGTCCCGCTACATTGCCGCCCGAATATAGTGAATAATTTTCAGAGAGGGTCTCCGCATTTTGATCATGGACGGATGCAGGGGGTAAGGAAGGTAGAACTAGATAATAAGATTCGTATTGGTTCTTGGAATATCGGAACATTATCCGATAAGCTAATGGAGGTGGTAGATACTATGATTCGGAGAAAGCTTCATATTCTATGTTTATAAGAGACAAAATGGGTTGGAGAAAAAGTAAAGGAAATAGAGGATATAGGTTTTAAATTATGGTACTCAGGTAAAGAAAAGGCTCGAAACGGAGTTGGTATTATCATAAATAAAGATTAAAGGATAGTGTAGTAGACATACAACAATATGGTGACCAAATCATGACGTTGAAATTAGTGTTACGAGCAGAAGTTTTGAATATAGTTTGTGCTTACGCACCCCAAGTCGGCCTAGAAGATAGTATAAAGACAACTTTTTGGGAAGAGTTAGATACGCTGATTCAAAGGATTCCACAAAGGGAGATGATTTGTTTAGGAGGAGACTTAAATGAACGTGTCGGTAAAGAGGCATACGATATCAACGTATTCATGAAAACATTGGTTTGGGGATATAAATGAGGAAGGTAAGGAGATTTTAAATTTTGCTATGGCATTTGATCTCTTTATAGTCAATACAATCTTAAAAAAAACGAGATGAACATTTAATTACTTATAAGAGTGACTTATCACAAACACAAATTGATTACTTTATTTGTAGAAAAAAAGATAGAGCGTGTTGTAAAGATTGTAAGGTAATTCCAAGAGAAAGCTTAACCACCCAACATTAACTTTTAGTTATAGATTTACAAATAAAAAAATGAACAAAGAAGAAAAGAGTTCATCGAGCTATTCAGACTAAATGGTGGAACCTCAAAAACGAAAAAAAGATATATTTAAACAAAAAGTCCTTCAAGGAGATGTTTAGAATTATGTTGGTACACCCTGTGATATGTCAAACAATATGGCTATACATATTAGGAAAGTGGTGAAAGATGTGTTAGGTGTATCTAAAGGAGGTATACTGACACAAAAAGAAGCTTGGTGGTGGAGTGAAGTAGTGCAAAATAAAATCAAGGCAAAGAGGGCATGCTACAAATTACATTATGCTAAGAAAACTAGTGAAACTTTAGAAGCTTATAAGAAAGCAAAGAAGAAAGCGAAAAAGACCATCAGTGAAGCAAAAGCAAAAATTTGAGAGGATTTATATAAAAAACTCAACTCAAAAGAGGGTGAAAGAGATATTTTTAGGATAGCTAGGGCTAAAGATAATAAAACTAAAGATCTTAATTATGTTAGATGCATCAAAGATGACGATGAAAAATTTTTAGTGGTAAATGATGATATAAGAAATAGATGGAAAAACTATTTTTATAAGATTTTTAATGAAAATAAAGATGTTAGTATTAGCTTAGGAGAGTTAGCCAAATCAGAAAAGTATATAAACCATAATTTCTAACGACGTATTCAAAAGAATGAAGTCAAAGAGGCTCTTAAACATATGAAAGGTGGTAAATCGGTAGGACCAGATAATATTCCTTAGAAGTTTGGAAAATACTAGGAGAAATAGGAATCACTCTCACAAGACTATTTAATGAAATATGGAGAAACCCAAAGAGACCCGAGGAATGGAGAGAGAGTACACTTATACTCATATATAAGAGCCATAATATATCGAGGTATTCATGAAAACATTGGTTTGGGGGATATAAATGAGGAAGGTAGGGAGATTTTAAATTTTGCTATGGGATTTGATCTCTTTATAGTCAATACAATCTTCAAAAAAATGAGATGAACATTTAATTACTTATAAGAGTGGCTTATCACAAACACAAATTGATTACTTTATTTGTAGAAAAAAAGATAAAGTGTGTTGTAAAGATTGCAAGGTAATTCCAGGAGAAAGTTTAACCACCCAACGTCGACTTTTAATTATCGATTTACAAATAAAAAAATGGACAAAGAAGAAAAGAGTGACTAAATGGTGGAACCTCAAAAACGAAAAAAAGATATATTTAAACAGAAAGTCCTTCAAGGAGATGTTGGAATTATGTTGGTACACCTTGTGATATGTGGAACAATATGGCTATACATATTAGGAAAGTGGTGAAGATGTGCTAGGTGAATCTAAGGGAGGTGTACCGGCACAAAAAGAAGCTTGGTGGTGGAGTGAAGTAGTGCAAAATAAAATCAAGGCAAAGAGGGCATGTTACAAATTACATTATGCTAAGAAAACTAGTGAAACTTTAGAGGCTTATAAGAAAGCAAAGAAGGAAGCGAAAAAGACAGTCGGTGAAGCAAAAGCTAAAATTTGGGAGGATTTATATAAAAAAACTCAACTCAAGAGAGGGTGAAAGAGATATTTTTAGGATAGCTAGGGCTAAAGATAATAAAAGTAAAGATCTTAATTATGTTAGATGCATCAAAGATGACGATGAAAAAATTCTAGTGGCAAATGATGATATAAGAAATAGATGAAAAAACTATTTTTATAAGCTTTTTAATGAAAATAAAGATGTTAGTATTAGATTAGGAGAGTTAGCCAAATCAGAAAAGTATATAAACCATAATTTCTACCGACGTATTCAAAAGAATAAAGTCAAAGAGGCACTTAAACATATGAAGGGTGGTAAATCGGTAGGACCAGATAATTTTCCAATAGAAGTTTGGAAAATACTAGGAGAAATAGGAATCACTTGGCTCACAAGACTATTTAATGAAATATGGAGAAACCCAAAGATACCTGAGGAATGGAGAGCGAGTACACTTATACCCATATATAAGAACAAGGGAGACATTGAGAATTGTGTGAATTATCGAGGTGTCAAGTTAATGAGTCATACTATGAAATTGTGGGAAAGAATTATAAACGTAGGTTAAGAAAAGTATCAAGTACAACAGAGAACCAATTTGGATTCATGCTAGATAAATCTATTGTTGAAGCGATTCACCTTTTGAGACGTCTTATGAAATATTTTAGAGCAAAAACGAAAGACCTTCACATGATATTTATTGATCTAGAAAAAGCTTATGATAGGGTACCGAGGGAGGTTCTTTAGAGAACTTTAGAAAAAAGAGGTATCCCATTGACATACATTAACCTTATAAGAGATATGTATGATGGTACAAAACATGTGTGAGGACTCATGAAGGAATGACAGACGTCTTTGAAGTTAATGTAGGGTTACATCAAGGATCAACTTTAAGTCCATACTTATTTATAATGGTGATTGATGAGTTAACAAAACATATTCAAGATGAAGTACCTTGGTGTATGTTATTTGCAGATGACATTGTATTAGTGGAAGAGTTTAAGGAAAAAGTTAATAGAAAATTGGAATTATGGAGAGAAACATTAGAAAGCAAAGGCCTCCGACTTAGTAGAACAAAAACAGAATATATGGAATGTAGGTTTGATCATTTGGTTACCTAAGAAGACATAGAAATTAAAATTGATACACATTGCATCCCCTAAAAAGAAGGTTTTAAATACCTAGGGTTAATTTTTCAGAGTGATGGAAGAATTGATGGAGATGTTACCCATAGAATTAATGCTGGTAGGTTAAAATGGAGAGGAGTATCAGGTATTCTTTGTGATAAGAAGATATCATTAAAGTTAAAAGGTAAATATTATATATCAGCAATTAGGCCTGCCATGTTTTATGGTTCAAGAGTGTTGGGTAGTTAATCATCAACATGTACAAAAGATGTCTATGACATAAATGAAGATGTTGAGATGGATGAGTGGTCATACAAGAAAAGATCGTATACATAATGAGGTTATTAGAAACAAATTAGGAGTGGCACCAATAGAGGATAAAATGAGAGAATATCGTTTAAGATGGTTTGGACATATAGAAAGAAGATTAAAAGAAGAACCTTTAAGAAGGTTAAAAAAACTAAATTTGGAAAGTATTAAAAGTGGTAGAGGACGACCACAAAAGTATTGGAAAGAAACAATAAAGAATGATCTAGCTTATTGTGAGTTAACTGCTAACATGGCACACAATAGGGATTTGTGGAAACAAAGAATCCATGTAGCCGACCCTCTCTAGTATGGGAAAAGGCTTAGTTGTTGTTGTTGTAATTTCTTCGCTCCTAGCATGTGTTCCGTACGTTGTAGGCATGCAACTTCTTCTATCCTAATCCTAGATACCTACTTTGCATGTTTTGTTTTCTTTCTTATGTTAACTTATATTTCTTTTTGGTTTATACTAGTTAAGGATGAATATCAAAGAGGAAGATATGAAATTGGAGAAGGAATATTTTTTCCTCAAAGGTGCAGCGTTCAAACCTATTGAAGATATTGAGCTGGGTTATGAGGATGCTAATATTAGATGTTCAGCGTAAACCAAATGACCCCGGGAATAATTGAAATGGGTCAGCTGCGGTGCTGCTGTAAATCTTGTGTTTGTTTGATTGAACACCCAGTCTTAACTTTGACACTGTAGACAAATAAGGTTGAGGTGATCCAGCTGCTTCCCATCATTGCACCAACGTTATCACACACAAAACACACACACCATAAGATGGCATCGACAACTAAATTCACCACGTAATCAAATAATCATATGATGGATAGTGTATATATATATATGATATGACTTTCATATCAAAATTGGCACCATGAAGAGAAGAATAAGAACAAGCAATCTCCTAGGGAAAACTATTTATAAACAAGAATCGGAGGAACATACCTTTAAGAAATAAAAAATCGGGGAACGTATAAGAAGTGCAGAGAGGGAGAGACGCTGGGAATGGGGTAGAGTAGAGAGAGACGGCTGAGAATGGATGTAGGGTTAAAAATATTTTTATACCTAACTTTTGGATCAGGTATGGGTCTACCCAATATGGGTACTTGACATACCCATAATGGGTACTCGTACCAGTACACATCTACGCATACCGCTATGTTGTTTGTGGTATCGGTACATACCACACATACTTGTATCCGGTACATACCGGATATGGGTATGCCGACCTCTTTGACGTACCCGTGGAACATAGGGTGTTTCACATTTGGAAATGTGTCTTCAAGAGTTTAAGTTCTTTAACTTTTGGTGAGGCGTGGCCGTTGTAGTCGCATATTTGATGCAAAAACATTCCATGAGCTTGATTCAAGCTTTAGACCATGTAAGGAGAAAGCCATCACAGATTTCTCCTACAGTAGTAGGTTTCATTCTACAGTTGCAGAAATTCGAGAAGACTCTTGGAGGTAGAACTTGTCCAATGTCTTCTACTTCCCTAAAATTATGTGACCTTTGCTTCTCTCTCTCTGTCACACACACACATACAGATACATAGTGATTTTCCACTTACCCTTTTGATGTAAAAGCATGGCGTCACTCTAATTTGTAACTTCAGGTGTGAAGAGACTCCAAGATGCTACTCTTCCTATCCATTGAGTCCGCTGCAATGACGACCCAATAACATGCAAGATTGGGCTTCCTAGTGAGTGAGCAGTCTGTTCTTGGCAACAATTGAGCTGAGAACAGCTGTCTAGAGTGACTTAAGGGTAAGCTGCTCTAGCTTAGAGAGATAAGATGGACAAAATATGGAAGGATTTCCGATTATTGAGATGATAGGCCATCGAATCCTTTGTTTTGAGTAAATAACCTGCTATATTTTGTAGCATTTTGGGGAAAGTTTCAGATTGGTGCACTTGCTCGCTCTCATCCTTCATCTGAATATGAATGTTTCTTCAATGGTTCCCTACACAAAAGCTATATATATATATATATATATATATATATATATATATATATATATATATATATATATATATATATATATATATATATATATATATGTAGCTTGCTATTAAGAGAGACGTTTGTTATGTTCTCAAATGTTACTGCTGCTCGAAATGAGAAGAGAGCAGCAATTTTTGTTATGCTGGCTCTCTTTTTTCTAACCTTGGAAGCTTATACGGAAGCTCTGGAAGATTCATAAAGAGTGAAATGTTTTTCTAATAAAGGGCAACAAAAATAGCACAGGAAATTTCACATATCGAAGTTTATGAAAATATTGCATTTTAGTTACAATAGCTAATAAAATAACAAAAAGCAATAAAAAGGTGTTTTCCTGTAAAAAGTTAAGTTTCTAATAAAAAAACTCTTAACAATATATAGTTAAAAAAATATGCATCAACAGGGCGCTATTGCTGCTGGTGGTGAGTTTAACTCTCTGAACGTGCATGTGTAGGTGTGTGTTAGGCTTCAGCCTCCTCTTGCAACATAAAAAAAATTAATTAAAATGGAAAAAAGGCAAGAAATAGTTTTTTAAACATGTACTTGTAAAATAGGAGCAATCTATACGCAGCAGTAATGAAGTGCTGGAATCCATGGTAAAAATCCAACAAAACCTTACAGTGATCATTGGCTGTCCAATATAACCCCCTGTTATTCGAGCTTGGGATTGGCTGTGGAAGAAATAAAAGCTAGTCCGAGTGTAATCGATTAAACTCCTAAACCAAACCGACTGAACCCACACCATGGCTTAATTTGCAAACTAAGTTTGTCAGTTATGTGGATTCTTAGTCACTATAGAGATATGTTTCGATGTCATCACCTTCGAACTAAGAATTTTTTTAAGGTGAGGTGCACTTGTATTTTAGGTGAAACGTAACGATGGCAGTCTCTTTTATATTTTTCAGAGAGTTCACATGCCTCACCTTCACCTAAAGTGGGTTCACTACTGGATGTCGTGCCATATTGACATTTAATCGAATAAATTCCTGAACTACAAATATACGAGGATCTAATTCTCTCGTTTTACATTGAATCCACGTAACTGCATGCAAGCACGAATGCATGAACCAAAGAGGGAATTGCATTGCACATAACTGCATGCCAGAAACAATGCATGTGTCAGAGAACTAACGTTTGAATAAGATCACATAGATGTTGAGATGCACCATCAATCAACCTCCATATTTCTTCTTTTCTTCTTTTCTTTTATATTTGCATGCATGATATGAATATCATGATGATAAAAGCGTGGATGATATAAAACCCTACAGAATAGGATCACGAAAGTATGCCAAAAGACATTCAATGTGTGACTCACACTCTACGTGACCCACATTGAGAGCATCTTATACTTGAGTTGACGATATGGACAATTCCAACCCTTGACTTTCTTACATGACTTAGTACCCCTGTGTGGTCCTCTCTTTGTTCTGGATACATCGGTTGCCAACACATTCAAATGTAGGGGTATTATGGGAATAAGGCCTGAAAAGGGTTCGAAGTAGGTTTCTTTGACAATTTATTAGTGATTGTTCTGATCTCCAAGAATTGGTATAAAAGGGAAGCAAGTTGCAGGTTATAGTGTGGTGGTGAGTCAGTGGGAAGTGAAAGATGTCTCACATTACAGTGGAGAGGAACAGGAGGAAGCAAATGAACGAGCACCTGAAGGTGTTGCGTTCATTAACGCCATGCTTTTACATCAAAAGGGTAAGTGGAAAATCCATCATGTGTGTATGTACGTACGTACGTATATATATGTGTGTGTGTGAGAGAGACAGAGACGCCATGCATTTGCATCAAAAGGGTTAGTGGAAAATCCAGTATGTATATGCGTGTGTGAGAGAGAGAGAGAGTAGAGAGATGCTATGCTTTTACATCAAAAGGGTTAGTGAAAAATCCACTATGTACGTGTGTATGAGAGAGAGAGAGCTACGTTGTCCTGATTGCCTTGAACATCTGTTGATTTCATTCTATTTGTGGCAGGGAGACCAAGCTTCAATCATCGGTGGTGTAATAGAGTTCATAAAGGAGCTACACCAGGTCTTGCAGTCTCTTGAGTCCACAAAGCGAAGGAAGAGTCTGAGTCCAAGCCCATCTCCCAGCCCAAGACTGCAGCTCACTGCACCTCCTCTTCCTGGAAGCCCCATCTTCGGCTTCGACCATGTGAAGGAGCTAAGTGCGTGCTGCAACTCATCCCTTGCAGATGTTGAGGCCAAGCTTTCCGGCTCGAACGTCGTCCTGAGGACGGTCTCCAGGCGGATTCCTGGACAAGTCGTAAGGATTATCACCACTCTAGAAAAGCTTTCCTTTGAAGTTCTTCACTTGAATATCAGCAGCATGGATGACACTGTTCTCTATTCCTTCGTCATCAAGGTAAATCTAAGTGCTACAATTCTCAATTTCTACAGATTTTCTTTATGACGCCAAGAATATTGTTTGAATATCTGTGGCGCATGCATGTTATTCATTAACTTGCTCACTTCACATGCCACATTATGCATACTAATTTCAAAAGAAATTGGTAATCGTACAATGAGCGCTCACCTAGCTAGGGGGTTGACTCACAAAGTTGAAGGTGATGAGTTCGACACCCGGAGCATGCATCTGGCTTGGGAAGTTGGTAATGAAAGTGATGAAACAGACGTGTGTGTGCGCGCGAGTAGGTCATGCATGTGCAGTCACACATACATATACAAGCTATGTACTTAAAATAATATTATAGCATAGTTTCATACGTACAAGGGAAGAGTTTTATGTCCCCATGACATAATACGAGTATATACGTACATAAGTGAACTTGATTCACATTTTTTTATATAAGACAGATTAATGACAGAAAGGGAGCTAAAATAAAAGAGCAATAGCTCACCTGGCTAGGGGGGCGCCAGCTATCCAATCCGACGGTCTGAATTGGCAAGGCTTGTCTACATGAATGAGAGGAGCATCTCCACTCACTCGTGTTAATATATACACATACGTACGTACGTATATATATATATATATAGGAGAGAGAGAGAGAGAGAGAGAAAGAAAGAAAGAGAGAGAGAGTACTGAAGGCGTCAATGAGGAGACCTGATTCAAAATTTCTGCACTTTACAGCATTTAAGCTCTATTAGTCAAAGATGGCTCACAGCCTCAGCTTTATTTTATTTACTTTGTCCGCAATCACTCACACACATGCAAGCACATACGCGCTTAGAAGGACATTGTATTTGTAGGAGCAGGTTTTCTCCTGCAAATCAGACGCCAATATATTCAGAACATATCAGAAAAATCTATAATTGCTTTTTGAATCACCAAAATCCAATGTATGCTGATTTTATTGTATTTGAAAGTTATAACAAGCTTTTGAATGTTGACCTTTGGAACCTAATAAAACCCTTAAATGACATTACATTTTGGTGATTAAGAACTACAATTTAGGTCACACTTCATATCTTCACCAGCATTTGTAACCCTGTAGTGCAATCTGCTCTCTATAATGGCAAGAACTACAATGTAGATCACACTTTATATATACATGTGCACACAAACACACACATATATATACACATACATACATACATATATTAGATGTTGGGCATATGTCGGAGTGTCTCAAAACTGGAACCAAATCTGAATTCAATCATGAGCGGATATGGTTTCCACACTGAATTCATTCATCAACTGCTTACCTCTTCCTCTTTCTTATTCATTCTGGTGCAGATAGGGTTTGAATGCCAACTTAGTGTGGAAGAACTGGCTCGCGAAGTTCAACAAACCTTCTCTTGAATGTCATGCGGGGATCGAAGAGATGGGGCTGATCGGCATGACCACGAAATACAAATGATTTCATCTTGAAGCTCCATAGCAATATTTCAAGTTCCTTTTCCACTAAAAGGATAACTACCAGATCTATATGTACTGAAAAGCAGGTCCCTTTATACATGTCACTTGCGTCTGTATGTATTATCTGAACCAAAGCTTAATAAATCATATATATATATATGATCCTTCTCTCCCCACTTCTAACATACTCACTTATTGTTTTTGTTAGCATGCCCACTTTTGACATACTCACTTATTGTTTTTCGTTAGCATTACTGTAATTTTAATATTTTTTGAAGAGTTCTGAAAACATATGAAAAACATTGTTATTACACTTGTGTCTTCGAAAAACAATCATCGGGCATAAATAGGTAGTGTCACAATTACTATATATATTTCAAATTCGACTATTTGCAACGTTTCTTGAAAAGAATATTTCCGAGGGTTTCAACGGCTGAAAATTGAAGTTTCCAGTGGTTAAAACCGTTGGAAGTATGTCAAAGAGCAAAAAAAAAATTGCATTATGATTTAAGACGTTACAGCACCTCAGTTGGCTTTGTGTATGCTGGTAAATGATTCGGACTAACCAAGTAGCCTTGTTCGTTGCTCCCCTCATTTTCTATATGAACTATTCATGCTAACCACTTCATAAACAGCCTCTATTGGAACCGGTTCACGAATGGCTTGCCATCCTTTTGTGAACCAAGATGACCTAGTTGACAGAGAGCTTTCCTTAAATGCTCAAATGAGATTTTTCCCTTCGACCTAAAGTCTTTTTGGTTGTGAAAAAAAAAAAAAAAAAATTGCCCTTCATTTACCTAAGTCCCTTAACATACCATGGCATATGATTTAGCTGAAATGTTTTAAAATGTGGTTTAGCGAGCTATCATGAGCCAAACTGGCCTGAACATTCCATGTTCATGTCCAGCTTAGATGGTTTAACAAACTGAAGGCAAACGAGCCACAAAGGAATCAAACTGAATCGAACTAGAAGCACCATGGTTCGTGTACCAGCCTTAGCTCTGCATCTTCTCAGAAAGAACCTTGATATTAACCATTAACCAAGAAAGACATTTCATTTGCCCATGGAAGGGATTAACCAGGGGAAAGTCTAGAGATGGCAATCCGCCCCCCGCCAATAGGTACAGTCAAGGAGTTCAAACTTATGGATTGCTGAGCCCTTTTAACAAGTCCAAACCCATACCAGGGTTCAATTCAACATGTCGAAATGAACCTCCTTATTGAAACTTTTGGGTCTACCATTGGCAACGAATGTGTTAACATACAAGAAAATTAAATAAACATGGCCGGATCATTCCATGTCGCCCTCGACTTGCATAGGGTGACCGTTCTGTTTTGGTCGTCTATTATGTTGCTTTAATTTACAAGATCACAAAAGATTTTAGTCATGTTTTAGGAAAATAGAAATATTTAAAAGAATGTGTCTACTAAGCAATAAGACCTTTTTTCCGATAAGCCATAGCTCGATCCACCGAATGATGAATCATCTACCATCTCATAGTGCTTCAAATCATACCGAAAAGAAAGAAAAAGAAGGTATAATAAGAAGAAGAGGGGAAAAAAGAAAAAGAAAAAAAGAGAACTGATTCGAAGAGGGTTTAAGTGATTTTTAGAACTATATTGTTGATTTGATGTATTTTTTATTTTATTTATTAATTTTATTTTTAATCGAAATCAAAACAAAAAAATTATTTTTTTCTAGTTCATGACTCAAGATGCAGTACATGCATGTCTTCCTAAGAAAAGAGATGCATCTCTCTATTTGGTAAGAGACACAGAGGGCCTCCTACTTGAGAGACATGGTTGAGTAGCATCTCTTCTTATTTTGTTCGATGTTCGTAAAAACATAATAGTATGTTTCTTGATTTTTTCCTTTTTTTATTCTTAATTCCTATTTTTCTTGTTATTGATTTCATTTTTTGGTTTCGTTTTTCTCGTTCTTGATTTTTCTTTTTTTCTTATTCTTTGACGAGTAAGAGTTTGTATTATCCAACAGCGAAAAAGACACCAACGGCTGAGAAACGAAGAAATGAATGAAATGTCATTTGTCACAGTAAAGAGATCTGAAAAGGGAGACTTTTATTGGAATTAGGCGGAAAAGGAGAAAGAAAGTAACGAGGGATAATTTTGGTACTTTTGAAAAAAAGTTGTGCAAATAGTAATCTCCTATCTTCCGTGGTTCATGGAAGAATATTATAACGAAGTCATACCATGTAAAAGCAGCAACAATCAGCTCAGCGAGCAAAATTGAAGGACCAAATTAGAACACAATAGGGTGGTTTGAACCTACTAGCTATCGTCCACGGAACTTCAACTGATGGTGGTAGCATATACTAGAATGAGTATTGCAAGTACCGATGCACAACCCGCATTGTAAAGGCTCAGTGATATGGTATGCGCACGATACTTATCAATATGTATCAGAACTTAAAAATAAACAAAATAAATTTTGACAAGGTTACGGTACGCCCTATATCTTATGATACACATTATAAAATTGTGAGCTTCAACTGAGAACTCAGAATCTAATGGATCATACATTACATTGGTGATCTATCTTGATGATATAGTACTGTCGTTACAGGAAAGATCAGTTAGCGACCGATTAGCTTCACCATCCATGCACCACCCAAATAAAGACCCAGCAGTGGACCTGCTAATAACATTTGTGTCAAGGGGTCTGTGGATGGAGTGAGGACTGCTGCTGCTATCACTGCGCCCACAACAACGTACCTCCAGATGGACAGCATTTGATCTCCTGAAACTAAACCAATCTGACCCAAGAGAAGTTGTATGACTGGAACCTATAAATGCAAGTAACAACACAAAATAAGGAAAACCGCACACTAACATGGAGAAATTTATACAAATTAAAGTCAAACAAGCCACAAAAGAGTGATAGATTCAAGTACGTACCTGGAAAGATAGTCCAGTGCTAAACATAAGGACCAAAACAAACTCAAAGTATTGGTCAATAGACCATAGAGATTCAACTGCACCCTCCGCATAATTGACGAAAAAGTTTAAGGCTGCTGGAGTGAGAATTAAGTAGGAGAACACAATGCCAGCATAAAATAGCACCGAAGAACCCAAGACAATGGGGCCCAAGAACTTCCTCTCATCCCTCGTTAGCCCGGGTAGAACAAATGCAATTATCTCATAAAGAATGATCGGGCTCCCCAGTAGAATCCCACAGTATCCTGAGACCTGAATGTTACATTGTTTCCACAAGTGAGTTTTGGTTCATGCATTTTGCAATAAAATCCTAGGTAAAAGTTGTACTCAGTAAGACCAAGAACCACTTCATCAGGAGTCAAGGTAATGCAGAAAAGATGCCAGAAGTAAAACCTAGATAAGATATTGGAACAGTACTTATCCAGAGGGGGCTTGGGTTCAAAAGAATAAGGAAAACCAATTAATGAAGAGTCTAGAAGAAAACAGTAGCAACATTACACATCTTAACACTGCATATCATACATCCTGAAGGGGCTTGCTTGCCTTCTTGTGCAGGAGGCACTGGGCAACCGGTGGTAGTCCCAGCAAGGCACAAGGTCTGAGATGAGTGCTGCATGCTTAGGGATGCCAGTAGACCATATCATATATTAGGGTGATACAGCAGAGGTGCCTCTCCTCAGACAAAGAAACTTTGCCTTGTCAAGTAAATAAGTTGGATTAATTTGAATTTCATTTGGCTTTTTATCCCGCACATTTTTTTTGGCAAAGCCTCATGTCTAGAGCAGTTTCATCCCGTAAAAACACATGAAAGACAAACCATCAAGTTTCCATCGCATAAATACTGTTGTTCACTCAGCCACTCTCAAAGTTCCCAATAGGGTTCATACAACTACCCAACATGATTGACATTTTCCATCATATTGAAAACATTAAATTTAGGGTTCAATTTATTAATAACAAGTGGAATATTATAACTTAACATATACTGCTTTCAGTATTCCTTCTTGGAGTATATGGATTACCAAATGGGAGGCTGTAGAACTTATCAAGAATACTTTCACTAATTGCTTTCTTGAGATATGTGGATTTCATGAAGACAGTAAGGCAATCAGAGCCAACATTGCCTTGAAGGAAAAGATTGTTCCACCAAAAGAACATAAAATATATAGGCAAAGGAACAAGAGACTAGAAATATTGCAGTCTTAGAGAGGATAATAGATCTTAGAAATGGAGAAAAGTAAACCATTGGTTATCTATCCTTACCTTCAAGGTAGTAAAGAAGAATTCCCCAGGAGATAGCTGCAAAAAACGAACTCCTTGTGTGCTGACCGGAGCTTCAAGAAGCATTATTAATTCTTTAGAGAAGAAAAAGCATCCCAAGATAGCTCCTCCCACTGCCAAAACTGAAACAAATATTCTTTGGCGCAGCTCCTCCAAGTGATCAAAAATGCTCATCTCTTTGTCATCAGGAAGAAGCTCTTTGTCAGGATAGAGCCAATTGTATAAAGAGCTCTCTCCACTTTCCTGCTCCATACTTTGTGGAATTTCTTCTTGTAGTGCACCTGCATCTCCAAATGATCAACATTATCCAATTCCTTGAAGTAGCCCAAGCATCCCAATATGCTGACATTTTTGATGGATTATGATGAAAATACAAATCAATTGACACAATTAACTATCATTTGAGCTGCTATTCAAACTCCACAGTAGAAGACTATATGATACATGTATCATACAAACACTTCCCTGTGATGTAGAATCAGTATTACTTCTTACTGAATAAAGAGGCAGACATGAGAAGGAAATTTCTCTTGGAATTCAGCACAAAAAGATGGCTTTTGAAAAGCTTCAAGCTGTTACTAGCAGAATTGCTTGTGATACTGAGGCCAACCAATTCCTCTAGGTTAGCTTACCTGCTTTGAATCGTCATAATTTTCCAATTACAGCCTTAAGCTGCTCTTTCCATCTTATAAACTTTATCAATTGTATGTTCACTTTTCCATGCCTGTTGAAGACTTCATGTAACTAAAAGAGAGAGAAGCCATATCACAAACTAGACCTGATGTAAAGACATTAGGCAAAGGCCGATGCATGGCTTCAACAGCCTTGTGCTGATTTCGGAGATGTCTGTTATTCCAAAAGTTACTCATTCAACAGATTGATAATAACTGTGACTGCTTCAATGAATCTAGTCATGCATATAGTTCCAAATGGAATAGCAGTGGATGTTTGAAAATGTAATAATCCAGGGAGGCAATGTTCAGAACAGGTCTTTTCTTAGAAGAAATTCTCTCCTATTTTCCTCTCAACTTCTCACATGATCAATCAGTCTTCAGATGCTTTGAGCATAAACATTTGAGGAACTCTAGTGTCATTAGCAGTTTAAAGTAATTCAGATGATTCTCAATCATATCTGGTTATACCTATGACAGTATGCTTTGATTCAATACACTGAGTTTAAACCACTTAACGAAAAAGTAAAAGCACCCCATGTCCCATTTTTCGTTAGAGATAATAGCTTATGCACTTCAAAAAACGTGAGCTACTCACCTTGCCCATATGTCTTATCGCACATCATACCAATTTCAATAGAACTTTGTACAAACGATACATCTCGAGTCCTCTGGCATGCACTCATGTGAAATAGCCCCCAATTCTCCTTTCACTGCTCAAAACTTCATTTTTGTCCCCTTTACTCCATTGTTCCTAAATAGTTCTAGGCAAGTTTCTCTTCTGCATAAAAATTACTCACTCATTGCTGAGAATTATCTGATAATTCTGATTAGCTCAAATGGACAACTTCAACCAGAAACAAGCTCCTTGATGCCTGCTTTAGAGGTAGTGAACACTGACTCGAACCCCAGAAAACTGTTTTCTGAATTAAATGCATATGACAAAAGATCGAGCTCAATCGCAGCTAGGAATCTCCGTGGGCAACCCCACTTGGCGTCGAAAAAGGCTTGGTTTTGGGTGGCTCCTATAAGCAAAAACGAAAGAAAAGATGCGAAATTCACCAAGACTATAATTGCCAAACCATCGTATATTTCAGTGTCATGATAGAGGGCTCATAGTAAGCACTAAAACTAAGCCGTATAGAACATTTCGAACCTCGAAACTAGGAAAATGATATATTGGTATTACATATTTAATGATGAACTTCAAAGACGGACGAATTGAGAGATAGGTACCTGGTCTATCTTCCAACGCTGATCCAACCCCACCAGAATTCTCTTGTTTCCCTTCTTCAACGGAAAAACAGGCGAACCTATCTTCTCCCTTGCGGAATATTAAAGTCGATAAGGCGCGTTTTGAAGGAGATTCATTAGAGGAGCCCAATTTTGAGAGAATGAGAAGGGTAGTCCTGTTGGTCTTCCGAGAAATCGGTGCTTGGAATCTGTGGAAAGCATTCGGTTGCGGATGGGATAGCCACACTGTGCTGCCCATCTCTTGCACGGAGAGAGAGAGAGAGAGAGAGAGAGAGAGAGAGAGAGAGAGAGAAGCAAGCCAGGATTTTTCTCGGACGTTTATGAATAATATTTCGTTCAGAAAATTTCATCACCAGAAAGAAATATCATCTTTTATGCATTAAAGAAAGCCAAAAAATAGTTGAAATATATTTTTACGCGCATATTGATGTCATAAATTCTCTTTAAAAACAGAGAGAAATAACTATAACGGGTGTCCTGGATAAGCCCAAAAGAAACACGTATAATGAAGTCATATAGTAATACATTTGATTTAGATGCTGTCTTAAACTGATGTTTTCAGATTAATATCCACTTGAAACTTCAATCGGGTCTGTTGGGGCCAAAGCATTATGTGGATTGGACGCGCTAACCCTTTTTGTTGGTTAATTCAACAGGTCTCATTAGCTGCTCAAGTCCGGAAAAGGGGTTCTTTCAGAACTTTGGATCATAGTTGCAAAACGGGCTTCTCAAACAAGAAGAGAAAAATCTCTGCAAATATAGAGAAATGCGGGAAGCAGCCAACCGTGTCTAGGGATGGCAACTTGCTTCTCAAACTCTCTCAAAACCACCTTCTCCCGCTTAGTGGGTCTTGGGGCTCCCAATGTGCGCATGCCCCGCAATAATCTCGATGGAACTCGCTCTCCCCCATCTCGACCCGCAAATGTATTAAAAAAACATTTTTGTAAATCTTAATTTAATATTTCTTATAATATTCTACTTTAGTTCACTTAATTTATAATATATTATAAATAATACTATATTAACTAATATAGTATATAATCTATACTATGTTATACTATGTTAAACAGTTCAATATAATAATCCCATTGACCTGTCCACTCATACTCATTTACATTTTGATGACATGAATGTAATTTACAAAATTTTAAGAGTAATTAAAAAAAATACGTAGGACTGTTAGACTCACCTCTGACAGACATGAGTGATGAGCAACACACATATTAAGCACATAAGAATGCTGTGCTACAAAATGCTGTTTATCAAGCAAAAACTACTAGAGACGGTGACTGTAATATACATGTGAGTTTTGCCTATGGAGATGCCAAACCGCTACCGATTCCGACTCCAGAAAATGCCTGCAAGCTTCATCCTTCTTTAATAGCAGGATTTCATTTTTTTCCTCTCCAAAATGATGTCGGAAAAGACAGACTTCTCCCAATCACCTAAAGCCCATAAAATCAGAGGTAATGAAGGGCCAAGAAATGCGTTTCAGTATAAGTATGGCTAAACTCTCGTTCTGCATCGGCAGAATAATTTTTAGCCTGGTAGCAGAGAAGCAGATAAGATCTGAAGAACCTCTGGAAGCAGACCAACCTTGTGAGTTCAAAGAGGACTCCAGAGTCAGACAAGGGCTATTGTGTAACCTAATCTTCATGCGCAAGTTCACATTCTTCTCTGTTGTTTCTTGCTCTTTTTCAGTAGCAACGACATATGTTCAATCTCATCGTGAGTAGTGGATGTACTACCAGTCAACCATCGCAATGCCTCACCAGCCGCATCTTTCTCAGCGAGTTTTTTGTTCTGACATGGGTTCCCGACGAATTGAATTCCATTGAACTCAACTATAGCTCTGAACTGGTTGTTCTTTAATTGCTTTGTCTGATAAGTTGGCTGATCATATCCAGCCCTCACCACCAATGTTTGCAGCTGGCTCTTCAAATTGTCACCCCCAGGACCACAACCAGGTTTTTGAAGCAACGAATCCCCTGATGTTTTAGGCTTTAGAATCTCGTGCCCAAAAACAAATCGTCCTTGGCAAGAATCCTCGGAGATCAACAATCTCACTGCTGAAATGAGGTTCTCATATCCCTGGAGGTCCATTTTTGGAGTTGCAAGCTACGCCATGGACATGAGGAAGACGAATCAGCAATCAAAGTATGACAAAAAGTAATTCCAAATGTAAATAACTAGTACTAAACACACTTTCTTCTGAATTAGTTCATCAAGTTCTCTTTTGAGGCAAATGTATGTCTCTGCCAAGGTAGGCTTCATGAATAATTCCAAGTAACCCCCTAACATCTTCAAATGGCCATCCTGCGAAGGAATGAGAGAAGTACGAGAGAGTTTAAACAAAAAGCTTGATCTCAGTGACCAATAAGGTATCAACAGGAACCTACAAGTCCTCCTCGAGAGATGTTTCCCCCAAACAGTATAAGGGTAGAATCAGAGACTGCAGTTGAATCACGGAGGAACACTGTGTTCACTTTGACTTTTTCATTGAAAACCAGCCACGGGTAAGGAATTCTTTGCTCGCGACCATTGACCGAATTCTGCAGAAAATGCAAGAAGTTACCAAACAGTACAACACAGAGACATGCATGCACAAACGTGGGAGAGAGAGAGAGATTACAGAGTAAAGCATGACTTGACCATCCTCCATTGTCTTCAATGCAACAGACTTTTCCTTGTTCTGTGAAATAAATCAGAGTTAAGTGGAACAAACAACATAATCGCCACATAACCAGATGACACTACAGTGTAACTTCTCATGCACTGAAGTAACTACCAGTATCACGAAACAACAGGTTCAGATCGCGTGCTAAAAAAAGCAACTCATCAAACCCTATCCTAGAGAGACCTAAATTAGCCATGACAAACTGTAAAAAGTATAAAAAAAGATTCATGTTTGAACGCGTTCTTTTCTATTCGATGAACTCAATCACTGGATATTTTAAGTCATGCCTTTCTCAACTTAAATTTTCTCACAAATGTTTCCTTTCTCAAAGTTGTGCTTTCCTTTACTTCCTACTTCTTACTGTTGTATACATCTAATCACATTGTATGATATGATATCACGCTATTGGAGCCTAGATCAATACGATTCAAGCTCCCGACAATGACGAGCTTACTTTGATGTCATCCTTCAAAATATTATTATCAGTGACAACAGGCAAACTTCTGCATGTATGCATGTCTCTGTGTGCAGTAAGACAAACGAAGGTCTGAAAAGCAAGCATTCAATAGATACAACATTGCTAATCTTAATTTGTTAGTTCCTTAAGTTTCACGGAACAGCCCAATAAAATTTGTAAAAGAACAAAAACATCGAATGCAGCACCATTTTTTCATTGCTCCCAACCTAGTATATTGACTGCCATCCTAATGGACATGAAAACAGGGAGATGATTGAATACAAAGTTTAATTAAAAGAAGACCTACTCATCAATACTCTTGGCTCTAATACTTTAAAACTATAATACACAAATTCTTCTCTTCAAATGGAAACAAACCCTTACCACAACAGAACAAACTCCAGGATATAGACCAGCACAAATAACAGACCGGACAAGATGTTCATCATTACTCCACATATTGCACATCCCAACATTATCACCAACAAGACCTGTATCTTTGAGGAGAGAAAGGAACTGACTGCGAAGGGAATCAATAGCCCTCATTGTTTGAGCTGAAAGGAAGTTCTTCCAGCAATAATCATAACCCGAACCTTCCACATCAGCACTTTTCCATCCAACATATGCTCGAACCAGTGCAAGATGGTCACTGTAATCCTTAGCAGAAAACTGCAGTTTTGCAGCCTCAGCAAGCTGCACATAAAGAAAAAACACTAGGATAAGAAATAAATCCAAAAGCGAAGGTAATAAACAAAGATACACTAACTAACCACAACAATAAAACTAGTTGTAACTATAGCAACTGAGGAAAGAAAAAACTACAGGCCAAATGTACTTAACCGTTAACTCTAATTCAAAGCACGTTAATAGCAACAAAACATGCGTCATTTGAAAGATACTGATTCAAGAACAATGTCAAAGGATGAAACATGTGCACAGAAGAGTAAAAACAAAAGGAAACAAGTACAAGAGCTTGTTTCAGAAATAGAAGCAATCCTAATCTCCTAATTTGGTTGGATTAAGTATGTGAATCCCTATTGCCACTACCAAGTAAGAGCATCAGCTTAATCCACCAAAAAATGGTGGAATGGGAAGTCAACTAGATGGAGAACACTATCAAATTTAGGTACATTCCAGTTGCCTGGGAGAAATCTACACAGTTTAAAATTCTTACAAGCTTAAGACCACAGACTAGATCGTTTTACCAGTACGTATAAACAATAAAAGGGTAAAAAGACAAAACTGGCTCAATTTAATAAGACTGACATTTATTTAAAAAAGAAAAATCCTGAACGACGTTAAATATTTAGGCAATAAAATCCATATCAAACACGGTCACTTGAACATAATAAAACACAGCGATGAGTGGTAGCTTTCCAAAAGAAGAGTCCAGAAATGGCACTCGGTTGTATCATATGTGCATGCAGCTGCACAGACGCACATTAATTATAAATGCGGAGAATAATATGCACGTGATAAGACAGCCGTATGCAATGTACCCTTGTACTACAAAATACATATTGTAGTAGATGCATATATATGTCGAATACCAAGAAGAACCCAAGTAACTAAAGGCACCAGCAATAACCAGGTCTGTCTAAGTGCTTGAAATCCTCGCAGCATAAAATCCTTTACGGAAATGTTGCTTCAATAGAAAATGACTCGTTGAATTGAGACCAGTTAACCTACGAAGTAAACTTATGTAATAGACTATACGCTCAAGTTGATAACTTGAACCTATGCACGTATATAACAAGTTTAACTCTTACATCTTTCTTATCAAAAGGAGTCAGAAATGAATCTCGAACACTTAAGCCAGCAACAACAGTCAAAATAGGATCTAAGCAGTTGAATATAGCTCCTATAATAAGCATCTTCCCAAGTTTAGGTTCCACAGGAAGCATTGATAAGTGGCGTCCTGAAAACAGGAAATGGCAAACATTAGAAGAGCAAATTACTGCATCAAAACTTCTAGTAGGCAACTCACTGTGTTTTGAAAAGATTATCAAAAGAAACATATTATTCTCGTACCAAGAATGGTCAAATTTTCCTTCTCATCCAATGCACCAATTATCTTCAAGTATTCAACAGCATTTTCAACCTTGCATATGAAAACCAAATGAGTCCTAGGAAGCAAAACTAGAAAAAAGATTAAGATAAATCTGCATGACAGTAGAAAATTAAACGAATCAGGGAGAAAATGCAGGAAGAAGAACCAGATCCTTGGGCATAATTCAAGCATGGCCACTTTAGGCAAAAGATACTTACTGAGAGTAGCTCTGGTGACTGTAACGCATTTAACAGGAAATCAGAAATGCTACCAAGTTGCAGAGTTTTTATTTGAAGGCACAGTGACTGTAATGGTGTCCTCAAAAGCTCTGGCAATTGGTATTCTGCAAAAGCATCATACACACACCGTGGATAAAGATGGTAACACTCTCCAGGCTGAACACGACCAGCTCGACCTCTTCTCTGCACAAAGAATCTTAAACGGCAGTAATTTACCCTATGAACATCCTCAGCAGCAGCAATTTACCCTATGAACATCCTCAGCAGCAGCAATTTACCCTATGAACATCATTAACAAAATAGTACAAAGAGAAAAAACAATGCATATTCTTAACAAATTTTTTTACTCCGGGCTCCCACTACCCTGTTAGGTTGGAGCAATGTGACACAAACCAAATACAAGGGAAGGGGCTACCCTCAACACATAATAAGTATCATCTCAACGAACCAAAACATAAAGGTCCACTCTACCACGATCCCTTAATGTCAACTTCCAAACTAGCACGGAAAGAGTTGTAACATTCTATGATGGAAATGAAAGTTTCACTTCAATGAAGTAACTGAGACTAATCCAACTTTGACCATGTAAAAGTCGAATTGGCACAGGGAAATTGATCAAACAAGAAAACCCTACGGGGCACAATTAAATTGAGGCTTCTGTGGAAAGCATGTTGTAAATAACCTTCTGAAGATTAACTGAAGCATGAAATCTTACCTGCTGAGCAGAAGCTTTCGAGATCCAAGATGGCAGCAAGCATGGAGTGTTATTTAGTGCATCATATGAAGTCTCTTTGGCCTTTCCACAGTCAACAACAAAAATGACGTCATCAATGGTAATACTGGTCTCAGCCATGTTAGTCGCAAGAACTATTTTTCTAACACCATCTTCTGGTTTGTCAAAAATTAACCTCTGCACAGCAAAGCAGCAATCAAGGTTTGGTAGAAACACTACAAAACAAAATTACACTTGTAGAATAACAAATAAGCTGAATAACAAAGAGTTTCAATTTCAACAATGAATTGAATTGCCAAAAGATGGCTCCATACGCACATGGATACAGCTCTGAAACATTAGAAACAGCAATGGGTGCCAATAAGTAATACATGCATAAATGACCAAGAAGCATTTAATCATCATCATGCTTAGAGTATATTTCTATGGCCTTTTTTAAGATGCTTAAAGATATTATGTAGGGATGGTTTAAAAGGGATACGCTTTAACAGCATCAGACATACAGTGGGAAGAAAAAAGAGAACCATTACCTGCTCTGAACTAGGCATAGATCCATGGCAAGCAAGCAACAGTACTTTATTAGGATCCCCCAAGAGGGGATTTGCATGAAGCTGCTCCTTTAGAGCATTAATGTCATCCCAGCCAGTCATAAATACCAGAACAGCACCAGGCCTTTCATTTCTACAGATATGGCATAGCACATTTTCTATAAGGTTAAAACCTATAGAATCAGAATTCCAGCATGACAAGGACTCACGAGTTCTCAAGCTGTATTTCTTAAAGTCAGCAGCTCCCAGTGACTCCTGTTAAGGTAAAGAACAAATTTGCTTAGAGAAATAACAAACAAGACCGGAACACTGAATAGGTCACATGTGCAAATGCAGCAAATCTACTCAGTGTTAGTGTTTTATACCTCAACAAGGGTAGTTATTTGACTCTTCCTCTTCCTAAGAGCTTGTTTCTGCATCTTCCACATTTTCTCTTGCCCATAATCATCTACTTGATTATATGGAGTTAAACGATACCCAGTAACTTCCAGAATGTCCTCCAGAAAATGTGAGTGAACTGAATGAGTGAATCCCTGAAATATAGCCACAAGTACACCAAGATATCATGAATCTTGACCAAAAGATGCCATGTGCACTCACAACAGTGTACAAACATTATACAAAAGCACAGTCACAAAGTAAAATATCTCTACCAGAATCGGAACTATCTTGGGTAAAAGTAACTGGGCAGAAGAAATGCACAGGGAAGAGTCTGAACCCTCAAGAAAAAAATGCTTCATGGGGAGCTGAATATACTCAAATAGGCCACCACCATATTGCTAGATATAAACAACTAGAGATCCAAGAGAGCTTCATCAGGAGGCTGAAAACAGCAAATTTGTCTAACTGTAGTTCACCTGATTTTCCCATGCTGATGCTGTGGAAGCAAAACAACTCTCAGAGCACCAATTTCTACTTTTCAAGAGAATCTACCTGGTTAATAGTGTGCTATAGCGTATTTGCAGTTTCATGGGCATTATAACAGTGCCCTTTTAACGGCTGTACTGCAAAAGCGTGTTAGTGGTGTATCAAAGGCTGCTATAGCCGCCCACTAAGTTGCTGTTAGCATACAATGCGAGTTGATCCATATTCATATGGATCAACCCGACCCAATTTACCTGTTTAATAGAAACCTTAAACCCTAAATCAGACACCAAACTCTCCTCTCTTTGTCTCTCTCTCATGCAGGCTTCTAGTGCCGCCACCACCGACAGTGGCAAAGTCAACAACAAGGCCAAGGTAAGTCTCTTTCTCTCTCCCCCCCTCTCTCTCTTCTTCTCTTCTTCTTCTTCCATCACCTTCTTGAACTCTACTCCTTACTGTAATATTACGCCTTACTGTAAGCACAACCATAATGGAGCAAAGCTGAGTGTAAAGACTCACAAAGACCATTACAGTAAGGCGTAATCTTTTAAGGGCTCACAACTATAAATTGTAAGCAATGTGGACTACACACTCAATCTTTAAGGGCTCCCGAAGAGTCTTTGACAAAGACTTTGGCGAGCCATTAATTAAGTAAGTTCGGTGAGTCTTTGCAAGTCCTTACTGCTTAAAGATAGCTATGAGCAAAGCATAGACAAAGCGTCTTATAGTAAGCTTAGTAGGATTTGCTCACTGCAAAGCAAAACGGGAATTTTAGTTAGGATGTCAAAGGGGTTAGTTGAGCGTCTATTTGATGAGTCAATAGTGAGACAAAGAAAATGTAGAAAAGAAAGGTTTTGAAAAAATTCTTATTCTAAAGTAAATGAATTTCTCAAAAGCTGCTGCTGTCTAGCTTCTTGCTAAACCGAAGGTGCATTCAATTCAGTGATTCTTGTGGCTGATTGGGTTCATTAGTTGGAGTATAAGCAAACAGGTTTATCTTTTGATCTAATATCTGCCTTGGTGTTGGTGGTACCAAGAACTGTAATAGGAGTCCTTAGAGTGGTTGTTGTTCTATTTTTGTCACTGTTTTGGTTCTTATTTATCGGTTTAGCATTTGGCTTTCTATCCTACGCATACAATCCAGCCTCTTCAACTCAGCATGACCTTGGATGAACATTCAACATTACCATCTTCTCTGCTACATATGCATATATCACATGGTATTTATTGTTTGTCTGTATAGCATGTGTTTATTTAGCTTGATTCATATTTACGAACATGGTGGTTATTTGTTTCTTGATAGTTTTAGAAATTAGAGAATAATATATATATATATATATATAAGTTTTTAATCATAAATAATAGTGTACCGTTAAATCTGTTATATCCCTGCTACGGCTATATTAGGATCAAGTGCTAACAGCCTGCTAACTGCTATTGATAACATAGCAAGAGATATTCATTGTGTAATCAAACGAGACAAAAGGATTTTTTTCCTTTACCTTATCTTTTCTCAGCAAAATGATTGAAGCAGCTATTACATTTTCTAAATGCAAATTTGATGTACAGGAGATTCATCTACCATTTGTGCCCAACAACACTACATTACAAAAGGATGGTGAAACTCCTGAAAAAAGAAATCTGGTAGTGTTTTTATTTCAAACTTACAGGAATACGTATCATTGGAGCATTGCCAAAGTAGACTGAGAAAAGTTCAGCATTGAAAGTCGCACTCATCAAAATCAACTTTAGCTCAGGTCTTCGGGGAAGCAGTTCTTTCAAGACAATAAGCAGAAAGTCTGTGCCAGTTTGGATCAAAATCAACGTAAGCATGCAGTTTGATATTAAATTCCAAGTAAATAAAAATAAATAAGTCACTACCTTCATTCATTCCAGCGCTTCTCATGAATTTCATCCACAATAACATGAGTTACACCATTTCAAATTCCTATCCAGCAAGTAGTCTTCGCAATAATATGCCTGTCGTGCAAAAAAGAAGATGAAAGTATCTCTCCCTTTCATAATTACCTTCCAGTCTAACTTCAGGTAGCCAACCTTCATGAAGGAAGCCAGACAGAGAGAGAGCATGCAGATCTTCAAATTTTAAGTTAACCAGTTAACAGATATAAGCTAATGTGTTTCAACCATCAGCAAGCTAAAAGTAATTGTCTTCACAAACTAACAGATTCACCCAAATTCTCGCTTAATGCTCTGCTGCAACCCCTTCTTGCAGAAACATAAATCGCCGAAATGCTTCTAGGTTGTGTGCATATTATGTTACATAACAGCTCCACGTGCTGCTTCAATCTCAGATTCTAATATAAACTGAGGAAGTTGTGTTGTCTTACCACAACCAGTTTCACCAGAGACAATTACAACCTGTGAATTTAGCACAAAGATTATGTGGTTCACACTTCACATTCACACCATGAACTGAAGACAATAGTAAGTTTCCAGCTGTTTTAAGGGTTATTTTCCAACAAGTGGCAGCATGAAAGAAAAGATAAAGGACAAGAATAGTATCAAAATTGTTATGATCAGTTATGATTCAACAGATGCATATTATTGTTAAAATGTAATAGGAAACAGGCCACTAGGGCCCGTTGATCTTGGTTCACCTAGCCCGGGCAACAAGGGCCAGGGCAACGTGAACATTGACCCCAACTAGCCATTGGGGGCCAACAGCTGGCCAACTCTTCTCTCTCTCTTTTTCCGTCTTAGCTGCTGTAAATTTTGGGGACATCACATTCGTTATTTGTTTGATTCATTGGTTTTTCATTTGAATTGACTTGTGTGTTTGAATACCAAGTGTTTGGTGTATTGATTCTTTAGTGATTCTTGGATTGTGATATTGTCATTTAGCGTAGACTCTTCAAGTCAATTGAAGAGTTATTTCTTACATTGCATCAGAGCCTACTCGAAAGAAAATCATCGAACACGATCGCATGGGAAAATGTGCCTGACTTAAAGCAAGTTTGGAAAAATCGTGCATTCCTTTTTTCATCATTTCAAGGTTATGGGCAGCTAAGGTATTTATGGAACGAACAACTTCTAGCCGAAACTAGGTGTGCCATGCACGTGTGTCAAGGATAGAAATTCAGAAGCAAAAAAAAAAGTATTTGATCTCTTATGGGAGTTTCATCAGAAAATGAAAATGTAAAAAGCAATATATTGTAAAGAGATGACCTACCATCCCTAGGTATTGTATATTTAATGTTGATGAGAGAAGAAGATAGAACAAATCTTGAAAAATTGTATTAAGAAGGCAGTGACAAAACAACATTTGCCGGTAAAAGAGCTCCACAAAGTGGAAGAGGTAAGGGATATCCTACCACAAGAGGAAGAGGATGAGGTGCCTTCCACGGAGACGAAAAGGATAAGCTAAAATGCACTCACTGTGGAAAGAGCAGGCATGCAATTGAACAATGATGGGATCTTGTTGGTAAGCCTCCTCAATTTAAAAACAAAGCTTATGTTGTAGGTACTTCAGAAAAGAAAACTGAAGAAGGAAACGACTCAACACTCACACTTTTAATGAAAAGATTGAAAGAAATAGAGAGTCGACTCAACAACACAGCAAGTACATCTATTCAGCATCATTGATCATTTGTTGCTGGGATGTCAAGAGAAAGGCACTCCAATTATGAATTTGGTAACACATGTTCCTTTGGATTTCATGTTTGGATAATTGACTCAGGGGATTCAAATCATATGGTAGGAAGTCATGGTATTTATGAATATCAAAAACTATCTAGACATGAACATGTTCGACTAGCATATGACTCTTATATTTCAATAGCTGGGAAAGGGAAGTTGAAATTAGTGTTTGGAATTGTTATATCAGTTTTACATGTACATGATATTCTAGTGAATTTATTATATGCCAGTTCTTTGGTGAGAAATTCAAGATGCTCAGTAACTTTTTTGTCTTATGGTTGTGTGTTTGAGGACATGAAGACGGGAAAACCTTTGGATGTGGTAGTCTCAAGAAGGAGTTATACTTTATGGAGGAAAAAAATGTTATTATATGCAAGCACATGGTGTCATGGCAGATAGAAGACTAGAAAATCTAGTCTTGTGGCATACTAACTTTAACCTTGAATGTGATGTATGTTAGCGTGCTAAACACGTGAGAAACTCTTTTCATACAAGTGATTTTAGAGCAATGAAACCTTTTGAAATTGTTTATTCTGATGTTTGGAGCCCATGCTCTACTTTGGCTATTAATGGCCATCATTATTTTGTCACTTTTATTGATGATTATTCAAGATTTTCTCATGAAATCTAAGAATGAGGTAAAATATTTGTTTCCTTCATTTCATAAGTTGGTTGAGAATCAATTTCAAACTCAAGTAAAGATTCTCACGTATGATAAGGGGGTGAATTTATGTCCTCGACTCTCAAGAATTATTTGAAGAGTAAAGGGATTATTCATCAAAGCACATGCACAAATTCTCCCCAACAAAATTGAGTGGAAGAAAGGAAGAACACAATAGAGCCCCATGTGATGTCTTAGATGGTAAATCTCCATTTATGATACTTATCCTACTAACAAAGCTTTTTATATCCAACCTAAGGTATTTGGGTGTGTTTGCTATATGCATATCACACAAGTTTTTCAATCAGTAACAAATTCCCTGGAGAATCAAGCATGCAAGCTATCCATCATATGTACATTATTTCAGCTTGTTAACAAATTTCCACTACACAGTGGCTTATCAGCTCATCTTTCAAAAGTTGAATAGAGGTGAACTAGACAAACCAATCTGATAGTACACATTATTATGGTGAAAGGTTTTTTGCATGGAAATGGCCCTTTCACATAGTTAAGACTAACAATGGAAAATTTTATGCCACAATCGACGAGATTACAGCAAAATCTTTTGAAGCAAGGACATCTAAAAGGTTCTCAAGTTGTTTCACTGACACAATTTGCTATTTTAAGAAAATTCAACTGCAACCTTTGAGAAATTTAAGCCTCTTCTCTTATGCAATGAACCAAACAAAAAAAGTTTGAAAGTTTCACGTGCAATGTAAAAAGATTATCAAATAGAAGACCCAAAAGTGAAACAAACGTACAATCTACCGCTACATATATAAGGAGGTTAAGAAAAGAAGTATCTATGTTCTTATTAAGAAAGTAATATATCATACATTAAGTTGCTTAATCATAAAGAAATTTTTGGCTCATATATCACATGAATCCAACTGAATGACCATAAAATCTTTTTTTCCAAAACACAATAAGAAGTCTAGAAAATTCAAATTTGACATAAGCATGAATGAACAACTTATCAAAATGACAAGGTTCGGTAGATGGCAAACACACACCAACACCAACCAGCTGTGTCACACGTTAATGCCTTCTAATAATTGAGAAGCACAATTTGAAAGGAAATGATATTGAAACACCATAAAGAAATGAACAATTTCACCAGCTAGAGAATCAAGAAATAGACAAACTCTCATGAAACTTGAGCCTTTCATCATAAAAAAGATGAGAGAAAGAGAACAAATACTGTTTAAACTAGACATTTACAACATAGTTAGAAGAAGAACCAGCAGTCACACACGTCAATCCTGTTTAAGATCCTACAAACTAATGTGAAGAGCTTCTACATAGAAAATTTGAAGGAGATTGTATCTAGAACCGCCATAGAAAAATTCAACTTAGATATGACAATAATGGATGCAACTTGATGGTACAGAAAGTATTTCGAGAGATCTTAGTGCAGTTATATTAGAAAAGGAGCTAACTGACTTCCCACAGCAACTTGCATCATGAGGAAGAAGACTTCTAGCTAAGCACATGTCAAAGGCAGATCAGGTCCACAAAGATAAAAATACTGAAAAGAAAGAAATAGTTCTAAAAAAAGAAGAAAAGAAGAAGTTTCAAACGATGCTAGCCACACCAAGAAAGTAAACAAAAGGAGGAAATAAGAGCATGAAAACAGATGCTATTCACAAAAGGCAAGGCATGAGAAGAAGAATGTGCACCATATTTTAAGCATAAGCATAATAACAGATGCACTATATATGTCATGAAATCGGAACATAATCTGCAGCTTTTTTTATGAAAATAACTGAGCCCAAAAGGAGGAACATAAAACAATGACTATTCAAGAGTTAATGGAACTAAAAAATCCTATATTCCTTCTTATTACAATTACATAATCAGATCTACCTCTAAAAAGTAGGAAAAGCCAAAGGGAATCTGGTTGACAAACAACTCAAACCTGATTCTGTGACTATTCAAGAGTTAATGGAACTAAAAAACCCTATATTCCTTCTTATTACAATTACATAATCAGATCTACCTCTAAAAAGTAGGAAAAGCCAAAGGGAATCTGGTTGACAAACAACTCAAACCTGATTCTGTGAAATGGTTTTCAGTAAAGTATCTCTTTCCTTATATGCAGGAAGACTTCTCCTGAATTCAAGCATTTTCCAGCCTTCAGGCGATCCCTAAGAATTAAAATGCAGATGGTTAAGTTGATGAGTGGAACTACTGCATCAAATTATGGGAGTGTGATAAAGAAACTCAAGAGTTAACCACCAGTGACACATCAGATATAAATCTTAAGCGAACAAAGAACGCTGGATAAGAAATGGATGTTCCTGATATAACATAACAAAAGTGTAACATTCAAAATAACTACATAGATCTGCAAGAAAATTGTCTGAAACAGCAACATAATAAGGATGGAATAGCTTTATGACATTTCAAAAGCTCAGAATAATTGTGGAGATGTACAGATAATGTTACAAGGAAAAAATGTAGACATTCTTTTTCATAGTTTACCTGCATAATTTTCCCATGCAATTTTACCTGCAGAATGATTAAAAAGAAAAATCTTTGCAACATGTAACAAGGACAGGAACAGAGAATTTTCAAAAGTGAAAACAAGTCCAAATGTGAATAGCTTCCATGTGGCTGGTACCTTATGCCCTGGTTATCTAATTAGCAACATGCATTCTCTAGTGATAAATCCGCTCAACATCAATTGATTTGAAGTAATCAGAAGCGACTTTTCAGAATTACCTGCACTTTCATAAAAAAAAATCTTTTTGACAGGCATCCCATTTCCAACAACTTGTTCTGATACGTAACCAATCAGCCTTCACAGACATCTATATGAGTGAAAGTAATTATGCTTAAGATACAGTACATGCATGTAAAGATCCAAATGATGCAACTTGGAATCAGATTACTTCAGATCATCATATTACCCCAATATCAACATTGTTGGAATCAGATTGGTGGAGTTTCCAAGCAATCACCAATTCTGTCACAAGTCAATTTTCCAGGATCCGTAGAATTCTAAATTTGCAAGATTTTCACGGTCTAAGATCGCGATTTTAACTACTATGCATCCAGCAACCCGACAACCACAATTGCTACTGCCCCGATTGACAAGCACCATCACCATTACACGAGGTTCACAAAAGAGTTTACATCCAAAGATCATTGCCTACAGTGCTTTTTTTGGTCGATTATAAGCAGCAAACCATTTGTTTTCCAGCTAAGCCATCAAGTGAAGTTGACCCACTACCAACAACAACAACAACTAAGCCTTTTCCCATACTAGATGGGGTCGGCTACATGGATTCTTTGTTTCCACAGATCCCTATCGTGTGCCATGTTAGCAGTTAACTCACAATAAGCTAGATCATTCTTTATTGTTTCTTTCCAACACTTTTGTGATAGTCCTCTAGCTCTTTTAATACTTTCCAAATTTAGTTTTTCATACCTTCTTAAAGGTTCTTCTTTTAATCTTCTTTCTATATGTCCAAACCATCTTAAACGATATTCACTCATTTTATCCTCTATTGGTGCCACTCCTAATTTGTTTCTAATAACCTCATTATGTATACAGTCTTTTCTTGTATGACCACTCATCCATTTCAACATCTTCATTTCTGTCACAGACATCTTTTGTACATGTTGATGATTAACTGCCCAACACTCGGAACCATAAAACATGGCATGCCTAATTGTTGTTCTATAATATTTACCTTTTAACTTTAATGGTATCTTCTTATCACAAAGAATACCTGATGCTCCTCTCCATTTTAACCAACCAGCATTAATTTTATGCGTAACATCTCCATCTATTCTTCTATCACTATGAAAAATTGACCCTAGGTATTTAAAACTTTCCTTTTGGGGGATGCAATGTGTGCCAATTTTAATTTCTATGCCCTCTCAAGTAACCAAATGATCAAACTTACATTCCATATATTTTGTCTTTGTTCTACTAAGTCGGAGGCCTTTGCTTTCTAATGTTTCTCTCCATAGTTCCAATTTTCTATTAACTTTTTCCTTAGACTCCTCTACTAATACAATGTCATCTGCAAATAACATACACCAAGGTACTTCATCTTGAATATGTTTTGTTAACTCATCAATCACCATTATAAATAAGTATGGACTTAAAGTTGATCCTTGATGTAACCCAATATTAACTTCAAATTACTTCATGAGTCTTCACACATGTTTTTGCACCATCATACATGTTTCTTATAAGGTTAATGTATGTCAATGGGATACCTCTTTTTTCCAAAGTTCTCCAAAGAACCTCCCTCGGTACTCTATCATAAGCTTTTTCTAGATCAATAAATATCATGTGAAGGTCTTTCTTTTTTGCTATAAAATGTTCCATAAGACGTCTCAAAAGGTGAATCGCTTCAACAGTAGATCTACCTGGCATGAATCCAAATTGGTTCTCTTATGTACTTTTTACTTGTCTTAACCTACATTCAATAATTCTTTCCCACAATTTCATAGTATGGATCATTAATTTGATACCTCGATAATTCGCACAATTTTGAATCTCCCTTGTTCTTATATATGGTATAAGTGTACTTGCTCTCCATTCCTCGGGCATCTTTTGGTTTTTCCATATTTCATTAAATAGTCTTGTGAGCCAAGTGATTTTATAGGAATATTATCTGGTCCTACCAATTTACCACCCTTCATATGTTTAAGAGCCTCTTTGACTTCATTCTTTTGAATGAGTCGGTAGAAATTGTGGTTTATATACTTTTCTGATTTGGCTAACTCTCCTAAGCTAATAGTAACATCTTTATTTTCATTAAAAAGCTTATAAAAATAGTTTTTTCATGTATTTCTTATATCATCATTTGCCACTAGAATTTTTTCATCCTCGTCCTTGATGCATCTAACATAATTAAGATCTTTAGTTTTCTTATCTCTAGCCCTAGCTATCCTAAAAATATCTCTTTCACCCTCTTTTGAGTTGAGTTTTTTATATAAATCCTCCCAAATTTTAGTTTTTGCTTCACTCACGGCCTTTTTCGCTTCCTTCTTTGCTTTCTTATAAGCCTCTAAGGTTTCCCTAGTTTTCTTAGCATAATGTAATTTGTAACATGCCCTTTTTGCTTTGATTTTATTTTGCACTACTTCACTCCACTACCAAGCTTCTTTTTGTGCCGGTACACCTCCCTTAGATACACCTAACACATCTTTCGCCACTTTCCTAATATGTATAGCCATATTGTTCCATATATCACAGGGTGTACCAACATAATTCCAAACATCTCCTTGAAGGACTTTTTGTTTAAATATATCTTCTTTCTCGCTTTTGACCCACCACTTTGAGAAAATTTCTTAGGATGTTTTAACCACCATCTACACTCCATTATCACCTATATCACCAGAATGGCTAACCAACACCATCACTACACCGAGCACCTTGACAAAAATCATCTATAAATGCCTTCTTTCTATCAACCCACCATCATCATCAACCAAACTAACCACCAGCATTGCTACTAGTCCAATTGACAAGCACCAGGACCACTATCTGATGTCTGATGTCTGCTGACTCTACCAATCCGAATGTCATTGGTCATAGCAGGATGTCTTTTCAGTTGATTGTAAGCAGAGAATGGAAATCAACCCAAACAGAAAAGTATTTAACCATAAGGCTAGTGCCTCTCTTGCAGGGAGTTGCTTCACTTCAAATCATTTCCTATATGGAAGCACATAAACCTGTCTAGTGGGTTATTGACTTCTTGGAGAGTCATAACCTCCTTCCTGATTTGTGTCCTATGACTAGAAAATGCAGTCCCTTTTAGCCCTTGGGGTTATCTCAACGGAGACAATCCCAACTTTCAGTTGAAATTCAGACCTTCGAAACTGGAAGCTGTTCCATTTTTTCCCCGATATTCTTCTAATAAGTTGTTCTGATAAAGCAAGAGCGAATAATATTGAAGAACAAATACACAAGAAAAAGAAAAGTACCGTATAAGAAGTGCCAGAATGCAAGCGCGTTGGGGTTTGCATGTGCATGAAGGCATATATGTACATATCATTTGCCAAATTTGTATACTAAACCGTTAATAACTAAACATACCTGCCACTCCTGTTGCTGGCCTTGAAGTTGCAGACTTCTTCGCCTCAAAAGCTTTTCCATTACAATGCTAGTTGTAGTCTGAGCTTCTTGTAGATCAAAGAAAACATCATCACTCCCATCTAGACTAATGTTAGCATCCGAATCGGAAAAGGTTGCACCTGGCAAACCCAACAGACTTCTAGGTTTTTGTGCATAAAACTGATCAACTAGATCATCCACTTTCCTTTGCAGCATGATTGGAATAACTACCTAACAGATTGTGCCAACATTGATTACTCACCACCAAAAGCATGATTCACTTTGATGCAAAGCAGTAATTTCCATATGGAACTGACCATTTTACCTCTCTTTGTGGTCGTCTATCATCAAGATCAGGCCTGTAATTGGGCAATGGAACTTTACTGACCACCACAATTCTTGCATATTGATGGCTGCCAAGTTTTCCATCACCAGGGTTGAGGCGCTCAAATTGTACAAGAGGAAGAAATCAAAAGCAAATGAACCAAAACAAAATATACCTATGTAAACCCATTTTGTTAGCCAAAGCTGCTATCTGATCATAGTCTCGTCTATCTTTTCTCTCTCTCGACACCAACTCCTGCTCCTCGGGCTTCCGCAGAAGCAAGTTTATTTTCCATTTCCAGTCATCAACGTTCTCAAGCGTTGATGAGGAATCCTATTTGAATTCAAAAACAGGAAGAACAAAGTAAATGTGGATGAGCAGAACAGAGAAACTCCAAAGCAAGCAATGTGATATAAGGAAACCCATACCCGCAAGCTCCTGCACTATTTTATTGACAATCAAGAAGCCGATAAATGTGTGTATCCCATACTACTATGACCAACAACTCTTGTTTGAACCCACTATATAAACAATAACAAAATAATCCTATCTGAAAACTTGGTACAAATCCTAGTGCTTTTATCAACTCTACCCAATTAACAGTTCTCGGGTTAAAAGCCCCAACCTTTTTAACCACACCGAATTATGTAACTTCAGCTGTAGAAAGTGAAATTTTGATCACACACTCCAATTAAGTAAAGCCGATCAGAGTTCCACTCGTTCTAATTCTAAGAGAGAGAGGGACGAAGCAATCCCTGACTTCAAAACCTAAGCAAGAACAAGCACTTAGAAGACAGCTGAGAAGCAAGCTCCAACAAATTCGCCATTGCTTAAATTCCACTGCAGATTGCTTGGGGCTAAGACCGAGTCATTGACTAAGCGATACCAAATCAACAGAAAAACGATCACAATCCCACTGATTTGAACAAGAAAACCACCAAAACCGAATTGAACTACTATTAGAACATCACCAATTCAACAAAAAATATCAGAATTTCACTGATTTAATCGAGAAAACCAACAGAAACCGAATTCAACCACTAGCAGAACATGCAAAGAAGCTCAAAATCCAAATAAGACGGACCCTGGAGAAGTCAAGCTCGCGATCGGAGTCGTCAGACCACTCCTCCGAAGGGGCGAGGTGGCCGGAGCTGGAGCTTGGGTGTAGGGAAGGGAAAGTAGGATTAGAGGGGTTAATAAACCCATCGTTCCACCTGGAATTGAGGTCCCAAGAGCGGGCGGTGGCGGACGAGAAGGCAGAAGAAGACGTAGAGGCGGCGGATGGAGTAACGATGACGCTCCGGAGACGGGCAGCGACCGGCGGAGGGACGTAAAGGGAGCGGGTCTCCTGGCGAAATGGCCAATCCCTCATTGTTCGGGAGGGCGAGAAATAAGGGTCGGCGGCGAAGAGAGGCTTCCCCTTCGAAGAGGAGGCGGAGACAATCGGGTAACGGAAGAGTATCCTAGAGAAGGGAAGCATTAGCCATGGCCGACGTCTACAGTCTCTCTCTCTCTCTCTCTCGCTCGCTCTCAGTAGAAGGCGGCTCCTCTCCAGCTCTCCCGGGTGGGTTTCTGTACGGAGTGAATGGCTCTCTCTCTCTCTTAAACTTTGGAGAATCCGGGGCAAAACTGGATCCGGACAATTAAGAGTTTGGACGTACGCTTGAAGCGACGAGGTCGCAAATCGTGTCCATTGGCCAGGTTGCGTACGGATGGAAAATCAGCTATCGGGTCGCGTTCAGGTTGACCCGACTAATATGTGTATACATGCGTGTTTATGCATGTCATGTGCATATATATATATATATATATATATATATATATATATATATATATATATATATATATATCGCTTGAAGCGACGAGGTCGCAAATCGTGTCCATTGGCCAGGTTGCGTACGGATGGAAAATCAGCTATCGGGTCGCGTTCAGGTTGACCCGACTAATATGTGTATACATGCGTGTTTATGCATGTCATGTGCATATATATATATATATATATATACACCCGACTAATATGCTTTGTTTTTCTTCGTTTTAGGTTCTCTCTCTTTCCTTAAGTTGGCAATTGGACGAACCAAGGCAGCACCAGGTCCAGATAATTAAGAGTTTGGACCTGAGGGGGAAGACTTTGATACTAACGGCGACACGGTAGGTGGCAAATCGTGTCTAGGGGCCAGGTTAGGCTTGGGTTATTTCGGGTTCAAACCAATATTTTCAAGTTTGGGTTAACCAACTCTTCGCCCGAAGGGCTCATTGTGTTTTTACGAGCTGAGTTCAGCCAAATTGAGCGAGAGATTTTGTTAAATTTCCTAAACAGAATGCCTCTTATTTATTTAAACAGCTTGTTTGTACAAAGTTTGAAGATAGTGAGATGGATGAAGGGTCACACAAGCAAAGACCGTATGTATAATGAAGTTATAAGAAACAAATTGGGAGTAACATTACGATGACAATTCGTTTAATATGGTTTGAAAATGTAAAAAGACGATCAAAGAGCGCTATCGTAAAAAGATATGGAAAACTAGATTGTGAAATATTAAAAGTTGAAAAGAACAACCACAAAAATATTGAAAAAATTAAAATGATCTACCTTATATCAAGTTAAATGTTAACATAATACATGATAGGGTTCCGTGAAAACAAAGAATCCATGTAATCAATCCCATCTAATATAGGAAAAAGCTTACTTGTTGTTCGCTTGTAAGAAGTTTGAACAAAATTGGCCCTTGATTTATGTTGAATACATTAGTACGAGGCAAAATATCAAGCAAAAAATTATTTAACAAGCATGAGTCCAACCACGCGGAAACATATCATGTTCACGTTTAACTTATTTAGCTCAATAAACCTTACACAAAAGATCTTCAAACAGCAAACCAAGCCAAACTACAAGCTGCTTGGTTTGTTTACCAAACCTAATCGTCATCGAGTCGAACTCAGTTAATCAAATTTCACCTCTTATTTGAAAAATAGAGTCCAAGAGGCACATTAGTGTGTGCTAGGCTTCGGCATCCTCTTGTAAACAAAAAAAAAAGTTACATCTATGGAGGTGGTACCAACGCATCCGTTTGATTATGCTAGGACGGTTCCACCAGTTTCTGGTCTGACTCCATGATAGTTCCACCAGATCATAAACCATCTGAAACCGGTAGTTCCGGTCACATGAAAGGTGAAATCATCTGAACCGGATGATCTCCGGTTTTGAAGTCGGTTTCATCGGTTCCAATACTGAGTTGAGTTCTCGTTGAAAACGCCGAACCGGTTCAAAATCGATCATGTCAATGCGGTTCCGGGTACGAACGGTAGAAGTCAGTTTTCTAGTTTGGTTGGGTAGTCGATCCAAACCCGCTCAGACCGTTCTACTCTCTCTCTCTCTCTCTCTCTAGGGTTTACATTTTCATTCTCCGTGCAACCGATTGCGGCTTCCTTCAAAAAAGTTAGGGTTCGTATTTTTCTCTTTCTTCCCGATCACTGACCTGAACTCATTTGCGAAGTACATTCTTCTTAGGGGTCAAGCGTTTCCGGCGAGGTGATGGCGGTAGCAACTCTGGCACCGACTCGGAAAGCGACGACGGAGAGTTACTTTGACACGAAGCGCAAGGATGACGTCCGGCGGGCGAACATCATCGCGGCCCGTTCCGTGGCCGACGCCGTCCGGACGAGCCTCGGCCCCAAAGGCATGGACAAGATGCTCTCCACGGCCTCCGGCGAGGTCATCATCACCAACGACGGAGCCACGATCTTGAACAAGATGGAGGTTCTTCAACCGGCCGCGAAGATGCTCGTGGATCTCTCGAAATCGCAGGACTCGGCCGCCGGAGACGGCACTACGACGGTCGTCGTCATCGCCGGGTCGCTCCTCAAGCACGCCCTCTCCCTCCTCGACCGCGGCGTCCACCCCACACTCGTCTCCGAGTCCTTCCATCGGGCGGCAGAGAAGGCGGTCGAGATCCTCACAGCCATGGCCGTCCCCGTCGCGCTTTCCGACCGCGATTCTCTCGTCCGGGCTGCAACCACGGCTCTGAACAGCAAGGTCGTTAGTCAGTATTCCTCTCTCCTCGCCCCACTCGCTGTCGATGCGGTTCTCTCCACCGTCGATCCGGAAAGACCCGATTCCGTCGATCTCCGCGACGTTCGGATCGTGAAGAAGCTGGGGGGCACCGTCGATGATACCGAGCTTGTCCGCGGCCTTGTACTAGACCACAAGGTGAGTCATGCTGCCGGGGGCCCGACCAGAATGGAGAACGCGAAAATTGCCGTGATACAATTCCAGATTTCCCCTCCGAAAACAGATATCGAGCAAAGCATTGTCGTATCTGATTACACTCAGATGGATCGCATCCTTAAGGAGGAAAGGAATTACATTCTAGGCATCATCAAGAAGATCAAAGCCACGGGTTGCAACGTTTTACTGATCCAGAAGAGCATTCTCCGAGATGCCGTTACCGATCTCTCTCTTCACTACCTCGCAAAAGCAAAGATTTTGGTCGTCAAGGACGTTGAACGCGACGAGATCGAGTTCTTGACGAAGACTCTAAATTGCCTCCCCATCGCCAACATTGAGCATTTCCGGGAGGAGAAATTAGGGTTTGCGGATCGAGTAGAGGAGGTTTCAGTTGGAGAAGGGAAGATAGTGAAGATCACGGGGATTAAGGACATGGGGAAGACTGCCTCAGTGCTGGTTCGCGGCTCGAATCAGTTGGTTCTCGATGAGGCCGATCGAAGCTTGCACGATGCGCTCTGTGTGGTTAGGTGCCTGGTGAGCAAGCGTTTCTTGATTGCAGGAGGTGGCGCCCCGGAGATCGAGATTTCCCGGCAATTGGGTGCTTGGTGGAAGGTGCTTCAGGGGATGGAGAGTTACTGCATTCGATCTTTTGCCGAGGCGCTCGAAGTCATTCCTTACACATTGGCGGAAAATGCGGGCTTGAACCCGATTACCATTGTCACAGAGCTCAGGAATCGGCACGCTCAAGGCGAGATTAATGCAGGGATCAATGTAAGGAAGGGCCAGATAACCAACATCCTTGAAGAAAACGTGGTTCAGCCGCTGCTTGTGAGCACCAGCGCAATTACGCTCGCGACGGAGTGTGTTAGGATGATTTTGAAGATCGATGACATTATCACAGTGAGGTGATGTTGATCTGGCAGCAGTATATGCTTATTCACACTTTGATAGGAGAGTGAAGCTCTTCCTTTTGGGCTTATTTCATTGTGTTTCGTGATACTGATAAATTTTGCAGCGTCATTAGGGTGTTTGTGTTTACATACCAGTTGTAGGTTGTTATGCTGAAGCTAGTGTTCTTTGTTAAAGATTATGATGCATCTTTGATCCAAACTATCGACCTCCTGTTTGATTCTTCCCTTGTTTATTGTCTTCTTTTGTTTTCTCCCTGCTTTAGTTCTCTAAAGTGTTTAGCTTTACGACTTCACTTTGAGCATAAACTGAGTACTCATGTATTTTGTAAGGGCAAATATCTTGTGCAGTTCACTTGAGTCGCGACATTCCATTTACCAGTCGTATACTAAATGTGCTTAGAATGCGTAAAAAATGATGGGATCAACTAAATACCAAAACCAAGCATACCTACATTTAATGGGGTCAGCTACATGTATTTTTTGTCATTGTTATGCTCGATAGTGTGACATGCTAGATTTAACTCTAAAAGGGCAAGATCAATCTTATTCTTCCCTTCCAACATTTATGGGCCTTCTTCTACCACTAAGTTCACCGTCTAAATTCTCGTACCTTGTTGTGGAGCTGTAGCTTCCTTTCAAAATGTCTACTCCACCTTAAGCCTCTCTCTCTGAGCCTCTCATTTTCTTAATAGATTCCAAGCTTCTCTATTTACAAGTCAGGGATCCATCTCTCATCTAAATCACTATTTTTCACATTCTTTGACTCATAGATCATGTTTATATGCCATCAGGCTAAGGTCATTACATTGTTAAGTTCTTGGAAAAGCATGTACACGGTCAAATCTAAGTCTCCCCCTCTGTTTACTTGAAGACTGCTGCTGTAGTTTATTTTCACCAAGTATTTCTTTTGCAAGTATATTTTGTTCTGTGTACCTAGATGATGAAAACCACTTTTCATTGACGATAATATGCATATAAGTCAGGAACATTGGTACTACTTGAATGCAACTTCATGATATGGTATCACTGGTGCATAATCGGCTATGTTACTGGTGAATTGGTCTTTCACACGGTGCATTCGTCACTGATACTGGCTTTCAGTTTTGTTCACCGTCAGCCAAGTTGCCTGATGATCACTTGTTTGATAACCTTATCACGGGTTCGATGTTTTGTTTTGTAGGTGCGCACCAATCAGCATGTATCGCATTTCTATGGGTGGGGTACATGTTGATGGGTGCAAAGCCCTGTGTATGTGTGGTTGTGTCATGAATTTGTTGTGGAACCTTTTGATTTGGAAGTCTGATTTGAAAAGGGAAAGTACAACCACTCGCTGTACATGATAGTCTGCTAATATTGCATGCCTGTGTATTGCGAGCATGAGCTAGAATTTTCTACAATATGCTCAAAACTAGCTCGATAACATGCTGTCACTACCACATTTTTCTTTGCTGGGGTATGCATTCGAGTCCTCTCCGAAATGGTTTCATTCTCTTATTGTCCTTTAATACATCATAGAAGTGTGGAAAATTTTAGACAGAGATCGGGCGAGAAATCAAAAGATGCATGAGCAATTGAGACTGAGTACAAGAACAGTAAAGACATTAAGAATTGTGCGAATTATCGAGGTATCAAGTTGAGTCCGAACGAGTAAGGAAAGAATTATTGAAGGAAGTTTTAGACAAGTATCAAGTACAAAAGAGAACCAATTTAGATTCATGCCCAACAAATTTACTATTGAAGTGATTTACCCGTTTACATCTTATGCAATATTTTAGAGTAAAAAAAAACCTTTACATGATATTTATTGATCTAGAAAAAACTTACAATAAGGTATCAAAAGATATTTTTTGGAGAACAAAGAGAAATATCCCGTTGGCGTAGATAAATCTTATACGAGACATATACGATGGTGCAAAAATATGTGAAGATTCATGAAGGAATGACATACTCCTTTGAAGTTAATATTGAGTTATATTAATGACTTAACAAAATATATTTAATATGAAATACTTTGGTGTATGTTATTTGTATATGGTATTGTGGTAGTTGATGAGTCTAAGAAAAAGTTAATAAGTGGAACTATGGAGAGAAATATTAGAAAGTAACAGCTTTCAACGTAGTAGAACAAATATATAATATATTAAATATAATTTTTGATCATTTGGTTACTTAAGAGGATATAAAAATTCAAATTGTCACACATTATATTTATGACAATCAAAGTTTTAAATACTTAGGATTAGTTATTTAGAGTTATGAAAAAAATTAATGGAGATGTTACATATAAAATTAATGGAGGTTGGTTAAAACGTAGAAGGGCATTAGGTATTTTATGTGACATGAAGATACCATTAAAGTTGAAAGGTAAATATCATAGAGCAACAATTAGACTTGTTATGTTTTATAGTTACAAGTGTTGGACAACTAATCATCAACATGTATAAAAGATGTCTCTTACATAAATGAAGATATTGAGATATATGAGTGATCACATAAGGAAAGATCGTATACTCATTCTGTATATGATCTTTCCACCAATACAGGATAAAATGAAGGAAAATCGTTTAAGATAGTTTGAACACGTAGAAAAGTGATCAAAAGAAGTTTTATTAAGATGATATGAAAAATTAGATTATGAAAATGTTAAAAGAGAAAGAGAAGATTATAAAAGTGTTGAAAATAAATAATAAAGAATCATCTAGCTATTAACTGACTCGGTGAAAACAAAGAATGCATGTAGCCGATCCTATCTAGGATGAGAAAAGGCTTAATTGTTATTATAGTTAATATAGGCAGATCCGAAATTACTAGACATCCTTTTTCTCATAATGCTCATATTTACATAGTACAGACCATTCTCTCCTTTCTCCGTGTTCCCTCTCTCTCTCTCTCTCTCTCTCTCTCTCTCCCCTAATACGGAGAGTAAGACCATTCTCTCTTGTCTCCGTGTTAAGACCATTCTCTCTTGTCTCCGTGTTCCCTCTCTCCCTCTTTTCTAATACAGCAAGTAATCTGAATTCACATTATGCTGCCTCCCTCTCCTTCCTCCTCTCGACAAACACGTCTGACGTCTCCTTTATATCCTCACACAGAGATCCTCACACGTCTCTGTGAATGCGAGCGAAGGAGAAAGAAAAACTGAATTATATGAGGGGTGCCTTTATATGAGGACTTTGGTTATATAATTATGAGGTGCCCCTTTATATGGGGACTTTGGTTATATAATTATTGGCCTAGTAATTGCCTTTAGTATTGGCTGAGCTAAACATTGACGAGATCTTGTTCATGGAGTCCGTCCCACCCGAAACAAGTTTTTGGATCCACAACTGCCTTTTTGTATTCATATCCAAATTTCATTCCTTTGTCATTGGATGCGATAACCGTGTCTGGGTTGACGATCTGGTGGGCTCAACTCACTGAAGGGTTGGGTCAGAGTAAACTAACGTGCATAGTGGCCACATAATGACCCATTTAAATTATAGGTTATGACAAGTTGAGGCCATTATCTTCATCTCTTAATATGACCAGGATTTGAAGAGCATCAGCATTATGATTCGTGCAGGTCAATGGGTTCAACCAGCAGACGGGCCCATCATATAGACATGACAGGTTTGAAACTGGCTCGGTGGTTCCAACCAGAATCTAACCGGGGGCCACAAATTAGCTGGAACCAGAACCGGTCAGCCAGGGTCTACCAGGTTAAGTTCTGGTTCCGCCTTTCATAGAAAGAGAATCAATGGCTTCAAACCCCAAGTTTCATTATTTTTAAATAATTTCCAAGTTTCAATTTTTAATCGGTTTTTCAATTCCAGATGATTTTGAGACAAACCGGAATTGGCTGTTCTAAACCAGAATCTAAACCGAACTAGTCCCAATTCATTTCCGGTTACTGGTTCTAGGAAAACCGGAACTGGCTATGTCTAAGTCCACCATCGTCATGTGCAGGCAGCTAGGTTTTATTTTATCTAATTATTTTGATAACAAGGAATCTGTTTTAAGCTGTCAAGGCTTATTTATTTTGATAACAAGGGATATTTTTAGCTACGCTGGATACATTTAAATAAGGGATCTTGTGTAAGGCTTTAACTGGGGTGCGAAATGACGAGGTCCAGAAACAAAAAAAAGAAAGAAAGAAGAACAATAATAGTTGGATATCTTTTTTTTTGTGTTCAGTCCAGGAATGAGTACATCCAGTATGTATTTGGTTTTCAATAATACACAATGGTTCGGATTTAAAAGAGATCAAGCCTTAGGTAGACATAATTTAATGGGATCCATGTTTTGGATCCAAATCCAGCTCATTAGAATTTAATCGTGGTTCACTTCAAGTATGTGATTCAAGTTAAGTTCATAATGCTCTTGAAATTTGAATAAATCAACATGGAGGAAACTAAAATTTAAATAAATTTTGTTACTTTGCAACAATTGCAAATTTCACATTTTCAAACATAACTTCGAAATGTTGCATGTGTGAGATATTTAGAGTAAACATCTCACGCAATAAGACAAATAATATGAAATTAAAAAAATCAACTCTTTTTTAATTGATGAACTATCATCATTGTTTCTCGAATTCGAATACATTCACATAAATTCAGTTTTTATTTCAAATGAAATTGGGTTTTGAGTATCCCACTTTTTCTCCACGGGTTCCCGTGGGGAGCTAGAGGAGGGAGCCTTCATGGTCCCCGTCATTGGATGGGGATGGAGACTTTGATCTCTGTTTGGTTTCTTCAGTTGAACTAGCTATGTAATTGGAAATGTGCCTCAGCTGTCATATAAGCCACTCTTTGAAGGCTTCATAAACCTGAATCCCAACAAATGTTTATTTGGTTTTGTTAGTCATAAGCACGTTTCAAATAATTGTGGAACGTTTCAAAAATATTGGTCCGCAACTGCAATTACATTGAGATCAATCAAATCTCCTAGTTTTCACAAGGGAGGACACCGAAGCGGAATCCGTGTGGCGTGCATTCTATACTGAAGATTGTTGTTTTCTGCTCTACAAGAGCCTGCTTCTTTCACGCATTCACCATGAAATTCAATCACAAAATTCACGAATTCCTAACCTATCAGAGCATTCAGCATCAATCTTCTCTTAGAATTTATCTGGAGATTAAAAGCTTCCCTGCATCTGCTTTAACACAGCAAAGAAATTATGAAATGCCACGAGTTCCTTTTAACGAATCTCTACGTGTGTGTGAAGAATCACGAAAGAGGGATTGGTAACGTGTAAAAGATACATTTGCTGCCCTGACGAGAAACGAAATAGATGCACCAATCCATGGTCCTCAACCATGTAACTTATCTACACCTATAAAAGAAGACTTATTGCTATGATCCACAAGAGAGAGAGAGAGAGAGAGAGAGAGAGAGAGAGAGAGAGAGAGAGAGAGAGAGAGAACCAACAACAACATATCTCTTGGGAGCTACCCTTATTTTAAAAAGCATAAGTTTCAAATGAGCAAAATTTTACGAGGGGAGGTTCATAACATGAAGCAAACTTCTACACCCTAGATGAAAACATAAGAATACATCTACCTGCAGTTAGTAAGTGTAGCCCTTAACAAACATTCCCTTCTTGGCTTCGTCGCTCTCATCCTCGCTTGTGTAGAGACCACGCTGCGCCAGAGAGTTGGCTTTGGCACGTACCAAGAGAGCCTTTTGTGCTGCTTCGACATTCTCAGGACGGCCCTTCCATGTCTTTAAGACGGAATTCTGCAGGGCACGTGCATACGAGAACGAAACATGCCATGGGTTGGGGGATTGGTTCATCCCATTCAAATTAAGTGTGGCTTCAACCTCAGACTGACCGCCTGACAGGAACTGCATGCAATTTGCAGAACAAATAAATGATCCCCAAGCGATGAGTAGATGTTCATGGAAATATCATGACAAATCAAGTTTCGATACTAACTATCAATGCCAAAACCACAGGCAAGCTTCTCACGGTAAGTGGGTTAAGAGCTACATGAATATTCGCCATTGTGTCAAGCTGGTGTCGTATTAGCGTTTAAGTTCAGAAAAGCACAACAATGTCTTATGGATTCTTTTCAACTCTTTCAGCCACTCATATGCTTCTTTTGCAACATTCATCATCTTCTCAAGAGAATTCCTTTACTGCTACTGTAAATATCCAAATCACCTCAACCGGGTCTCTCTAACTTTTATCTTTTTATTGGTGCCATACAATTGTGAAACCGCTCTTCTTTAACATTTTTATTTCTACCACTAAAATTTTCTACATATGTCCAAAAATTCGATGGAATAAAGCGTGACTAGACTTGCTCCTTTAGTATAGGTGTTCAACGCTGCAACTGGAAAAGGATTCTCCAAAAAAAAAGAATCACTTGATTTGATGCCAAGAGTAACATACCATGATTCCCGGCACTGCTGGAGGAACTCTCCTGTTCAGCATCTTTAGAGTGTACTTGGCGATTGTTTCTGGTGATGCCTTCTCTTTATGTTCAGCACCAGGGGTAACCATGCTAGGCTTCAAGAGAATTCCTTCAAGTACCACATTGTTCTGAGCCAAGTAATAGAAAACCTCAGCCCAGACATGCTCTGCCACTTCAAGAGTTCTGTCAATGGAGTGATCACCATCAAGAAGGATTTCTGGTTCCACAATCGGCACAAGACCGTTTTCCTGTAAATGCATTCATTTGGTAAAAAATGAACCGCCTATTACTTCTAAATTAAATAAAAAAGGATTGACGGGCATCAATATGCTCAAGAAAGTGTGAACTTGTTGCACGTATCTGGTGCTGTGTAAAACATGTAATGCAGAATCTCAGCTCCTGTGGTCGTTGCATCACGCAACAAATTGACCAAAGTGACTTGATATGCGTTAGTCAACACATGCAGAACTACAAGAGGACAAAATTTTATGTGGAGTACCTGAGAAATAGCGGCATAACGGGCAAGTCCCCATGCTGCCTCTTTAACAGCCAATGCTGAGGGACCACAAGGAATGCTAACTACTGTACGCCTGTAAATATGAAACCCATACATAATCTAGAATATTTTGGATAAAGACGTGATACACAGGCATCCTTGAAGAATAGATAACAAGTACTACAACAACAACAACGATGACTAAGCCTTTTCCCATACTTGATGGGGCTGAAAGGAAATAAAATGAGAAGCATGATAATCAAATCATTCTGATGAAATTTTCTTAATAAATAAAAGAGTAGAGTGTGCGGCTAATCTCACCATTTTGCAAAACGAGCTCCCTGCTTGTAGTATTCTGCGGATCTTGAAGCCAAGCCATCTAAACCTTGGCACCACGACTCATTGTTGGATCCTGGCAGAGGAACCAAACCCTTGAAAAAGTTGGAAAAGAAAACAAAACTTATTAATCACAGATGATTTGCTGGCAGCATCTTTCACAGTCCAGTTAAAAAGTAGCCAGTTGCTAGCAATATAACCGAAAGTACCTTGTCAACTTTAATTCCTGGTACTATCTTCTCCTCCCGTAAGCAATCCACGAACCTCTTTCCATCTGTGGTTGATTGGTATAAGGTCTCCTCAAAAAGAATGGCACCAGAAATATATTCACCAAGACCAGGAGTTGTAAGTAGCAACTGTCTATAAGCCTGGCGGTTGGTTTCAGTGTTCTCCAGACCAATTGAAGCAAGTCGTTTCCCACAAGTTGCATTAGACTCATCTATAGCAAGAATACCACGTCCAGGGGAGGCAACTGTTTTCTACATTATCACATAGAGGAAGTAAGAGAACGTTCAATGGAGAAGGAAAATTTCACCAACAGAACATCAGGATGAAAAGGCGAGTCTCAGGTTCTGAAGACTCTGGCATTATTGGGACTGCCATGTGAGCTCCATAAGTCTCAGCTAACAAAAGAGCTAATTAAGGCAATCTCTACACACTAATAACCAACCAGAGGGTAATTTTTTATTTTCTGATATTGGAAATTTTGGAAATTGTGCCATATTTCAGTGGAATTCCATGGTATAAATTGAATGTGATTACATGCAATATGTGAAGGATATAACTGAAAGCTAATGTCAACCTCCCAACAATGTGATTTTTTAAAATTCTGATCTAGCTTAGTACCATGCATGGACAAATGAAACCCGAGTAAAGCTGAAAAACAAAATGAAATTCGCGTGGGTAATAAGGACAGAGCTACACATTCCTTATTATCATATCGTCACGCGTAATCAATGCACAACTGAGAGTAGAGTAGCTTCAAGAAGATGTTCGATCCATAAATCAAGAGAAAAATGGACACGGAGAGGGAAGACGGTAATTGACAATCATGGGCGAGTAGAATAAGAAATGTTGAGATGTACAGGCAGAAACCGAGATTTCAAATCAGGGTTATGTTGGACCAATAGAACATGAATACAGTTCTACAAGTCCAAAGAAGACATTAAAATTATAAGAATAAAAGACTTATCTCCGCAATAACAAGTTGGTAAACCAACACAAGTAGGAAAAAGCAAATTAAATACACGCATAAGAAAAGAAAACCTGAATCCTGAAATGCTCTCAAATTTCATGAACGAACCGAAAAACCTTTAGGAGAAGACATCGCAATTTACATAATGGATCTTGAAATCTCCTCAGAAACTCAAAATAACAGAAATCTACACGAAGAAAAAGCCAGGAGTTTGAGAAGCCAAAGACGAGACCAAACCCAATCAAGCTTTCTTTCTCCGATTTTGAAAATTCAATCCTAAAAAGAACAAAAAAAGATCTCACTAAACATCGAAGAAGGGGGAGAACGGTCACAATCACGTTGGAATAAGGCGGATCAAAAATTAGGAAACGAAAAGCTCGAACTTTCCAAAGAGTAACAGAAATCATGAACCGGATCAACGGTGCCTACTGCCATGGAGACAACATCACTGCATCTTTATAAAGCTAACAATTCATGATTCAAGAACGTCTAGATCGAGAGAGAGGCGCTCACAGCGGTCTTGATAAGCTCGTCCGCGTAGGATCCAGACGCCCTAAAGGAGGCAGAGAGACGTGGATTCGGCCGCAAGGTCACTGCCGGCCGGCTGATCTGCCGCCGTCCCAACCATTGCGAGGAAGATGAGTTGAGGCTTCCCAGAGAAGACGAAGCCGCCGCCACCGCCATCTCCTCACCAAATTGTAGTCGTCGTTGTCTCTCTCTCTCTCTCTGGAAAGTGAGTAATGGTGGTGGAGTGTCCTGTGATTGCTCCTTTTATAAAGGTCGTCTTTCCCAGAAAATAAGGACTGCCCTCCAACGTTAGATTTGACATTTTTCTTTATATTATAGCTTTCGGTCAAGTCTAAGAAACGGTCGACTGAAACGTGGTAAAACTACAGAAGCTTTTCTTAGAAACACCTTCCGGAAAAGGCCGCCGATTGTTAACCGCTCTAGACTTGACTTGAGTGTGCACGTCGGTTTCGCATCGACTTTCTCCCCCCGTTGGAGAGTTGAGGGAGACCGAGAGACGCTCACATGCAATAGATGGAAGATTTGAAAGCAATAATGCACACGAGGTCACCTAACTAACAAGGACAATGTGTATCCTGAAGAACACGTTCAAGCCTAAACGATTTTTCACCGGAAACTTCTGATTCTTTTCCCTAAATGACGCATTACCCAAGGATTCTGTTGACGTGTTGAAATTTTGTTATTGAATTGATACTGAGGTGATTTAGCATTTACTCTTATCCTATTTCTCTCGTTGTTGGTGGGTGGAAGAAGAGAGAGAAAGAGATAGGGGGGGAGGGATACCTAACCAGCAGTCAGCACAGGGATAACAACATATTGGACCCACGTATCTTTTTCCTGGTCTCAAAACCTGACCCGATCTAGTGTTGAATGCGAATCCCATTGGACAGGGTCGGATCCCTCGGGATCTAATGCCAGTTTGGTCTACTTCTTGGATGAATATAATTTGACAAAGGGCATACATATATCGGCATACCTCTTCACTAGGAGTCGACTTAACTAGAAAACCATCAAATTAAAGGTCGCAAATCGTGTATTAGATCCGCATTACCATTATCCAACTGTATTTGGGTTGAATCCAGATATAACAAGACCAATGTTGGATTCCGGATCCATCAAGATCTATATACTAGCTTTGTCTACTCCCATCCTACAAAGAGGATATACCATATCAATATCCTATTTATAGCAATGTAGCTATTTTCAAAATATGAGATACTTTAGCATTTATTATAATTAGAATCATTTTTTATGACAACCAAATCATTAAAATGGATCTGGACCTTCGATTGGGCAACAGAACCATCTAACTTTCAACCAGGTATGTTGCATGGTAAGCTGAAACGGTCTCAACTTATAGTCATGGGTAGGTGCGCCACCAAAGAAAAGAAGGAAAGGTGGATAACACCAGAAGTAAAAACACTAACATCAAACCGAACGACACTCATCTACCCAATCAATCACGAAAGCCCTTTAAAAGGAAGAAAAACGAAAAACCCACCTTGGCAACCGTCGTTTCGATGCGCTCGTGCTTCACCAACTGCGAAACCATCGTCCTGGACTCGGAGAATCGAGAATCCATGAGAGAGGGCAGCTATCATAATTGCACTATTCTCTCTGATAACGGGAAAATTAACTACATATCCATCGAATCTAATCAAGTGAACAAGAAGAGAAACAAAAAAAAGTGTTCTGAGTAAAACACCTAAGCATGGACATTCGGTGGGCCGTGCGACGGCCGAGCTTGCGGAACTTGGTCATGGCGGAAAGAGCGGAAGAAGAAGGGAGATCGAAAGTATCACCAATCTCGAAAGAGATCGACGTTCATATGCTCTTCTTCTTCCTTCTAGCTCTCACTCAGCAGAGCCTTTTACTCGATTGATTCGGGGCCGCCGTTCTGCCAAATGGTGGCGATGGTACGTCAGCAAATGCTTCGGGTGGCGCATTGGCCTAGCTCGTGTTTTGTCTGGGTCTGTGAGAGAGTGTTTGATTCGTGGTGCCCGGACCAGAACTGTAGGACTAAATTCATATGGGTGAGAAACCGTGGTGCCGGGACCTAGGTACTATACTGTAGAACCATGTTTCTATATTTGATCCGCCAGTACTAGAACTGTAGACCTTGGTACACCATCAAATGATTCGCGTATAGTGCATTGCTCTAGGTCTTTAAGGGTGTGTTTTGGCCTGGGTCTGTAAGGGAGTGTTTGATTCATAGCGAAAGTTTTTCTTAGAACCTTGTATTAAACAAACCCTAAACGTTTGAACCCAGAAAAAGCCAGATTAAGCCAGATTTAATAATTTTCTTTTTACTTTCTTGTAATTTTTTAATTCGCAGGCTGGTTTACTTTTTAGGCAGATATGCACGCCCTTGAGTTTTGAATTGGTGACCTCCAAGACGGTTCTTGAGAGTTCAACTCCTAGCCAAGAGTGCTATGGCTCATTGTGCTTCATAAAGAAAATCTAATCGGGTTGTTTGAATGAAAATCCATCTAGATTTTGGGATTTTCTTATTAGCTGAGTATCTCTTTTTTTTAATTACTGGGAGGCCTAAATCAGGTATGCACACCTCGAGTGTTGAACTCATGACTTGCTACTTGTAAGTCAAGGTACCATGTGAGAACCCAGCAATCGTTACTCCGCTAATTTTTCATGAGAACGAGCTGAGCTAGCTGCTAGCTCGAACAACCTATGTTGAAACAACGTTAGATACATTTTTGTAAGTATCTCTACGGGAAAGCGACTTGGCAAAGTGAATGAATTCCAAAAGGGAAGAGCATTCTTGAGGAATTCTAGAATCTAATGGTAAATCATCTAACTCATATTTCTATGAAACGCTACTTTATACAATATGAATAATTTAAAAGTTTAGGTTAATACCGAAAATTTGAGAAGGATACGTGGCGAATACTCAAAACTCGAGACAAAAAACGCATGGCAAAAGTCTCCAGCGATCTCAACGGACAGGACAAAAAGCTTGGGCTGACGACAACAGTTTGAATATCGTTCAAATACATTAGTTGATGTATTATTCCCTCAACTGCAGTTTTGATCTCATTAAAAGAAACCGCATCATCTCCACCAAGAGTGGTAGCTCATCGGCGGGGTGCTCTAGTGCCGTTGCTGCTGGTGGGGAGTTCAATTCTCAGAGGGTGTGTGAATTCAGTTTTGAGACTAGATACAAGTTTAGGAAATGCTCTAACAGCAGAGATCTTTCAACAAAAGCAGAGCAGTGTCTAAATAAAGAAATTCCCATTTGATTCGTAGCCTGCAAATAAGTTGGAAATGCTATAATCATTTTATCCTTCACAATGTCTAACTTGGAGTTTCAGGTACTATCAAGCATAATTTATCTTGAGGAATTTTAGAATCTAATGGTGCTGCTGCAACAAAGCAATCAAATTACTAATATTTTTGTCACAGATGCTACTTTATTCAATACCATAATCAATGAAAAGTTAGAATTCTTCGAAGACATCAGGTGATGCATTGTTCTTCTCAACCTTGTATTCGACCCTCAATCAACATCTGAGGATCATGAATTCAATTCTGAAACTGTACACCAGTTGGAGATAGTAGAAACCTTTCAAGAAAAGCACATGCAGCATCTAACTAGAGAAATTTCGATTCAATTCTGAGACTTGACACAAGTTGCAGCAATCCTTCAGGACTAAATTCGAGTTTTCAGATCCTATCAAGCATCATTTATCTTTAAGAATTTTATAATCCATGTCTTTCAAAATCTTAGAATCAATTTGTAAATAACCAAACTCATAATTTTAGGACATTCTTCTTTATACAACAGTGTCATCTGGTAGGCAGATCCTTGCCAGACAGTGGCGGATCTACACTGAGGCGAGGTGGGGCGGCCATTCTACTTGAAATTGAGACAACAAAAATGTTACAGGGGTTGATTGAATCTATGGCCACTATACATAGTTCACACCACGTCAATTGGTCAAGTAGGCAGTTCGTCCCACCCCACAAGAATTTTTAGATCCACCACCACTGCTACCAGATGTCTGATTGCTGTGATTGATAGAACATCTCTTATTTTCATTGCTCTCAATCACAGCATTCAGCCATCAAAAGAAGGGGCAACATCCAAGAAATACAAACTCAATTCTGAAACTGTACAGCAGTAAGAGATTCTCAAATAGTACAAATCTTTCAACAAAAGCACAGGAAGTATCTACCCAAAGAAATACTGCTTTCACTCCAAGACTTTACAGAAGCTGATGTGCTATAATTTGATCTAGCAGAGTGATTAAGTCCAAGTTTCATGTCCTATTAATCATTATCATGATCAATTTCAAAATCAAATAGCAAATCACCATATCAAGGTATCTACTTCTCTCTCTTTCTCTCCTTGTGTGTGTGTGTCTGAACACATGCATTCGAAGGACTGACCATGGGGACCACCATTGATGAAATCACATTCAAAAAGTGCCGAGGTTACTGATCATTCTTTTAACTTGCAATAATACCATTCTTTAGCTGCCGAGGAAAAAAACTTGAAGTTTTTGACTTGCACTTGGTCAACAATTTTGATAAGAGTATTGATGCAGCACATCTAGCAAGAGCCACATGTAAGACGGACTAAAACCAAGCTTAACCCTTTCCTTAAAGTAAGTGGGATCAGTTACATGAATTCTTAATCACCATCTTGTTCATTTTTAAATCATATTCGTTTAGTTCTAGTACGAAACAACAAAATCTTCTAAATACCTTTTACACATTCCTTGCCTTCTTTTACACAATCGAGACAAACCCACAACATGAAATTGTTGAACACTAACACAAAAACCCAACACGAACACAATTGCCAAAGTTTGTGTTTGTATTCAACCAAAGTAGCACGAAAAAGACTGGATCATATTGGAATTGATATCTTTGACACAAAACGGTATTGCAACTCACGGAACGAACTGGAACACAAAAATGGCCACCCAAATCAAAATGAAGATTTTTTCCATGGGATATATAATTGTGTTTGGATTGGAGGGAATTTGAAGGAAGAAAACTCAAACCCCCTCCTGACTCAATTCCTTACCTTTTGGATTTACATAATGAGAGCCTGGATTATCAGCCCATCGAGTTCTCTGATTGGATGCGACGAAAACCAGATAAGAAGGTCCCTATTTTAGTTAATGTCCACCGAAATAACATGACAAAAAATGGGGTCGTGTTTGGGTTGGCCTGTTTCTGACAAGAAGATGAAATGATACAATATAAACATGACCAGAACACGAAATTACTGACAATGTAACACACAACACATCATGCAAAGTCTCGCCCATATTCACCCAAAACTACACAGAAGAACTTGTCTCGATCGAACTGTTTTTGCCACAAAAACAAAACTACAAGATATAAGACAAAGGAAGGCCATCATGCTAAAAGTGAGGAATTTTCGTTGGGATATTGTTGACACTGAAAACAGTAATTGTATGAGATCCATAAACCAGGAATTTGAGGAACTTAAAAAACAATAAAAATAATGGTAAAATGATATAAATATGCTCATGATTAGCCAATGGTCAATCCATTAAAGTGTTGGTGTGCGATGGAGAAATTAAAGTAGAGAAAAGCCTTCAAATCAAGACAAAAAAGTTCTTCAACAATCATCTCTGCCACTCTATACAAGAAAGGCCAAAAGAGCATTGAGATATACAAGAATCAACAATCCTTCTTCAGTTTTAGTTGTATACGTTTTCCTTTGGCTAATATTATAATTTCTTGTAATGGCTCTTGTTTTTTAATAAGATTACCTTTTTCTCTCGACACTAATTTCCTTATTCATGACATCCCGATTGAGGTCTCTACCTGTCGAGATCCACACCGATTATCTTATCATTCTTGATTTTCTTTTACTGAAATACACCTCACGAATTTCCAAGATACCGAATTGCCTAAGTCATGTCTCAATCTTTCAAAGAACAGAAATCAATATTCTCTAACACGCTCTACATTAGCCGGGATGCCATTTGAATTAAGTTGTTCCCACAATGAATAGTTTGATTCCTACAGAAATCACATCCTTGCATGTAGTTCTGCACTAATCATGGAGCTCTGCACTAACAGTCTTTCTAACCGCAATTTCTTGGTATGATCGCCCGCTTTGTCTCATTGATTGCTCAACCAATCGCCATATTAAAACATGGAGTGATGCTAGTGGCACGCACAACTGAGATCTGGTGGTATCCGGAAGATTTCTCTAAAGTATGAAGGCATAAGTTAAATGCTGATATGACATAAGATGGACCCAAAATATATTAAAAATGCAATGACTAGCTTTCAATTCCTAAAAGAAGCTTCATGCTACCATACGTAGCTTCCCTTCCACACCCAAAACATGCCAGATGAAGAAGAAACAAAGACGGAAACTTGTTTCTTGTAGAAATCGACTGATTATTTAAAACAAAAATTCTAACTTAAAAAATGTTTAGAGCTATGTAAAAAACATTTCCTGGAATTTTGTGAGCAGTTAATACTTAATTAATGAATAATAACTATTGAGAACGGAGATTTTTCTAATTTATCAATTATATAAAATGACATATCATATATACAATGAATTGCTGCGTCCTCGCACCAATGATTTTTAAGACACCCACCTTCTCACTCGCAGGGGTCTTCATGCTTAATGCCTCAGCTCGATCTCGCACGACCAAAGCTACTGCAGTGGAAGTATATCTGTTTGTGCAGCTACCAAAATGATAAACCAAATATCATTCGGATTCTCCAAAGCTTTCGAGTTCAGATCAAATTCACAGGTAGAAGAATACATTTTTCCCTAAAAACAACAATCGTCAACCAGTAACTGGTGCAACATCGTGATGATGATGCATGGGACAATCACAACCATGATGATGATGCACCATGGTGATAATGATGTTGATGAATAATGATGAAACTAAGGGAACCATGCCAGAAGTTCCCGAGAGACCAGCCTTTCCTTGCGTATAAATCTCTCCTCTTCCACCAATGGCGCTCTACAGAGGGGGCAATTCAACTTTAGCAAACCAAACCAGCCATCCAAGCAGGATCCGTGAAAAACGTGACTGCAACCCAATTTTCTCACTTCTCCTCCCTTAATCCTGCACAAGCAGATCGCACATTCCCTCTCCTCCCCACAGTCTCTCTCTCTACAAAGACCATTTACAAAGATTGGATTTTTCTCCAATTCCTCTGACAAGGTCACGATACTAGCCAGACCATGACCCAGATTTTCATTCCCGTAGTCATGCATTTGGGTGTTGACCAGATGAAGGAAGGGAAGTGATTGCAGGAAGTGAAAGAGAAGGATTCTCAGATATGATACCCAATTTGCTGCTGTAACAACAAGAAATATAGGGAACCAATCAGATGAAACGTTGCTAAGACCACCACAAATCCCCATTCTCACTTCTCTCTCTCGATGTAGAAAGTTTGGTTGGTATATTTGATTCTGGGGGAGACTTGGACCGATATTTATAAGGAGGGAAGCCTCTCTTGGGGTGACGTCTGAATGCAGAAGAGACAATGTCCCACATAGTTTCTGAGAAAATGGGATTTCATTTGTGTAGGAGAAAAAACTCTGGGGAGTTGGGCAGTCTCTTTCTCTCTCTCTCCAAAAGATGTCACTGTTGGGAGAGGTCTATTGTTGATCATGCAGTATAACTTCTAACTTATTAAAATAATATTATTGCTTCTAATTGGTATTTCATTTTGTGTTTTTCAGCTGGTCGAGGGCACACCTGAGGCCATAATATATTAAATTGGAATTTTGCGGGCTTCCTAAGTTTTAAGTGGATTGTTTTTGAGTCAACCATTTCTGCGCTTAATTTACTACGAAGGCGGACAATTTTAAATTTGTTTGATAAGCTATACCCTTTCCCAAAAAGTACGCAGTCATCGCATAATGTGAGATATTTTAAATTATTAACATGAGAAAGCTTGTTTCCGATGAGTATAGACACTTGAATATATAGAGAGAGTATATATTAACACCAGAATATATGTAGAGAGTATATATTAGCATACATCTCAACCATCAATTTTGCGTAATTGATATGGATGATTGAAATTTGAATTAAAAAATATATATATAATTTTGAGTCATTGATATGGATGGTTGGAATTTGAATTAAAAATAAAAATACACTTTTGAAAGTGTACTTTATTCATTTATATACATGTATAAATTTTTTGCTTTTAAATTAAAATGGATTGAGATTTGTTTAGATTTGTTAACATTTAAGTGTATATGTATATTGGGTTTTTCTTGCATAACCTTTCCAATAGTAGAGTCCAGGTTTGAACGCCGAGGGTCCGAGATGACGTAGGATGACTGCATCTTGATCTGATGAAAGATCTGCTTCATGGCTGTGAAGTAGGTTGGATCCGGATCCCCGCATCTTTCTTTCTGATGCCGATCCAGATCCAAGCTGCTTATATAAATGCTCATCGCACTATATCATATGCTATCACATCGTACAGCATTTTAAACTTTCTCTTTAATGCGTATTAAAAATAAACTTCTAATTTAATATAGGGTTAAGTACACACCTCAGGAGGATAACTTTGATTAATTCTGGTGTAGATTAACATTAATTAATTATTACTTCAATTAGACATATAATTAACCAATCAATTTTAGCCTTAATACAATCATATTTGTTTAATTAATAAAAGGATCCGCATGGTTTGCATTATCCTAGACCAAGATTGAAAATTAATGCGTGGTTCCCCTTTATCTTGTCAAGCAAGACACACGAACCAGTTTCATTCTTTTTCTGTTACAAAGGGAGGCATAAGCCTAACACAATAGACATGTCCAGTTCCGGTTAGCCAGAAACCTGAAACCATAATCGAACCCGCTCGGGATTAGTTCTGGTTTGAATCCAGAACCAGTAATTTTATTAAAAAATATAAACATTATAAGAAAAACTTAAAAAAATATCGAAACCAACGGTTTGAAACTGATGATTCCAGTTTTATAAAAGGTGAAACCGAAGTCGAACCGGGTGGTCTCCAGTTCCAGATTTACCAGTTCCGAGTTCAGCCGGTTCCTAACCCCGTTCAATTCCAGTTGAAACTATCAAGCAAGTTAGGAACCGACCATGTCTATAACACATAATTAAACTCGCTACCATTAATTTTCTAAATCTTAGGTGGTGTAGACTAGACATGACCGGTTCCAAACCAAATCACCGGTTCCGATTTACCTGGAACAGTATCCAAATCGGCTCAGGTAAAGAATTGGTTTTAATTTTCTAAATCTTAGGTGGTAGAGAATTGCGGTTCCAGAACCACCAGTTCTGAGCCAGTTCCAGTTTGAGTACGGAATTGGTTGGAACTTGAAAAAAATTGAACTTTTACAGTAAAATAAGAAAAAACCCGACATTTTGGAATATCGAATTGCTAATACAACACTGTATGATTCTAGTCCGATCCATTTGGGCCAGTCTCAAAACCTTAGCTTGGATCGTATCAGATCCAATCGACCTGGTTGGCCATGAGCAACACATGGATGATTCCATTGACGAATAAAAGGATCCTCATGATTTTGCGTTATCCACACTCTCACATGGCCTAAAATCATAAGTTTAAAAGCTTCATGACCTACAAAATTTGGTATTATATGTATCCTATATCTAATATACATTCTATATGTATATATTATGTAAAACATACATTTTTATAAATGTAATACATATAATATACGTATATACATTTCAGAGAGGGTCTGGGTTAACCAGGACTTGACGTGGTCTTTTGTTGGGTCACTTTTGAATAGCCCAGATGTAACCTGTCAAACCCCAGACCTAGACAGGTTTTTCTTGTCGGGTCCAAAAAATTAAGACCCTTGTTTACTGTGGTAGCCGAATCTTCACGGAAATACAAGATCGATATCTGGATTTAAAGCACTTGAGATCCCAAATCTGGATTTTATTTCCAGTCTAATGGAGGTTTTTAGTCAAATGCACCCTTATCTCCAGCTAGAGGTGGCCGGTTCGCGGACGGGTTGATCTAGACCCGAACTTTTACTGGGACCTTAACAGAGGAATCAATAATTGGATCCGAAACTGAACCAGAACGGGACACCCACTATTCAGTTCTGGTTCCACCTATCGGGGAATCGAACTGGAACCGGAAGAAGGAGCTAGAGGTCTAGAGAAGGTATTCCCAAGTTCTTTTCTTGGGTTTCGGATTTAAATCTCACGTTTGTTTTATGAAACACCTAATGCGTTGAACCGAGATTCGTCAAAAGCCAGATTTTCCGAAATCCAGGATTCGGCCTTTTAATTTCGGTCACAGACGTCCAGATAGAGCCTTAATGATGATGCTGTGCAGTTGTAAAAGAACAAAATCATTAAGCATACTCGAAGTTGCCCTAGCAGAGAGAAGCTGTGCTTCAGCTTATCTTGAATTTGCTGGTTGTTGGTAGTAGTTTACATGCATATTTGGAAACCGCCGGAAATAGTTATCAGTAACAGTTTTCGATCATTTTTCAGACTCAAAATTGAGACTTAAAACCACAAAAAATGGTTATTACATTTCTGATGGTTTCTTACGTTCGGAATCGAGACTTAAAACTGTCAACAAAATTATTCAGCAGAGATTTATTCCGGTAGTCATTTTTATACTTCCGACGGTGAAACCTTCGAAATTGTTTTTCCATAGTTCGACTGTTTGAAGTGTCAGAATTGTTCTATGCCTAGAAATAAGCATAGTTTTGAAACTGGCCGATGTTTGGTATTTTTTTTGATTTTTGGGATTTTGAATGATGTGTTCGCCTCACCTCAACCATGAATAGGTCTGCTACAGGAGTGCAGGCGAATGGAGACAAGCTGCGATTCATGGGCCACAAGTTGAAGGTTATAAGTTCAATACTTGTGTACACGCATATCTGTAATCCGCATTAAATCACAATCGCATTTGCTGAGTACATCTTTGGAAAAACACTGACAATCATGATTGATCGTAATGATAAGATCATCGAGAAGATATAAATTAACCCCAACACGCGCTTGGCAGCAAGAAGTCCATCACATATAGATCGAAATGGACTCTGCTAATCATGAAATGGAAAGGAGAGGAGAATAAGGCAGCTTGCTGCTCATGCCCATTATTCAAACAACTAGCAGAACTACTGAAAAAGAGAATGGAGAAGGCAATGGAGTCGTTGATAGTCTCACCAATCTCTGCTTCGAACTCCCCCCTGAGAAAGCATGTGTGGAGCAAACCACTATCTGCAATATCGTTGAAACTATCGAATGATCGGATGAATATATATATCATTGCCTAGACGGAGCTGATTTCCGCTCTCTGTTAGTGGACCTCGGCCCCTTCTTTCACCTAAAGAATGCATCTACTGTTTGACCTCGGCGGCATTAACTAATAAGTTCAGGTTGCAGACCTTTCATCTAGATAGCTAGGTGCTATAAACTCAAGCTGATCAACGAATTGGGTCAATATAATGTAGTAAACGATCAAATTCTTTCAACCTAACAAGAAACTAAATATGCGAAAAGTTGCATTTGTAACTTGAAGACAACCACGAAACCAGAAATATCAATACCAAAGCATCAGCACAAGAATGGTGGTGGTTAACAAAAACCGCCACCGGTAGAGTTTTTGTTACTAGTATCCCTAGGCCAACCCCGGACTGGTTAGTGCAGTCCATGCTTCCGCCTGGAAGGAGGTAAACCATTCCCCGTTTCGTGAGAAACCCATCAGCCATCTTCCAATACAAACTATCCCCCACAACCGACGGTTTAGTTTCCATATTCACAGGCATCCAAGTAGAGCCTTAATGATGATGACTCTCTAGTTTTAAAAGAACGAACGACCAGGCATACTCAGAGTAACCCAAGCACAGACTATTGCTGCAGCTGATCTTCTGGAGTGAGGCCAGTGGCAGGCCTAGTTCTTTTCTTTTTTTCCCCGTCAGGCGAAGTTCGGCTTCGGGAACTTCAGCTGAGGCAGTCTATACGATTTTTCAAAAAATCTAGCCTTGTTGGATAGAATTTTTGGTTTTAGGGATTTCGGGTGAGGCCGCCTCATCTCACCCATGAGTAGGTCAGATCCACCACTGGGTATGCAAAATTCAGGTGGGTGAAATGCAGGTGAAGCAATCGATATAATTTATTTCAAAAATTGGTGACACAGCTGCTTCACCTCACCCATGAATATCTCCGCCACTAACGGCGATGTGTGCGTGTCTGCTCGCATGCATAATTTTCCCTGGAGACTGATCCCCTCAATTATCCAATTAGAAAGATTAGCATAAACAGCATCTGTGCATCTATCAGTACCAACATTTTTGTAAAATAAAAACAATCTAAATGAGTAAGAGCAAAAGGATATCAACACAACATTGCAGGTAGATATTAGGTTTAGCATATAAGGCAGCAATGTCATGTATACATAGACATTACCACATCATATATCAATATACGCGCAGAATACCGCTACTGGCTCCTTCTCCGGCATAGCATAGGCTGCCTAAAATGGTGGCGGACGGTGATGAAGCCAAGGTGGTGGCGGTGCAGAAGGATCAAACTGCCGAGCAAAGGGGAGTGGGGGAGGCGGTGGGGGAGGTGAAAAAGGACCAAAAATTGGTGGCAGAGGCGGTGGCGTTGCAACTGGAGGAGGAGGGCGTGGTGGCATGTATGGTCGGAGTACAAGTGGTGGTGGCGGTGGAGGCGGCGGCGGAGGGTGTCGATGATGATGATGGTGGTGAAACATTTTCTGAAACCTTCTTTCTTGTGCCTTGCCTATGTCACGAGAACTTTATAAAGAGCCTATAATAAATTCTTGGTTGCTTAGCATGTTTGCTTTAGCTCCATGTTTATCTCAACCTAACGCGAGATGATTGTTAAGTAACGACTTTGACAACCGATTCTCCAATCCGAAGACGCCACGTGTTTTAGATAGTCAACGCAGAACATTGGTTGGTAATTCCTGGTAGCGCAAAACCTGAACCGTAACCGAACCAGCTTCAAATCGGTTCTCGTTACAGTTTGAGTCCGAAATCGTTAAAATCGGTAATTTTATTAAATAATTTTTAAATTATAGAAAAAAAATGAAAGAGACTATCTTTTGACTGCCACTTATACTGGTGGCTGATTTGGACCCGGCCGAGCAAGTTGAATCCGATCTGAACTGCCCCTGAACTAAATTATAATTGGGAGTGCTGCAGTTTGGTTCTGATTCTGCCAATCGGAGAACCAATTCAGAACCAGAATCTCAACGAGATGTTTTTTTTCTTTCTCCATTTTAAAATCCTATTTGTTTCAGGAAATTTTAAAAACTTGATAACTCAGTAATCTAGAATCCTTTTAATTAGTGAAGCCAATAGCTCATGATTTTGGCTAGTGGTAAATTTTATAATTGTTTTTTCGTGAGGATAGAAAACTTTTAACCATAACAACCAAAAAGATTGGAACTCTTATTGCAGAAAATGCACACGCAGGCAAGGCCTTCATCCGTTATTGACAGAAGTAGACTAACATGGAGGAGGGCCGCTTGGTGGATCACTGGACATGGTGGCGGTGATGATGTTCATTAGGTGTACGCCCTGGAATTGGAAGCACGTGTGAGGGAAAAACTGGTGGTGGCGACACTGCAAGATCCTGAGCTGGGGTGAAGATGGTACTCTAGATGTGGTGGTGCTCCGAAAGACTCAGTGGCCACAGAAATCCGGGAGACGGCGGCAGTGCAGGAGGAGGATGGCGACCATTAATGGTTGATTAACAAAGAAAAAACCATTAGAACTAAGAAAGCAAAAGAAACTTAGATGACAAAGGAATTAAAGCAGCACGGGATGATAAAAGGTCTTCAACCGGCGTAGTTCATTCCCTTTAACAGTTCATGTTCACTGGTCAATAAAGGGAACTGATTGCTTCTTCTTGCTTTCCTCGTATGATTAAAACAGCCAGTCGGTCTTATCCTCCATGTTTTGGACCGCTCGATCTGCTGTCAAAACTTTAAGACTTGATATTTTCTTTCCTTTATCGTCCAGCTCTTCTATATCATTTGGCCCTGTGCTCAATGCACTTGATGGTCGGCTAAGTAGGCCCAACGCGTTTGATTCATGATCCATGTGTAGGCCCAATCTTCGACCTTTACTAATGTCAAGTTGTTTGAGCTCTAGTCGACAACTCCATGTCAATTAGGGGTCTTCATGGTTTGGTTTGGTTCGGTTCTAGTCTCAACTTCGAACCAATCTTCTACTAGGGGTTCCTGATATTTTGAGAACCAAACCAAACAGAAACATGATCGAAACCAAACCAAACCGACGGTTCCAGATTGGTTCAGTTCTAAACCATGGTTCTTTTTGTAATGCAACAAAAGAGCAAACAAAAAACTTTAATTTAATATCATGTGGTGACAAACTAATATTATATTAAAGTCATAAGAACAAATATTATACTTGATCTTAGCCAAAAGGCTATGAAATGTTTGTCTTATTCAATGCCGTGCAATGGTTTTATAGTGCTCAACTTCATCTCATTCATGGTTGATAGCCATCTTACACTTGGTTTGGTTCGGTTCTCACGGTTCAGCTCCAACACTAAACCATGAACGGTTCCGCTGATAAGTTTTTCTTTAGAACCAAACCGAACCAAACCAAACCGCCAATTTGGTTAGGTTCCAACGGATCCATAAACACCCTTAATGTTGAAGATCTGGTTGATTCCTTTTATTAATTAGAAATATATAGTTGTTAATTATATAGCTATTATATAATGTTATCTAAAAGAATAATCTATGTGAAGACATCTCCATCAAGAACAAGAACATGTATTCTCCTCCTCTCGTGTCCTACCCGGTCTCCTATGTCGTACCCGGTCTCGCACAAAAACCCAAACATCTCCTTAACGGACCGATAGTTAGGAATGAGAACAATGGCCCAACCTGAGAGGTCTCAACCCAACCCGATCTGAATGGACTGAGGAATACCAGTTTGACCGGGTTCGGGTTCACGTAAGGGGAATATCGGTCTTGGCCGATTATGGGGCGACCTGTACGCATACATGTAGACGTGTTCAGTTTTCAAACTGTTGAACCATATAATTTTGTAATTATTAAAATTTGATTTGCGAATGATGAGACTTTTAATAAAAGTTATTATTAATTTATAAACATTGGAATATATAAGAATCAACCTTACCCACGGGTAAGAAAGGACCCAACCTTGTACCTGTTAACCATGTACAGGGCAATAAATTGATATCCGGTATGGAGGCTGGGATTCATTGGCGGCTGGGATTCAGACGCATTATAATGGAACCCGATCTGCAAACCTTGCTCCGGCCACTAGCAACCGGCGATTGCTCCTACACAGGTCCGTCGTTCATCAGAATGATGCAAAACCTGCTCCAAGGGCCATGGTATGTGCGTCTCACTCATATAACATATTGATCAACACTACATTAAAACTAAAGCTCGCCTCCATTAACAGTTCGAAATAATCCTTATCCATACGATATGTTGATCAGCATATTACGTCAATCGTGATATGTGTGCGTGTAAACTGTCAGGTCACAAAGTCACAACCATTAACATATATTTTCCGTTCACGACGAAATCATGTAGTGTACAGATAATGGAGTAGTTCTCTTGGCTCTTAATCGAAAATGAACAAAAACAATATGCTAAACCGAAAACGAACAGTTTCTCTTGGAAGACGTTGGATCACCATCGTTGATCAAGTTACTAACCTGTCAAAGCAAGTAGATGCAACAGATCATCAAATTCTCTGACATATCAAAGGTGAGATTCAAGAAAAAGAAATAGAAATATAGCATAGAAATGAAGGAAAGAACAAAAGTTAAGTGGAGGGAAGGACACAAGAGGTAATGACAGAAGGTACAGAGCACGAATGCATAAAAGTGCAGATCTCCAAGTTGCACTTCAACATCTGTGCTCTCTATCTTCTGTCAACAACACAAAAATCCTCTCCCTCCTCTCACCACTTCCCCACAGCCTGCATGCACCATCTTCCCTTTCTTTGCCAATAGGAGACATTTAAACCATCTAAAGCAAACCCTGCACTTCATTTCCTCACAAAGATCAGGATGAGATGGGAAAGGTCTAGAGAGAGAAAGAAGTTTCCGTCTTCCTCACATTTCCCATTTGGGTTATCTCTCTCTTAATAGGATGAGTACCACAGGCATGATTTGAGGGCTATTTATAGGAGGAGAACCTGCACAAAGTTCCAGTTTTTGACACTCGGTTCAGCCTATGGGAAGATGCCAGAGAAGCAAAACCGGTTCCATTTATTGCCAGGAAGCATGGAAACTCTCAGTGCCAACCTAAATAATGAAGCTGCCTATTAAAAAAATACAGTGGAAAAACAAGAACTTCCCCCCCACGTCAATTTCCAAAGAAAAAATGACCACATTCGAATCAATTGTCACTCAGGCGTTCCACTAATATAAGTCTAGTTACATTCCTGGGACTCTCTTTCTCTCTCTCTCTCTCTCTCTCTCTCTCTAACACCACCTAATAAAAAGAATTCTCTTTTTTAACAAGGACGAGGCCAAAGCCAAATGCACACGGACTCGTGTCCTTCAACTTGTGAGTTAAGGCAAAAAAAGAAAAGAAAGGAAAATAAAAGAAAAGTAAGATCACATTTTATTGCATTCTTTCAACATTGTAGACGTTTTCTTCCTACGTGTTATGCGTTTTCTTCCTAGGTATTATGCAAACATAAAGAAAGGTTTTTACAGTGAGCAGTACCTGATTACAATGGCGAATATAAAAACTTTTTTAGAAACACACTTGTATTTCACGTAAAATACACTTTTATTTTACATATATAAAGTATTAGTATTTTTTTATATATAGTGACGTTCTTAAAAAAAATTAAATTTTAAGTGAAGTGCATGTCGCTTTGTGCTAAAATTGTCCGCAACTGCCTTAATTAATACGTCAAATGAGAGGGGAAAAAGATAAAAGGAACCATGGAAGCCAGCAGAGGTTCAAATCTTATCTCAGGAGAAACGGTCAACATATGCTGCATGCTACAGAGTTTACTTTTTCTTATTTTTCTTGTTGGGGGAATGCGTTTTGATTGACAGGTATATGATAGAGAAAATGGTGGAAAAAAAGTAAGTAGAAAATGATGCCATATACGTGTCTATACCCCAATAGTGGATATTATGCACCTTTTTTTTCTCTTTCTGTTGACTTCCTTTCAAACCCCAAATGATCTGTCCAGCACCCTTCTGTCATTATTCTTTTATAGCACATATTCATATTCTTCATTTCTCTCTCTTTACAATAATATGAGCTTCTGCTTTTAATGTGCACATCGCCTTCCTCCAATTGAAGTTTTTGGAGCTTTGCCGATTTGGGAAAGTCACATCTTTCCCAGTGTGGCCACCAAATCCGGGCTACGTCAACTTTGAGTGGGTTATCTTCCAGCCGCAAAGTATCTTACTTTCTCCATCTTCTTTTTGAATGCTTTTAGCAAGAAAGAACATCTACACAGCAGGCCTGTTTTACTCGTTCTAGTAAGATTAGACTTCTCGATTTAGTGTAAATGACGTTTAGGAGCGGATACATGCACGCGTCATCTCCGAGAGGTGTCGTTGCTGCCGGTGGAGAGTTCGGTTCTTAAAGGGTGCATGTGTGGGGTGTGTGTTAGGCTTCGGTCTCCTCTTCTGACAAAGGAAGAAGAAGAGGAAACATATAACTTGGCATGTAGAGGTAAATAAGAAACATATGAAGTCTAGAGAAAATATTTATGGCGATGCCTCCATCTTGACAGTGGTAACTGCTAGTGGTTAACACACACACACACACACACACACACACACATATATATATATATATATGCGTGTGTATGTATGTTTGCTTTTCGTGGTAATGGTTTGGTAAATATATGTGCTGGAAACAAAAGGGTGGCATACTTAGCTTTGAAATTCTATGGTTTGCTCATGAAAAGTTTTATTCGATTATACCTGATTGTGGCCATCGGAGACCCTTGTTTTTAGTTGCCACCTTTTATTTGCATCTACAATTTGCATACGATAAAAATAATTTTGCTGATGAATTCAATCATTTTTAGGGAATACGATGAAAAAATAGTAATCGTATCTTTTTTTTTATGGTGCACTAAGCTATTATGATTAAGATCTTAAACTTGTTTGTCACACAAGTACATGTGGGATCTTAAATTTGGGTATTAAAATACTTTCTAAAAACTTGGAGCCCCAACATTTGGCCTAAGGTAGCCACATTACTTGCCTTACCTTTGAGCCAAGGGCAGGCTTGGCGGCAGGAAAGAGCCCCCCCCCGCCACCCACACCCATATATATATATATATATATATATATATATATATATATATATATATATATATATATATATATATATATACACACACACACACACACACACACAGAAATTAGTCCATGAACACATCAATCTCTAATCTTCTTAAAGATCTCAATGCACCTGCAAAAAGTATAAGTTACTTTTTTTCTTTTGAATTTACACCAATGGTTCAAATTCTTGAAAATGTTTAATCATCATCTCTCTATATATAAGAAAACCGGATCATATGCACCTTTGACAAGCCTACTCATTGCTATTCAGTAGCATGCTTGTAATTATATTTTTTAAGGGTATTCAAAAAAGAATAAAGAACAATATTAATACACTCATGCCCCAAAAGGCAATGCTCATACACATATATACATATATGTGTATTTTGCTTTTAGTAACAATAGTTTGGTAAGTATTTTCATTGAGGAACAAAACAAGGTGAAGATGACTCCAAAAACGTAGATTGGAAAAATAAAACATGATCTTGCTTTTATATGGAGTTAAATACTAATATGTAACACGGTCAAGTACAATTGTGGTGAAGAAACCATATAAGAGAACCTGAATGGATGTGTGTTGTCTAGAATGCTTAGTTTTGGTTTTGCATACAATCAAGTGGGCAAAAAGAAAAATGCTAAATTCACTTGTGTCACATCTTTGAGAACTTGATACACTTAGTGCATTGTAAAGAAGAAAAGATTACTATTTCTTCATAGTGTTCTTTTAAAAGGGATAAATTCATGAGCAAACTATTGTTTGTATTATATGTTAATTGTAGATGCAATGAAAATGTGATAACTTAAAGCAAGAGGACAATGTTTGGTCTTCAATAGCCATAATCAGGTGCAATCGAATAAAATCAAGGCCTTGTCACTAATAGAAGCACAGAGAGCGTTAGCTCAATGGCAGGATGCTCTAGCGCCGTTAATACTGGTGGGGAGTTCGACTCCCAGAAGTTGCATGTAAGTGGCGTGTTAGCCCTTCAGCCACCTCTTGTAAACCAAAAATGAAAAAGAAAAAGCAAACAATTTGTAAAAACCCCAAGGCAAAACCCTTTGCTCGTTGCTCTTCAATAAGTACCTCAAATTTCCTTTTGAAAATTAAAGTTTTATAACAAAATTTATTTTGTAAAAACCCCAAGGCAAAACCCTTTGCTCGTTGCTCTTCAATAAGTACCTCAAATTTTCTTTTGAAAATTAAAGTTTTATAACAAAATTTGTTTTGAAAAATGAAAAAAGAATGTGTAGCCAATGTAGAGCAAGCCTATAATTTGAAAAAATATAAAATATGCTTAATAATTACAACATATTAAATTTTTAGCTCAATTGTGGAGAAAAGTGACACAACGCGCTAATTTGAAGGCATATTATGGCTTACTAATCTTGAAGGTATTGTCACTGGCTTGGGCCCGACGATTTTAACTGGAAGCAAACCGAACCAGGAATTGGCTGAACTTACTAGAATTGGAATCGGGTCTGAAACTATGGATCACTCGGTTCAGCTCCGGTTCCACCATTCATAGAACTGGGACCGGCGGTTCCAAACTACTGGTTGCAGAATTTTTTTAATTTTATTCTTTAAAATTTTAATGTAATTCTTTTTACCGGTTTCAGGTCGTTTTGGACTCAAATCAGAACCGACACCTGGTCAGTTCAGTTCTTAGAATTTCTTTCTCAGATTTGTTGCTAAACACATGATCTTAGAATCCTTTCTTCACATGTTCACTTCATTAACGTCGTCCAATTTGTCTAACTTATCACCGAGAAACCTTTTCCTTCAAGCTAGCCAAGAAGAACACGAGCTAGACACAAGGCATGGGGCCATGCACTCCTTTCTGTTATCAATAAAGACATTACATTTTGAAAATGATTTTCGTGCGTCAAATGCCTTTGTCTTAAACGTTTGCTATGGTAAGTGGTGTGAGTTAAAACAGGTTCACTTCCTCTCTTTGCCTCTTGTCTTTGTCATTTGGGTGTGTGAGACTTCGAGTGTCAACACCTTCGATAAACTTGACACTCGAGGGAGGGACTCTCATATTCTGTTTTGGGTTGACGGTGGCCGACTGCAACATTTAAGTGAAATCTGCTAAGACTTGCTTAACTCCGAGGCTAAGTGCCCATCTTGGTTCAGCCAATCAGCTAGCACGACATTGGTTTGACCGTAACAAAATTGCTCGAACACGAGCTAGGCACAAGGCACGTTGCTCATTAAACTTAAAAACATAACCCATATCATATAATTTGTATTAGGAAAAACAGATTTTCAGCTTACAAGGAGCCTATTATTGTAGGTATATCAGGGGTCCCGATTGCTTTTGAATTTAAAACTACTCATTGCGTTAGCTCACCTGGCAGAGCTCTTGACTTGTATGATGTTTGGCCGCGTCTTAGATTGAGTACGGGTCACTTAGATGAACTTTTTGTTATACAACTCGATCAAGTTAACTCAACATAAATTATATTATTTTCTTCTAAACACTTTATGATTTTTTAAATCTAATTTCTCATGATTTTTTACGAAAACTTCTTTTGATCGTTTATTTGAAAATTAAAAATAATTAAATCCTTTTGAATGTGACTCGTTTCATTGTACATTGATAGGGATCCGGTTTTCGTGTTTGTCCATACGGACCCTCCATCAACACAAGCATAACCCAGGTCCAAGCCAACTTGCACTGTTTGACCGCCCTAACTACGAGCCTATACCATATCGAAACCACGTCACTAGTGACACTTGAAGCTGACTCACCTAACTTACCCAATATGATAAAACCGGACCCACTGCGTGCTAAAGGGTATTGGATATGTTTGACTTGAATAGTATTAAATGAATATATAAAAGAGATGGAGAACGATGATAAGCATATAAAAATACAAGATAAGTTAAACATGAATTGCGATCTTATATTTGGGGAAGAATGCACGGAAATGCAAAATATAAATTAAAGTAATTACTATTTGCATGTTCTTTTTACATCCACACACCTTTTTCTAAAATGAAAGAAAAAAGGAATCAAGAATAAGAAAAATGAAACCAAAAAATAAAATTAATAATAAAAAAAGAGGAAGAAAAATAATAAGAATGAAGAATAATAAAAAGAATAAGAATGAAGAAACATATAAGTATATTTTTACAAACATTACACATAACATCTTCCAAGTAGGAGACCTGCGACTCAACCGTGTCTCATACAACTGAACCATGTCTCCTACCTACACATACCCACAGGCTACAATATAGATCGAAGAGACATGCCAGTACCACATCTCAAATCGAGAACTTGACCTTATTTTTTTAGTTTTAATTTTTATCGAAAATGAAATCAATACATAAAATAAATGGTAAAAAATACATGAAATCAATGATATATCTCTAAAAATTACTGAAACCCTTTTCAAATCGACTCTATTCTCTTTTTCACTTCTTCTTTCTTGTTTTTCTTTTCGGTCATATTCGAAAGACTATGGGACAGTTGATGATTTATATCTTACTGCATTTAATAAAGCTTCGAGTTGTGGATCACTGAATAAATGGTGTGGGATGATCGATGGTAAGGTGAGAAGCCGTAGAGACAAAGAGAGTTTCAAACGATCTAGAGGTATCAAGGTAATTTTCAAATTTTAGTAGGAGCAAAATTGGAATCACAAGAAAAATGAGGTTTGTGAATAGTAAAAATGGTGTATGTGTATCAATTGTGTAGATTAATTTGAATTATGACAAATAAAGAGTATTGAATAAGTGTATAAGAAAAGATAAGACAAGCCAAGCACGTTTTCAGCACAATCTAGAATTGGAATATGGAACGTAATATTCGGATCCAATTTTTGGGTCGTCAGCGACATCTAGAAGAGAAAATTTTAACTTGTTTGACTTGGAGTATTAAATATTTAAAGAGAAATGAGATAACTTAAAAAAAGGGTTCAGCTTGATCCAGAATTCAAATATCAAACGTCATATTCAGATCCGATTTTTGGGTCTAGCCGATCCATTAGTTCAAATATCAAAAGTCATATTCGGATCCGATTTTCGGGTCGTACGTGGCGAGTAGAAGAATGCATCCATGCAGCTGTTGTCTAGATCAACCATATTATATTTAATTATTGAATTACCTTCTGTTTTTTAGGGAAATGTATGTTCCAAATCCCCCTTTTAAACAAAAGAAGAAAAGTAGAACCAGGCCGTCTCGTGCTTAACGGGACTCGTAATGAATTCTTCATCGTCATAGAGCATGATCATTTGTGACATTTTCATTAACTCCAAAAATGTAAGATCATGTTTTATTTTTTTTTGGGTATAAGAATATACATTTTTTTCATTTTTCGTACAATGGAAGGCCAAAGCAACCCGTACAGGCCATACATTGAACTCATGATCTTCAACTTGTGAGTTGACACCCTACCTAGGTGAGCTATTGCTTGTTTTGTACCTATGCCAATTTTTACTTCTAAAAATATTTGAGGTATGCATTTTTTTAATCTTAATCACTATTTAAGTCCATGCCACATATAGTTGTTTCTTCAAATATTTGAACCATCTTATGCACATCTTTTTTTTCATCTTTACCCAATTGTCTCATTGTGAATTGAGTCACTAATCTATGTCCACAACTCAATCTCAACATCTTTATTCCTCTTAGTGCATTCTTTTGCATAAATAAACGATTTACTACCCAATATTTAACATCATAAAACTCAAATTTAATCTCATTCTCAGTGGTGGATCCACATTGTGGTAGTGTGGGGCAATTACTCCACCCGAAATTCACAAAATTTTGAAATAAGTACTCAAATTTTAAAAGAAATTTGAAAATTTTAAAGTCCTTCCTCACTCAAAACAAATTTCTGGATCTGCCACTGCTCACGCTGGTAGATGATTTATACCAGATAAAGATCGAATGAGTCAGACATAGCTAAGTTGAAACGTAAAAAGCTATACGTCGAAACATGGTTTTCTTGCATATATGTACATAAAAACTACATGTAGAAACTATACAAGCTCATATGATAGAGCTCAACCAAAGAAATAGTTGCATACCCAGCTTGTAAAACTTACCGAGCCAGCTTGTGTTCGACTCATTTAATTCACAAACAGAACATAGATCACGAGATCGATCAAGCCGAGCCACAAGCAGCTCGTTAAAGCTGAAAAACTATATTTTGACTCAATTAGGATGGTTGTTCTGGCATGTGTACATTATATCATACTAACACTTAATTCAACATAAGCTAAATATCATATTAACATTTAACTCAACATAAGCTAAATCATTGCTAAATCATTTTTTTGTTGTTTTTTTCAATATTTTTATATTTGATCGTGCTTCAACCTGTCCAAACTATCTTAAACTATTTTTACTCCTTTTTCTCGTCTATTAGTCCCACTCTCAAGTTGTTTAAATGTGACCACTGAAAACGATAAAGAGACCAATCAAAGTATTTGTGCATTTTATTTTGCCATGTTTCTTCGTCACCTAACCACATCAGTGATCATCTGCCAAACTCCCCGCTGCAGAACTCATTCTTATCTTGTTATCATACTCACCGACTTGGTCACCATCTTAACTACTTGACTTTGTAAGTCTGTAAATTGATCCTCCTCTCAGAGAACCATTACACCACTCTCACCGTCATCCTTACCACCACCCTCATCGTAAGCGCGACCATCATCTGCACCTTTATCTTCGCCAAAAGCATCATATCACCATCATCATGGGCAACCTCAAGGACATGATGGACTCCTCGACGGAGCTTTGCATGGTGCTGCCAAGAGTACTCATAGTGTCAAGAAGATGTGTCCGTAAGAACAAGTTTGTTGATTTTGTAGGTAAGATATCAAATCCCCATAACACCTGCTAGTTGTTTTATCTGAGAAAAAAACATCCTTTTGAGATTCCAATCTGTAGTCTTGTTTTGAGGTTACAGTCTTGTTTCTTTCTTGGAGAAATGATACCTATTTTGAAATTTAAAATTATTCAGTTTTTGAGGTGACCGTCTTTATCCTTTTGGAAGAAAAAGAATTGGTTCCCATTTGAGATTGCAATCTCCATTCATACTTTGTCCTGTTTGTTGAAATGTTCAGGTGAATACCATCTTGATCTGATTGTAAATTATGGAGCTGTGCCTGTTATAGTCCCTAGAGTCGCCGGCATTCACATGCTATTAGAGAGTTTTGAGCCAATCCATGGTGTCCTTTTATGTGAAGGAGAAGACGTTGATCCCTCTCTTTATGAATCAGATCTTGATGGACTTACACCCCAAGAGATTGAAGAAATTAAGAGGTTGCACTCTAGTGATACTAGCATTGATAAAGAGAAGGACTGCATCGAACTGCAATTAGCTAAACTATGCTTACAAAGGAACATACCCTTTATGGGAATCTGCAGGGGCTCTCAGATTCTTAACGTTGCATGTGGAGGTACTCTTTATCAGGATGTAGAAAAAGAGTTATCTAGAAATGGTAAAGAGAGAGTGAGGCACATGGACTATGACAACTATGATGGCCATAGACATACTGTTAAAATTATGGAAAGGACTCCATTGGAAGCATGGTTTAAGGATTCTTTGAGAGAGAATATGGAGTTAATGGTAAATAGTTATCACCATCAAGGAGTAAAGAGATTATCAGAGAGATTTGTGCCTATGGCCTTTGCGCCAGATGGGTTGGTAGAGGCTTTCTATGATCCAAATGCTTACAATCTTGAGGAAGGAAAGTTCATTATGGGGCTGCAGTTTCATCCTGAAAGGATGAGGCATGAGGAGAATGGAAATCCCTAATCGGCTTTTGACTATCCCGGGTGCCCTTCTGCTTATCAGGTGAGAACAGATTACTTCTGCTAAAATGCTTAATTCTGCAACCTCTTTCTTGCTCTGGGTGCAACCTGTCCCGACAAATCTTCTGAATTTTCTAAATGTATGCATGAAGTCACGGGAATACTTACTGAGTCACGTGTTCTAGTCGCCATTAATTTGTTGTGACAGATAAATCTTCGTTCTCTTTTTTGTGTCTGCCTGTCTATGAGTGCAACTTGGATTTTATATCCACTTGCTTTACGGGACTTTTTTGTGAAATGATTTGTTTTACAATTTAGAAAGGTAATTTGGGTTCTAATTTTGCATCTGCGAATATCATGAGAAACCTGCTAGGAATACAAACTCTGAGAGAATGCTCTTTTTTTTTCAGAAAAGAAGGTTGTGAACTAGGGAAAGATTTTCTTTTTTTCTTCTTTTCTTTAAATGTCTAATACCTCTTTCACATGTACTAAAATGGTGCTTATTCACATATTTAAATTGTTCTACAGACTTGTTGAAATCCTTCAGAAGAGAGAATTGGGTGATTTGCATTATACTCGTCTCTCTGCATTTATACTTTTGCGGAAGCTTGAGAAATGATGCCTCATCAAAGAAACTAAATAACTATGTTTTTGATACATACAGACATAAAATTTGGGCATGTTGAAGAGGTCTGAGTGTTGATGCGTGATATGAATCGACAAAGATTCACCGTGGACTACTTTAGGGCTCACTAAAAAGGAAATTGTCTGTTCTATTTGTTCTACTGGTAATGGACTGAGCAGGAATTTGTGAAGGCTGTGATTGCTTACCAGAAGAAAGTGAATGGTGAGATGATCTTGCAGCTGGATGGAGAGATGGAAAAGAAGAGAAAGGTTATAGTCCGAAGCTTCTCTGTAGCGAAGAATATGTATACAGCAGGAGCGAGGAAATCCTTTGACAACAAAGATATAGAAGCTGGAGCACATTTTCTGGAGGTACAAATATTCTGACCCTTTGATCTACCTCCTAAGGCATAGACTTTTGGTTTCATGAAACAATCACCTGGCTACTAGGTTTTTTGTCATCAAAAATATGTTTTCAACCTAGTAGATCATTGCATGCTTTGATCTGATACATGAAAGTTCTTTCTCATGGACTTTGAGTTGAGTTGATTATTATCATGGACATGGGTGCTGCTTTCTTTCTCTCAGTCGAGTGCCGCATTCAGCACGCAGCAGGAGAAGAGGTTGAAGCAGATGGGAGCAACTGTTAGGAACGCGTCATCTTACATGCAAAGATTGCAGATGAATGAAGGGAGGGAGACAGCGGCGAGGAAGATGATGGCCAAGATGTCAATTGAACAACTCTCCGATCTACTCTCTTTCTACCATGTCGTGGGTCATATTTGCTCTGAGGTGTTGGAGAAGAAACTCATGGAACCATGAGAACCTGCTGTACCAAGGACTTTTGTAGCTGTGTACTGTAAAAAGAATGTATGTTTCTGTAGTCTCTGGACTCTTCCTTCTGTGGAGCAAGTTTGCAACCACTCTTGTAATTGAGGAATCAGAAAGAGGTCACTCGATAATTTTGTACCATTTGTTGTTGGGTTAATATTAATGAGGTTGCGATATCTTGTTTAACTGAATTTCATTCAATTTTTCATGGTGCCGTGGGAAGGGTCTTTTGCCGCTTTCCATGATCTCAGCTCTGTCTGCTTTCACCATTTTATTAATTTTATTAATGCCAAAACCAAGCCTTTTCTCCACCGACTGCATGAATTCTTGGTTGATGTAAGGCTTTTGTTTTGGGATTACTATGTGCACACCTGTTTTTACTATTCACATACTTCTTTTTAATACCAAAATTATCTCCCATCTACACTCTTTCATCTCAGGTCCAATTTCAGCATGTCTCTCGCTTCTCCCGCCCAATTTCAAGAAGGATCTGTTGATATCTTTGCTCTTGCAATGGATGTTTCATTTACATTGTTACCTTTTCGGAGTTTAACAATCCATATTCCTATCAGAGGAGACAATGATGTTTCATCCATGCTCATCTTATTTTGTTTGAAATTATTCAAAATCCGTTTGAGCTCATGCAATTGCTCTATGATGGATCTACCATCTTGTAATTATTGAAATGAATAACATGAAATATAAAAAAAAAAATTGTCGTTTGCAAATATAATCGTTATTGTCTCACTTTTGTCGTTTGCGAACTTTTTGAGGGTCTCATTCTCCTTCTCCTATGGTCTTGATGCAATGAGAACATACACAACCTCCAATATGGTAAGGAAGTACATCTTCTTTTGCCACCATAAAAAAATTTTGCCATCAAATCTATGTAACTTGATAAAGTTGGATGTCTCTCTCGAAGAAAAATAACCATCTTCACAAATAAACCTAAAGATTATTGGAGTTTATCTCTTGTAGATGGCATGATTTTTGAGCAGTTGGCATTCAAGAGATCAAATTTAATACCCAGAAAAAAAAGGTTAGGATAGCGCTATTCTTTGAGACGTGATAAGTACTAACCGTTAGGTTTATTTACTAACACCGATATCAAATATCCGAATGTAATGGACCCGATAAACAGGATACAACGAAGACCCTCGGTTCATCTTTGACAAACTCAAGTGAGTCGTAGACAACTAGCAAAGCAAAAATGATGATATTCCAAACCCAATTAGCATTACAATTGAACTTGAAAGCTCTCTTGAAAACTAAGTAGGAAAGTACTCACACACAATGAGAGAAAAGTTGATGAATATGGTTTAGCCACTACATGTGCTACTAATGAACATAATTATCACTTAAGTGAATGGCCATTAATGACATAATATGGCTGCATCCATAACCTTCATCAAATATATTTTGGTATTTCAAAAATCACCCAACACATGATTTTGCCCTTTGGAATTTATATGCAGGTAGATCGGTTTGGTTCTGTGTAAAGCAGGACTGTTGGTTCCAAAGTGGTGGTTCTCGTTCCACTAAAACTTGAACAAATGCTTCATTGATTTATTATGTTTGCTAAGTAAAGAAGATGAATAAAGTGCAAGACTGTTAGGTTTAGTGTTAAACTCATAAAAGAGAAGTGATTCATCTCAGCCTTGGGCTCCTCTTGTGCAAGGGAGCCTCATCCATCAAACTCATCATAATTAATGATGTCAAGGTATGATGGCACAGGCGCAAATCTAGAAAATATTTTAGCATGAGGCGAATACCCCACAGAAGTTTTCTGTTTGGGGGTGAACTATGCACTACTATAGCCCTCGGATTCAACCACGCGCAATACTTTTTTTGCTGTTTTTCAAACTTTGAGCAGGTGGATGCCCAACCTCAACTCAATGTAGATCTGCCACTGCATGGAAGCACTTTGCTGGCAACGTGAAAAAGCCATATATGTAAAGGCTTTTGCTGCCCACTACATGAATATCAAAACCTCAGGGAGTTCTAAAGCAATTACATTAGAGAGAATAGAAACATTCAACTGCCTTATCAATTTCCATTATAAGGGAAAAATGGCAGTCGACAAAGCACAACACAGTCAAGAATCACTGCTACAAGAAGCTGAACTCAAGAACACTTGCGGGTATTTCAGATGATTAGGAAAATAACAAATTCCACGTGTTATTAGTCCATTATTATCTCACTCCCCTGAAACACTCATGAATTCAGCAACGGGGATAAACAGCTCCACAAGTTCGAGCAACCCTTTGGGCAGCACTTGAATACACTACTTGAGCAAAGGAAGGATCCTTAACCAAGGCACAGAAGCAAGGCAGCACGGACTTAATGCCGAAGCAACAGTTTTTCGTAGCGGGCAAGTTGTTCTCATACACCCTCGCACAAGGGAGGAGATAATTAAGATTGCAGAATCCCTGAGACGAGCATGGAAGCGCCGCATCAAGGAGTAGAACCATGATGAAACAGCATATGACAGCAGTTGTCTTAAGCTTCAGTTCCATGGCCATGACCTGCAAGTGCGCAATAGGGATTGAATGGATGAAAGAGGAAAGGCTCTTGTATAAAATTAAAGACCTGAATTAATCACCCAAAAGAAAGGACTTTCAGTGAGTTGCATTGGAGATTGCCTCTGCTTTTTATAGGCAACAAAGTTGGTCACAACCATGGTAAAGATTGACAGATACTTAACTCACTTCAGCTACTTGTCTCATCTTTACATCATGGTGCCATCAAGTTGTTATATGTCACATTTATTAGAAATAAATGCCATTTGGCTCTTTCAGATGAGCAAGCTCTTCATGCCATCTACTAGGATTGAAATGAACATGAAGATAAGACCCTTGTGCTCACTAATAGAATATTTTGGGTACAATAGGAAACTGAAGCCTATGCATGCCCTGCGTATGGAACTCATGACCTTTAACTTGTAAGTCAAACCCCTAGCCAGGCCCAAGCCAATGCATGTCCTGGGTATTGAACTCATGACTTTAAGCTTGTAACCCGATCCCCTAACCAGGTGAACGATTGCTCTTTCCTCAAATGTCAACTTTGGCATATTCAGAAGTATGCCATCCCCCCGCAACCTGTGAAAAGATGAGCACACGTGTTATATAAGAATGATTTTCTGCAATCAATATCTCTTAATACTTTTAAACATGAAGAACGAGAAGCAATCTTTACAAATTAAAGTGAGATCTAGGATTAACCGAAAGAATTAGAAAGCAGTTGGTGGTATTTTCTTGTTGAAGTTACAGTTGAGGAATAATGGTGCATGATCAACATGGGCCTCAATTATTATCAACTTTGACCCAATAACCACATCTTGGCCACCTCCCAGCCTCTCTCTCTCTGTGTCATTGTGTGTGTTTATATGTGTGTATATATATAATCTTCAATTGCTTCATGCATGTAATCAAGTGTGTGATGACAACGAATCTTCAATTGTCATCATTGAAGAGTTGGAGGGACCTTATGCGTGTGATGTTTGAGCTAGTTGACTATGGCTGATTCATCAATTTATCGACAGCAATGCTTGTCTGCAATAGTCCAAAATATTAGATAATGTTTGGAGATTTTGTAAACTTTATCTCCACCTTCACAACTTGTGCATGTGTGAATCAATGCATAAGATTAAAGGTCAAATTTATGAGAAAGATACATTTACCAATGTCAGACTTGTTGACACCTTTGTGTGCCCTCTCAATGTGATGAACTAAGATGGTCCATGGCATTGTCATTAAAGTAGAATTGGATCTCCCTATTCCACTTCGGAGTTGATTCGATCAAAAAGCACTCTAGGAGCTGATTTCAGGCCCTTTTTCACTATAATAGAGAGGCCGAAGCCAGATGCATCCCCCATGTATCGAACTCATGCCCTTTCAACTTGTGAGTTGACCGCCCAGCCAGGTGCAACATGCGATTCAGGCCGGGTTTTTCCCTTATTTTCTTATTCTTTAAAACAGACTAATGAAGCGTTTGGTAATTCTAGCCAACTCAAGACGGCTTGATCTTTTCCGTTTTACATAGAACCTTCTGCACAAATCAATTCAGATTCAGCAACCAATTTAATCTTGGCAACATATCGGTTGCGTGACCTAGATAGTATAATGAAATAACATTCTAAACATTATTCACAAAAGAATTTATTATAATATGTATTTGGACACTGGCACCAGTGGCACAATACACCTCACCAGAAATCTGAAGAATTCTTAGGTCTGGGAAATACAAGTTTTTTGTGGACATCAAATACAAGTGTCACTGCAAAAAAAAATCCAGTGTCTGCCACTGACTGACACTCAACATCTGCACATCTGCTGTATGACACAACACTAACTATTGCAAACACATTAATTAACTAAAAAACTTACTTAGAAATAGTTTAGCATTATATTTGTTATGTGAAGGCTTCATGAATTTGTGATCGATTATTATGTTACTAATAAATAATAGCTTTTAATTGGAAGCTAAGTCCTTATACAATTACGAGATTTATGAGTCGCACCATTTTTGAACGTATCCCACACTCACATCCACATCTGCACCCGTAACCACACCCTTGTGCATTTGGATGATATATAACTATATCAAATTTGTGGTGTCAGGCAAACCAGAGCCGGACATGTCTACCTTGTTTTTGAAAATCAAGAATGGCCTTCAACTATTGAACCAAAAAAAGAAGAAGAATGACCTCCAACTGAGAGTTTGAAGGCAATTGATAGTTTTGAGTAAGATGTGAAGGCTGTCATGAAAAGGACATGAGCATTAAAGAAGGTGAATGAGCAAATTCAATAATTAGCAACTGGAACCAGTGCCTATCAGTTGGTCCAATGTACATAAAGTTTGACAACCAGATGCTAGCTTCATATGTGCAGTATAATTTTCAAAAAAGTGCATGAAATTTGTCCAAAATTTGTCAGTAAGATAGCGCTTTCTTTAGTTACAACTGGAGGCCAAACCCTAACACACATATGCCTGCATCCAACCCCCCTCGATGATCAAACTTGTCACCTACGTCGTGAGAGCCCTGGCAGGTGAGCTAACGCCCTGGGTGTGACTGGACTTGTTATCCACTCTAGCTTGTCACATTTGTGTTGGTCAAGATATTGAGTGGTGGATCGAGAAACTTATTTTGGGTGGAGGCAGACCTCAAGTTGAGGTAGAGCGGGTTTTAAAAATTTTTAACTTTTTTTTAAATTTCAAAACCCAAACGAACATTTTCAAAACTTTATGTGGGACATTCACCCCGTCCTGCCCTTCACTGAAGATATTGTAAGGTGTTCTTGTGCATGAGTACTAGACTTGCCATTGCCCGTTGGTAACATGAGATAAGGAAGAGGGTTGCATTAGGTAGTCGACAGACAATACAAAAGCCATTCGGATCTAACCTTCGGATTGTCAAACTTATAGAGAAACCCCACTTAGTGTGTGAAAGGCTTGCTTTTGGGTAGGGTCTGGTTTCTTCATGCGTTTGATGTTTCCTCATATTTAGTATAGCTTGGTTAAGTAATTGGTGCCAGGTCCATTGATCCTTGCTGTATGTTTATTTATCTTTTGCCTTTCTTTTCAAGGGTTCATCCATCTCTATGATGTCCGACATGCAATGTTTTCTCAATTTCCATATTATATGGCTCAATGTTTGGCAAATAATTAGTTTAGTTGTTCTCTCATACTTATTACAATCACTTAATTAGTTTCATGTTTTACATCAAAACTTGATGTATGTATATATATTCTCCTCTTATATGTATTTTTTTTGTTTTTTTTTTGCAAAAGAAAAAGATATCATTAAAGTTGAAAGATAAATATTATAGAGTATTCACTATTTTATATGGTTATGAGTATTGGATAGTTAACCATCAATATATGCAAAAGATGTCCATGACAAAAATGAGGGTGCTTAAACAAATAAGTGGTCACATAAAAAAGACCACATACATAATGAGATTATTAAAAATAAATTAGGAGTGATACTAATAAATGATAAAATGAAAGTAAATTGTTTAAGAGGGTTTAAATACATAAAAATTGATTGAAAGAAGCTCTGATAAAAAAGTATGAGAAAGTAGATTGTGAAAATATTAGAAAAAAATAGAAAGAAAATAATAAAGAATAATCTAACTTATCTTTAAGTAATTGTTAGAATGACACAATGTCAAGCTCTATAAAAATAAAGAATCCTTATAATCCATGCCATTGGTATGGGAAAAAAAGGCTTCATTGTTTTTTCTCAAAGATGAAGTACCTTGGTGTATGTTATTTGCAAATGACATTGTGTTAGTGGAGGAGTCTAAGGAAAAAGTTAATAGAAAATTGGAACTATGGAGAGAAACATTAGAAAGTAAAGGCTTCCATATTAGTAAAACAAAGACAAAATATATAGAATGTAAGTTTGATCTTTTGGTTACTTCAGAGGACATAGAAATTAAAATTGGCATACATTGCATTATCAAAAGGAAAGTTTTAAATATCTAGAATCAATTTTTCAAAGTGGTGGAAGAATTGATGGAGATGTTACACATATAATTAATGCTAGTTGGTTAAAATGGAGAGGAGCATCAAGTATTCTTTGTGATAAAAAGGTATCATTAAAGTTAAAAGATAAATATTATAGTGCAACAATTAGACCTTTCATGTTTTATGGTTCTCAATGTTGGGCAATTAATCATCAACATGTACAATAGATGTTTGTGACAAAAATGAAGATGGATGAGTGGTCATACAAGAAAAAACCATATACATAATGAGATTATTATAAATAAAGTATGTATGATACCAATAGAGGATAAAATGAGAGAATATCATTTAAGGTGGTTTGGATATATAGAAAGAAGATCAAAAGAAACATATAAGAAGGTAAGAAAAACTAGATTTTGAAAGTATTAAAGGAGGTAGAGGACGACGACAAAAGTGTTGAAAAGAAATAATAAAGAATGATTTTACTTATTGTGAGTTAACAGCTGGCACATGATAGCACTATGTGGAAACAAAAAATCCATGTAGTCTAGTATGGAAAAAGGCTTAGTTGCTTTTTTGTTGTTTGTTTGTTTTTTCTCAAAGACATGGAAACAAATATGGTGTGAGGCCATTACAAATCTGTATAAAGTGGATTCCAAGTCAGATTGACACGAGTGGTGACATTTTGAAGACGGCAGGACAAATTCAGGTCAACGATGATGAAAGTAACCAAAAGTATGATTTGTTGTAGTGACACACTTAGACATGGATGCATCACTCCTGGGAATCAAACTCGCAATTGCAGCGTGGGAGTCGAGAGCCCTACCGACCGTTGAGCAAACAATCTGGGTGCTCTCTCCGCATATATGTGTGTGAGAGAGAGAGTGAGTGAGAGAGAGAAGTCGCCATTGGTACGAGAAGCCATTTAAATAGAAGCACATATACTCTTTAAACTAATTATTCCTCATGGCACATATCCCTGGTGCCTGACTACAGAAACACACACACACAGATCTATAACAAAAGCAGTATCTCTGCTACAGCAGCTACATAAACACAAGCACATCACTGCTGCCTAACAAGGAGCAGTTAATTATTCCTTCACGATACGTAGTATTGCAAGACTGAGTACCATATTAAACATCTGCATAAACAACCAATCTGCTGCTTCATCAGCAGCTGGGATAAACTAGCCTGCAAGCGCTGGAGATCCGCTGGGCCTGAGCCGAATATATATAAGACCGATAATTTGGGTTATTTGCATATAAGCAAAAGCAAGGCATCAGAATCCTAAGACCGTAACAGCACGCTGAGGTAACTGCCCCCCCTTGATACGCACTGATACAAGGATAGATCAAATCAACTCTGTTCGGATCACAACCCTGTCCCGAGCTCGGCAGCACACTGCCAAGAAGCAAAACTGCGATGAAGCAGCATGTTACAGCATTTGACTTCAGCTTCATCTCCATGCCTGCAAAATAATGTAACAAAGAACACAAAGTGAAAGAATGTTTTATGTATTTGATGGCCGTGGTGAGTTGAAGTTCAGGCTTCCTCCAAATTTATAGACTCCAGCCAAAGGCTCGTCTCCACCGAAGATCGATTGACGTTCATAGATCCAATAATGTTTTATCTCACATTAATTACTTGTTCCATCAAATTTAAGGCCGCATTTATGAGGAACCAAGTTGTGCCCATTTGACTTTGTTCTGGTCTCTCTACCATGCCTTTCTCACTACATTGTAGGGGACTCGTGTCGAGATGACCCACCCATATGCAAAGGGATGACTTGGTTAAATCACCATTGACAATAATTTAGATGCATTAAGTGCCCCATTGGCGGATCTACATTAAGGTAAGGTGAGGTATCCGGTTCCAAATTTCAGAAAATAAAAAACATAACCTACCGTTAAAGCTGTGGGCTATACTAGGTGTCTACAATTTAGACCTTGAGCTATTTGCATCACCCTTAGGTCCACCACAGATTGACCAACATTAAATGAAATTCTTTTAGAGGGTGTCTGTCTAGGTATTGATTCATATATACAATAACTAAGCCTTTTCCTATACTAGATGAGGTCGGCTACATGGATTCCTTATTTTCACAAAGCCCTATCATGTGTCATACTAGGAGTTAACTCAGTATAAACTAGATCATTCTTTATTATTTATTTCCAACATTTTTATGACCATCTTCTTCATCTTTTAACATTTTTACAATCTAGTTTTTCATATCTTCTTACGGGAGCGTCCTTTGGTCATCTTTCTACATGTCCAAACTATCTTAAATGATTTTCTCTCATTTTGTACTACTCTCAATTTGTTTCTAATAACCCTATTATGTATACGGTTTTTCCTTGTGTTCTCACTCATCATCTCAAAATCTTCATTTCTACTAAAGACACCTTTTCTACATGTTGATAATTAATTGCCCAATACTCAGAACCATAAAATATAGTATGTCTAATTGTTGCTTCATAATATTTACCTTTCAATTTTAATGGTATCTTCTTATCACATAAAATACTTATGCTTCTCTCTATTTTAACCAACCAACATTAATTTTATGTGTAACATCTCCATCAATTTTTCAATCACTTACAAAAATTGATCCTAGGTATTTAAAACTTTTCTTGTGAGAGATGTAATGTGTGTCGATCTTAATTTCTATGTCCTCTGAAGTACCCAAATGATCAAATTTACATTCCATATATTTTGTCCTTGTTCTACTAAGTCAGAAGGCTTTATTTTTAACGTTTCTCTCCATAGTTCTAATTTCCTATTTAGTTTTCCTTAGACTCATCCACTAATAGAATATCATCTGTAAATAACATACACCAAGGTGCTTCATCTTCAATATGTTTTGTTACTCATCAATGACCAATATAAGTAAATAGACTTAAAGTTGCTCCCTAATGTAACCTAATATTAACTTCAAACGATTATGTCATTCCTTCAAGAGTCCTCACACATGTTCTTATACCATTGTATATATCTCTTATGTCAATGAGATATCTCTCTTTTCTAAGGTTCTCCAAAAAACATATATTGGAACCTTATCATAAGTTTTTTCTAGATCAATAAATATAATATGAAAGTTTTTTTTCTTTTTCTAAAATATTCTATAAGACGTCTTAATAGGTGAATTGCTTCAATAGTAGATTTATCGGGCATGAATTCAAATTGGTTCTATATTGTACTCAATACTTATCTTGACATACATTTGATTATTCTTTTCATAATTTCATACTATAGCTCATTAACTTGATACCTCGATAAAGTTATCTTTTGTCATACTATTGAATATCTCTCTTCTTCTTATATATGATTATAAGTACGATCGTTCAAAATTCCTTGGGCATCTTTTGTCATTAAAAAGTCTTGTGAGTCAAGTGAGTTCTATCTCTTGTAGAATTTTCCATACTTTAGGAATATTCTTTGATCATGCAGATTTACTAACCTTCATATATTTAAGAGCCTTTTTCACTTCACTTTGAATACACCGATAAAAATTGCAGTTTATATACTTTTCTAGTTTGACTAACTCTCTTGAGCTAATACTAACATTTGTATTTTCATTAAAAAACTTATAGAAATAATTTTTTCATTTATTTTTTATATCATCATTCACCACTAGAATCTTTTCATCCTCATCTTTGATGTATCTAACAAAAGTAAGATCTTTAGTTTTCTTATCTTTAGCTTTAGGTATCCTAAAAATATCTCTTTCACCTTCTTTTGAGTAAAACTTTTTATATAAATCCTATCAAATTTTAGCTTTTACTTCACTAACAACCTTTTTCTTTTTTTTATTTGCTTTATTATAATACTCTAAAGTTTCACTAATTTTCTTAGTATAATGCAATTTATAGCATGCTTTCTTTGTCCATAATTTATCTTACACCACTTCACTCCACCATCAAATTTCTTTTTATGATGGTACGCCTCCCTTAGATTCTCCTAATATATCTTTTGTCACTTTCTTAATATGTATAACCATATTGCTTCACATACCAAGAGGTGTACCTACAAAATTTCAATCATCTCTTTGAAAAACTTTCTGTTTAAATATATCTTCTTTCTTATATTTGAGGATTTACCATTAGTCTGAATACCTATATACATTATATTATTTTTTGTCCACTTTTTTACATATAAATCTATTACTAAAAGGCAAACTTTCTCCTTGAATTACCTTACAATTTTTACAACAAGATCTATCTTTTTCTTATAAATAAAATAATCAATTTGTGCTTGTAACAAGTCACTCTTATAAGTAATTAAATATTTATCTTATTTTTTGAAAATTGTATTGATTATAAAAGATCAAAAGTGATAAAAAATTTAAATCTCCTTACCCTTCTCATTTATATCACCAAAACAATAGTTTTCATCAATACCTTGATATCCTAATATCTCTTTACCGATATATCCATTTAAGTCTCATCCCAAACAAATCATCTCCCTTTGTATAATTCTTTAAATTACCTTATCTACCTCCTCCCAAAACACCTTCTTTATATTTTCTTCTAATCCTACTTGGGATGCATAAGCATACATTATATTAAAAGCCTCTATGCCTAACACTAATTTCACCATCATGATTCACCATGTTGTTGTATGTCTACCATACTATCATTTAAATCTTTATTTATAATAATACTAAGTTCATTTCAAACCTTTCCTTTCATTAGTATCATCTTTCTCTGAATCATAATATCTACCACCTCCATTAACTTGTCGATCAATATTCTGATATTCCAGGTATCAATACGAATATTATTATCTAGGACTAGCTTCCTAATCCCCCACATTCATTCATGATAAAAATGCATATCCTTGCTGTAACGTGTTCACTACATTCAAGTGATAATGTAGTTGGACTAACTTCTTTATCTATATCCGTCTATGGTGTGGTGTGGGAACCCTCTCTACAATTGATTCACTACATATGGCGAAGATGTAGAAGCCCTTGCTAACTTTTCATTTTATTCGGGTTCTACAATGCGTAGCTAAGAAAGAACACCCTAATGTAATGCTCATAATTTATAGAATTCATGATAGATAAGTCTCACAAAGATTTATGCCAGCTGTTAAAAGCCTAACACATTACTCTTTCTTTATCCGGGCTTGGGACCGACCATACAAGGCCTAACACAAATAGTGTTGGTACTCAACCAGATTAATTTGCTTTGCTTTGCTTTGCTTGGCTCCTATCAGCCAGACAGGGATCAAGTGATCTATGAGATGATGAAATGCATGTTCTCACGTCATCTCGATGACATGTTGCTGCTGAGATGGCATGAATAACATGTTTTGGTGGTATATTTATGGGTTTGTTTGCAAGTTCATATAATTTTGATGTATATGCATGTAAATAAAATCACATTAACCCAGCACTAAGAGTGTTAATTAGCTCACCTCACAGGGCTCTAAGATGCAGGAACTCAAGAGTTCGATTCGCAAGAAATACATAACTGGCTTCGGCCTCCCTGTCATGTCTCTCTCTCTCTATATATATATATATGTGTGTGTGTGTGTGTGTGTGCGCGTGTTAATAAAAACTTAAATAAGCAAGTTTGATACCAAAAGCAAGAAAACGTTTCTAAGTTAAAAGCTGCCACTGAGAAGTAAGAGTGAAACCTTCATTTTGAAAGGAGCCTGAAGTTGGGAGAATGGGAAAGTTAAACAAACAATGGAGCAATAATTAGCAACTTGACCCAAAAGCCAATTTGATACACGTTACATACTTCAAGTTTGACAATCGGGCAGGGTCCCCTGTTATGCATGGGCCATGCGATTTTGAAAAATGAAAGCACCGTGGCACCAGGTCAGCGGCGGATCTACATTGAGCCGTGGTGGGGCGCCCTGCTCACCCGAAATTTCGAGAATCAATTTAAAGCCTATAGTCCAGAGAGTTTTTAAGTCTGCCACTCCAGGATCATGATGGAACTCGCATCCATGTCACACAAAATTGGAAAGTTATATAGAAAATGCATAGCCTACATTTGAATATTTGGGATACATTAATTATATAGTTAGCTAAATCTTGCAATATTTTCTACTACGTTGGAATTCGTAAGCAGAAACTGAGCTATCGTTGCCATTGGTGATGGCTTCTGAGGGGCCTTTTGCATGTTGGACCGGTTTGAGCTGCCAGTTCCATGATTAGACAAATGAAGAACTTGAAGCACACGTATCTAAGAAATCTGTATTTCAATATAAAGGGGAAAAAGAAGTTGCAGTCTCCTTTCCTCTTGGCTCCCATTTACCTCTCAGGTAGTTCAGAAACTGAGTGGTATCGTTTCTGCTTGAAGCAACACAGTACTTCTGGCCATTGAACTTTATTTACAAGGACACGGAGTTTCTGGCTAAAAGTTCATTAATGAGTTCTGAAGAGTTCCACGATGCAAACAAGCCTCAAAGGCAATTTCGTATGAAGAAAAGGACATGGAGTTCCAGGGCAAGATTTAGATAAGTTCCGAAGAATTCCACAACGCAGACAGGCTCCCAATAACAATTTCTTATGGAGATGTGAATATTATGAGTTTTGGGACCAGATTATGTAGCTCAAAAGGGGAAAGCATATCATCGAGACAATTAGGGACCATTTGCATGGTGAAATTTTCAGGTGGAACCAGTACTTTGTGTGATAATAAGTTAGTTCCATGATTGATGCAAACGGAGAACTTGAAGTACCAGAAAATCATGTTCTATCACTAGTGGAATCCAAGGATTCCTTTTGGATTCGTTTTCTCTTTTACTGTTATAATCAAGACAAAACCGTTCACAATTCTTCAGCCTTCAATAGTGTATTGTTTACAGTTGATAATTGCGATTTTCGGAGTCAAGAATAATATATTTTATACAACTTATATAATATATAGTGTGGTTAACAAAAACACGTAGGATTGAAATAAATGGTGTCGTCATAAGGATAGCATGAAGAGTGTACTCTCTCTCCCCCTCTCTGTCTTCTAAATATCTTTCTCCCCCCTTCTATCTTTCCCCTCCCCCCCCCCCCCCCCCCCCCCTAAATATCTTTCTATACATACATATATAAGAAGTCTCTTAGATGTGTTTTGGCGTGTGATGATTTGAACTATTTTTCATTTTCATTTGTTTAAAGGCCAAGAAAAACGATGATAAATAATAATATACAACTATGTTTGCTGGCAAAAGTACTTCAGACACATAATTCTCTAATCTCTAAATACATGCATCGTATAAGAAGTCTCTTTCAATACTTATCATTTTCCTCAAAAGTTTCCTGTCAAAAAGAATTTCTCCATTTTTTTTCCCTTCAAGGTCGTCGGTGAAGCTTTTGTCAGTCATGTATGTACAATTTACAAGTCACGCCAAGCAAGAACGAGACAAAAGCTTCTATTGAATGCAATATATACCGATACTGCTCTTTTGTTCTTGCATGGTGGAACAAGAGTGGTTCCAGTGGAGAGCAGTTATATCCAAACAACAAAGGGCACAAGTCGAGCACCCACCTTGTCCCAATTTCTTTGTTGTAATATATGATGATGCTGTAATCTCATTGCAGGATGTGCTTTGGTAGCCAGAATAGGCAATTCTGATTTCTTTTTCTTGGTTATAAGAGGCCGAGCCTAAAACACACACCCACACACTTGGAGTTGATCTCCCTGTGAGCTAACGCTTTCGGTTCGGCAATTGTGATTTTTAATGCATGATTTATATCCATTAGGTTTTTGATAAAATGAGAGATGTGCTGGGGACACCAGTTCTGTTATCATGAAAAAGAGGGTGATAAATTTGATGGTGAATGAGGAAAGGCCTGAAAAGTGTTGGAAGAAGACAATAGAAAGTAATTTTGATTTTCTAGCATTAAATGCAAATTTGAATGAATAGAGCACAAGGATAACTAACAATCCATGTAGGAAATGCTGATTCGTTTCGGCTTTGGTTTTAGTGGTTACTCTAGAAATCCGGGGGCCTCATGCAGCAAAGAACAGCAAAAACTCGAGATATGCGTCCTCAATTTTTAATCGTGAATCTATGATACCTTGGTTTGTCACGAATTTCAATCGTCAAAAAATTATATGGACAGCCTCACCAGAATTTCACTCGACTGAACTTTGCGTCACCCTCAAAATGTTTTCTAGACAATTTGCAACTATGCATATCGCCCCACTTCTTTCTTCTAGTTTCTGCTCATGAGCCGGCCGAAGAGGCATCACCACAATTTTTCTTTTTCTTTTTTTTCTTGTGATTATAACTCAAAGGGAGGGTGAAGCCTAACACACGCCTGCACCGTTCCTGAGGATGAAACTTGCCACCTGCAAGAGGGCGTCAGAGAGTCCTATCCGTGAGCTAATGCTATGGGTGCATATGTTTGGCAGCCAAATCCCTAATTCTACCATGCGGACCCCCTTGAGCTTGTGGCTTACTGCTCACATCCATAAACTATGCACATCCTTTGAAAACCTAGTACATTTTTTTTTTCAGAAAGGCCTTCAAGAGCCTAGTACATGCAAAAACACAACACCAAAGTTTTGGGTTACAAGAGGAGGCCTGCTGTTGAGCTAACACTCTGGGTGCAAGTTTTGATTTTCAGCAAATACAAAGGATGCATCTAATGGTTTAAGACTCCTTTAAGAATAAAGTAAAGTGACAGGTGTAGTACATTTACCGAAGCAACAGGTCTACCTTGAGATGGAGGTATCTTGCCACCTAAATTTCCGAACATAATTAACAAAAACACTACTGAACCCGTCGCCTATAACACAGTTCACCCCCACAATTAAAGGTTCATTGGATAATCATCCCCATCCTTGAAGATTGTCTAGATCCGCCACTACAACCACTGCCCTTCCTCAACTTTTTGTTACAAAGGGAGGCCGAAGCCTAACACACACCTTTTGGAACTCCCCACAAGGAGCAAGGACGTAAAAGCATCGGGTATCGATTCCTCCCGGGAAATGCATGCGTGGGTCTATGTTAGCTTCGACCTCCCTTGGTAACTCAAAAGAGAAAGAAGAGGATGAACGGAAAATCTATTCCTAAGCACGTTCTGCTATCTAGATACTCAAGTAGTATTAAATGCATGCAATATTTCTTTATAAGCGAAATTTAGAAATATTTAGACAGTGAAAAACTATCTTAATCGATTAATTCATTGCATTAACCGCAAAGGCAGTACAAGAAGGATGACAATGAAAGCTAAAACATCCACTAGACAAAGAAAATCTCCATCTAGAAGCAAACTCTTCTTTGATGTTGAAGCCAAAATCGAGAACCTTCGGTTTGGTTACGGTTAAAAAACCGACCCAAAACCGAAATTGAAACCAACGGTTTCAAATCGCCGCAAGTTCGGTTTAAATATATTCTTTAAACTCTTCAACACAAACAAATTATTAACTCAACGGTTGGAAACGCCTCTACCGTTGCCGTTGGTAGAGAGTTTCCAAAATATCCTCAACCAAGGACTGAGCAATAGTTTCTTGGCTCCATCTTAGTGTGTAGTATCTTAGTTCCATTTTGGTTCTTTTCTTTGTTATGAACTTCAAAAACCTGAATTAGCACACTGTATATTTCTTTTCACAATAGAGTGAAAAAAACAACATTTCACAGTTTTAGGCATCTTTTTGTATATTTTCGAATTCTTACATGCTTGTTTAAGCAATTTTCAACATAATTTTCATTAAAAAGGCAAAGTGTTTATTAGAGAGAATGCCTTGTAAGTATCAGAAGAAAATAATAAATTTTCTACTGTTAAATGCAAATTTAAACAAGTAGAACGCAAAGGTGACTAAAAAGCCATCTTAGTGTGTAGTATCTTAGTTCCATTTTGGTTCTTTTCTTTGTTATGAACTTCAAAAACCTGAATTAGCACACTGTATATTTCTTTTCACAAAAGAGTGAAAAAAACAATATTTCACAGTTTTAGGCATCTTTTTGTATATTTTCGAATTCTTACATGCTTGTTTAAGCAATTTTCAACATAATTTTCATTAAAAAGGCAAAGTGTTTATTAGAGAGAATGCCTTGTAAGTATCAGAAGAAAATAATAAATTTTCTACTGTTAAATGCAAATTTAAACAAGTAGAACACAAAGGTGACTAAAAAGCCATCTTAGTGTGTAGTATCTTAGTTCCATTTTGGTTCTTTTCTTTGTATGAACTTCAAAAACCTGAATTAGCACACTGTATATTTCTTTTCACAATAGAGTGAAAAAAAACAACATTTCACAGTTTTAGGCATCTTTTTGTATATTTTCAAATTCTTACATGCTTGTTTAAGCAATTTTCAACATAATTTTCATTAAAAAGACAAAGTGTTTATTAGAGAGAATGCCTTGTAAGTATCAGAAGAAAATAATAATTTTTCTACTGTTAAATGCAAATGTAAACAAGTAGAACACAATGGTGACTAAAAATCCATGTAAGACATGGCTGGTTTGGAACCAAACCGGTGGTTAGAAGCGGAACCCAACTAGCTTAGATTTGAATATCCTTTCTATTTTTATGAAGTTTCTATCTTTATTTTAGTTATTTTTTTATTCAAACCAAAACTAGAACCAGGATGAGCGGTTATAAACCATAATCAAAACCGGACTGGATCTGGTTCTAGCCAACCAAAACTGGGCATGTCGAGATATTAGGAACACCAATTAAAAATGCACTAATGCTTGCTTTTGGCTTTTGTTTGAGTGACATTATTAGAAAACCTAACTCCCAATTTTTTTTTAGATTTGTCACTATATGCATCCCCCTTTTGAAAGCATTCTTCCCACGAAATTTAAACTCAATGGGAAAAGTGACGCTAAGTTTTTTGTTGTTGTGCTTTGTACTTCATGAAGTACCTTTCAATGGCAGGAATAACCTTTCATGAAAAACTACAAATTTCGATCCAATTTACTGTAATCGATTAATTAATATGTCGGTTAACCATATTCTGAAATACGAAAAAAATATCATTGACTTATCAAATTATCTCCTTTAGCATTCAAAGCCCTATCTACTCTGCTGACCCCTTAGGGCACCCACTTGTGTTTGTGAAATCAAGAGACCTTCGGAGACCTTTCTTATATGCAACAATAGAAAATCAATTTTTTCAATTTTCTCATAAAGAGTCAAAACTCTAACAAGAAAAGTAAAGAAGTAGGTGTTATACAATTACTTTGTCATAGATTTGGTTGATTTTGCCTGCTTCTGATTTAGAACATTGAAAAGAATATGGAACCGTCCCGAAAAGTTCATTGAGCAATCATCCCCTTTCTGAATCCGCCACTGCAACTACTGGCCTCCCATTTGAGGAAACGAGAAGGAGCATGAAAGGAATAACCTATTTAATAGCATATTCTGTGGCTTGCAGTGGCGGATCCATATTGTGACGGGGTAGGGCGATCGCTCCATCCAAAATTCTGATTTTTTTTGAATTATGTATTAAATTTTTTTAAAGAATTTAAACAATTTTAAAACCTGCACTACCCGAAACAAGTTTCTGGATCCGCTATTGGCGGCTTGGATCCTCTTTCTCCTTAAACTTGCATGTGTAAACAGTCCCATTCAAAGACCATAGAAATCCTATGCGATATTGACTTTATGACTGATACTTGGTCATATTAATTAAACAGCAAAAACTATATGAATGATACTTGGTCATATTAATTAAACAGCAAAAACTATATGAATGATACTTGGTCATATTTAAGCAACAAACACTATCTTTATATTTAAACAGCAAACACTGTCTTTATTATTTAAACAGCACACTTATCTTTATTAATTGCACTAACAGCAAAAGCCAGAAAATCATAGTACAAGAAGGATGACTGTGAAAGCAAATACACCCACTAGATCAAAAGGATCTCCAGGTAGAAGAAAACTCATCCACTAGATCAAGAGCATCTCCAGCTAGAAGAGAACTCTTCTTGGCACAAAGGCCTTATGGTTCATAAAGCGTTCACCACTCTGATTCAACAATGAGGGATGCCGATCCGGCAGGCGCTGGCGATCCGTTGTCCGGCAGGGGAGTAGATTATCGCTGAGTAAGTAGGATTGCGTGCATAATAGCAGAAGCATGGCACCTGATACCTGAGAGCAGCGCAGCAAGCCCCGGTCAGTGGCCCTCCTTGATATGCTGGAAGGCAAACGTTCAGTGCTCCAATATTACAACCTTGAGATGAGCTTGGCACTGCACTGCCAAGAAGTAAAACCAGGACCAAGCTGCAAATGAGGGCTGTTGAACTGGGCTTGGTCTCCATGGAAGATGAACACTACTGTCAGGGTTTAAGCTTACCAGTGCCTTAGTTCAGTATTTATAAGTACCAAGCCATAGGCAAAAGTAACATAGTAAATTTTGGAAAAGATGGTAAATGTATTTGATCCCGCTGAACCACACATTGAATGAACCAACATATGCATTAAATATCTTTGGAAGATACCAAAAAGTGTGACAATGTTCAATGTCTTCAAATTCCATAATTTTAAATTACTCTTTAGATTTTTCAGAGTATTTTTTAGGTTGCATTTAGAGAGCTGGGGGTAAACAAGAGGTGTTACCCGAACCAAGCCTTCTTCTTTGTCGATAACTGTGCTTCATCTTGTGTCATGTTAGTGTTTAAAAGTAAATGATCACGCTTCACATACCGATCAAAAGTTCACCTCGCAAGCAGGTCGATTCACAAGTTGAAGGTCATCAGTTTGATATTTAGGAGAGCGCATAAGGGTCCTGGCTTCGTTTTTGTAGTAAAGAAAAAGAAGAAGAAAGATCATGTTTATTGTTTCCTTTCCTTGATCTCTTTCCGTAAACAAGGGACTCCGGCCAAAAGGTTTTTGGTCGATATCGAAACATTTTTATATTAGAAAAGTTCTAAACGTATTGACAGATTATACAGCCTCAAATTTGCTCATATTGTTGCAAAATTTCTCGGTAAAAGGCATTCCATATTGCTTATGTACTACGTATATCTCTAAACAAATGATAGGATACTCCCTGCAATCATGACTGTTAGATATGATCTCATCCAATGGTTAAGATGAGACGATCAAAGATTTTATTTGTGAAATTGCATCAATTCAAGAACTTCATATATGTATGCAAATCAATTTAGTTGGTAACTAATCATATACGTTTCATGCAAACCTCGGAGTATCCAACGGTTTAGCACAAAGAGCAACAACTCACCTGGCTATGGGGTTGGTCACAAGTTCGATGTCATGAGTTCAATATCTGGGGCGTACATCTATCTAGCTTTAGCCTCCCCATTGTACCGAAAGGGTACCTAATGGTTTAGATATAGGATTAGGTGCTCTCAGAGCACCCCAGTGACAGATCTACATTGAGATGAGGTGGGGTGGACGCCCCACCTGAAGTTTGAAAAATCAATGAAAAAGTTACAGGGCACGGTCGGGTCGAATCAATGGCTATCATACATACTTCGCCCCTCCTCATGGTCGAACAGGTGGTTCGCCCCACGCACAAAAAATTCTCGATCCATCACTGGAGCACCCTACCATTGATAGCTTCTCCATCTTGGCTGGCTCACCCCAACTCACTTGCAGTTCTATTAACAGTCTAAGTTTGTGATAACACTGTTGTGTGTGGTGTGAGAATTCACCGTTCATGGGCATTAACTTGCCTTGGCTACTTTGATCAACCATGCTTTCTACCGGATTTATTATTGCCGGACTCAGTGATGTCTAATGACAAGCCTGGCCCCACAACTGCTGTAGTATTTAAGTTCAAGATCCAGACATTAAACATATAGTACGAAATCCAATAAATTACAGTGACCATCGTGACTTCTTATGATCCTAAACTAAACTTGGCTCAGCTTGATTGTGGCTCGACCTAGAAGATCCCGATTGGGTTTTTATTGATAAAACCAATATCTTGGCAAGTCTAATTAGTAAGGATGCAAGTGACTCGAGTTGCTCACAAGCCAAGGTTGTGCTTGCCGGACTTGGCATGAGCATCTTGCAAGCATAATCGAGCTTTATACTATAAATATAAATAATAATTATGTTTTAAGTTTTATGTATATAGGTCAACCCACATTTATTTAAGCTAATTCACTAGTTCAGTCGAGCTTCATCCGATTTGAGCTCACAGAGCTTGGTTCAAGCAGACGAGTTAATCTAGGTTTCAATGAGTTCAAATGAACCTAGTGAGCTGAGCTTGAGATGTTCAAACATAACACGAGCTTCAGCTCGAGCATGAAGATTGGAGATCATTGCAACTCAGGCTTGAGGAGAGCATTTTCTTAATGGTGTTTGCTTGTACTAGAGCTCGATTTGGGTCTAGTACACCCTTATGATTACTTATAAAAGTGTTTGAAGGAAAAAAAAAAATCATCTTGTTTTTCTAGAGTTAAATATAGAAAAAGGCTTGATAACTATTTAAAATCCATGTAACGGGCCACTTAGTGAGAGTCAAGGCTTGGTTTCGGGTAGGTATTGAAGCTAGTTATGTGGGCATGAACTTAAAATCCAAACTGTGACCTAGATCAATTCAACATTGTTGTTGGCCTGTGCCTGTCGAGTACTAATTGTACCAGCTATGCGGTCAGAGGGTGAACCAATCGTGTGACTTGTAGGTCCATTGAGTCACCCAGTCAAAAGATTTCGTACTTCAGCACATGAACTTGTATCGTCCACTTTCAATCATGGTTGAGTTCTTTCGGTGTCAGGTAAATGACTGGCTACCTTTCTCTCTTTCTAGATCTCCCTTTTGGACCTGCTAATTTTTTTGTTGAAATTCTTAAGATATTATTTTTAACTCCGCCATGTAAGGGATCATCCTTGCATTGTCGGTCCCAAGCCCAGATAAAGGAGGAGGGTTGTGTTAGGCTTTCGACAGCCAGTGTAAAACTTTGTCGGATTTTATAACATGAATTACAAAAATTATGAGCATTGCTTTGGGGCATTCCCGCCTAGCGACGTGCTGCAGAGCCCAAATGCAGTAAGAAGTAAGCAAGGGCCACTACATTGTCCCCCGAATGTAGTGAATCAATTGCAGAGAGGGTTCTCACATCATGGACGGGTGTGGGTAAAGAAGTTAATCCTGCTACATTGCCGCCCGAATGTAGCAAAAATTTTTTAGAGAGGGTCTCCGCATTTTGATTATGGACAGATGCGGGGGGTAAGGAAGCTAGTCCTAGATAATAAGATTCGTATTGATTCTTGGAATATCGGAACATTATCTGGTAAGCTAATGGAGGTTGTAGATACTATGATTCGGAGAAAGATTCATATTCTATGTTTACAAGAGACAAAATGGGTTGGAAGAAAAGCAAAGGAGATAGAAGATACAGGTTTTAAATTATGGTACTCATGTAAAGAAAAGGCTCGAAACGGAGTTGGTATTATCATAAATAAAGATTTAAAGAAGAGTGTAGTAGACATACAACGATATGGTGACCGAATCATGACGTTGAAATTAGTGTTAGGAGCAGAGGTTTTGAATATAGTTTGTGCTTACGCACCCAAGTAGGACTAGAAGATAGTATAAAGACAGTTTTTTGGGAAGAGTAAGATAAGGTGTTTCAAAAGATTCCACCAAGGGAGATGATTTGTTTAGGAGGAGATTTAAATGAACATGTTGGTAAAGAGGCATTAGGATATCAAGGGATTCATGGAAACTTTGGTTTTGGGGATATAAACGAGGAAGGTAGGGAGATTTTAGATTTTGCTATGGCATTTGATCTCTGTATAGTCAATACAATTTTCAAAAAACGAGATGAACATTTAATTACTTATAAGAGTGGCTTATCACAAACACAAATTGATTATTTTATTTGTAGAAAAAAAGATAGAGAGTGTTGTAAAGATTGTAAGGTAATTCCAGGAGAAAGCTTAACCACCCAACATCGACTTTTAGTTATGGATTTACAAATAAAAAAATGGACAAAGAAGAAAAGAGTGCATCGAGCTACTCGGACTAAATGGTGGAACCTCAAAAGCGAGAAAGAAGATATATTTAAACAGAAAGTCCTCCAAGGAGATGTTTGGAATTATGTTGGCACACCCTGTGATATGTGGAACAATATGGATATACATATTAGGAAAGTGGCGAAAGATGTGTTAGGGGTATCTAAGGGAGGTGTACCGGCACAAAAAGAAGCTTGGTAGTGGAGTGAAGTAGTACAAAATAAAATCAAGGCAAAGAGGGTATGTTACAAATTACATTATGCTAAGAAAACTAGTGAAACTTTAGAAGCTTATAAGAAAGCAAAGAAGGAAGCGAAAAAGGCCGTTAGTGAAGCAAAAGCTAAGATTTGAGAGGACTTATATAAAAAACTCAACTCAAAAGAGGGTGAAAGAGATATTTTTAGGATAGCTAGGGCTAGAGATAAGAAAACTAAAGATCTTAATTATATTAGATGCATAAAAGACGAGGATGAAAAAATTCCAGTGGCAAATGATGATATAAGAAATAGATGAAAAAACTATTTTTATAATCTTTTTAATGAAAATAAAGATGTTAGTATTAGTTTAGGAGATTTAGCCAAGTCAGAAAAGTATATAAACCACAATTTCTATCGACGTATTCAAAAGAATGAAGTCAAAGAGGCTCTTAAACATATGAAGGGTGGTAAATCGGTAGGACCAGATAATATTCCTATAGAAGTTTGGAAAATACTAGGAGAAATAGGAATCACTTGGCTCACAAGACTATTTAATGAAATATGGAAAAACCAAAAGATGCCCGAGGAATGGAGAGCAAGTACACTTATACCCATATATAAGAACAAGGGAGACATTCAAAATTGTGCGAATTATCGAGGTATCAAGTTAATGAGTCATACTATGAAATTATGGGAAAGAATTATCGAACGTAGGTTAAGACAAGTATCAAGTACAACAGAGAACCAATTTGGATTCATGCCAGACAGATCTACTATCAAAGCGATTCACCTTTTAAGACGTCTTATGGAACATTTTAGAGCAAAAAAGAAAGACCTTCACATGATATTTATTGATATAGAAAAAGCTTATGATAGGGTACCGAGGGAGGTTCTTTGGAGAACTTTGGAAAAAAGAGGTATCCCATTGACATATATTAGGCTTATAAGAGACATGTATGATGGTGTAAAAACATGTGTGAGGACTCATGAAGGAACGACAGACTTCTTTGAAGTTAATATTGGGTTACATCAAGGATCAACTTTAAGTCAAATACTTATTTATAATGGTGATGGATGAGTTAACAAAACATATTCAAGATGAAGTACCTTGGTGTATGTTATTTGCAGATGACATTGTATTAGTGGAGGAGTCTAAGGAAAAAGTTAATAGAAAATTGGAACTATGGAGAGAAACATTAGAAAGCAAAGGCCTCTAACTTAGTTGAACAAAGACAGAATATATGGAATGTAAGTTTGATCATTTGGTTACTTCAAAGGACATAGAAATTAATATTGGCTCACATTGCATTACCCAAAAGGAAAGTTTTAAATACCTAGGGTCAATTTTTCAGAGTGATGGAAGAATTGATGGAGATGTTACACATAGAATTAATGTTGGTTGGTTAAAATGGAGAGGAGCATCAGGCATTCTTTGTGATAAGAAGATACCGTTAAAGTTAAAAGGTAAATATTATAGAGCAACAATTAGGCCTGTCATGTTTTATGGTTATGAGTGTTGGGCAGTTAATCATCAACATGTACAAAAGATGTCCGTGACAGAAATGAAGATGTTAAGATGAATGAGTGGTCATACAAGAAAAGATTGTATACATAATGAGGTTATTAGAAACAAATTAGGAGTGACACCAATAGAGGATAAAATGAGAGAACATCGTTTAAGATGGTTTGGACATATAGAAAGAAGATCAAAAGAAGAACCTGTACGAAGGTTAGAAAAACTACATTTGGAAAGTATTAAAAGAGGTAGAGGACGACCACAAAAGTGTTGGAAAGAAACAATAAAGAATGATCTAGTTTATTGGGAGTTAACTACTAACATGGCACATGATAGGGATTTGTGGAAACAAAGAATCCATGTAGCCGACCCCGTCTAGTATGCGAAAAGGCTTAGTTGTTGTTGTTGTTGTCTTGAGATATTATTTTTGCATTTAATTGCACAAAAAACACTATCTTGAGGTGTAATGAGCCAAGTCAAGCAAGCTCGATTAGATCATTAAGAAAGTACTTTGTTTTTGCTTGATCAAGCTTTCATCTTCATGCTCAAGCAACTCGAGCTAGGCTTTTTGAACTTAGTGCAATCAAGATTGACATGATTATGATAAGCTTGAGATTGCACTCACCGAGCTTGAATCCAGTCAAAATCGTTCTTGAATTATTGTTGTTGTTGTTGTTGTGATGCCCATGTGTATATATATAATTTCGATTAGTTTTAAGAACTCAATTTGAACGTTGCAAGCTCGATCTCGGGTTGAGTTTGACAAAGTTGAGGGGTTCAAGTTTTTCTTATTCGAGCTCAAGTAACAACGGAGCAGCTCAATTCTCTCTCTCTCTCTCTCTCTCTCTCTCTCTCTCTCTCTCTCAGACACACACATACAAACACAAACATAAGAAGTAATCTCATGTTTGGCTTGTTTGGTTCGCAACACGGGCCTTTGGCATCTAGACAAACAGTCAACGGCTCGAATCTCATATTTACTTCCTCTATTTGAAAACCAAAAGGCTCAGCAGGCGAGGGTCTTAACCTCTAAGTTTTGCTCTTCACATCTGTAATTGATCTTCCTCTGCTTTGATCATCTCGCTGAGCTCGTTGTGCACAACAGACTATTTTGGCATAGTAACATCTGTAATCGATCTTCCTCTTCTATGATCATCTCTCTGAACTCGCTGTGCACAACAGGCTATTTTGGCATAGTAACAACACCTGTAATCGACCTTCCTCTTCTATGATCATCTCTGAGCTCGTTGTGTACAAAGGCTATTTTGGCATAGTAACAACACCTGTAATCAATCTTCCTCTTCTATGATCATCTCTCTGAGCTCGTTGTGCACAACAGACTATTTTAGCATAGTAACAACACCTGTAATCGATCTTCCTCTTCTATGATCATCTCTCTGAGCTCGTTCTCCTAAATGAGCAAAAGACAAGCCAACAAACAAGAACCAATTCATGAGTGAGCCACATGCAAGTTCAAGCTTGGCTTGTTTTAAGACTGCAGGACGACTCCCTTTTCCACAATTAAAACAAATTCCGATTGTTCATGAAGTCTTCGACAGTCGAATTACGAATTAATCAATTCCGACTGTTATGTTGAGTTATTCGAACTGTTTAACAATCGAGATGTCATCCGCCGAAGCGTATTTTCAAGTCGTGTTTGTCTAAGATGGAGCACAATGGCGACTAAGAATCCATGTAATGCAACCTACCTAAATTCTAACTTAGGTCTCAAAGTCTAACCGGTACGTCACTAAATTAATCGTGACACCAACCGAGATGAATTCGATCTCCTAGAAGAGGATTAGATTGGAAATAGCCTTTTATGGCAAAGGATGAGACTATGAAGGCATAAGGTAAAAACATTTGCTGCTAGGGGTTATACCACACGGCTCCAGTACTGTGATGGATGTGCACAAACTTTTAGGTGGTGAATAACCCACGGTTGTTGCAGGGGTTATACTATACGCCCTATGTTATAGTAAGTAATCAACCTTCCGTTGTAGAGCTTCTAACTTTGCTTATTTTGGGTGGAAAGAAGCCCAGCTCAGCCCAGTTTACGTCTGTAACTAAGCATTCTAACTCTTTATAGCTTCTCTCTGGTTTCGTGTTTTGTGGTGATTCCCGATCAAGTTCTTAAATTCTGTGGTTGCCGAACTGAGACACTTTGAAATGGCACGAAGATCCTGTTGTTTGATGGATTGTGGGGTGTGAAATTTTTGGTGTCAACAAGTTCTAACAAGTTACTGTTTTTGCTGGGGATATAGGCAGCTACCTTCTGGTTGGCTACCAAGGAGGAGGGGGAAGGGTCAAGAGAGGTTCGAGAGCACTGACTTGATTAGCAGCTTACGGACGATCAGTAGCTCTTCTTTATTGCCCTTCTTCATTACCTTCTCTATTACGAAGGACGTAGACACGAACATCAAGAGGCCTTTATTACAAGAGAGAGAGAGAGAGAGAGAGAGAGAGAGAGAGAGAGAGAGAGAGAGAGAGAGATGGCCATATACGTGGAGTTAGCAGTTGGGGAAGGGGACCCTGCAATAGGAAGCAATGCTTCTCGAATTTGGGGACATGATCATCCCTCTAAGAACGGGGTTCTTTGCATACAAGCAGAAGCAAGACTTCTGGTTATCAAGCCCGGAGCATCATGCCGGCGTAGGCCCTGTTGTGCCTTGAACCGCACCGAGGCATGGGCTCAGTTTGGTTGGATCACAGACAGCCGATGAGCACTGTATCACCTCACCAAGAAGCAATACAATGAGGACAGCAAACATGAACGTGAAGAACTTGATCTTGAGATCATAAGCCAGTTATAGGGGAGGTTTGACCACTAAATTTATAGGCAATCATATGCCCTGTGTGTGTGTGAGAGAGAGAGAGCTTGTTTATTGCACCAACTTCTTTTGGCTTTGCTAGCAATGTTCTACTGTGCTATATATAATATATAGTGCTTAATGATATATAAAGAAAGACATAATGGGGCACCATGATGTTAGAATAATCAGCTGATTCGGCCACTCACCCTTGTCAAGATATGGAGGATCTTTAGTTATGCATTATGATATTCTTTAAACCCCAACAGCCGGTAGCGCACTGAATTGGAGGGTCTCATTCTCATATCGAAGGTCAGGAGTTTTATTGGCAGATCGACATTACAAATTTTCAAGGAGGGACTCCCCTCAAATTTTTAAAACCAGAAAATGTAAATTATGATTAAACTTGCAGAAACTTTGCCTCACCCTCAAATTTCAACACAAAGTATTTAGCTCATTGTCTTTATTTCTATTTGTCTGAACATAAAGCACTGAGGTTTCCCATGCCTGGTTGTGCAACATCAAGCAGGGGTTTGCCTAATCCCAGCTTTCCTATCAAAAGAAAATAAATATTTGATAGCTATGCTCTCTCTCTCTTGTGGAACATATGTTAAGCTAAGATCCATAGATAAACTTATAGTTCATCTCAGTAGATGCAAACTGTGGATCACACGGAAACCTACATTATGAACATACTCCAAATGACATTGACCTAACATTGACACCTTTCCTATATTTAGCAACATTGCTAAAGAGATGGATTTAGCATGGACGCACATCATAGCATTTCTCATATGAGAGTGGTGCTCGTCTCAAGAATACCATGATGAACGGTTGCTATGTCGCGAAAGCATGTCTACTTGATGGCCTCTTAGTGGGCATGAAGGAGCGACAGGAAGCACGCAGGGCTAAGACAGTGAATTACGTGCTTGTAAATTTGATCAATCAGAAACTGCAACCAGCTTAACAAAGGGATGTTACCAAGTCATGTCAGTCTAGTTTATCCGTCAATGATCACATGATGAACTCAGGTTCATAAGACTCCAGAGAGCCACTGGCCGTGCTTTAAAAATTGAATACACTGCAAACTTCAAACTACAACAGAATGCAGTGACAAAGGTATTCACATCCAGTTCCCACCTACCTCCCCAGGTTCAATTGCCTAAACTCAATAACATAATTTGGCTGATTGGATGCTCGGAAAACAGAATTTCGACAACTGCAACCATAGAAGAGAAAACCATCAAGATATCCCCATCAATCTGAATCGCGACAGGCATGATATAAAGTCTACGGCAATGATTAGGTACCCACGTGGAATCATGATCCATCCTTTTCATGACATCGTTCCAAATTTGAAAGAAAGGAGATAAGTCCGAAGCAATTTATTTCCACACAGCCTTCATTCTTTTTCCTGCAAATCTATCCAAGAGTAAAGGTGTGTGCAGTGTGTGTGTGTGTGTGAGTGCATGGGTGTGTATGTGTGTGGGTGTATGTGTGAAAGAGTACCAGACAACCACCAATAGCAAAAGAGCCTGTAGAGATTCTCAAATGAACATTAGATTGAAGCCATTTTCATTCGTCTCAAGGATGGTATCTTTCTGCTCATAACTTAACACCTAGAAAGCCAAGTAAGGGATTTAAGAAATCAGGGTTTACTCCTCGACGCATTTAAGACATGCAAATTAAAGATTGCTTTTGGGAAACCAGTGGTCCAACTTATAGGAAGCAAAAGTAGAAATGAGGTAGTTTATTGCTTCTTGCTATGTTAAAAAATTATCGTTTTAATCATCAAGATTTGATTGTCTTAATTGATGATTGTCTTAATCATCAAAGTTTTATGCGCTGTGATCAATATATTTAATGTTGGTTGGGTGATATAAGTACATTTTACAACAATAGACCATGTAAGTATTAATATAGATTCAACAAAACTACACAAACGAGAGAGAGAGTGTGTAAACCATGTATGGACATGGCTGGTGTGAACCCAGCTCAGAGGTTTGAAATACAACCATGCCATGCCTGAAACCAGAAACAGCCTAATTAGAACCCCTGGTCTAATGGTTTAGTTATAGTTCCTCCTCCCATGGAACCTGCAGTCCTGATTTATCCCGAGATGGCCATGTCTAACCATATAAACATTAGTCTCAGATTCATAAAAAAAAAGAACTACTAAAGCGAGTGTGTGTGTGAGAGAGAGAGGGGCTGGGGGGTGGGGGTGGGGGAAGACTCCAGCATGACTTAGAGATTCTCATTCCAGCATAACTTAAACATAGAACCCTAGGATCATTCGGGCACGATAGTTCACTCGACCAGGGACGGTCTTCCACAAGTGGGCCTGTCCCGAGGGTCGAACCCAGCTTGGCATTCACGAGCAGGTCAAGAGGCCATAGTTCATCCTCTAGTAGAATCCTAATTGTTCCCTTCACTTGTCAATGCAAAGCACAGGCTCACCTCTAAGTTATGCACTGGTTGACCAACTATTGGAAGGTGGTATCACCGAATTAGGCATGTTTGGTTATGGGTAAACCGCTTCAAACCACCGGCTCCGATTCGCTCAAAATTTGTAATCGTAACTGAACAAGAACCTCTCCAGTTCTTGTCATGGTTTTGGAACCACCGGTTTCATTTGGTTCCAAGTCCAATTAGAAATCATCAGTTCCTCCATTCAGTGTTTTATTTTGTGAAGAAATTACAAAAAGGTTTTCAATTTTGGATGGTTATAGGCACTTAAATGGACTGCATCGCAGCTCAGGAGACCTTAGAGAGGTATGACTTTCGCAGCATTTGGTGCTCTATTGTCATTCTTTTCATCCTCTTTCCTTTGTAGCATTTAGGTTGAGAACCTTTAGCTGCTTCTCTTTTATGTTTCGTATCAGACTGATTATAGCTTGCTACCGTCTGGTTTGCATCTAGTACTTAAATGGGGAAAGGTTTCATCTTTTCAGTTTATAAAAGATTTAAGTTTACTAAGTTTAACGAGTGAACTTACCCTTGTCTCGCCTTTCTCACAGCTTCTCTGTATGGGCTTGGTTCATGTTAAATGAGCATTGCTAATGAACAGCATGAGAAGTTAGTGAGATGATAACAGCCAGCCATAGCTCATCTCCTTTAGTTCATTTGCTCGCCCAAGAGCAGGTTGGTCCACACATTTTCTGATGTTAGGGTTGCAAAAGCAATATTAGTGCTTCCTGTTGGCTCACCTGCGCTAGGGGCAAGCTTGTATGGGCTTGTATAGTTGAATATATTTCATACTTGCTTGTGTATATGTTAGACAAACATGCTAGCTCAATCAGTCTAGTATATGTCATCAACGGTCCAAATTAGTTTCTCTTTATATTTCGCCATGCACTGAGAAACTAATGCTTAGTTTAATCTGGGAGAAGTTTCAGCTTTTCTGTAATGAAAGAGATAAGTTCTCTAAGTTTAATGAGTGAACTGTGGTTGGATGGACTTGTTCGCATCTTATCTCAATATGACCTTGGTTCATTTTAACTGAACTGAAAACAGAGAGCATGAGAAGTTATTGAGATGATAACGAAAAGCCGTACCTCTGCTCCTTTAGTTTGTTTATTCTCTTGCTAGTTGAAGAGCAGTTGGTCCTCATTTTCTCTTTTATGTTGGGAATTGTTATCTCAATATGCCTGTTATTTTGCATCGAAGACCATCATATGCAGAGAAGAAGTGTTCGTGCCCGGCGGATTCTGTTTGCATCACACAGTGTGTGGGACTGCTAGGTGCCAAAAATGGTGTTCCGGTCCTAGCATCCGAGTAACACCCCCATAGGGATCCTTTATGAAATATAGACTGATTATTACTTCATTATAAGAACTTCTAAAAGCTGAGTATTTCTTTTAATTTTATTAGATATTATTAAGTTAAAAATTATTTTGTGATTTTTATCCATTGGTCTGCCACACACCCATGAATTTTGAAATTGCTATACCGCACTCACACCTGCATCCTTGTCTCGTGCCTGCGACCTTGTGACAATAGGTTCCAAGCCACCACTTTTTTTTGGCATTGGCATGTGAAGCATGCAAGGAATTAAATGTCTTCTTCTCCTCACATTTTTGTGCAACAAGCTACACTTTTCTGTGTAATTTGTCTCTGTCTGTCCTAGGTAGTGTTGGTGGTGAAAAAGATTATTATATATTTGATTAAGTAATTCTTCAATCGTATCGTGCAGCTTGTAATGCTTCAAACTGGCCTTTTTGGTGGAATGGATCTGTGTGATCAGCACAGTGATTGGAGACTGGACGTCGACAATATGACATATGAGGTATCGTCTGTAATTGATTCCTCTATTCGAACTTGTACGTGTACCCCGTTATATGGATGACTAGAAACCGGTGATCATGGGAAGGATTGCCACACTACAGGCCTTTATATGATTTGTGTGTGTGTGTGTTTCCTCTAACACGTGATTTGTTGCACAAAATTGATATTATTTAGCGGTATTTGCTATTAATTGGCCATGTTTGAGTAAAAAATACTTTAGCACTAAACATAAGAAACTCATTTTTTCGTGAGAAAATATTCTCAAAAAGGCTGCATACTCATGTTGCGATTTATTCACAATGTATGTATATTTTCATGTGTCCTTTTTGTGATGTGTGTTTGTGTCTTGCCTCTAACAAATGATTTGTTGCACAGACTGATTATTTAGTGATACCTTACTATTTACGATAACCATGGTTGGGTAAAACATTACTTTGATGCACTAAATACTGAAAAGCTCTTTTTAAGCGAGTAAACTTTTCAAAAAAATGCATCACGGAGACCTATTATCAAAAGACTGCAAATTTATGTTGGACTTACCTTCCGTGTATTGATATTTTCACGTGTCATTGTGTGTGTGTGTGTGTCTGCATATGCCAACACACCCCAATTGAGGACAGCTTGTCATATTGGTTAGGAGCTGCTTGAGCTTGGTGACAATATCGGACATGTGAGTAACAAAGAACAGATCGCTCATTGTCTCAAGAAAACTAAACATACATGCACCTTGGCATCACATTTTCCTTGTGAAAGAGAGAGGACTTGCATCATTTGTCAGGTATGCTTCTTTCAATTTAATTAACTCTGCTTAATCAGTGGTAGGTCTAGAAAATCTTCTACGGTCAAGCGAATATTACAATGTTACGCCCACAGATTTGAGCGAGGGCTAAAAATATTTTTTAGGGTGGGCAATTGTGTAGTTAGGGCACACTTTCAACCATGGACTAAGTTTTCTCTTAAGCTTTCGAATTTTGCGGCCCACCTTGGTTCCATGTGGAATGGTCACTGCTTATCCTCCTTTCAACCTCTTTTCCTTCTGTGATTCGTTGTTTACTAGCCAATGTCATTCAAATTGTGCAGGAAGAGTACGAAGGCAAGGATGAACTGGGAAAGTTGGAATGTGATCACAACTTCCACGTGTTGCATACGGAAATGGCTCTCGCGAAGAAATGCTTGCCAGGTCTGCAAGGCTGCACTATTTCGTTGTTAGAAAGAATTCTCGTGCTTGTGCTCTGTGACTTTTGTGTTCTGCTCCCTGTTCTTCTGCCCTCCACACTTGTAAAATTGTAGGATTTGCAATAAGCCAGCATCTCATTCTTTATCAATGTAACTACTCGACTCAGCAAGTTTCTCTGTCGATGCAAATTGTGGCCCTCAATGCATATGAATGAATGAAATGCATGTTGATTGTGACAATCTCTGGTTGCCTCTCTAGCTTCCGTGTGGTGTGAGATTTATGTACTAGGATGGTTTCTTTATGTTATTAGTCATACCATTTCGTAATCGAGTCCGTTTAAGCCCCACTTTTCTTGATTTTGGAAAACTGCTTCTTGTTTCTGTTGATCAACCAGCTACAGCTCCGTAGGCTAATCTCCAATCATATCGTTTCCAGGTATGTAGTGCCTTTTCTATACATAAACCAACCGAAGTTTTGGGTTTGTTCAGTTTAGATGTACTTGGGTCTTGAAGATGGACTAGGGTCGTGTCAACACTAACAAAACCCAATTAGGTCGTTTCTAGGTCTTGAAGATGGACCTAAATAGAAAGCCAATAGGAACGTGCCCATGATCGGGACCCGAAATGACCTGATTTACCACCCTAATCCGGTTGATTTCTCTAGGCATGATGTGCAATAGGGTTGGGTTATTTCATACATGTTTTGCATTTTATGGACGTCAAAGATTGCAATCGAAAATATAAAACCTGGGAGTGCCCTTTCATCCACTGATAGCGATGATGAATGATTCACCGTCTTCATTTACTGAAACTGTGGCAGATAGATAAATAAATAAAAAAGGAAAACCACTGGGCTTGTTCGCTTTCCTACTTGTATTCACAAAACCAAGAACTAAATTACCTACTAAAATCTCATGTCTTTAGCTTTCGTGACATACTGATCAGAAAACTAACAATGATATAAATCTAAAGAAACAAACAGAACAATAGAAACAGACCTATTCCAGGAGCCTGATCTCTGACTTCTCTCTTCAGATTTCTTGAATTACTAAGTGAACTGCAGGCATAGAAGCTCCTCCTTTCTCCCGGACGCTTCTCTTCAGGAATTATTGCTCTCAAATTCTCAGATTGCTCAGAAAAACTACAGACGAGATAAATTTGATGAAGGTCGGAGGGGATATAAAAAGAGATTTACCGGTTACTGGTGGATCTTTGAGGAGAGGAGGGTGATAGGGTGTGGATTTGGTAGAACTGTAGCCGAGTCAAATAATATTAATTTACAACAACGACCAATATGTGATACCTAATATTCAAATAGAAAGGCGCATACAATGGAGATAACTACTGATATTGCACAAGATCACGCACTATGACATCAAAGACTCCATGTAGCTGTCCCACTTAGTGTGGGAAACGGCTTCGTTGTTGTTGTAGTAGTAGCAGAAAGGCTCATTCAAAACTAATCAGGCATCAAGAAATTAACCATGACGAACCAAAAAGGAAATGCAATAAGTTACAAGAGTCTTACATACTAAAACTCAAAATATATCCTTGTTTCAGAATTAACACAGTAGAATGATCAGAAAGACAGGAACAGGCAGGAGTAATTCATACAAGAAGGTGGTTTCATCCGTTTCTCAGAGCTCAATTGCATAAGAACACAAAAGTGTGAGGAGGATAAGCATACGAGTTCAACTGAAGGTAGCAAAATCACCTTCCACGGTTCCCACCTATGAGAATTTGAAGTGCACACGAGCTAATGTCACAAGACTTCAAACCTAAGTACTATAAGCCAAAGATCTCTTCCCAGCATAGTGCAGATCAAGCTTCCATAAGACCACAAAGAATCAAGCCTGCAAAGTGATACAGGGAATGCATGTGGGGGCTCGTCGTGCATTTGTATGGTCTGGAGAAGCTTTGAGCCGCATGATCCAATTTTTTTTAAAGGAGCACCAAATCTATGAATTAGACAACATATCTGCCACAATTATTGTATTGTCCATCCAAAAACAACTTGAACATAACAAAAAAGATTACGAAAATCACAAACAGAAAAGAACCAAATGGACTCCTATCATTCAGATTCTTTGCAAGATCTAGCTGAAACTGGTCTGCCCCTCCTTTGAACTTACATCCTGAAATACCCACCATTCAAAAACTCCAGAGAGTGAATTCTCCAAAATTCAAGAAGCGCTTCATAACAAAGATAATATAGGGACACAATATCATATCAAACCAAAGAAAGTCTATGAGAAACTCCAACAAGCAACCGAATTCTAAAGACCATTAACTGAGAACAAGAAAATCAGCTCATTTTAATTACATAATCCAAGTGGCATAAAGTACAAAGTACTCATAAGTTTGTTGACCAAGAAAACAAATTGGCAGCAGACCCATTGGAAGGTCCGTTCTCATTGACAGTAACCTCAGCAATGTCATCAACAAGCTCTTCAAGTGTTCTTTTGGATAACTCTATGAAAACACACAAATACAGAAGTATTAAGTGCAGATTCTAATTGGTAGAATTATCAAAGGCAAAATGCTTAAGATCTTAAGACAGAAAAAACAATATAAATCAACCTCCAATACCTTGTTCTCCATATAACCAATCTCTAGTGCAAATCAATTCTTCCAAAGTTTCTGGCTTTAGTGAACTACGAAATTGGTCGAGTACAAGATCACCAACATTAAATGCACTTTCACTTGCAACGGTCGACAGCGGAATACTGAGTACATCACGGGCCATCGATGCAACTTTAGGATATCTATATTCATTTACCTTCCAATACGCTAACACATCTAGATCAATCTTCCTATCTATCCTTGGTTCCTCCAAATAAAGCTCAAGTTCAGATTTTTGAGGAAGCACTTCCGAAGTTTCAACCGACTCGAATTCCTGCATGATACCAACTAAATTTTAAACGAACAAAGATGAAGAACTTGACTTTTAATACAAATATCAAATAGATATCATACCTTAAAAATATTATCAATAACAGAACTCGAGCAGGGAATATCATGGCTTGCTCCACCGTTTTCTTTTGGCAAACTCCACAATGCATTATTAATCGCCTTGCTTGAAGTTCTATACTCGTCAAAAAGTTTATGCAGTTCATCTTTCACCAAATTAGTTTTAGTACTCACAGCTTCACCATAAAGCTTCTTGTAACACCATTCCACAAACTGAATCTTATATCTAGGATCTAAACAAATAGCGATAGCTAGTATCATGCTCACATCGTTCCAATATTTCTCAAACTTCTCAAACATGCTATTTGAGATCCTTGAATTATAGTCATTGAAACTATGACACTCATTTCTCAATGTCAAATAAGCAACAAACATACGAGGGAAATACAGATTTGTTGTTGGAACCTTGGTCTTACAAAATGCACAAACGATGTCATAGAAGAGGCTAAGAAACTTGAACGTTCTTTCTACTTTCTCCCATTCAGATCTAGAAGGACAATCCTTGTAATTGTCATCATGGGACATCAAATCCATGAATGCATTTTTATAATACAGAGCGCTATCAAGCATGATATATGTAGAGTTCCATCTAGTAGGGACATCCAGCATTAATTCTCTTCTACTGACAATAGAGCATTTATCGGCAGAATCAAGGAAATCCTCTTTCCTAGCTTGAGATTTCTTGACATATTTAATACTTTCACGAATTTTTTCTATAACATCGGCTATTTCATTTATTCCACATTGTACAATCACACTGATAACCTGAGCACAACAATGAACACTGAAAAAAGATCCGTTTCTTAACAATGTTCCCTGCAATTCCAATTTACTCTTCAATGTAGCAACACAAATATTATTGGCGGAGGCATTGTCTAAAGAGATAGATCCAATTTTTTGGTTAACTCCCCATTCAGTTAACAAGCTTACTACCTTCCCTGTCATAGAAGCACCATCTTGAGGAAATGAAATAAAACAGAAGTTAAGAATCCTCTTCTTTAAGTGCCAATACTTGTCGATAAAATGCGCAGTTAATCGAATATAACCGTCTGTTGTTAAGGATGACCAATGATCAAAAGTCACATTAACTCTACCAGGTGCTAAACAGAGCATCTCGTGCACCCCAGGTTTTTCCCTCATATACAATTTTTGACATTCAGCTTTACAATCATTTTCACTAACATGTGCATCATCACGAAGACACTGTAAAAGAGCTTTGAATCCAGCCCACTCAACAAACTGAAACGGGAGATCGTGCATAATAACAGCTGATGACAATAATTCACTAAATTCGTCGTGATCAAAATTGGAAGTGGATAGAGACATTGAACCAGATTTGTTTCTAGATGCAGATCCCGACTTGTTTCTAGGAATAAGTAACTGACTAATAGCTCCTGCATCTCCTTTCCAACACCTCTTTACATGTTTAAGCATGTTTCCAGTTCCATATTTGCTACTTGAAAGATAGATTTGGCCGCAGTTCTTGCATCTGCACCTTTCAACGTTGTCTTCACTGGCAGGGAGTATCTCAAAGTAATTCCAAACACTTGATTGGAACCGTCGCTTTCTAATGGGATTCCTCTTAATGTCATTTTCTTCTTGAACCTGAACTATTCCTAATTCTTCCTCATAATCATTCATACCCTCTTTATTAGAAACGCACTCAGTAACCTCCATTCTGTTATCTTTCTCAACCTTTCCCTTAAACTGCAACTGATCACCAAAAATACAACGCTCACAATTAAAATTCTTTTCATTTAAATGTCTGAAAAAGTAATTTCATAAACATAAACATAGAAATAAAAATGTTCCATTCTATATACCCATTTAAACACAGAGGTTTAAAAACTTAGGACACTTAAATGTTTGGAAAAATAGTTTTCTAAACACAAATGCAGAAATAAAAAGCATACCCTAACCCTTAATATCCTTTTCACAGCACCGAACTATGAAAAAATATGATATGACCACCTCTTTACATCAAGGTAGGGTTGCAGAAGAGATCAAAAAATGGGAAATCTCTCACTTGAAACTGGATATACTCATATTTATGCTTCAATGCTCCATAGAACACGAAAAAAAAGAAGCAAACTACCAATCACAAAGTTGGATATCTCCCAGTAGAATTTTCACTATAAACAAAGTAAACGCGTTTAACGAGCAAAGAATCAACCCAAATCTAGGAGACAACAAATGAGAGCCCATCGATGCATTTTCACATTGATAGCCAAATGGGTATTCCATAAGAGATCATAAAATGAAAATCAACGCATCTGACATCAAAACACCATGCAAAACCCTAAATGCTAAAACAGCTATTACCAGCAAAGGTGAAGAGAAAACCCAAATCAAACACGAACCCGTCAATCGTCGAAACGATGCCGATGAGAGAAAAGAATAGGGCTTCGGCTGACACTGCCGTGAATCTGAACGCTGACTCGTCGAATCGTGTCCCCGGCCCCGTGAAACTGAACGATCAAGCGGTGACGCCGTCGGCGAGGGAGAAGAAGATGGCGGCCACGCTGCCGTGTTGGCGATCAGTCCACCCCGTCGGGCGATGCCCTAACCCGAACACGACAAGAGTTATTATACACATTGTTTCGGAAATTACACGAGACGTTTTGAAGTTCCAAAAAGTACAGATCAGCTGTTTACATTTAACATTTAAATTCCTTTATCGTGTTGACCCGGACACGATGCTTTGTCTGATTTCTTTGCGCCAGCGAACAGAAAATTTGTATACCATGATGCTAACACAGGGTGTGAATCCGTGTTCGTGTCAGCATTTTCTGTTTTACAATGAATTGCTATCGCGGAAGAAAATAATAGCCACACTCAACGAACCTTTTCTAACGACAAGGAACCATCGGGTGGCGAATCGTGTCGTCAGGTCGAATTTGGACATAGACGCCTAGGTTAGTGTCACAAACAGGTCAACCCTAAACCGACTCGCTTCCCCCACCCACCATTTTGCTCAACTTTAACTTGACCTGATCAGGTTTGTGTCAACCAGACTGTCCCGGCTGTAACAGGAAAATGCATTGAAAGTTAACAAAGAAAAAACCTTTAAAAATATGTATAGGTACCTTCATAATACAAAAAATATAAGAAAATCCATAGAAATTTCAAATGTAACGAAAATAGATTTTGGGTATCAAAAAAAAGATTCGTGTAGCTGATGTAGGGACCCTAAAATGTGCATAATACAGTATTACGGTTGCTTCGGGTTGACCAAGTCCCTATCAGAGGTGTGCCGAGACCCAACCTGGATTTTCGGTTTGGAACAGGTACAGCTGTCGGGTTGGGTAGGAAGTTGTCAACTCTATAACAGTATATATGAAAGTTACAAATAACGGGAGCACGTTATTCACTATGGGGAGGTCTCAGAAGAATCCTCAAGTAAAAGTTCATGAGTTTGATACCTGGGGTATGCACCTCAGTCAGTACTCACTCTATACAACTTCTTCCGTAGGTCTCCAAATATATCATACATCAATCTCCCCATGTTATGGCCCACGGTGGAATTCGCGAGCTCTAATATAAAGTCCACCACATAACTTGGGCTATTTGTGCCGTACCACGTCTATTGACTATTATAAAAGCCCACTGTATAACAGTGGTCTATTCTCCCTATCATACGAGATCTATAGGTTCGTCACTGGCACCTCTCATTTGGATGTCAGCATGGCTGATACATGAGCGGCAGTAAGGTTCAGAGGCACAAGAGAGGTGGCGATTTCCTGTTCGGGTTCACGTTTGTTTCGTGTCATTTCATGTTTGGATCAATAGGCCAACTCGAACATGACCTATTTATTTACCTGTTACTTTGCCACTCAGCCCAAGGAGAACTCGACCAGCAACTTTGCATCAACACGGACCTATTGAAATGGCATATACCATCATGACCGTATGACAAGATGAACATAACACTACAGCGACCCAAGCACAACCCAATGTGACCCGAACACAACCTACTAACCGAAACACGGTAAAATTTAAAGTTTTAGGGGAAGGTGAAAAGATTTCTCCAATAATGTCATGCTCCCTCTCTTTTCTAATGAATATCTTACTCAATGATGCACGGAGGCATGGGAAAAGGACCCTGTTTGTGGGCAGCCATGGACTAAAATAAGAAAAAAGGTAAAATACATCAACAGAGTTCGCGCAATGTGTTCAGGGAAAACAGTTTGATAAACAAGTAAATACTGAAGTATAGAAATTATTTGTGTCGGGTTCGGATATTCCGGGTTGCTTCAGGTTGACACGGGACCGGGATTTTCGTGTCAGATTGGTGTTGGATCCGGAATTCCCACCCGTTAACAGGAACTTCCCACCAAGCTAAAGGGATGGCACGTATTTGACAAACTAAACTCAAACTACTCAAGATTTCATCATTTTTTTCTACTTACTAACAACCATCAAGTGCTTCACTACCCACAAGAGTCACATCGTTCTTTCATAGCACAGGCATATAAGAAAACCGCAATTAGTAATATAAATATTCAGAAACAAGAAACACCAACCACAAAAAAAAGAACCTTTTACTGGCTCTTATTCTCAAACTTCTCTTCAACTTTCTCATGTTAATAAGTGAACCACAAACAAAGCTCCTTCTTTCTCTAATAGGCTTCTCTTTAGAAATTATTGCTCTGGGATTTTGAGATAGGCTTAAGAAAACTACAAAAATGGAGGTAAATTTCATGATGGTCGAAAAGGAAACACAAGATTCAAGTTATGACGGTAACATCACCTGCCAAATTTGATGGGAGGAGGGTAGGGGTATGGATTTGTTAAAACTATGTCTGAGGTGAAACACAGTTACATCACCTACCAAATTGTGAATATAGTATTTAAATAGAAAGATTCATGCAAAAACAGTTCAGAAATCTAGGAACCACCTATCAGATATTTAAACAGAAGATGGAAGAAAAATAACAGAAGTCCAGCAGATTGAAACTCAACATATATCATAGTTTTACAAAATAATAACATGATCAGAAAGATGAGTTGGGAAACAGTGATTCACATGAGAAGGTGGTTTCATCCATTCATCGGAAAGCACCAGTTACAAGAATACAAAATATAAGTTCAATTCAAGGTTGTTAAATCACCTTCCACGGTTCCATCTATTAGAATTTAATGCCAAACAGAAGGACTAACATTGAGGACTTTAAACCAGAACCCAGCATGTTAGCTCAACTGGCATGTGCAAGCGTGTGTGCGTATGTATCTGTCAGGATTCAGTCTCCCCTTTATAACCAAAAAGAAAAAGAATTTAAACCTAAGCAATGTCTTGGATTATCTCTTCCTAAGATCATAAGAACAAACACCCCACACTTCTAGGATACATGATTTCTTAGCATTTGAGTCAAAGTTAAAACATACCAAGTGTATATGTGCGTTCATGAAAAAGCTGCAAAATTAGATGAAATCATACCTATCAAGTTGATACAATGACATTTCCTCCACCAAGGATCTGAACAAGATCATCTCAATTCAAGACCAAAATCTACAATGAGAAACTACAAGCAAGGACCGTCCAGCGAGAACAAGAAAATAAATTCATTTAATTACATTATCCAAGTGGAGGAGTCGAGTACAAAATTCTCACAAGTTCAATGACCACGGTGCCTAAGTGGCAGAAGACCAATGAGAAGAAAGTCCATCCTTGTTAATAGCAACCCCAGCAATGTCATCAACAAGCTCTTCAAATCTTATCTTCGATAATTCTATACAGAGAGCACACATGTAAGTAATAAAGTTAGATTCTACTATTAAACAAAATCTGTGATACAAAGAAAGATTTAAACAATATAAATGAAGTTCTCAAACCTTGTTCTCCATATAACCAATCTCTAGTGCAAATCAAGCCTTCCACAGTTTCTGGCTTCAATGAACTGCGAAATTGGTCAAGTACTTGACCGTCCATACTAAATGCACTCTCCAATGCAACAGTGGACATGGGAATACTAAGAACATCACGAGCCATTGAAGCAACTTCAGGATATCTATATTCATTTACCTTCCAATATGCTAACACATCTAAATCAACCTTTCTATCTATCTTTGGTTCCTCCAAATAAAGGTCAAGTTGAGATTTTTTAGAAAGGGCATCCAAACTTTCAAATGAATCAAATTCCTGCATACAATACCAAAAACAAAAATAAATAAATACAAATTAAATATTTGCATAACAACTAACGTGAATATTAAACAAATATCATACCCTCCAAATATTATGAGAAACAGAACTTGAGGCAAGCAGATCATGGCTTCTACCACCACTTTCTTTTGATAAAGACCACAACGGATTATAAGCCACCTTGTTTGAACCTCTGTACTCGTCAAAAAGCTTATGCAATTCATCTTTCACCAACATAGTTTTAATGATCCCAGCTTCACCATAAAGCTTCTTGTAACACCATTCGACAAATTGAATCTTATATCGAGGATCCAAACAAACAGCTATGGCCATTATCACGCTGGCTTTTTTCCAATACTTCTCAAACTTTACAAACATGTCAGTTGCCACCTTTGAATAATACTCATCCAAATTATGACACTCACTTTTTAATGTCAAGTAAGCAACAAACATATAAGGGAAATACAGATTTGCTGTTGGGTACTTGGTGTTAGATAATGCACATGTGATTTCATAGAAGGGGCCAAGAAACTTGAATACTCTTTCAATTTTCTCCCATTCACGTGTAGAAGGAAAATCCTTGCAGTTATCTTCAGTTGACATCAAATCCATGAAAGCATTTTTATAATACAAAGCACTACCAAGCATGCTATACGTAGAATTCCATTTCGCAGGGTCATCTTGGTTTAATTCACTTTCATTCTCAATAGAGCATTTTTCAACACATCTAAGGAACTTCTCTATTATATCTTCAGATGTTGTCACATACTTAATACTTCCACGAACTTTTTCTACAACATCGTCTACTTCATTCAATGCTACTTGTACTATCAAACTGATAACATGAGCACAACAATATACACGAAAAAGAGCTTCTTCTCTCAAGGATGTTCCCATTAATTCTAATTTGCCCTTCAACGTGTCAACACAAACATTATTTACAGAAGCATCATCTAAAGTGATAGATCCAATCTTTTTGGCAACTCCCCATTCAATCAATAGACTTGATATCTTCCTTGCTAAAGAAGCATTGTCATGAGGAGGAGACATATAACAAAAATTAAGTATCCTTTTCTTCAAGTGCCAATCCTCATCAATAAAATGGGCAGTTAAGCGAATATAGCTATCTGTAGTTAAAGATGACCAACAATCAATAGCCAAATTAACTTTACCAGGTGCTAAATGAAGCATCTCGTGCACCTTAGCTTTTTCCCTCGTATATAATTTTTGACATTCAGCCTTGCAAGTATTTTCACTAACATGTACATCCTCACGAAGGTACCATAGAACACCTCTAATTCCAACCCATTCAACGAACTGGAATGGAAGATCATGCATAATAACAGCTGCTGCTAACAATTCCCTGAATTTTTCATGATCAAATTTAGAAGTTGACAGAGGCATAGAAGCAGAATTACTAGTAGAAGTAAGCAAAGGAACAACATCTCTGGTGTCTATCACACTGGTGTCCATCCCTCTGGTGTCTCTCCCAATGCACTTCTTTACATGTTTATGCATATTTCCAGTTCCATACTTACTAGGTGAAACATAAATTTGACCACATTTCTTGCATTTGCACCTTTCTATCTTGTCTTCACTCATGGGGAGTATATCAAAGTAATTCCAAGCACTTGATTGAAACCGTCGCTTTTTACTTAGACTCCTCGCACTATTTCCATCTTGAACTTGAACTTCTTTTACTTCTTCCTCATAATCACTCATACTCTCTTTATTAACAATGGATTCAATAGCTTCCATTGGATTATCTTCTGATCGGTTCCTCTCAACTGCAAGTAATCACCAAAATTCATAGTTTAGATTTAAGAACTTAAAGCACTCAAATATGTGAAAAAAATAATTCTAAATATAAACGCAGAATAGAAAAACATAACTTGTATACACCCATTACACTACAAAGATTCTTGAAAAAATTACCACTCAATAGTCAATATCATTTTCACACACCTACCTATGAAAAAACAGCATACGCTCATCTCTACTTATATCAAAGTAGGCATGCCAGAAGTCAGAACAACAGAAATTGTAACAGAGCTGCAGAAAACTCAAGAACAGAATTACTATCAACTCACACAATCAGGCTCACATTTCAGATGATTTGAGAACAGAACCACAAGAAAAGCTAATATCCAGATTACCATATAAGTAGAACTAATCCACCTTCACAAAATGAGATAGAAACATGTTCTCGAAGAGATAAAAGGAAAGAAAAGGTCAGAAATCTTGCCCAGCCAACAATCTTGTTTAAGCTACCAACGTACCAAGAAAAAGATTCTCACTGAGGAAAAAGCTACCGATCATCATCCAACGGAAACCAAGACAATTTACATAGAAAAGAATGAACATCATACAGGACAATGACCTTTTCTGCCACATGAAGGAAAAATAGCTCAAACACTTCAAGCATGACGCAAAGAGTTATAATACGACAAGATTGGCCACCTCAATGAAGATATTTGAAAAGTAAATGAAACCAAGACCACCTTCCCAACCCATTGCATGAAAATGTGTAGTTTGTTATTTGAACACTTCATGCATGACATAAAGAGTTATACAATAACAAGATCGGACACCTCGCTGAAATAATTTGAAACATAAAAGAAACCAAGAAGCAAAAATGCACACAGTAGACGATCATTACCAATTTGTATCGTAAGGAGAAGCATTTGAAAACAGGAAAAGAGGAAAACAGGCAAAACCCTAAACTGCTAGTACCAGAAACCTCGAGGAATCGTATATGCATCTATAAGATGGTAATTATCATTTGGCATCATAAAGAAAAGAATCCGAGACCAGTAATGCAAAACCTAAACCCCAACTCTGTAATTACCAGAAAAAGGTCAAAACAGCAATTCCGATAAAAGGGCCCTGGCTGCCACTTGCTTGAAAAAAAAGAGAACGGCGGCTATCGCTCGCTTGAAAGTATGAAACTCAACCGTGAACCGTTGAAGCAATGAGAGGGAAGAAGAGATCTCCGCCTGCCGAAGCAGCGAGGAAGAAGAGTCTTTTGGCTGTCTCTGCCACGAAAGTATGAAACCCAACTGTGTATCTTAGAATTCGATGACAGGGAAGATAAGGGTTCCCTCTGATTCCGCGAAACTAAGCGGTGAATCGTCGAATCGATCCCATGAAACTAAAACTTGCTGCTGGAAAACTCAAAGATCAAGAATATTACGCCAAAAATGAGGAGGAGGAAGACGAGGGCTGCCGCTGCTACTCATCAGTGAATCGCCCAAATCCTTCAATCGATGCCCTAACACGAAGGATTTTGGGTTTCACATGGTTCTGAAAATTACACAAGACGTTATGAAGTTTTAAAACTCGCACACAGGTTTTTCAAATTTGCATTTTAACGGTTTCTGAGTTATTGTGGTCACGTGTTGAACCCCAACACAAACGCCATCGTGTCATGTTTCTTCCCGTCGTATAACACGAAATAGCATTCAGATGTACCCACAACCCGAATGCGAAAGGAGGAGGATTGTGAGAGATGTGTAAAACTTGTCAATTTATTCGAATATATTTTAAAATATTTATATATAAAATATTAAAATAAAATAATTAAACATGACTGATTCGAAATCACTAGGAGATTTCAACTGAAACCAAATCATGTCATGAACCAAAATCGTTCAACTGGATCTTAACAAGAGAACACACAGTTCAGTTTTGGTTTTCCTTTGTTTTAGAGTAGAACAAGAACCAAAACCAATGATTTCAAACTGGAACTGAAACCAACCTGATCCCCCATTGACTTTCGGTTCAAACCAGAAGTTTTAAAAGCGATGGCACCCCTGGCTAGAGAGCTAAATGACAAGTTGTGGGTCTGGGTTGGATACCTGGCTTCGGCCTTCTCATTGCAACCAAAAAGATAAATAAATAAAAATAGAATGGTTTGAATATTTTTAAAAAAATTCAAGTAGCTTTAAAGTTTAAAAAATGAGAGACCAAGTTTTCGAAATTTACATCTCAACTTTTTGGAACTATTCTGTACCTTGTTGGACCCGAACATGAACACCATTATCTAACATTCTTCATGCCAAAATAGATACAATATCAAACAAGTTTGAAGTTTAAAAGTGGCAAAGTAAGGTTTCTAAATTTCCATTTGAACTGTTTTTGAGTTCCGTATTGACCTGGACACGAGCACCATTCTGTGTCATGTTTGTACATGCCAGAACTGCTACAATACGAAACACGCTTGAAGTTTTAAACATGACATACCGAATTTTTAAATTCACATTTTAAACTGTTTTTGAGTTATTCTGTGTCGTGTTGAACCCAAGCACAAACACCATTATGTATGGAGTTTCATGTCAAAAGGGATACGGTACGTAATAGGTATTACCCTGACACAAACCTGGACTATGGAGTTGTGCTCTCTTTGGTTCTCTATATTCAGTGGAGCCAGTATTCTACGGTTATACGATTTAGGTTTAGTGTTTGCATCATGCAAGAAAGCACGGAAAATGATATGGCGTAAAATTCCGTCAAGCAAACAACAACTAAGCCTTTTCCGATTGAATTATTTGTTTTCGTAGGGTTCAATCATGTGTCATGCTAGTTGATAACTCAACATAAGCTAAAATGCTTGTAATATCTAAAATCTATAGTAGATAAATTCGACAAAGTTTTACATTCGTCCTCCTTTATCCGTGGAGCAAAGAGCAACTTAAAAATAAAAGCAGAGTTACTCAACAAAGAACATCAGTTGGTCTGTGTTACATGCGAAGAGCACACGTAAGCAATTCGCTTTCCAGACATAAACTAGCAGATTGATTCTCGATATGACAAGCAACGAAGTGAGATAAGTGGCAAGCATAAATTTGGAAACAAAAACAAAATTACATACAAGTTCTAGATGAAAAAAAGAGGGTAAACAAGAAGATGTAACTCTAGAAAGATTGTCTTGATCAAACTAATACGACTATCGCTGTACAATTACATGAAAGCAAGAACCATCAGTCTATGCAAAAGAAGTGAAGTTGGAAAGCAACATTAAACAAGTTGACATGATAAGCTACGCTTATCCATAGATTAAGGATATGCACATAAGCTATTGCCATCCATGGAAGACTTGACTGCAAAATTATCCGATTTATCGAGCATTTGCAGAAGTAGTATCAAGAATAAGAGTAATTGAATCCAATCACCGTGTAAATGAAAGCTACAAAAGATTAATAAAGGTGGAGCCAGTGAAGGATGAGAAAAATATGATGCCAGGTCTAGGATTTACTTACAAATTAAATCCTGAGGAAGATCAAATTCATAATCATTTCTGTCTCTTCTGATGCATACTATGTAAATAATTAGACATAACAGCATGATGAATATAACACATGCCAGGCTTATAGCAATTTTGGCAACAGTAGATAAGCCGCCTCTTCCCAAGAAGAATGGGCAACCAGGTAAAGTAGGCACACCACAAAGGCCCTTGTAATTGGAAAGACTGCAAAACAAATTACATGGATATTAGACGGCCAGGCACTAGCACTAAGTTCTCTCACAACATAAATTTTTGTAAGCAAAAAAGTTCAGAATGAAATGAAATTTAAATTGTCATTGGTATAGGTATGTCAGTTTACTGAACCTAGATCTGAATCGCATTTAACTTCACATTTGCCAGAAGAATGTCAGTGAACTGAACAGTAAAGGAAGATCCCCATATTCTGGAATAAACTAGTTGAGAATAATCAAAAACATGAAGAACCAGAAACCATTTCCAGGACAGAAGCAACATGGATTGCATGTACTAGCCCATGTACTTCTATGCAGAGACCAATTTCCTACGAGCTCCACTGTTATGTGGGTTCAACCTACCTAAGCCAGTTCCAAGCCTGAAGAAAGAAGGATACCAACAGCCAGCATAGAACTTTGTAGGATCATCACCAGCTGCAGTCTTTCCATTGCTAATGCCCCAATCCCATTAGAACCATGTTAAGCATTTGTTTTCCTCAGAAACAGAAAGACAGTTAAGCTTTTCATATAAACTTGGACAATGACTTTTCCGAACTATTGGAAATTTCACGTTACTCCTTTGGAATCCACAAAAGTTGCAGACTAAGGCGATGTACTATCAAAAAGTTTTAGAAAATGTGCTTTCAAAATTCAAATTTCAAAGTAAAGAAAAGGGTGGCAACCCAATGGTAAATATTTGCAAACTTGCAAGCAGAACAGGAAACGAACAACAAAAGAAAGAATACTAGTTTCCTTAGGCTGATCAGAGAAAGAGTTATCAGGAGAAAAAGTACTCTATTATGTCCACCATGCACACCAATAGAGTAGAGACTCTCTGGTACTTGTCCATCCAACTCATTATCATTTAATAACCTGGCACAAAATAAAGTGATACCAATGGAATATTAATTTTGTGTAGGTAGGTATAAATTCATAATGAAAAAAAGGAAAGCAGCTAATCTGGAATATAAGAGAGAGATACAACCTATAATGCAAAGTGAAATGAGCATATAATACTCTAATACATAAACCATTTACGCTCATGACATAAAATCATACAGAAAAAGGAATTTATGAATGTCGGCTGTTGTGCCCCTTTAGCCACAAGCGCCGAATGTACTAACCTGTATTATTGGTACATACAAGCTCTCAAATGGATTACATGGAAAAAGCACTTGAAAAAAAGAGGAAATATATGCCGCAATGACAACCAAGTCGCCACCTGTATATAGGGAATAGTCTACTAAACAGAAATGATATAGATTCATGGACGAATTTTGGAGTTTCTCGCTCTTACAAATAAGATCAGCAAATGTTTCTGGGCAAAATGTTACTAATTAATTACAGATGTTAGACAATCACAGGATCCAACTCTGATAGGTCATAGCATACCGCAGGTTACCTCACTTCTTGCTTCTAAAGCAAAACTAAATAAAAAGACCAGAGCTCTTTAACGTGAAGCCAAACAGCATACAAGTGGCACAATAGCTTACCCAACAAACCTAAGTTTTTCTCTTTTTAGCATCCTACATGTGTTCCTAAATATCAAAGGCATGCATGATTTGCAATGTTGCATGGATGCGGGTATGGGTACGGGTATGGGGAACGCACATTTCAAAACATCAAAGCATGAGTATGCCACTATTAAAAAATATAATAAAAAGATAAATTTACACAAATAAATATATGTGCAATACCAAGTAACAAGTATATCATATCAAAACAAGGAAGTTTCATTCAATAACATTTTCAACTTTATACAACATTTTCAACTAACATTTCTAAAATATAATATCAAGCATCTAAAAAGCACAGTATAGTATGAAAATGAAAAGGCTAAAGCAAAGAGCACAATGCACCCACACATAGTATCCAGTAATAGCTAATTAATGAGTAATACAAAATATAAAATATTTTCTCAATGCAACAAACATAAAGAGAAAAGGAAGAAAAACTTAGCAGTGAACCCTTTTGTGAGTCAAATGACTCAAATCAAATCAATGGATTCTCAATTTCTCAGGGTGCGTGGCATCCAGTGAGAACTCATGGCCACTGTTCAGTTGTTCACTGGGGATTCAACCATGTTTAATCAATGGCCGGTCTGAAAACTCAATGGAGTGCACATGAAAAACACAATCAACTGAGCATGATTGTGTGCATCTGAACATCATCAGGAGGAATCGATGGTTCCTCACCTAAAAACTCAGAGAGAGAGAGAGAGAAAGTGGTGAGAACCTTCAAAGTCTACGGATGATCGTTCCCTTACTGTTACCAGTGATCTCGCTGGTGAATGGTTGCCCATCGCCCACTGAGCGCAGTGTGCCAGAGAGAAAACACAACATCCACCGAATACTGAATAGGTTTAGAAAGTAGGGGTTTTACCACCCTTATTTTGACATTTGGATCAGGTCAACCCATATCCAGATGGGTTAAGCTGATCCAACTCTAATGGTATGGATACACTACCCGGTACATACCCGATACGAGTATGCAGTCCCAACTGACATACCCATGCATCAGAGCTTATTTAATTCGAAGACCACATAAATGGAGAAATATAGAGACCACAAAGTCACTACACCTAGTGTGTTGGTTAAGGATCAAGATTTTCGAATACCACAACATATATGAAGTTCCAAAGTTTAACAAGGGAGCTTGACCTTTTAGCTTAATAAGTTGGTGCTCCTTCAAGAAAACAACATGGTACAGAGACTTGCATGGTAAGGTTCTATTTACAAAAATATCTGGCTCAAATATGACCTATGTAATTGCTGAAGAATAAAATAAGCACAATCAGGAACTTGATAAACAACAACAACTAAGCCTTTTCCCATACTAGATGGGGTCGGCTATATGATTCTTTGTTTCCACCGAGCCCTATCATGTGCCATTTTGGTAGTTAACTCAATATGAGCTAGATCATTCTTTATTGTTTCTTTCCAACACTTGTGTGGTCTTTCTCTTCCACTTTTAACATTTTCACAATCTAGGTTTTCATACCTTTTTATTGGAGCTTCATTTGGTCGTCATTTTACATATTCAAACCATCTTAAATTATTTTTCCTCATTTTATCCTCTATTGGTGTCACTCTCAATTTGTTTCTAATAACCTCATTATGTATACGGTCTTTCCTTGTGTGACCACTCATCCATCTCAACTTCTTCATTTCTGTCACAAACATCTTTTGTACATGTTGATACACTTATAAGCACAGTCAGGAACTTGATACACTTAAAGAATTAGAAACGCTAGTAAGAACCATATAACAGGTTACAACATTAACGGCAGACAGATTCACAATTATAAGATTCCACCAAAGGAGTTCATAAACAAAGAGGAGTGCTTAAAAATAAAACAAGCAATCAGAAAGTGGCAGGATCTAAATCTGTCAATTCACTTTCACTTCAAACTATCAAAGAATAAAAGAACAACTTACACAACTTGGAGATTTGATGAACCTAAACTCTCAGGGATAGGTCCTGATAACTGATTCCTTGACAGGTCGCTGCACAAAATTCAACATAAGCTACCTCCTAGACCAGAAAGTATACTGCCAGTCACTTCAAGCAAATGGAATGGTTCCAAACTTACAATTGTACAAGAGAGCCGCCTCCTAAGCCAGAAGGTATATTTCCAGTCAAACTGTTGGAAGTTAAGTTCCTGCAGGTAAAAAAGAACGACAATACTCACAGGCTCAACAAGTTTGTAAGAAGATTTATCTCGTCACTGATATATCCCTTCAAGTCCTGATTGCCCAGATCCCTAGTCAGGAAAGAGAAGTCAAATTAGCGTCAGACACAACGTAAACCGATTTGAATAATAGATAACAACAATAACAACAACAACTAAGCCTTTTCCCATACTAGACGGGGTCGGCTACATGGATTCTTTGTTTCTACATATCCCTATCGTGTGTCATGTTAGCAGTTAACTCACAATAAGCTAGATCATTCTTTATTGTTTCTTTCCAACACTTTTAATACTTTCCAAATTTAGTTTTTCTAACCTTCTTAAAGGTTCTTCTTTTGATCTTCTTTCTATATGTCCAAACCATCTTAAACGATATTCTCTCATTTTATCCTCTATTGGTGTCACTCCTAATTTGTTTCTAATAACCTCATTATGTATACAGTCGTTTCTTGTATGACCACTCATCCATCTCAACATCTTCATTTCTGTCACAGACATCTTTTGTACATGTTGATTATTAACTGCCCAACACTCAGAACCATAAAACATGGCAGGCCTAATTGCTCCTCTATAATATTTATCTTTTAATTTTAATGGTATCTTCTTATCACAAAGAATACATGATGCTCCTCTCCATTTTAACCAACCAGCATTTATTCTATGTATAACATCTCCATCAATTCTTCCATCACTCTTGAAAAATTGACCCTAGGTATTTAAAACTTTCCTTTTGGGGGATGCAATGTGTGCCAATTTTAATTTCTATGTCCTTTGAAGTAACCAAATGATCAAACTTACATTCCATATATTCTGTCTTTGTTCTACTAAGTCGGAGGCCTTTGCTTTCTAATGTTTCTCTCCATAGTTCCAATTTTCTATTAACTTTTTCCTCAGACTCCTCCACTAATACAATGTCATCTGCAAATAACATACACCAAGGTACTTCATCTTGAATATGTTTTGTTAACTCATCCATCACCATTATAAATAAGTATGGACTTAAAGTCGATTCTTAATGTAATCCAATATTAACTTCAAAGAAGTCTGTCGTTCCTTCATGAGTCCTCACACATGTTTTTGCACCATCATACATGTCTCTTATAAGGTTAATATATGTCAATGGGATATCTCTTTTTTCCAAAGTTCTCCAAAGAACCTCCCTCGATACCCTATCATAAGTTTTTTCTAAATCAATAAATATCATGTGAAGGTCTTTCTTTTTTGCTCCAAAATGTTCCATAAGACGTCTCAAAAGGTGAATCGCTTCAATTGTAGATCTGCCTGGCATGAATCCAAATTGGTTCTCTGTTGTACTTGATACTTGTCTTAACCTACGTTCGATAATTCTTTCCCACAATTTCATAGTATGGCTCATTAACTTGATACATCGATAATTCGCACATTTTGAATGTCTCCTTTGTTCTTATATATGGGTATAAGTGTACTTGCTCTCCATTCCTCGAGCATCTTTTGGTTTTTTCATATTTCATTAAATAGTCTTGTGATTCCTATTTCTCCTAGTATTTTCAAAACTTCTATAGGAATATTATCTGGTCCTACCGATTTACCACCCTTCATATGTTTAAGAGCCTCTTTGACTTCATTCTTTTGAATACGTCGGTAGAAATTGTGGTTTATATACTTTTCTGACTTGGCTAAATCTCCTAAACTAATACTAACATCTTTATTTTCATTAAAAAGATTATAAAAATAGTTTTTTCAACTATTTCTTATATCATCATTTGCCACTAGAATTTTTTCATCCTCGTCTTTTATGCATCTAACATAATTAAGATCTTTAGTTTTCTTATCTCTAGCCCTAGCTATCCTAAAAATATCTCTTTCACCCTCTTTTGAGTTGAGTTTTTTATATAAGTCATCCCAAATCTTAGCTTTTGCTTCACTAACGGCCTTTTTCGCTTCCTTCTTTGCTTTCTTATAAGCTTCTAAAGTTTCACTAGTTTTCTTAGCATAATTTAATTTGTAACATGCCCTCTTTGCCTTGATTTTATTTTGTACTACTTCACTCCACCACCAAGCTTCTTTTTGTGCCGGTACACCTCCCTTAGATACCCCTAACACATCTTTCGCCACTTTCATAATATGTATAGCCATATTGTTCCACATATTACAGGGTGTGCCAACATAATTCCAAACATCTCCTCGAAGGACTTTCTGTTTAAATATATCTTCTTTCTCGCTTTTGAGGTATTTGAATAATAGATGCCATTGAAAATTTTTAATTTGATATAAGGTTCTTCATTGAATGGAATTCTATTTTACTTAATCACCAGCAATTGACATGTTCCAAAAGAAAAGGTTGGATAGCCACAAATGCAAATGTATATCATTGTTTACAAGCAGAGAAAAGATTGACAAGCCAAGAAAATTTTGTTAGCAACTGCTGCAGATCGTGGAATTCTTAAATCAAGATAACAACCACTCAGAAGAAAGTCATAAATGGAAAAGATAAAGATTAGACCATTTGACTCACAACATCATACAGTAAACTTTTCCATTGAAACAGCTCATGAGACAACACATGAAACATGCAAGCTACTTGCATGCTAGATTTCATGGTGTGGAGCTGTAAAATCTTCAGTTAGCAGAATATGCAGCAGGAGCTTTAAACGTTTTACATAAAAGAGATCTAGGCATTTTATGGAGAGGATAAAATTTAAGCTGGGTATCAAACAGTTCATGAGACATTCAAGCTATTGGAAGTGCTAGGTTTCAAGCAGTGGATATACAAATTCTACAGACAATTTTGTAGAAGAGTCCACTGCCCTGCTGATCTTCAGTCACAGATATACTCAGGGTGGATGGAACTTCTGTAATTGATTAATCTGTCACTAATAGGTTGTTATAAACCATAATAAGTTTTCTTCTGTACAGTGTCAAGCAGCTACAGGAACGTATAACAATGTCCTCTCTATAGGGTCAACAGTACATAAACTTGAGCAACTTGGACTATGAGTTTCCTCCACAAAATGACCACTCTAATTCAATATACGGTCAATGACAATGTTTGTGATATGTGTTTTCAAAACCTGATTTTTCTGCCTTTCCTTTTTCCACGTTCCATCCAAGCCTAAATCATATTATCATAACTAGGTGAGGTTAATAAATGGATGGAAAAAAAATCAAAAGACAAGTTCCCACTCTCCATTAATATCTTAAAGAAATATACAACTGAATTGCGTATCGCAAGTTATGAGAGGCTTGAGAAAAAGCTCAATAGATGTTGTTAGATGAGCAAATCAGAGAAGGTAGGACGACAAAGAAACTTACAACTGGGTAATAACAAGTTCGTTCTTTCCAGCATTGTGGCAGGTTACTCCTTCCCAAGTATCTCATGTGGAAGGAGCACATGGATCACCGTTCCAACCCATTCTATCAGGAACACGAAGTGACTCCTTCAATGCTTTCATTGCAATTACTACAAATTTGATATACTTATTATAGAAAATAGAAATAAAAAAGTTGCAAAGCTGTTGTCTGAATTCATGTAATTCAGAAGTGTATGATTACCTATACATGCAAACATGAGAAATTCATGGATGCATCAAAACCAAAACAAACTGCAATATATAGCACACCAACTACAAAGATCTCAAAGAGGAGTTCAACAAAAACTATGGAAATACCTTGGTTGGGAACAGTGGCAGCATCAAGGGGAATCATGGCATAGTTCTCGAGGCCACATATCAAGGGAGGGCCAACCACTGGCACAAGTTTGATGCTGCGATCTGTACTATTAAGCTTCTTCACAATGTAATACCATCTAAGGGCAGTAAAACTACCAACTTGCTTGAATATGTCTATCCTGGTAACCTTGTTCCCATTGATAAAAATATCGAAGATCCGCTGAGCTGGTTTAGTTACTACAGTGTCCAGCTCCGCAAAATGAAACCACAGCATGTAATCCAACCTAGCATCCACAGTCAACGTATATTCAAGAGCTTTACTTGCAGTTAATGTTATGCAGTCTGATACAGTTTCTCTGGAAAATAGTCATGCGCCTGATTCGTACCATGTATTGGTTTTGTGGTCCAAAGTGTTCTAACATCCTTATTCGCACGAAACTTTTTATCAGATTGCCAAGCTCTACCAAAATAGTCAGTATCATTGCTAAACCCTGGTCCAAAAGAATTTGATCCACAAGTCAAACGGCCATAATTCACCAACATGAAGTTCCTCTCAAAGGCTGAAGAGTCATAAGCAAGTTGATCCACTCCGACGATTTCTAGAGATGCAATCACCGGAGAATCCGTGGCGATACTATAGAAGCAAATGGTTGCCTCCCCATCATTGATAAACCCTAAAAGATCTGAATACGCTCCATTTCGACTTACCTCATCTGGCCATGGTGATCTCCAACTAAAAACAAGATTACCCTCCACAGAAACATCAAAGTTTGGGTAGTGAAGCTCGTTATCGTAATTGTCATATACAGTAAACATCCTAATGAAATAGCGGCCTCTACGAACATTGACATTGTAGCAATTTTTCTTTCCTGAGGAAATGGGGAAGAATCGGAGCGTCCTTTCTTGTGGTTGATTGAAATTCTGACGGTTTGTGACTAAAGCAGGACTCCCTCCACTGTAGAACTAATCTGCTATCCATGATTGGTTGAGTTGGCTAGTGAAGTTGTTTTGATTGACCACCACAGTCGATAAGTAAGGAGAAATCTGCATGCATTAGGCACCAAGAGTACTAAAAACAATGTTACTCAGAAAACATGCTACGAGTAGGAACTACAAAGAAAAATGCGTCTCATTTCGGATTTGACTATAGCTAAAACCAGTTTGGCCAAGAAAAGTTATTCATCAGTTGAAACTAAGAAAGAAGCAGGTTACATGTCGAGATTGCAGCTAAAAACGAGGTTTTAAAAAGGCCAACATGAATTTCAACCACAAACTGCAAGATTCGCATTAGGAAATTTACAGAGAAGAATCTTAAAGCAAGCAACTTTAGTCCGAATCATAGCCAAACAAAGGTAAAGATTTATGTTTCGGTAAAAGATAACATTAGGAGCTACCATGTTTGTGTTGTCTCTTTCTATGGTGTAAGGGTGTGTGTGTGTGAGAGAGAGAGAGAGAAGGAGGGGCGGGGGGTGCTGGGTTCTTACCGAAGGGAAGGACAGAGAGAGAAGCAGAAGGAAGAACAACCAGAGGAGAGAGGAAGACATTGCAGAGTGTGTGGCGAGAGGTGGTCGTGTCGCCTCTTACAAAGCAATGCGCGTTCGGACACGAGAGAGAGAGAGAGAGAGAGAGAGAGAGAGAGAGAGAGAGAGAGAGAGAGAGAGAGAGAGATGCTTGCAACTGGAATTAATGGAAAATGGTTTTCTTAATTTGGTCGTCCCTCCCTATTCCTTTTTCTCACTCCCCCAGTCAAGGCTTGTCCAAACTGTTGCATTATTAAGAATACTGTACTCCATTCTCCTTCATTACGAACAAATCTTAATATGTTGCTGCAGCCAAATATATTTGAATGATAAACTGATCATTAATAAGAATACTGTACTGTACTCCTTCGACAGGAACAAACCTTAACTTGTTGCTGCAGTCAAATACATTTGAATGTTCTACACATGATCTGCCGCTTATATAGAGAGAGAGTAAAGAGCGATTGAATCCTGTTCATTCATGTTCGATTGTTATTTTTGAAAAATATAGGTCTAATAACTTTGTTTTACATGATTTTTTTAAATTAAATTATATTTATGCTTTTGAAAAGTAATGAATGAACAATCGGTCAATTGAATAAGATCTCATTTTTTCTCTATATATTTATGTGTGTGTGCGTGTATCACACTATCCTAGTGACCGCAACCTACTTCATATAGCTAATCCCCGTGTGTTCTTAGTACAAGTGTTCACGGGCCAAGTGGGGAGAGAGAGAGACTTCCATTAAAATCAATAAGAACACTAGCTGCAATGGAAAAGCTGGCCCAACTTTCCATTATCCAGTGTGATGCGTTTACTGCCATTCATCTATCGGATAAATTAACGCCAATAGCTAAAGTCTGAAACAAAAGGGAAATAAATACCCTTCAAAGTGTGGACCATGAAACGACTGACGCACCCACAACGTGGAAGCCACTAAACAACAACAACAACAACTAAGCCTTTTCCCATACTAAACGGGGTCGGCTACATGAATTATTTGTTTCCACATATCCCTATCATGTGTCATGTTAGCAGTTAACTCCCAATAAACTAGATCATTCTTTATTGTTTCTTTCCAACACTTTTGTAGTCGTCTTCTACCTCTTTTAATACTTTCTAAATTTAGATTTTCTAACCTTCTTAAAGGTTCTTCTTTTCATCTTCTTTCTACATGTCCAAACCATCTTAAACGATGTTCTCTCATTTTATCTCTATTGGTGCCACTCCTAATTTGTTTCTAATAACCTCATTATGTATACGGTCTTTTCTTGTATGGCCACTCATCCATCTCAACATCTTCATTTCTGTCACAGACATCTTTTGTACATGTTGATTATTAACTGTCCAACACTCATAACCATAAAACATGGCAGGACTAATTGCTGCTCTATAATATTTATCTTTTAATTTTAATGGTATCTTTTTATCACAAAGAATACATGATGCTCCTCTCCATTTTAACCAACCAGCATTTATTCTATGTATAACATCTCCATCAATTCTTTCATCACTCTGAAAAATTGACCCTAGGTATTTAAAACTTTCCTTTTGGGGGATGCAATGTGTGCCAATTTTAATTTCTATGTCCTTTGAAGTAACCAAATGATCAAACTTACATTCCATATATTCTGTCTTTGTTCTACTAAGTCGGAGGCCTTTGCTTTCTAATGTTTCTCTCCATAGTTCCAATTTTCTATTAACTTTTTCATTAGACTCCTCCACTAATACAATGTCATCTGCAAATAACATACACCAAGGTACTTCATCTTGAATATGTTTTGTTAACTCATCCATCACCATTATAAATAAGTATGGACTTAAAGTCGATTCTTAATGTAATCCAATATTAACTTCAAAGAAGTCTGTCGTTCCTTCATGAGTCCTCACACATGTTTTTGCACCATCATACATGTCTCTTATAAGGTTAATATATGTCAATGGGATACCTCTTTTTTCCAAAGTTCTCCAAAGAACCTCCCTCGGTACCCTATCATAAGTTTTTTCTAGATCAATAAATATCATGTGAAGGTCTTTCGTTTTTGCTCTAAAATGTTCCATAAGACGTCTCAAAAGGTGAATCGCTTCAATAGTAGATCTGCCTGGCATAAATCCAAATTGGTTCTGTGTTATACTTGATACTTGTCTTAACCTACGTTCGATAATTCTTTCTCATAATTTCATAGTATGACTCATTAACTTGATACCTCGATAATTCATACAATTTTGAATGTCTCCCTTGTTCTTATATATGGGTATAAGTGTACCTGTTCTCCATTCCTCGGGCATCTTTTGGTTTTTTCATATTTCATTAAATAGCCTTGTGAGCCAAGTGATTCCTATTTCTCCTAGTATTTTCCAAACTTCTATAGGAATATTATCTGGTCCTACCGATGTACCACCCTTCATATGTTTAAGAGCCTCTTTGACTTCATTCTTTTGAATACGTCGGTAGAAATTGTGGTTTATATACTTTTCTGACTTGGCTAAATCTCCTAAACTAATACTAACATCTTTATTTTCATTAAAAAGATTATAAAAATAGTTTTTTCATCTATTTCTTATATCATCATTTGCCACTAGAATTTTTTCATCCTCGTCTTTTATGCATCTAACATAATTAAGATCTTTAGTTTTCTTATCTCTAGCCCTAGCTATCCTAAAAATATCTCTTTCACCCTCTTTTGAGTTGAGTTTTTTATATAAGTCCTCCCAAATTTTAGCAGTTGCTTCACTCACGGCCTTTTTCGCTTCCTTCTTTGCTTTCTTATATGCCTTTAAAGTTTCACTAGTTTTCTTAGAATAATATAATTTGTAACATGCCCTCTTTGCCTTGATTTTATTTTATACTACTTCACTCCACCACCAAGCTTCTTTTTGTGTCGATACACCTCCCTTAGATACCCCTAACACATCTTTTGCCACTTTCCTAATATGTATAGCCTTATTGTTCTACATATCACAGGGTGTAACATAATTCCAAACATCTCCTTGAAGGACTTTCTGTTTAAATATATCTTCTTTCTCGCTTTTGAGGTTCCACCATTTAGTCCGAATAGCTCGATGCACTCTTTTCTTCTTTGTCCATTTTTTTATTTGTAAATTCATAACTAAAAGTCGATGTTGGGTGGTTAAGCTTTGTCCTGGAATTACCTTACAATCTTTACAACACGCTCTATCTTTTTTTCTACAAATAAAGTAATCAATTTGTGTTTGTGATAAGCCACTCTTATAAGTAATTAAATGTTCATCTCGTTTTTTGAAGATTGTATTGACTATAAAGAGATCCATCACCATTGTATTAGCCATAGCAAAATTTAAAATCTCCCTACCTTCCTCGTTTATGTCCCCAAAACCAAAGTTTCCATGAATCCCTTGATATCCTAATGCCTCTTTACCGACATGTCCATTTAAATCTCCTCCTAAACAAATCATCTCCCATTGTGGAATCTTTTGAATCACCTTATCTAACTCTTCCCAAAAACACTAATTTCAACGTCATGATTCGGTCACTGTATCGTTGTATGTCTACTACACTCTCCTTTAAATCTTTATTTATGATAATACCAACTCCGTTTCGAGCCTTTTCTTTACCTAAGTACCATAATTTAAAACCTGTATCCTCTATCTCCTTTGCTTTTTCTCCAACCCATTTTGTCTCTTTTAAACATAGAATATGAATCTTTCTCCGAATCATAGTATCTACCACCTCTATTAGCTTACCTGATAATGTTCCGATATTCCAAGAACCAATACGAATCTTATTATCTAGGACTAGCTTCCTTACCCCTCGCATCCGTCCATAATAAAAATGCGGAGACCTTCTCTGAAAATTTTTCACTACATTCTGGTGACAATGTAGCGGGACTAACTTCTTTACCCACACCCATCCATGATGTGGGAACCCTCTCTGCAATTGATTCACCACATTCGGGTGAAAATGTAGTGGCCCTTGCTTACTTCGTACTGCATTCGAGCTCTACAGCACGTCGCTAGGCGGGGACGCCCCAAAGCAATGCTCATAATTTTTGTAATCCATGTCATAAAAATCCGATGAAGTTTTATGCTGGCTGTCGAAAGCCTAACACAACCCTCCTCCTTTATCTGGGCTTGGGACCGGCAATGCAAGGGTGATCCCTTACATGGGCGAAGTTACTAAACCCCAACTATGTTTTTTTTGTTAAATGTTTGGATCTAGATACTGGCGGTTTCAAATAATCGGTTCTGATTTTCATAAAAGAACCAGTTTCGAATTGACATGGGCTTGTTTCGGTTCAAGTTTGAGTTCTAAACCATTCAAAACTGAAAAAAACACATAAAATTGAAATGTAAAAAAGTGGATAAAGAATCATGGAACCGTTGGATCTAGTTTCAGCATGGCCAAACGGAGTAGTCTCTGGTTCTGATTAGTTTCCAATACTGTTCGGTTCTAGTTAAAACTACTGAGCTGATTTTAAATTGATCATGTCTATCTTGATTTAATGACACTTAAAACTTTGTTATGTATATATATAGTGGTTGTGCTCAATTTTTATTCATGCTTCTCAAACATTTCTATCATTAGATCGATATAATTATAGTATTCGTGCTCAATATACAATGGTACAATTTCCCTTTTTGTTTCAAATCTTCCCCATTTATCGGTAGAAATATTTTTAAAGAATTAAGGATATACCACTATCTCCCTCTTTCTCTCTTATATATATATATATCATGCATCTCTATGTTATTTGATTTTTACTGCTTTCACAATCTCTTCTTGGCCACACAGACATCCAGCTCCTCCGGAATCCACTTGCTGCAGCTTAAACAATAACGATTAATAAAACAATTTTTTCACAGAAAGGTATATTTTCAGCAAGACACTACTAATTAATGTAAGATATGACTTGGAGATGCTGGCTTGAGCGTATGCGTATCCATAAGTATCATATTTTGACGTGTCTTTGTTGTGATCATACAACAATAGTTCCTTCCCATATAAGGGATCTTTCTCGTATTGCAGTTTTCAAGTCCGAAGAAAGGAGGAAGTGGTAAGCTTTAGACACCCAATCTAAAACGTTATTGGATTTATCTCTTCTGGATTTTTGTGAAGTAAATTATATTTTAAATAATTTTTATTAGTTACTAGTTATATATTGGAGATTTTGACCAAGGCAAGCACTCAAAATTCATTCACATTGGTTGTTTGTTGAGAAAGCAATTAATAAGTTCCTCTACACAAGAGGGAAACAGCTGCATGGACGCAAAATCGAGGTAAACTTGGTTGCGTGCGCCTGTTTAATCTCCCTCTGTGTGTGCGTGTGTGAACACAGAAAGCCTAAATGGAAACAGAAAGGGCCATGACACCTCTCTCTCTCTCTCTCTCTCTCTCTCTCTCTCTCTGTCTTGTCTTATCTTTTTTGCTGTCTTCATTTTGTGAGATGACCAAGTAGAAAAAGTTATTAGTTCAAGTGGACAAAAGCATTATCACGGGCATGAACAGTATTCATGTGATTACTTCCTATTTCATTTCCCATGAAAATCTAATAAATTTCCGATGGTTTACCTGTTTGGTGCTTTCTGTATAATCTGACCTGTTGTCTGACTGTTTAGGAGAAGATTATGTTGTTTAACAAAGAACAACTACCTCCATTAAGATGCAGATGGAAATATCCCCGGCTTCCGGTGCGGTTCCGGGTCCAGTTCGATCGGTTCCACTTTCATTCGGGTCCCATTTGGTTACGGTTAGAACTTCCGAGCCGGTTACAAGGCAAAGTATCGCCCTGTTCGATGAGGGTTCAAGATCAGTAAGAGTTCAATTTCCCAACTACTCCATTCATGTCACTGAAGAGAACAGTTTCACTGATTTGAGGAAAAATAAATATTAAGTGGACGCTGCTTTTATGCATGAGTACATGAATTAGGAGAAAGACTATTCAAGCATGAGTCAGTTAATCAATTGAATGCGCATTGCCTTGATGGACATTTAATCATTTCCACCTGAAATGTAGTCTAAGTAACTAATACCACCAACAATGCTGCTCACATAGGATTCTTTTTTTTGGTTACAAGAAGAAGCCGAAGCCCAACGCACACACCCACACATGCACCCTGTAGGAATCGGACTCCCCACCAGCAGCAACAGCACTAGAGCGCCCTGCCATTGAGCTAACGATCTCGGTGCTGCTCACACAGAATTTAATGAAGCCTTCAGAAGTGTCTAATGAACTCAAGCTCCACGGTGGATGGAAACCATGAGTTTGCAGTTCCTTCACCTTAGCAGAGCAACTTTTTTCTACGCTAAAGTGAGGCATGATTGAATGTAAAAACTTTGTTAGAGGTCACTTGTATTAAGTACTCTTCTCGCCAAAATCACAGTTCCGACGGCGGGGTCGGGGATCAAAGTCCCTGTTTACGAAGTCTCCCCCCTTCCCCGCCCCTTGAGTCCCCATGACCCATCATGGGAGGGGAGGAGAAGATTATCAGTTCCATGCACATATCTTCGATCACCCCAAAATCCAAGTGTTGCTGCCGACTAAGAGATGAATTTATGTAACTACGGTGGAAAATCAGATTAGGACATTGCGGTTTAGTTCAAATAATTGTGTTAATCAAGCAATGATACAGCAAACACTTGAACTAATGAACGTACAAATAGTTGATGTACCTGCAAAGACTAGATTTTACTATTTTGTTTCTGAATGAACTAAATGGCATGAGCAGTTCAAAACCAGTCCGCAGATTTCAACTGAAACCAAAGCAGTCTTGAATAATAATTAGATTAAAACTGGCAAACCGATCTCAGAACCGTAACCGAACACTGTTTAGTGATTTATCATAGTTAGATAACAGACCCAATATGTGAGACTTGATCACACTCTCAGCAAGGATAGAGCTTGTCTCTTTGACATAAGCAAGAAATAAAGCTACAAATCCTTATGTTTCAACCAGTAGCCAGTTATTTAAGCTTTAAGCAGAGATACACAAGGATTTTTTCCACCTTTAACAATGTCAATAAATAGTGCGTGGCTTGGTCTTGATCGGTGGAGGGGCTGGATAAAGAATCAAAACTAATGATATCTCTAGATGATAACACAAATATATAAGATCGAAGATGAGACAAGGAAAAAGATGAAGACATAATTAAGATTGGATTTTGCTAATTAGGAAGTAGGATACCAGCAAAATGGCATCTAATTGTGGATTAAGCAAAGGAGGGAGATAATTCAGCAGGGTTGGGGGCCATTTTGAGAGATACTGACGAAATGTTAATGGCTGCCCAAGGAAAGAAAGGAACTAAGAAGGCAAGCATCTACATAGTGGAACTTTTAGCTATAAAAGAAGGCTTGCTGTTTGAGCAGAGTTTGCGGATGAGGAATGTGTATATAGAAAGTGAATCTGTGCTTAAAAAGAAGGCAAATGAAGAGAAGAATGAGGAGAATAGATCTTACGAAGGCTTAATTGTTTTGAAAACTACAGATATTACAGATAGCTTTGACAGTTTTGAATAGGGCAACATTGGTAGGCATTGCAATCGGGCAAATGATTGCTTGTTCAATTACGCAAAGAATAATCTGTCAAATGTATGTATTGGGGAAGAACCGGGATTCGTCTCCTCAATTTTGGGTTTGGATGTAAATCCCTTATTATACTTCGTTTGATGTAGAGACTTTTATGTTTCAGGAACTAAAGTTCTCGATAAGTCACCCGGGGTGCAGGATTGAACATTCGTTTCTCAAGTTGGAGAGATTTAGAGAGGTCTGTGAGCTTTCTCTTTGGGGCCGGTTGTCACTTTCTGCCATTATTTGGAATAAATCTTTGTTTCTCTTTGCTTGTGGACGTAGGCACGACATAGACACCTTCTTGTGATTGTCGAACCCCATAAATTGACTGCGCTTCTCATTCTCTTTCCCCTATTGATATTCTTCATTTTGGTTTGTTGTTCTAAAATATTTCTACCCATTCGATGCCGTTTCTGCTGCACCATTATTCTTTGCTATCTTCTGTTGTGTTTGCTCTTCTTTTGCAACAAATTGGTATCAGTGCAAATTAGAGATTCAGCAGTTGTGGGTGTTCTGTAACGGTTTGGAATAATAGCTTGCTGTACCGGGAAGTTTGTTGATGAAAAAAATCTACCACGATGAGTATAACTACGGAATTCGACATCTTTAGTCTATGACAGATTTCCATGAAGGCCTTCTTGATTCAAAATGGTTGAAAACAGTTGTGCTAGAGAAGAAGCCCACGGGCATAGTGGATCAAGATTGATACGAAAATGATTTGAAGGCCCTATCAGTGATCCAATTGTTTTCTAGCGTAATGTTCCGCAGGAGGTTATTTATGAACGAAGCCGGCATGTTTTTGGAAAAGATAAGCTCTCTATTTGACAAAATTTCTGGCAAACCATGTCCATGGTGGTGGAAGTGATAAATTCTCCTTAAGCTGCACTCATTAATGGAGATTATCCAGTTACAAAGAAACTTCGTTCTCAAATGCAGAACATTATTTGTACTCCTAGTGATTCATATTGAACAATTATGTCCCACAGAGAGAGATAGAGACTGTATAGATGGTGGTGGAAGGTGGTAGCTATTGCCATGATTGAAGTTTGTTGTCAATTCATCTGTCCTAGGAGACCTGTGATTCAGATCGCCGGAATCGCCCTCTGACACGATTGATGTAATTCTCAGCTTTTGCTGTCAGAGTAGTTTCCTTCCTCGTCAGCTGCTTCCGCCCTTGTGATTCATGTTGCTTCTTGGGGACACCAGCATGAGCAGGCTCAACCTTGTTTCCTTCTTCATGGCGTTCACTCGGCTCGCATGACCAACATCTAATCCAAGCCATTGTTGAAAGATCTTCACTGAATGAGAAACTATGATGGATACCAACGAGTTGGTCTGTGAAAGAATTGAGATGAACTCGTCTTCTTTTATATTGCTTGTCTGCGGCTGCGTGTGGTTCAAGCTGAAGCCAATTAGCTTTAGCATCATATTGATTCCTTTACTTTATTCTTTTGAATTGTTAGTTTCCGTTCACATGAAGATGTATAGAAACTGAAGAAAGAAAAATTCTTACATTTGAAAAGGGCGTACTTCTCGAAATAGTTTGCAGATGGTGTGTCAAGTCTGCATTGCTTTCTAACAAGCTGTACTTGCTCTCGGAAGCATAGATGGAGCCTTTAGAATTTTGCATCTTCAACTATTTTGAAGCTTTACAGCTACTGAAACAGAAGGCAAAGGCAGTAGTAAAGGGACTGGTCTACTACCATTAATGGGGAATTAAAAATAAGAGAGGTATAACTGAGATGTTGACAACCAATTTCAAGATCAATCTATGCGGTGTAAGAAGAATATGCCTCACGAAAGTTTCTTTGCCTTTGGAAATTGTACGATGAAATAATCGCAGAATGTTAAACTCCCTTGTATTTGTATAGGTCTCAAGTAGCTAGTTGGTGTATTTGATACTAGGCTCCTTGAGCTTGATTTTTCTTGTTCACAGTTCAAGTTTTATGCATCAGAGAACCCTCGAGCTAACATGGCTGAATTTTTTTGATATTTTTTTTTGTTACAAGAGGAGGCCGAAGCCTAACACACATGCCCACATGCACCCTCTGGGATTCGAACTCTCCACCACCAACAACGGTGCTAGAGTGTGCTGCCGTTGAGCTAACGCTCTGGGTGCATTTTTTTTAGTAGTTAGGTTACATGCCACAGCCTTAGTCGTCTAAGTGAGGCGCCTCACCTTTATCAAATATTCTGTCAGTGTTCACAAACAAGGAACATAATTTTGGGTTTCTTTCACCTTCTTTTGTAGACCTACATGATTGAGTCCAGCTTTTAAGAATCTTATCTCTTGCCATAATGCAAGATGCCAATATAGACATGTCTGGTTCCGGGTTTACCTGTAACTGAACCTCCCCAAGGGTGGTTCTGGTTCTGGTTTTTGATGAAATTGCCCCGAAACCGTTAATTTTTTCAATTTTTTTTTAAAAAAGGATGCCTGGTACTCTGGGAGTTGAACTCCCATCTGGCTCAACAATAGAAAGCATTCTACTACTGTTGAGTCAAGCCTCAATATCTGTCAAAATACATGTAAATATATATATATATATATATATATATATATATATATATATATATATATATATATATATATATATTATTAACAAGCGGTTTAAAACTGTCGGTTCTAGTTTCATATTGGTTCCTAAAAAATATGAACCGTAACTGAACCGGGAGGTAGCCATGTCCGGTTATTGTTCCAGTTACCGGCAGTTTTGAAGCGATCAATATGGATCTAAGAAAAAACCCAAAAAACCTGTTTTTTAATGATATGGGGACTGGAATGCTACTAAGACTTGCTTTGCTATTCTGCTTAAGCCTGACCGAGGAAGAGTTACGGGAGCAACACACAAATATGCTGATTTGGATCGGGTGTATTATATGTAATTAATCTCGAGAAATAGTAAAGCCATTCCATTTCAATAAAAGACTTACACCCAAGTTTCATACCTTTGCATTTGCTATCTGATGATGATTTTTCTACTCTAGAGGTAATGAAGGAAAGAAAGGAGTTGTTTAATAGTGCATTCAAATAGGAAAAGACCAAGAGTTACGGAGAGTAACAACAACAACAACAACTAAGCCTTTTCCCATACTAGACGGGGTCGGCTACATGGATTTTGTGTTTCCACAGATCCCTATCGTGTGCCATGTTAGCAGTTAACTCACAATAAGCTAGAACTTTTGTGGTCGTCCTCTAGCTCTTCTAATACTTTCCAAATTTAGTTTTTCATACCTTCTTACGTGTTCTTCTTTTTATCTTCTTTCTATATGTCCAAACCATCTTAAACAATATTCTCTCATTTTATCCTCTATTTGTGTCACTCCTAATTTGTTTCTAATAACCTCATTATGTATATGGTCTTTTCTTGTATGACCACTCATCCATCTCAACATCTTCATTTCTGTCACATACATCTTTTGTACATGTTGATGGTTAATTGCCCAACACTCAGAACCATAAAACATAGCAGGCCTAATTGTTGCTCTATAATATTTACCTTTTAACTTTAATGGTATCTTTTTATCACAAAGAATACCTAATACTCCTCTCCATTTTAACCAACCATCATTAATTCTATGTATAACATCTCCATCAATTCTTCCATTACTCTGAAAAATTGACCCTAGGTATTTAAAACTTTCCTTTTGGGGGATGCAATGTGTGCCAATTTTAATTTTTATGTCCTCTAAAGTAATCAAATGATCAAACTTACATTCTATATATTCTGTCTTTGTTCTACTAAGTCGGAGTCCTTTGCTTTCTAATATTTCTCTCCATAGTTCCAATTTTCTATTAACTTTTTCCTTAAACTCCTCCACTAACATAATATCATCTGCAAAGGTACTTCATCTTGAATATGTTTTGTTAACTCATCAATCACCATTATAAATAAGTATGGACCTAAAGTTGATCCTAACCCAATATTAACTTCAAAGTTACTGAATGTATAAGTTGTCAATCCTTAAAATAGAAAGCTCCAAACAATTGGAACTTTTTTGGAGATTAGATGCAGTCACTAATTCATAATGTGGCATGTCCATAATGAAAACTTCATTCTTGATTCCACAAAAAATTCATGAAAACATTTTATTTGCTTCTTCCAATAAGTGCAATGAGATGAATCTATTTATCTATCTCTTGACTCAAGATCGGTGCAGGTTTTAAAAAGGATCTCAGAGTGTTTAGATGATCATAACTTCATCTAGTTTCCAATGCCATTGAGAAATTGTTGAAGAAACAATAGTAATAAGCTTTATCTTGCACTAAGTGGGTCAACTTGATGGATTGTTAGTCGACATCATGCTCAATCTTTTCTTATATTAGCAATTAACTCTTAAAAGCAAGATTTACTGTGTCTTTCAACATTTCTTAGGCCTGAAACAATGCCTCGTTTATTGGGTATGGTTGCATTTTTATTGTCAAGCCCAGGATCTAACATTAGCTTAAAGGTAATGACCTCAGTTCGATAATGAGATTCATCGACACCTTTCCTGAGAATTCAAATGCATAGATAGAGTGGGACAAAAGGTTTATTTCTCACGGGTCCATGACAAACCTGAAACTAAAACCATTTAGAAGAAAGTATTGTTAATTTTACAAACTTATCGTAAATGATGAGTTAATTAATTGTGTATTTATGTAATCCAAGACAATTGCGACAAAAAGTAGCATCCAAAGTGAGAGCTCACTTGGCAGGGCTCTGTCACTCCAACAATGCAGTGGCGAGTTCAATTCCCCCTGTGGGGTTTGGGGCTGCATGCGCATCTCCGTGTTAGGCTTTTTCCTATTATTATAACAAAAAAAAATTGTGACAAAAGGTAGATGATAATGCACCCAGAGCATTAGCTCAATGACAAGGTGCTCTAGCGCTGTTGCTGTTGGTGGGGAGTTTGACTTCCACTAGGTGCATCCATAGGCATGGCTTGTTAGGCTTCAGCCTCCCCTTATAACCAAAAAAAGAAGGTAGATGATAATTATTGAAGTTGGTAGCTACCAAAAATTGAAAAGCATAATTAGAATTAATCAAATGCCATGAACATGATAGAATATTGTGTTAGGAAAATGGGCCCCATTGGCCCGGCCGGGCAGTCCCTGGCCCACTGGGCCAGGAACAGGGCCAGGGGGGCCACTAGTCGTTGGGGGCCCTGGTCCCCAACGGCTAATATTATAGTCGTTGGGGGCTGGCTCTCTTTCCTCCTCTTACCTCTTCACTCTCTCTCACTCTCTTTCACTCCTTTTCTCTATAAATACTCTTGTAAATCATTGTAAATTTAAGTCTTTCGTGGCTAGTGAATAAAGATTATTTATTCAAGTTTATTTTGTATTCGTTATCTTATTCGTATGTACTTGTTGCTCTTGGTTATAGTCTTTTCTAAGGCTTCATGATTGTTACATTGTGAAGCTATCCGTTCATCAATATTCTGCAATTATATTGAAGTATCGCCTTTATTACATGGTATCAGAGCCATTTTTCAATCATGAGAGTTTGTTCATCACCTCGAGAAGCGTGCTGATCGTATTTTGTAAGTTTACCTCTTTAGTTTCTTTCTCCTTCAAATATAAATGATAAAAGGAGTTTCAATTTTCGTCTAACATTTTTGAACTATAAAACATTGGCCCAATTTATGAAAAACTATTTGTATTTCAAAAAATTATGGGGCTATTTAAGTGGTTTGAAGGTAGAACCCTCTATCAATGTCACACTTGAACAAAAAGAGGAAATGAAGGAGGCCATAGAACAATCCTATAGGTGCTCATGAATAATGTAAACGAGCACACTATGGACACTTTGACCGATTTTACCAACGCTAAAGAAGTATGGAAATATTTAAAAAATGTTCATGTTCAAAGCGATGTGGCTCATAGGATGGCATTAAGAGACAAATTGGTCTCACTTAAACAAGGAGATAAAGGGGTAAACGAATTTTTTGGAGAATTTTCTAATGTTTGGAATCAATTGTATGGTTACAAAAAAAAATATACATAATGTCTTAGTGAGAGACAATGTAAAGATAATGAGGATTTTGTATATCAATTTCTAAGAAGTCTCCGAGAAGAATTTGAAGGGGTAAGATCATCGCTCATTCATAGAAAATCTTTTTCTACAAAATTAGAGATTCTTATCGATCTTCAAATGACGAAAACAAGAATGAATGAAGGAAGACTTCAAAAAGACACTGCCTTAGCCGCATCAAAACCCGGAGCAAATATAAAGGTTTACCGACCTCCTCATTTCAAAAGTGAAGAAGAAAGAAAATACATCATTTGCCATCATTGTAGAGAAGTCAGGTATATGAGGCCGAATTGCCCAAAATTGAAAAAGAAGGTAGCTATAGTAGAAGAACATGCTTTATCTTACATTGTTACACTTGAACAAAAATTGAAGCAACTTGAAGTCCAAATAAAGGAAAAAGCAACTGTTGGTATGGCTTGCTCCTCTTCAACAAAAGAATCTCAAGGTATGATCTCTTGGATTCTTAATTCGGGTGCTTCATTTCATATGACATGTAATGAACATATCTTAAAATCATGTTTCAAAAACCCTTATCATGTATTTATACGGCGGATGATACACAATTAAATGTTGATAAAGTTGGTGACTTGCAAAACAAGAATTTTGAAATTCTCAAAATTAGTGTTGTTTCAAAACTAAATTTGAACTTACTTTCTCTATCCCAAATTTCTGATAAAAATTATGTTATAACATTTTCATCCACCGAATGTATTGTACAAGACCGCCTCTCGAAGAAGGTGATTGAGCGTGGCCATAGAGAGGGCGGACTTTACATTATGGACTATTTGCATAGTATGGGATATGTTAATGTTTTGACAAATGATGCCCTTTTATGGCACAAGAGACTTGGAAATCTTAATACTCAAAAATTGTATCAATGTCCTCTTCGAATGAAATTTAAGGAATCTTTTTCTTGCAAAGATTGTGTTCTTGGTAAAATGCAATATCTCCCATTTCCAAACAAAACACATGTTACAACAAGACCCTTCAAAATAATTTATTCGGATGTATGGGGTCCAACACATGTTTTGTCTAAAGGAGGTATTTCCTATTATGTTATTTTTGTAGATGACTTTACAAGGTATACATGGGTATATCTTTTAAAAGCAAAATTCGATGTCTTTCAAAATTTTGTTATTTTTCATAACATTGTAAAAAAAATTTGATGAAATGATTTTATCTCAATTTGATTCTGAAATCAAAATTTTTAGATCAGATTGAGGGAGAGAGTTTATGTCAAAGGATTTTGAAAACCATCTCAATAAGTTTTGGATTATACATCAAACTTATTGTTCTAAGACTCCTCAACAAAATGGTGTTTCTAAACGAAAGCATAAACATTTTGGAAACCACAAGAACTTTGCTTTTGTCAAGTGGTGTTCCTAAAATTTTTTGGGCAGAAGCTATTATGACTATAGTCTATTTAATTAATCGGATGTCCTCTTCGGTTTTAAAAAATATGTCTCCTATAGAAAAACTTTTTAAAGTTTTTTCTAATTATTCCAGATTGCGTGTTTTCGGATGTAAATGCTTTGTTTATAGTGACAAAGATGATAAATTATCATCTTAGGCAATAGAATGTGTCTTTATAGGATATGAAATAACCAAAAAGGGATATAGGTGTTATGATTGTAAAAATGATAAGCTTTATGTCTCTCGAGATGTTAGATTTTTCGAAAATGAATATGTTTTTAAAAGTATGGATAATTATAGCTCTATTAATGACTCCTCCTACTCATTCTTGAATGATATTTTAGGTGAAGAGGTCATTAATGAAGAAAATGATCTTGATGAACCTATGATTATCAGACATTCTATTACTCCTTTTGATCAACATTACAATAGGAGATCTATGCTTATTCATAGAAGGTTAAATCGTGATTCTAGACCTCCTAAAAGATTTGTCTCATATGATAGTTTTTCACTAAGACATAGAGCTTTAGTAACAAATATTTCAGCTATAAAGGAGCCTAAAACCTTTAAAAAAGCTCAATTATCACAAGAATGGACTCATGCAATGAATGAAGAGTTGGATACTTTCTTTAGAGCTCAAACTTGGGATATAGTCTCTAAACCATCAAACAAGAAGACTATAGGTTGTAGGTGGGTTTATAAAATCAAGACTAATGGTGATAGCTCATTAGATCATTATAAAGCTAGATTGGTTGTCAAGGGTTATTCTCAAAAATATGGAATTGATTATGAAGAGACCTTTGCTCCTATAGCTAGAATGACAATTGTTAGAACACTTATAGTTGTACGTGTCATTCATCATTGGAATACCTATCAGTTAGATGTTAAAAATGCTTTTTTGAATGGTTGGTTGAAGGAAGAAGTATATATGAAGCCTCCTCCTAGTCTCAATCTTTCTAGAAACCAAGTTTTAAAGCTCAAAAGAGCTTTATATGGTCTCAAACAAGCTCCCAAGGCTTGGTTTGATAGAATGACTGAATTCATGATATTGCATGACTTTACTATCTGTTATACTGACATAACCCTATTTATAAGAAAATCCTCTACAGGTATTGTTATCCTTTTGCTCTACGTCGATGATATGATTATTACAGCTAGTGATGACAAAGGTATCTAACAAATCAAGCAAGAACTTGGTAATGTGTTTGAAATGAAGGATCTTGGTCAACTTTCCTATTTTCTTGGCATTGAGGTAACTCGTGATGATAGAGGTTTCTTTTTATCATAAACTAAGTTTATTAATGATGTTATTCTTAAATCATGTATTATAGATGATAAAGTTGTTGAGACACCATAAATAATCAACCAAAAGATGCGCATATTTGATGGTGAACTTCTGAGTGATCCCACACCTTATCGACAAATGGTTGGAGCACTTACATATCTCACCATAACACGGCCTGATATTGCTTATGTTGTTCATACTGTAAGTCAGTTTCAGCATGCACCCACCTTAGTGCATATGAGTGCCGTTATGAGGATTGTTCGTTATATTCGACAAACCTCAACTAAGGGAGTATTTCTATCTTCCTCCTCGTTACTTCAGTTGCTTGCAAACACTGATGTTGATTGGGGTGGTGATGTGAATGACAGACACTCTACTACCAGATATTACATATTCCTTGGTCACTTACTCATTTCATGGAGATGCAAGAAACAACAAAATGTGTCTCTTTTGTTCACTGAAGCAGAGTATCGTGCCATGACCAACACTACTACATAACTAACTTGGATGCAACAACTACTTCAAAATTTGGGCATACAACTGGAAGTTTCTCCAATAATATTCTGCGACAACAAAAGTGTTATGTATATAACCAACAACCATACCTTTTATGAGCGCACAAAGCATATAGAGATGGATTGTCACTATGTTCGTGAAGAGCATCTATAAGGCAACTTGACACTACAGTTTGTAAAATCAAAATATCAACTTGCAGATGTGTTCACCAAGTCTTTACCTGCCCCTCGATTTCAATCTTTAATTGGCAAACTTCAAGTCATGGAGCTATCAGTTTTAAGGGGGTGTTAGGAAAATGGGACCCTCTGGCCCGGTCGGGCAGGCCCTAGCCCACTAGGCCAAGGGAGCCACTAGCCGTCCCCCAACGGCTAGTATTATAGCCATTGGGGGCTGGCTGCAACCATCCCCCCTCTTTCCTCCTCTTACCTCTTCACTCTCTCTCACTCTCTTTCACCCCTTTTCTCTATAAATACTCTTGTAAATCATTGTAAATTTAAGCTTTTCGTGACTAGTGAATAAAGATTATTTATTCAAGTTTATTTTGTGTTTGTTATCTTGTTCGTATGCACTTGTTGCTCTTGGTTATAGCCTTTTCTAAGGCTTCGTGATTGTTACATTGTGAAGCTATCCGTTCATCAATCTTCCACAATTATATTGAAGCATCGCCTTCATTAGATATTGATGGATTCATTCTTCATTAAACTAATATAGTTTGTCTTTGACTTTTAACGCTTTTATAAATTAACTCAAAAACTTCTAGCAAACAAATCCTAACCACATTCAAGATCCAAACCAATAGCAAATAGATAAGTATCCTTTCAATTACATACAAAGGAGAGGATCAAATGCCACAGTCCCTCGCTTATTTATGCCACGAAAGTTCCTAAGAAACTTTACCACACTACAAGATATATATGATTAATCCAGCAATGAATAAAGAAAGGAAAACAATATTGTCAAAATTGTGACAACTGAAAACCACAGTCAAGAGCTTGCAAGACTACATAATAAAACTCAAGTTATGAAATGCTCATCGTTTTATTGTTTATGGGTGAAATAAAAAATACTAATCAATCACATCAAACTAGTCGCACAAAGAAGATCTGACTATTTGGACTTCCGGCCAACGTGGGGATAACCACAATTTTGAAGCTTTAAAGCACAACAACAATGAATCCATGTGAATAAAAGATAAAGGGTTATTAATTTCTATTCATTCAGTAAGCATAATTGTCAGTATAGTTTTAGGTTACAACCCATCTATCTTTGAACAGATATTCTAGCAGGACTGTGTGATCTTTCTAGGACTAATACATCAGACCCAACAATAAGTCTGAAGTTAAACTGTGTTCTGGCACAAACAGTACAAGGACGGATGAAATCTTAGGTAGTCCTTGTGTCACAAACTTGGTGAAGGTTAAACTTAAGGTTTTTAGGTTAAATTTCAACCGGGTTGATGGCAAGACAATTTCCTTCCGTTGTGAATTAATACTTTTAAGCTAAGTATCTTTAACAGTGTTCGCAGATCACATATAAACAAAGGAAAAAAATATAATCCATATCAAGCAACATTACAACAACAACTAAGCCTTTTCCCACACTAGGCGGGGTCGGCTACCATATCAAGCAACATTATGCTAGCAAAATTTACTAAGATGTGAATAAGTTCGGTGGGCAACGGAAGACCAATACATGTAGTGAATAACTTTTTTTGTACTTATCGCCTGTACTTCAAGCTTTAGTACCTAAAAAAATGACCCCTCTAAAATTCATGTCAATAAGGGAATATCTATATAACTGAATATGGTCATTGGCCAACATTCAACGGTATTCACTTGGTTGTCCCAACGGTTGGATGTTGGTTGTCTTCATCTGGTTGTTGTCCCAATGGTTAGAAAAATTGGCCTTGGTTGGCTGGTCCCCGCTGACCATGGCTGGTTGGTCTCAGCTGTCCCTTCTTAACACCCCCTCTCAACCTTGCTTTGATACCAACAACCAGCTGAAAACCATTGAACAACTAGCTGAAGATGGTTGGCATCCAAACATCGGACATCCAACTGAAGACAGCTAGCATCCAATCGTTGGGACAACCAGCTGAAGACCGTTGGATGCTACCCAACGACCATATTTACTTGTACAAAAGCACTACTTTGGTGCCATGCAAAAGATGTAAAAACTCTCTCTTTTAAGAGGTTCCTAGAATCAAGTTCAATTCTTCTATTTCAACATACTAGCGTTTGATTTTTCTTATATGGTATAATAAGAGCATAATCGTGGGTTTTCATTGTGATGTGCTTTATCGAATGAGTGGGGAGAACATCACAGGTTGAGATGGTTCGGTTGTGGTGGGGCCGACAAAAAGCAACTTAGTTTTGGACAGCTGAGCACGACACCAAGAGAGACAGAGAGAATGGTGGAAGAGTTGGTTCTAGGTACGGCGATCCACAATTGGGTGTTGATCCGTTATCGATGGTGATGGTTCTAATGGGCGTCCTCTGCCACTTTGTCTCCAAACTCCTGGAATGGAGATGGGTATCAACAACGCAGTCACCGTCAAGTCCCAGGAGACCACTGAGAAGGCCAAGGAGTTGTAGGAAATGACTAGCTGGACGATGAAGATTGGATGGACTCAAATGGTGTCGGGAGGAAGTGGTTTTATCAGCTCTTTCGTTCGCCTCCTCCTCCTCTTCTGAATCTTGGCATGAGATTCTATCACCATTCAACTCTTACTTCTCATATCTACCAAACTGTTCCTCTCAAGCGTTTTGAGAAAAACCCTAGTCCTCCTCTTAAGCCACAAATTAGATCGGGTCTGACGAATCAAACCCGATCCATCCCAATTAACCCACCATATGGTTTCTAAATCCCGCTCTTGTTAGCTAGAACGAGGGATAATGTTTGGTTCATATGCTGAGTTTACGTGTGCCATGCTTGTTGTAAGCTCCATTTCCTTGTTTGGAGTCATTACAAGTGTGTTCCTTTCAAGTTATTGTTGATATTTGTTTATAATATTTAGCATATCGATTGGTTAGACCTTTCTTTATGAGGGTAAACAGTTTTTAAACACCAAGTTGAACTCTCTTTACAAGGGTAGACAATTTTTAAACACTAAATTGCATTTTCACATGAGTAAGATCTTCATATTGTGGTTGTTGTTGGTCGTTTGTTGAAGATCTTACTTTTAAGGTACTTTATTTGGGATTATGACATCTTATATGTTGTTGGCCATTGGTTGGAGATCAATAAATGATTTAAGATGCACTAAATTGTTATTTGATATCTTGTGCTTATGGATAGCTTCTCTTATTCATGATAATTTTGTTACGCTTGATACATATAGTTGTTCTTCAAAAGGACATGCGTAACTTTTATATACGCAAGTCTTTGAAAATAATGCATAAAAGAGTCTTTTATGTACAATCTTGTTAAAAACTCAATTTTGATCATCTCGTTGGATTCTCTTATCCTTGAATTCATAGAGTAACGTTTGGGCTAATGATTTATTTAAGGGCCTTAGTGTTTTGATATGATTGATTTGATGGTTGGAGATTAGCCTTAAAGCTATGGATGGTTCGAGTTCAACCTTAAAGCTCGGGTTTGAGCTTGACCTTAAAGCTTGTTTGGTGTTTATTTATCACATTAAATCATTGATACATATTAGCTCTTATAATATCTACAATTTGTCATGACTCGTGAACTTATTTGTCATATTAGAGAACCATACTTAGGTGATCAATGTTTTTTCATTAAAAAAATATTTTCTTATGCTTTTAGCAAAATATCTCGAAAACTTCTTAGGTTTTAGGTTGTATTATTTTATTTTCAAAATCTTGATTACTTATTCTAGAAATTTTCTTCAAGGTATTAAAATAAAAGATTACAAAACGAACGTAAACTTAGATAAAGAAACGGAAAAAAAAGCATTGAAGAGAGTTATAAGGCTCTAATAACTCTCTAACAAACTGTCGGTTAACACAATATCAGTTTGAGGGGGTGTTAAGAATGAACAGCCAAGACCAACCAGCCAGAGCCAGCCGGGACCAGTCAGGCCCAACGGCTAGTTTTTGTGTTGTCCCTTCTTAACACTCTTTTGCAAGCAATCGAGAAATGGATCTTAACTACCTTGCACTAAAGAGAGTGTAAACTAATATTTCAGGCATATTCGGATGCAACTAGTTGATAGCGAAACTTTTCAGCGGTGGAATATTGCAACTTAGGTAATCAAACAGCATATACCTCATCATCCTCTTCCTCACCATCCTCTTGTTTTCTTGAGATGAATGGTACCACCCTCCCTATCGAATGGCAACTGCATGGGTCCAAAGGGGTTGTCCACATCAAGGTTCCCCTTAATGGAGTATCCAGTGCCCCTGCCCTTAATCATATCCCAGACTGCAGAACCCAAGTCCTTTGGATGAAACGTCACAGGAATCTCCACGAGTGTGTTACCAATCCTGTCAATCTTTTTGATTCAGCAAGCTCTGCACCTCCAATGCTCACCTCGCCAAGCCACATCTCATAATCAAGCTCGTTCAAGCCCAAATCAAAGTCATTCTTGTTCTCCACCTTCAAGTGCAGTGTTGCTACAGTTTCTTCAAACGAGAATCTGTTAAACTTGATCTTCTCCAGATCAACTTCGGGCTTGTATTTACTATGTCATATGATAATGGAAGAATAAAGCCGATGCCCCTTAATTTATAAATGGAATTTAACATATCCATTCTACAGTAAGTACCAGAAGTCCGAGTACACAAATCATGTTTCTTGTTTATTCAAAAGCACACAGATCATGTAAGATAAAGAATATAGTAACCATAAAAGGATTGCTAAATTAGGATAAAAACAAGTGAGAAGTTTCATTCCTGGAACACTTAACTAAGAACTTCAATAACAGAACAGGCACCCAAGAAATGCCCTCTAGCCCAACCTGCACAACCCTTCCCTCTCAACATTCTCTGAAGATCAAAAAATTGTGGTGCACCAACAGAACAGAAAACAAGAAAAGAAGTGATAAAGACGAACCACAAAAGATACAGCCAACCTTTTGTTTTTCATCAACTTCTTACAGACAGCACTATCTCAGGAAATAGCATTTACCTAGCAATAGAGAAAAAAACAGCTCCTCTTCCACAATCACATGCCCGGCGATAATTATCCAGACCCAGTGTGGTTTCTACCACATCTTGTGTTTCAAAAAAAAACAAGTTTGTGTTGCATAATCTCCTGCAACAAATTGAGGCATTATTAGCATATAAGACAGGGCGATAGAAAATCCACTTCTCAAACAATTGCTTGCAATTCTTCAACGTCCTTTCTGAGATACTAATGGCTCATGTATACAATGGGGCTACAATATGAGAAAAGCTGATAGCAGTTGCTTTTCTCAGCTCGGCTCATGACAGTAATGAGATGAGCTTTGGCTTGGTCACAGATTACTGGATAGAAACAAGCTGCCCAAGCTACAGCTGAACTGATATAAACTCATATATATTGGACATGCGATTGGACCCATTTGTTCCATAAAAAATTGGTCCTATCATGATGTAATCTTCCTCTTCTTTTTTCAATCACTTATCTTTATGTGTAGAGCCACAGGAGGCTAGCCATTGAAAGAGGTCCAACAACTCAATCCCCAAGACTAAGACAGCTGCACCCACAGGAGAAGAGCTAGGACTTTTTTACCCATGGGGCCGGGACTACGCTCTCCCTTAGTTGGAGATGAAGCTATAAACGGATAGTTCGATTTAGGTTGGGCACGGCTTAGTCTCCAAAAGCCCATTAATAATTTATTACATAACTACACAGTGTATAGCTAGCTTGCTACTAAAGATCTATGGGGCACAAGGCCCCTAGAACCCCCCCTTGACTCCACCCCTGTGCACACAGCATCTTCGGCATCACCAACCTGCAGCCACGTCTCTCTCTCTCTCTCTCTCTCTCTCTCTCTCTGTGGGACGGGTGTGAGGAGAACACCTGCTCAATCTAAAGAAACCCCGGTTTCACCACCTCTACCTCGTTCTTCAGCAATGCCTCATCTCTTTCTCCGTAGATTCTCTAGAGGGAAAGATTCTTGTGAGAGAGTTCATAATCATTTCAGAATGAGGGGAATTTTATGATTTCATGAGGAAAGGAGTACGAGAAAAATAAAACAATAAAAACAATATTGAAGAAGAAATAGATGGGGGGAAAGAGATGAATGAGTTTTTTGTTGTTATCTTTTAATGTGTTCCTGTAAAGCTCTGTATGGAACTTGCTTCATTTTCATCCTTCAGCAACTACATACAAAGAAATGCATATTATGTGCATTTGTGGGCTTTATTGAACAAGCAAGGTTTGGCAAGGAACAATAAGTCAGCAACCTGAAATGGGCAGACAAGTTACACGAGATCGGACAGTTATGCCTAACTAACCCAAACATGCTTAGCTTGCTTCACATCTCATTTGACTCATCAATTCACTAAGCCAAGATGAGTCTCACGGCTCGAGAAGTCCAAACAGGCCCAAGTTCAGTTTATTCGCCTCAGTTTTAGGCCCTAGAAGGTAGCATAAATAGCTTTGGTAATGAATATGTGAAAAGTCATCTCTCGGGTTAATGACAAATCAGATACTTTTCCTGCAAAATGCCCATCTCATTCCAGCTGTTGACGATTCCATCCATGTATGAGTAACTGACAAAGAAACAAGCAACGCCATCTGGGACAGATGCAACCATCTCCAACAATAGTCTCCCATAATTTCTTACAATACCAGGATCAGAGCGCATGTCAAATTTCGTGGTGACCGGAAGCTGATCGCTGATTAAGCATTCAGTAAGAAAAAAGGAAAGAAGTTAATGTAACAAACGTTGTGGAAGGGAAAAAACAGCATCAAAATTACGAAAGACCTAGGCAGTCACATGAAGACTGAAAATGATTATGTTCTTGTAATCTCCACAAGTGCATTACAAGCCTTGATATAAAGTTAGGTCTGCAATGTTACCTGCCACGAGTAAGAACCATTGGGCATATGCAATCTCTTGTTAAAGACGTCGTAAGGTTTTGACAAACTGGATGAAAATTTAGAAGGCGGGGATACAGGTCTATCGGGCTTAATGTTCCAGATGTGATTACAACAGACTGGAATTGCTGCAATACCGGCTTGATCACAAATCAAAGATGAGAAGAACAAAGGACTATTACCTGCAATATCGGGTCAGGTATGTTTGGCATTCGCTCATCATATGGTTCAATTATAATTTTGTACCCATGAGTGTATGTCCCCACCAGTGTTGCAAAGTCACAGATGGTCTGGATATGCAGAAACTCAGCAGTATCGGTTATTTCAAACGTCAACAAGAGAGTGAAGAAGATCATAGCAAAACTTGAGCATATTTTGATCAATTCCAGCTTGACTGGTAATTGAATCCACAAAAGAAACAGGTCCTTCAGTCTCAACATGCTCAACTTCTAACCTTCCCCTCAAATATTGAACCAATCTTTTTAAAACAGATACAAAATGTTCAGCCTTCCGAATATTTCCAGGTACAGCTTCCTTCAAAATATCATCTGAAAGTACTGGATTTGAAGGCCATGCATCGGATGCTGTAATTGGGCATTAACAACAACAACAACAACTAAGCCTTTTCCCATACTAGACGGGGTCGGCTACATGGATTCTTTGTTTCCACAGATCCCTATCGTGTGCCATGTTAGCAGTTAACTCCCAATAAGCTAGATCATTCTTTATTGTTTCTTTCCAACACTTTTGTGATCATCCTCTACCTCTTTTAATACCTTCCAAATTTAGTTTTTCTAACCTTCTTACAGGTTCTTCTGATCTTCGTTCTATATGTCCAAACCATCTTAAACGATGTTCTCTCATTTTATCCTCTATTGGTGTCACTCCTAATTTGTTTCTAATAACCTCATTATGTATACGGTCTTTTCTTGTATGACCACTCATCCATCTCAACATCTTCATTTCTGTCACAGACATCTTTTGTACATGTTGATGATTAACTGCCCAACACTCAGAACCATAAAACATGGCAGGCCTAATTGCTGCTCTATAATATTTACCTTTTAATTTTAATGGTATCTTCTTATCACAAAGAATACCTGATGCTCCTCTCCATTTTAACCAACCAGCATTAATTCTATGTGTAACATCTCCATCAATTCTTCCATCACTTTGAAAAATTGACCCTAGGTATTTAAAACTTTCCTTTTGGGGAATGCAATGTGTGCCAATTTTAATTTCTATGTCCTCTAAAGTAACCAAATGATCAAACTTACATTCCATATATTCTGTCTTTGTTCTACTAAGTCGGAGGTCTTTGCTTTCTAATGTTTCTCTCCATAGTTCTAATTTTCTATTAACTTTTTCATTAGACTCCTCCACTAATACAATGTCATATGCAAATAACATACACCAAGGTACTTCATCTTGAATATGTTTTGTTAACTCATCCATCACCATTATAAATAAGTATGGACTTAAAGTCGATTCTTAATGTAATCCAATATTAACTTCAAAGAAGTCTGTCGTTCCTTCATGAGTCCTCACACATGTTTTTGCACCATCATACATGTCTCTTATAAGGTTAATATATGTCAATGGGATACCTCTTTTTTCCAAAGTTCTCCAAAGAACCTCCCTCGGTACCCTATCATAAGTTTTTTCTAGATCAATAAATATCATGTGAAGGTCTTTCGTTTTTGCTCTAAAATGTTCCATAAGACGTCTCAAAAGGTGAATCGCTTCAATAGTAGATCTGCCTGGCATAAATCCAAATTGGTTCTGTGTTATACTTGATACTTGTCTTAACCTACGTTCGATAATTCTTTCCCATAATTTCATAGTATGACTCATTAACTTGATACCTCGATAATTCATACAATTTTGAATGTCTCCCTTGTTCTTATATATGGGTATAAGTGTACTTGTTCTCCATTCCTCGGGCATCTTTTGGTTTTTCCATATTTCATTAAATAGCCTTGTGAGCCAAGTGATTCCTATTTCTCCTAGTATTTTCCAAACTTCTATAGGAATATTATCTGGTCCTACCGATTTACCACCCTTCATATGTTTAAGAGCCTCTTTGACTTCATTCTTTTGAATACGTCGGTAGAAATTGTGGTTTATATACTTTTCTGACTTGGCTAAATCTCCTAAACTCATACTAACATCTTTATTTTCATTAAAAAGATTATAAAAATAGTTTTTCCATCTATTTCTTATATCATCATTTGCCACTAGAATTTTTTCATCCTCGTCTTTTATGCATCTAACATAATTAAGATCTTTAGTTTTCTTATCTCTAGCCCTAGCTATCCTAAAAATATCTCTTTCACCCTCTTTTGAGTTGAGTTTTTTATATAAGTCATCCCAAATCTTAGCTTTTGCTTCACTAACAGCCTTTTTCGCTTCCTTCTTTGCTTTCTTATAAGCTTCTAAAGTTTCACTAGTTTTCTTAGCATAATTTAATTTGTAACATGCCCTCTTTGCCTTGATTTTATTTTGTACTACTTCACTCCACCACCAAGCTTCTTTTTGTGCCGGTACACCTCCCTTAGATACCCCTAACACATCTTTCGCCACTTTCCTAATATGTATAGCCATATTGTTCCACATATTACAGGGTGTGCCAACATAATTCCAAACATCTCCTCGAAGGACTTTCTGTTTAAATATATCTTCTTTCTCGCTTTTGAGGTTCCACCATTTAGTCCAAATAGCTCGATGCACTCTTTTCTTCTTTGTCCACTTTTTTATTTGTAAATCCATAACTAAAAGTCGATGTTGGGTGGTTAAGCTTTCTCCTGGAATTACCTTACAATCTTTACAACACGCTCTATCTTTTTTTTGACAAATAAAGTAATCAATTTGTGTTTGTGATAAGCCACTCTTATAAGTAATTAAATGTTCATCTCGTTTTTTGAAGATTGTATTGACTACAAAGAGATCAAATGACATAGCAAAATTTAAAATCTCCCTACCTTCCTCGTTTATATCCCCAAAACCAAAGTTTCCATGAATCCCTTGATATCCTAATGCCTCTTTACCGACATGTCCATTTAAATCTCCTCCTAAACAAATCATCTCCCTTTGTGGAATCTTTTGAAACACCTTATCTAACTCTTCCCAAAAAACTGTCTTTATACTATCTTCTAGTCCTACTTGGGGTGCGTAAGCACAAACTATATTCAAAACCTCTGCTCCTAACACTAATTTCAACGTCATGATTCGGTCACCATATCGTTGTATGTCTACTACACTCTCCTTTAAATCTTTATTTATGATAATACCAAGTCCGTTTCGAGCCTTTTCTTTACCTGAGTACCATAATTTAAAACCTGTATCCTCTATCTCCTTTGCTTTTTCTCCAACCCATTTTGTCTCCTGTAAACATAGAATATGAATCTTTCTCCGAATCATAGTATCTACCACCTCCATTAGCTTACCCGATAATGTTCCGATATTCCAAGAACCAATACGAATCTTATTATCTAGGACTAGCTTCCTTACCCCTCGCATCCGTCCATAATCAAAATGCGGAGACTCTCTCTGAAAATTTTTCACTACATTCGGGCGGCAATGTAGCGGGACTAACTTCTTTACCCACACCCGTCCATGATGTGGGAACCCTCTCTGCAATTGATTCACTATATTCGGGCGAAAATGTAGTAGCCCTTGCTTACTTCTTACTGCATTCGGGCTCTACAGCACGCCGCTAGGCGGGGATGCCCCAAAGCAATGCTCATAATTTTTGTAATCCATGTTGTAAAATCCGATGAAGTTTTACGCTGGCTGTCGGAAGCCTAACACAACCCTCCTCCTTTATCCGGGCTTGAGACCGGCAATGCAAGGATGATCCCTTACATGGGCGGAGTTGTAATTGGGCATTAAGACAAGAAAAAAAAGAACTTGAAATCAAGGAACAATAGAGAAATAAAACTCCTGAAAATGCCATTCTCCTGCAGTATTACATATTTACCACATGAGTTCCCTCATTGAGCCAAGCCCTCAACTAGTCTGTTATATTCAGCACGCAACCTACTGGCATCTGTAGCCTTGAACCTTCCTACCAATTGAGGCATTAGACAACACTTCCCATTGACCGTGATGATACATTTGCAACGCTTTGGATAGGAAAATAAGCAAATCATTTCTTCTTTGAAACATTAGACAACAAATGAAATCTATGAACCCATTGACCGTGATGTTTCTCTCTGGAAACAACACTTCCCATAGTTTAGGTGCATTTCGTAAAAAAAATTCCCACTTCCATAAGGCCTGAGTAGTTTAGGTACGTGAAAATGTTATTAAAATCATATTGTATCGTACAATTTTATTGTGTATTATATACAAATATGACACGATACAAGCACGTGTATTGCATTGTGTAATTTATCATGTTGTATCATACGAGTCAATGCCGATTTTTTGGGATATAAAGCCCTAAAATCTGAGTTTCCAAATTCATTTTTTTATTCCAAACCATATTTCACTCCAATCCTTTATTTTCAAACCATTTCCCCATCATTTTTTTTATTGATTTTGTAGAGATTATTGAGTTTTCATTCAATCCCTTTCACCATTTCTAAGATTTTTGTCAAATCCGTAACACAATCCCTTTCTTATCATTCCACCCGATTTTTCACTTGAAAATTTTGAGATTTTCATAGATTTTGTGATTCTTGACCTTTCAAAAGCTTTTTTCTTCTTATTGTTTATCTTCTCTTTGCTTAATGGCTTCCGATCGAGCCGATCCGACATGAAAATATTGCACTCCAGTGTACGAAGATAATAGGCTAGTGAATAAGTGTATTTTTTGAAATAAAGTTAAGCATAAAGGTATTTCTCGTATGAAGCACTATCTTTCGGAAACCAAGAAGTGTGAAAACCAAGAAGGATGCTAGTACTTGTCTTCGGGTGTTCGAAACAATAAAGTATGAAATTAAACAAGTATTGGAGGTTAGAAAAGAGAGGAAAAAATTATTATTGCAAGAAAGGACAAAAATAGGCGGTTGAGATATGTCACAAAACTCTCAACAATTTCAAGATGCTCCTAGAGAGATGTATCGTACAAACTTTAATAAGGCATTTGAAGGGCAAGAAGAGTCTACTGAAGAGGTAAGAAGGCAAGCTAAGGAAAAGAGTTTAGGTTATGAGGTAGTTGCAGTAGAGTTGAATCTTGTTTTACTGCAAGAGCTCTTATTCACCCGATGATTATAAGGGATTGTAGAGGAGGTAGAGCTAGTGGGATGCGTTCATTTTGTTCCCATGTACGATTCCTGAAGGTCAACCAGACATAAGATCAATTATGACTTCGAAGGAAGTAATTCATAAAATAGATATGAATTGTGCTGAATTTTTTTTACAAAAATTGTCTTCCTTTTAATGTTGTAAATTTAATTTTCTTTCAAAGTATTTAGACTTAATACTTGAGGATTTAAGTGTAATGGATGAAATTAAGAGATAATTGATGCATGTAGAAATATTACAAAGTTTATTTATAATTACTCTTTTGTATTACATTTGATTTCATGAGAATCTACACTGGTAGAAGGGAGTTGATTATGATGTTATTACTGTTCAAAGTCTTATTGTACATAAAAATGCATTGAAAAAGATGTTTGCATCTTATGAAGAGGTTTTATTAGTTGATTAAGAAAAAGGAAGGGGATTGTTGTAGTAGATGTTTTCATTGCTAATTTTTGAAAAATTGCAGCAAGTTTTAAAGATGATTGTACCTTTGGTTAAAGTAATGAGAATGGTAGATATTGAAAATAGGCATATTATGCTATGTCACACGAGTGCAAGATTCAGCAAATTTCAAAATATTGAGTGTAGGGACACGACTAAGGTATATAAATATAATATCACATATATATAATATTCAAACTAAAGCAAGTGAGACATTAATTAACATAAGTATATGACAATAGTAATTACACAACTTTATATATGAATCTAGGTAACCTTAATAAGGAGAGATGACACAACATATCTAAAGTATACATGTTGTGACAACAAATCCAGGTAATCCGAACTCAATAGTTGAAAGCATATGTGAATACAATTTGGATTTTACATATTAGATATATCCAATGTTTACCATAATACTCGAAACATACAAGATGCCTGAATCTTGGACCGGTGCATAATATCTAAATAAGTTAGATTCTAAGTGGTGAATAGTGTCGGCGTGTCTTTGTTAAGGTTGTGTCACTTCCGATTCATGTACAAAACCAACCAACATGAACATGACACACATTTTGATTGGATATGAACATCGTATGAACTATATGATGTAATTGGTTTGTTAAATTTTGAAAAAGTCAAAATCTAAATGGAAAGATTATTTAAAGATAAAACCATGGGCATCAATAAAAGGACGAATATGGCCAATGCTTGATAAATTAAGGGATTGATGGAAATTTCTAAATAACCTGGAAAGAAATGATTATTGTAAATCTACTCTCTCCCACAATTCGGCACCCATAAGAGAAGACATAAAAGAAGGTGACCGAGGTAGAGTTTCCCCTTTCCCGTGTATTTGCGGTAGTTAGAGAGAAGAGAGAAGAGAGAAGAGAAGAGAGCTATGTTATCAATAGCGGTTAGCGGGTTGTTAGCGGTCGACCCTGATATAGCGGTAGCGGGGATATAGCGGATTTAAAGGTAAACTTTTATTTATGATATATATATATATATATATATATATATATATATATAATGGGTTCTCTACAACAACAACAACTAAGCCTTTTCCCATACTAGACGGGGTCGGCTACATGGATTCTTTGTTTCCACAGATCCCTATCGTGTGCCATGTTCGCAGTTAACTCCCAATAAGCTAGATCATTCTTTATTGTTTCTTTCCAACACTTTTGTGGTCGTCCTCTACCTCTTTTAATACTTTCCAAATTTAGTTTTTCTAACCTTCTTAGAAGTTCTTCTAATGGGTTCTCTAATTTATACAAAATATCAAGAAACACAACCACTTCTTTTATAATGGGTTCTCTAATTTATGCCAAACATGCTTAGGCTTTTCACCAAACAGCGACTCAATCCTTCGATTGATGCAATTTCCATAACAAAATGCAAAGCCTCAACTTATCTTTTAGAGTATGTCATACGATGCCTAAATTTCTTTTCTATCAACTGCATTTCCAGCATATGTCGATAATCATCATCCACATGACACTATGATTTGAAGTATGCTAGAGAAAGTCTAACAAAATTCATTGGAGAAAATTACCTTGACACTGTGAGAACTGTATGATGGATGAAACCAAGCTTCAAGAGGAAGACTCCTGTAACATGGATAAATCCAGTAAGCAAGCTATTTAGCATAAGCATTCTTTGGGACCATATGAAGATACATAGAGCATGTTAAAGTGTCCAGTTATCGCAGTAGAAATGGTGGAAAATAGATACATAACTATTCAGTCTCAATAAAGATGGGATATGTGACCACAGCAGACCATTATATCAGATTTCCTTTTGATTGGCTTCACTCTGTTGGTTTTCTAGTATACCTTGATGAACCTTTAAAACATGACCAACCAAAAAGGAAAAACAAATTGTCAAGCTATTACCTATTTATAGAGTCCAAAGACATTGCCAAATGATCACGAAGGTGTCGGAAGCAATGCAGACCAGTCAGCTCATCGCTCTCCTGCAGAGACGAGCCTCTTGTCAGTAATAAGTCATGTTCATGAAAAGAAACACAATCCCAAGAACATTGTGAGTTTGGGGTCATTGCTCCTTACAGCCTGGTGACTTGGAAGAGGACAACTTGATGCTTCCAGTTTAAATACAGAAACAATGAATACAGAAGACATAAGAACAAATAGTCTCGATTGTTCATTTGCCTTCATGTGCATAAGGATAATAAACTGTCTACTCAACAACTATTAGCAAAAGTAAAGATCAACCACATCTACAAAGATGAACCACTTAGTTTGGGAAAAGACTTGGTTAGGGTTTTGGTACATATCTTACTTTCTAAGACCTTGCATTTAATGAGGCCTCAAAATTTAGATATCAGGCACAATGCTAGAGACAACATACTGTGCTTTCCAAGAAAGAAATAATTGAGTCAGGCCTGCAAACAGACTGAACGACCATTAGGTACCTGGAGGTGGTGGTAGGAGAGGGAGAGGCGGGACAGGGGCATACTTGGAGGTGGTGGCAGCGAGAGGCGGAAGTGAGAGTTGGCGAGAGGCGGGAGCAGCCAAGAGAGAGGTGGGAGAGGGAGAGGCAAGAGACGCAGGACAGTTTCTCGTTCATTCCTTTATATCATTTGGGTCGGGTCGATCCCAATCCGATCTGAAACGATCATCCGCTTACAGGAAAGAGATATTTTTAGGATAGCTAGGGCTAGAGATAAGAAAACTAAAGATCTTAATTATGTTAGATGCATCAAGGACGTGGATGAAAAAATTCTAGTGGCAAATGATCAAATAAGAAATATATAAAAAAATTAATTTTATAAGCTTTTTAATGAAAATAAAGATGTTAGTATTAGTTTAGGAGAGTTAGTCAAATCAGAAAAGTATATAAACCACAATTTCTACCGACGTATTCAAAAGAATGAAGCCAAAGAGGCTCTTAAACATATGAAGGGTGGTAAATTGGTAGGACCAGACAATATTCCTCTAGAAGTTTTGAAAATACTAGGAGAAATAGGAATCACTTGACTCACAAAACTATTAAATGAAATATAGAGAAACCAAAAGATGCCCGAGGAATGGAGAGCAAGTAGACTTATACCCATATATAAGAATAAGAGAGACATTCAGAATTATGTGAATTATCGAGGTATTAAGTTAATGAGTCATACTATGAAATTGTGGGAAAGAATTATCAAACGTAGGTTAAGATAAGTATCAAGTACAACAGAGAACCAATTTGGATTAATATCAGGCAGATCTACTGTTGAAGCGATTCACCTTTTGAGATGTCTTATGGAACATTTTAGAGCAAAAAAGAAAAACCTTCACATGATATTTATTGATCTAGAAAAAGCTTATGATAGAGTATTGAGGGAGGTTCTTTGGAGAACTTTGGAAAAAAGAGGTATCCCATTGGCATACATTAACCTTATAAGAGACATTACGATGGTTCAAAAACATGTGTGAAGACTCATGAAGGAATGACAAACTTCTAGTTAATATTGGATTACATCAAGGATCAACTTTAAGTCCATACTTATTTATAATGGTGATTGATCAGTTAACAAAACATATTCAATATGAAGTACCTTGGTGTATGTTATTTTCAGATGACATTGTGTTAGTGGAGGAGTCTAAGGAAAAAGTTAATAGAAAATCGGAACTATAGAGAGAAACATTAGAAAGCAAAGGCCTCCGACTTAGTAGGACAAATACAGAATATATGGAATGTAAGTTTGATCATTTGGTTACTTCAGAGGACATAAAAATTAAAATTGGCACATTGCATCCCCAAAAGGAAAGTTTTAAATACCTAGGGTCAATTTTTGAGAGTGATGGAAGAATTGATGGAGATGTTACTCATTGAATTAATGTTGATTAGTTAAAATGGAGAGGAGCATCAGGTATTCTTTGTGATAAGAAGATACCATTAAAGTTAAAAGGTAAATATTATAGAGCAGCAATTAGGCCTACCATGTTTTATGGTTCTCAATGTTGGACAGTTAATCATCAACATGTACAAAAGATGTATGTGACAAAAATGAAGATGTTGAGATGGATGAGTGGTCACACAAGAAAAGAACGTATACATAATGAGGTTATTAGAAACAAATTAGGAGTGACACCAATAGAGGATAAAATGAGAGAATATCGTTTAAGAAGGTTTGGACATATAGAAAGAAGATCAAACGAAGAACCTTTAAGAAGGTATACAACAACAACAACAACAACAACTAAGCCTTTTCCCATACTAGACGGGGTCGGCTACATGGATTCTTTGTTTCCACAGATCTCTATCGTGTGCCATGTTAGCAGTTAACTCACAATAAGCTAGATCATTCTTTATTGTTTCTTTCCAACACTTTTGTGGTCGTCCTCTACCTCTTTTAATACTTTCCAAATTTAGTTTTTCTAACCTTCTTATAGGTTCTTCTTTTGATCTTCTTTCTATATGTCCAAACCACCTTAAACGATGTTCTCTCATTTTATCCTCTATTGGTGCCACTCCTAATTTGTTTCTAATAACCTCATTATGTATACGGTCTTTTCTTGTATGACCACTCATCCATCTCAACATCTTCATTTCTGTCACAGACATCTTTTGTACATGTTGATGATTAACTGCCCAACACTCAGAACCATAAAACATGGCAGGCCTAACTGCTGCTCTATAATATTTACCTTTTAATTTTAATGGTATGCTCCTCTCCATTTTAACCTTTAAGAAGGTATAAAAAACTAAATTTGAAAAGTATTAAAAGAGGTAGAAGACGATCACAAAAGTGTTGGAAAGAAACAATAAAGAATGATTAGCTTATTGTGAGTTAACTGTTAACATGACACACGATAGGGATCTATGGAAACAAAGAATCCATGTAGCCGACCCCATCTAGTATGGGAAAAGGCTTAGTTGTAGTTGTTGTTGTTGATTAATAAAAAAATATAATATTATTTTATAGTTTATTGATTCTTTTGTTTTTCCTCCAAAAGGAAAGTTTTAAATACCTAGGGTCAATTTTTCAGAGTGATGGAAGAATTGATGGAGATGTTACGCATAGAATTAATGCTAGTTGGTTAAAATAGAGAGGAGCGTCATGTATTCTTTGTGATAAGAAGATACCATTAAAGTTAAAAGGTAAATATTATAGAGCAGTAATTAGACCTGTCATGTTTTATGGTTATGAGTGTTGGGTAGTTAACCATCAACATGTACAAAAGATGTCTGTGACCGAAATGAAGATGTTAAGGTGGATGAGTGGTCCTACAAGAAAAGACCGTATACATAATGAGGTTATTAGAAACAAATTAGGAGTGGCACAAATAGAGGATAAAATGAGAGAATATCATTTAAGATGGTTTGGACATATAGAAAGAAGATCAGAAGAAGAACCAGTAAGAAGGTATGAGAAACTAAATTTGGAAAGTATTAAAAGAGGTAGAGGATGACAACAAAAGTGTTGGAAAGAAAAATAAAGAATGATCTAGCTTATTGTGAGTTAACTGCTAACATGGCACATGATAGAGCTATGTGGAAACAAAGAATCCATGTAGCCCCCGTCTAGTATGGGAAAAGGCTTAGTTGTTGTTGTTGTTGTATGGTTTCTTTTGTTTTCTTTTTAGATAAATGCAAAGAGATGCAAGAAGGGTAAGGAAGGTGCTATATGACCCATTTACAAAAATATTGATATTCCTGATGATTGGGTCGAAGAGGAAGAACCCCTATCAATTTAGAGGATGAAACCCGGAGGGCGATGGAAGATGAAGCAAAAATTGGAGATGATGATGTGGAAGTTGTTGGATTAGAGGATCCAATTGCAGAGGAAGAAGAAGGAATAATGGTGACGATGATGATGATGGCGATCCTTACTATAATGATTATAATTTTTTTTTGTTGATTATGATCCATTTTTTGTGTATAAATCAATGATTAATTGTTCTAATTTTCATATTTGAGTGGATGATGGTTCTATTAGAATTTATGGTTTTAGAATTTCATTAAGTAGCTTAATTTCATATAGTTCGTACTTCGTAACTTTGTATCTAATTAATGATGATGAAAGTTGCTTACAAAGTCATTCTCTTAATCTCTCTTAGTGAAATTTTGTTAAGATTGTTGATTTGAATCAAACTTTTTGATTCAATTTTGTTTAATGTTGATTATGTTAAAATTAGATATCTTATATTCGATAATTTCAAATTTTCCATAAATTAGATTTATTAATATTTTTAAAAAAAGAATCATAAAAAAATTGTGCACTACCTATCGGAGCCCAGTCCGATACAGGCTCCGATATGCTTTTTACAACTCACATTGAAACAACGAACTTAAAGATGTATGGAAAAGAAAGAAACTCAAACACCTCATCGCAAGCATTTTATGCATTCAATACAATTCTCGAGTCTAGACATAATTGTATCCTCTCTTAAGCAACTCGCCTTTAAAAAAAGAACATTTCCCTTAAGCAACTATGACTAATACCGATTCTTTCTCCTCCCATGAGTTCATCTAAACGCACATAGAACACTCATTTACATACTCAATGACTAAGGAACAGCAAACCTTTTTTTTGCTGGTCCAATTTCATTTCATGGGGATGTTTCGCTTCTAATTGAGATGATAAACGTTATAAAACAATGCTATTAGCTTTTCGGTTCCGTTTTTGAGGTCTAACATCAATTCCTGAATTACTAAGAAATAGTGGTAGCTGCCAAACAAACAACAGAGTTCACAACCGCTTGAATTTGAACAACTGAATGTTTCCATCCCAAAACCGCGTTTTGTAAAAAACACTCGCAAAGAAGAACGTTATAAAACAAGTAAAGGACCAATAAACAGAAGGAAGAGCAGCTTACTTGTCGACGATCTGCGACATTTTGCTGATATTCCTGGAGGCCCCATCGAGCGTCTGCTGCCTGACATTGACGCTGAGCGCTTAAATGCATACGTTGTCGATATTATGCGCCTCATCGAAGACGACGACGCAATCCCTTTGTGAACCGGATCATATGTGGCGCAAGGAAATAAGGGCACCCACCACCCTTTCTTTCTGTCGAACGCGCGGAGCTCCTGGAGAGTGTACACCCCCGACGGAAGCAACGCGTCGGAATTTCGCTCGTACTCTTCGAAGAAACTGCAAGTGGGCACATTGGGGTTCTCGGAGGCGAGGGGACCCACGAGGTCGTCAGCTTCTGGCAGCCGGGGTCAACGCTACCCCGGGATCCGTCGGTGTTGACGGAGTCGTTGATGCAGAGATTCTTGCGGGAACAGAGGCCGAAGGCTAAAAAGGGTTGGCGAATCTCGTTTAGGAGGTGGGTGTAGAGGGTGCGTAGCTCAGAGAGGACCTTCTCCATCTCGTGGACGGTACGGGTGCAGTAGAGCAGTTTGGTGGGAGCCGATGACCGGCCAGAGAGGATGTAGCTGACGATGAGGGAGAGAAGGGCGATGGTCCTGCCGATGCCGGTGGGCATTTCAAGAAGGCAATGGCCTTTCGCGTCTAGGGAGCGTTTCAGTTCGAGCATGTACGGGAACAACACCGTTAGATCTTCCGGATAGGTCAGCCTTCAACCACAAAAACAAATCGTTTCTTAGGTTGGTTACAATCTTGACCTGTGAGTTGAGTATTTGACACGAATTGCTTCCCATCATAAATGATTTTCTTACAGAAAAAAAAATGTGGGCAAACCACATATAAATTATAATAGTTGGGTTTCGCTCGTATTCTTCTGACACGATTTCTAATTGGCTGGACTCAAATACAGGCTCGATAGTACAGTCTTTAAGCCTACAATTTTGTTTACGAACCAACCTTCATCTACTCGTTCATGAACTCATTAAAGCTAGGGAAAAAAAAGAGGCTCAATGGGCCGCACCGGAATCGATTGAATATAGCTTTAGTTAAGTTGCAATTGTGTCGAGTATTTCTTAATCGAACCTAGTTGATCTTGTCCACTAATCACATTTAGTGGTGGATTGAAGATTTTTTCGAGTGAGGCACATTTGGCACATTTGTATTTCACATCCATAAAATACTTTATTTTTCTATATATTATGATGAACCTAAGAATTTTTCAAATTTTGAGTGAGACTCATGCCTCATGGATCCGCATTGATCACGTTCAACTCGGGAAATCATCAAGGCAGTCATGACTGAAACACCACCACCTCCTGTTTGCTTTCACATTTTCAAGTCAGTTGTTTGGGATACTTTTACGCAATGTCATGTTTGGGGTCGTTGGGATTCATTTTCCTCTTGTTTTTCCAAACCTGTAAGGGGGTTGTTCAAGGTAGACGTTCCACTTTCGGGGTATCTAGAACTTAGAAACGAGGAACCAAACCGTCTCAAAACCAAATTTCTTTCTTGAAAAATAGAGCAAATGCTCCTTCTAATAGTCCAACTCCCCACCAACAATGCCCCCACAAGGACTCTGTCAAGGGTCGAATCTCAAATTTTAATTTTTTCGAAATTTCCTACCTGTGATGGTAAGAACCCCCTCCGAGGTCCTTTCAACCTTCTCTTTTGGCGTGCATCGGGCTGTTGCACGATCTTGGTTAAGTTGCACATCAACGCCCAGCGAAACCTCCTCTTCCACGATGCACTTCCCACACGTTCGTACTCCCTTGGAAACCAATATAAGAGACTTAGGAAGAGAAGTAAGCACACTTACTTTAATTCAATGCCAAATGGTTACAACCGGTTCCATATAACGGTGGACCATCCACACCCACATGACTTGGACTCACGCACCATTACCTTAGCTAGTTAAGGACCTTCACCAAGGCCCTAACCGGGAATCCTCCCGCCCAATCGCACGGCAATGCGCCCACAACCTCTTGTGGATCTCTCTCTTTCACAGCACAATGAAGCTTCACTCTCATCCAGGGACTAGCCTTCTCCAAGTGGTTCTCGTGCCTCTTATAAAGCCCCCATCTGGTCCAGCTGTAACGTCCTTGGGCGGCCCTTGTGCTCCCAAGGACGGTTCGGCTCCCCTGCAGCACCGTGCGCCACCTGCGCACTTGTAACGGCTTGAGCGTAATGCCCGCACGCCGTGCGCACCAGTGCGTAACGCCCGCGTGCCGCACGTGCCAGGGCGTAATGCCTGCCCGCCTCTTCATCTTTTGTCACGCCTGCCACCCGAATGCTATTGTACCTAGTCTAAACTGACCCGATCTCAAACCCTAAGCTTTAATTGACTCAAAGCAACCTAGGCTAGGACTTAGACTCGCCCAAGCTTACAACACTTGCTTGAGCTTACAATGACTCAATACAAACCATATCCAAATATACACACACGTACAAGAGACATACATCTTAAAGAGGGGTTTACACACGTCGCGGTGAAGCTCCGGATGTGCAACGCATGATCGTGCGTGCCGGTCTTAAGCAGGGGGCGTGTAGGGGCGCACCCCATCATCTGGGTCTTGTGACAATTCTCCCCCAACTGAATCTGAACTCGTCCTCGAGGCCGCATGGTAGTCGCATAGCATATGCTCGTATTGCCAAAGTTGTGCGTATGGTACCCACGAGTCGTCGTCTGTGCTCTTACCTATCCACCGCATAAGGTACTGTGTCTGCCGCCGCAGTCCTGCACCCTACACTCTGTGCACAATCATTGCCTCGATAGTTGGAATATCATGTCTCACCAAGGGTGGAGGTCTGCGATCAAGCCTCTGTGGATCCTCGAAGTACTTCTTCAACTGAGATATATGGATAACTGGATGAATCTTCAATCGGTATGGTAACTTCAGTTTATAAGCAACCTTGCCTATCCGTTGTATCACTCTAAACGGTTCGTCGTACTTTGGCTTCAACCCCATGTGATTGCCCTTGTACACCTGCTTCCGGATATACTCAAGTATCCGAAACCAAACGTGGTCTCCAATCTCGAACTCAACATCACGCCGATGCTTATTGGCCTGTTTCACCATTCGGGCCCTTGCTCTCTTAAGTGAAAACTTTGCTTCTTTGTACATGGTCTGTCGGTCGCGTACCTCTGGCACGACTGCTGGACAACTCCCTATCCCATCCCCAAGTACAAGCTCTAAGGGTCCTAATGGTTGTCATCCCAACGTAAGCTCGAAGGGACTCTTCCCGGTAACTGAGCTTTTGTAGGAATTATAGTTGTATTGTGCCACCTCGAGGAGTAACACCCAGTTTCTCTGACTCGCTGAAACGTAGTGGCGTAGATATTCTTCAAGCATCACGTTGAGTCGTTCTGTCTGCTTGTCGGTCTGTGGATGTTGGGATGATGAGAACAGGAGACGGGTTCCCATCAGCCTTAATAACTCGATCCAAAATCGACTCGTAAAGCGAGCATCACGATCACTAACTCTCTTCCGGCACTCCAAAATATTTCACCACATTTTTGAAGAATAGGCATGCAATCTCCTTCGCACTGCACTCTCGAGGTGCTGGCATAAATATATCGTACTTCGAGAAGCGATCCACCACCACTAGGATCATCTCAAAGTCGTCTACCCAAGGTAAGCCTAAAATAAAGTCCATGGAAATTGACTTTCACGGTTGTAGACGCACGAAAATCCCCACCTCTTTGCCTTTTTCAGGGCTCAAAGCGGATCCTCTCGTGTGTCTAAGGCCTATGTATGCAAACAGGGTGTGCCAGCTAGCTTAGTTAAGCTAGCGAAGATATTTTTAACACTGACTTCTAAACGTGGCGACTGTGAGCAAGTAAGCTCTTGTCGTCGCAGACCTTTTTGCACCGATGCGCAAGGGTCAGTCTGTACGCTTTGCAAAAATCGAGTTTTGGAGAGAAAGTATACGAAGCGGTTCGAGGTGTTTATTTCGGGTCTTTAAAATGCGATTGCATGTTTTAGATCACGTGGATTTGCACGTGCCTAAGTCTTTTCTTTTATCCCTTTTCGGGCCACCTAGTTTGTGTGTTATGAACACTCCACTACATGGGCGAATTCGAGCGGGGCTTGCTTCGATGCAATATGCGTCCTACCTCGTGGTATGGCGTAGATGCAATGCAAACTCACGCTACTCCAAAGGGAAAACCCGAAATCTAAAGACAATACTGAAGGGAAATAACTGAAGGGAAATAACCGAAGGGAAATGACTTGAAATATAAATGTCGAAGGGAGATATGTATATATAATATGTATATGAGCCCTTACTCGGGTCTTGCAAATAAGAGCGAAGGCTCAATGTGGGTGCGTGCTTGAATTGAAAAACTTACATACACGACATGAAATTAAACCCAAGTATAAATTGCAGTATGGCCTTCACTAAGGTCTTGGGAGTAAGAGCAAAGGCTCAATGTGTGTGAGAGTGCTTGAATTGAAGTACTACACACACGACATAAATGAAACCCAAATATAACTGCAATAAGGCCTTTACTAAGGTCTTGGGAATAAGAGCGAAGGCTCAATGTGTGTGAGAGTGCTTGAATTGAAGGACTTACACACACGACATGAAATGAAACCCAAATAGTATAGGTCGGCCCTTACTTGGGTCTTTCAAATAAGAGCGAAAGCTCAATGTGTGTGAAAGTGCTTGAATTGAAAGACTTACTCACACGACATGAAATGAAACCCAAATAGTATAGGTCGGCCCTTACTTGGGTCTTTCAAATAAGAGCGAAAGCTCAATGTGTGTGAGTGCTTGAATTGAAAGACAACGCACCCAACTTAAGCAAAACCCTTCGAAAATGAAAGTATATATATACACTTATGTATTAGGGGCTGATTAGGCCCGTGTGTGTTCAAAATCGTGCACAACTAAGAGAGTGCACGTGTGTGGGTGTGCCAAGCCACGTTATTACAAGCGGGGGGAGACTATGCTCCGTTATTACAACCCCGTATCAAATTGAATCTCAAGCAAGTATACAACTAAAGACCGAGTTTAGGCACTTACGAGTAGATGGTCCGTAGAGGCCTTGCTTGAGCGTGGGCTTGGCTTTCGCCTTGGGCTGCAAACGGGAGCTCCACGAGGGTGGATGACAAAGGGTGCTGGCCGGCTGCAAGTGGGGCGCGGGATAAGTGCCTCGAAGGCGACCGGCTGCAAATGGGTGTCGCCTTGATGTGGGCGATTAAAGAGCTGGGCCAAGTAAGTGTGTAGGGTCACTAGGAGAGTCTAGAGTATTGGGGAGTATGGACCTAAAAAGGATTTAAGGGAAGGCCGAAGGGGAGTCTTATAGGGTAGCCGGATGTAGATGGGATGGTTAGGTAGTGGCCGGTAGTTTAGGTTGTGCTAGGTTCGGCTAAGAGATAATGGTGGCAGCAAAGGGCTGATGTGTAGGTGAGATGATGGTATGGTGGGTGGCTAGGAATGGAGAGGGAGTAGAGAAGGAGTTAGGTAGCGTTGGGGGGTACTTACCGAATGGGGAGAGGCGGTGGATGGAAGAGAGAAGCCGGGTGGTTGGGATGGAGAGCAAGTGGTGGCGTCCGGCTGGGAGATGGTGGTGGCGTCCGGCTAGGAGATGGTGGTGGGATGGAGAGCAGGTGGCGGTGTAGGTGGAGCAGGTGGGAGATGGTGGGACTCGGCTGGACTTGGGGTAGGAAGGGACCCGACTGGGATGGGTGAAGCCACTAGCTAGGAAAACCCGCCCCCAAGGGGGGGGGTTTAAATAGGGATGGGTAGGTCGGTTAGGGTTGGGCTTGGGGTAGCGGTTAGGTGGTTTAGGTAGGGTGATATGTAGATAAGGTGGGCTGGAAAGGGTTGGGCCAGATATTTTAAAAACTAGGGGTTTGGGTAGATTGTGGGCTAGGGGTGGTTTAGGGGTTTAGGGCTAGGTTAGGTGGTTGGGTTTTAGGGTGATGTTTAGTGAGTTAGGTTAGGTGATTAGGCTAGGTTTAGGCTAGGATTAGGGAAATTAACCTAGGTTTAGGGAAGGATTAGGGAAGTGGGTTAGGTGATTAGGCTCAGATTAGGGGTGGATTAGGGGGGTAGGCTTGGATTAGGTGTTTTGGGTTAGGTTTAGGTGAAGGAGCTCCCTTAGCATGGCCCATAGACTTTAACCATATCATGTTGGTGCAGCCCTAGGTTAGGTTTTGGCTAATTACAAGCTTAAACCCACTCAATTAGGCTAACCCACATGATTAACCCCAAACTTGACACACAAGTCAAGCTTAATTACAACCCTCTTGATATTTTCCATCCCCACTCTCTCTCATGCCCATGATCCCATGTGAATTTCAAGTGGGCCCCACCTCCATTTATGAGAAGGTGATGTGGGCCATGGATATGGATATTGGATTGGATCTCTGGATTCAAATCCAAATCCAAGTCCACATATGGGTTTGGATTGGGATCTGGATATATATGGTCCAGATCCAATCCAAACTGAACTCTGACTCCTTCGAGCTGGGTTCGAAACGGACGATTCGTGTGGGGCCTGACAACATCAGTACTCCGTCTGCGTTGGGTCTTCGCCAACATAGTCGTCCGCCTCCGTTTCTGCCTTCCGGAGATGATTTCAAATGATATTTCGATAAGAACAGGGTCTTGGACGTTCGAGATCCTGGGGTGTGAATCAGATACAAGAGTTGCTGTGCCGGGCTCGACGTGTGCTCCAGTTCCGGGCTCTTTTTAGCTCTCCTGGTCCTGTCTTGATCGGGCCAAGCCACTTCGGGGTTTCAAAACATGTTTTAAAAGGTTTTCAAAAGCCATATTATATATGTTTTTGAAATATGAAATTTAAAACATATGTACAGGGTTGTCTGGAAGGCTCCTAGGTTTCCAGACTCAAAATAGCCCTTTGGGGCTGCTTTTACAAAACCAGATGAATTTGAGAAATTCGTGGGATTTCAGGGTGTTTACAGATGCCCCTCTTTGGCCTTGTCCAAATCGATTTGGATAAGGACAAAGATGACAAACACCCCTTTCAATGTCTTCCTAGATCTAGCCACGAAGAATATGGGATCGTCCCAATTTTAGCAAAATCTCAATTTACAAACTCTGGTAGGAGGAGATATCACGCCAAAGGGTTTTACTATGGAATCTGGTCCTAAATGGGATCATGTTCATGCAACTACCATGCGTGGAATGCAAATGACATGGGTGTGGTGCCAAGAGTGGCGACCTCCCAGAGACCAGATGTGGTCAAACTCTAGAGACTTACAAGGTCTATTGCTCCAAGTGAGCAAATCCTATGTTGTTCGATGTTCGGTTTTCAAAACTTATTTACAAAACTATTTACAAAAGGGACAACTGTCTTGAGCCTCGATCCTAAGGATCTCGAGCTCTTCGTGCTTGCCCTTGTTTGAGTCTTAACACTCGCTTATCTAGCGGAGGTTTTATAAGAAAATAAGCTTCATTTCAAATTCCTACATCTTACTCGAAACGTCGAATTCTCAAACAAGATGAAATTCAAGTAAGTAAATCATATTTTTACTTTAGGATTCCTCGAAATGAACCATGCTTTAGCTTGGGATAAGCCAGGGATGGGAAAGAGATACCACGGTCCCTTCTGAAGTGTCCCGTGGTTTAAGGCATAGAAGGCGAAAAACTGCTCTTTTTGAGCTTTTTGGCCTCTTTTTCCTTTTTTTTCATAGAGGGTCTCCCTTTGGGAGTATTTTTTCTTTAATCCCTCTTTTTTATAAGAGAATCGATTTTTCTTTTAAATTCTGGTTTCTTTCTTTCGGAAAGAGACTTCGAATGGGAAATTCCCTTTTGTTTTGGGCCTTTGTTTTCCATTTGGAAGAAGAAGCGAAGAGGGGAGGACTTATCCCAAACCTACACTCGATCCATTCCAGATCAGCCTATTTAGAAATAACACGTACCACTTGCAAGTATCTTGCTATGTTGAACTAGGCCTTTCTTTGTAAGAAGAAGGATTTTGAAATGTAACCACGATTTTGAAAACTCCACTCTTTCACAAGTGTGAATTCTCTTCACTTAGGTTCACACGACTTGCCTTTGCACCTTATTCACATGTCTCAGGGCAGCTATCCCTATAAATTTTCGAAAACTGGAATTTAGTCCAGATCCTACACATGATACTTCTTTAAGTATTGAATATTGATAGGATCTGCTAAATTCCTACCTTCTACATCGATCAACCAATACGAATTGTTCGTAGTGGTTGCTCGTACAACATAGGGTCCATCCCAGTTGGGGCGCCACTTGCCTAGGGGGTGTGGGCCACGATGGTGGATGGTTTTTAAGACCAGATCTCCCACTTCAAAGTGGCGAGGTCTCACGTGTTTGCTATGATGTCGAGCTATCCTTTGCCGGTATGCATGAGCATGATCCATGGCAAGGAGTCGCCTCTCATCTAGCAAATCTAGTTCGGCCATCCTAGCATGCTGAAGCGTCTCTAGGGGAAGGTCGAGTGCTATGGATGTATGAAATGAATGCAGTTGAGTATGAATGGGAAGAATGACGTTTGTGTCATAGACCAACTCGAATGGTGTGGCATTCGTGGGAGTCCGGATGGAAGTCCTATAAGCCCATAAGGCTTCATCCAGCTTCTCGTGCCACGTCTTACCCTTCTCTAAGGTTTTCTCAATAATACTAATGAGAGTCTTGTTTGTGGCTTCGGCTTGGCCGTTGCCTTGAGGGCAGTAGGGCGAGGAGAAGTGGTGAGTTATACCATACGTGTTGCACAACTTAACCATCCGCTCGTTCTTGAATGGGGTACCATTATCAGACACAAGGTCTCGTGGAACCCCAAATCGAGCCAAGATATTCCTCCGGATGAAAGCCACCACATGTTGCCCCATTACATTCGTTAGGGAAATGGCTTCCACCCACTTGGAGAAATACTCTGTGGCTGCTAAAATAAAACGATGCCCATTCGAGGCCTTTGGAAATATTGGGCCTACGATGTCAAACGCCCACATGGTAAATGGCCAGGGGCTGACCACAGAATGCAATGCGGATGAAGGGATATGAATGGCGTGCCCATGCACTTGACATGGATGACACTTCCTAACATGATCGTGACAATCCTTTTTCAGGGTGGACCAAAAATAGCCCCCTCTAAGTATTTTCATCGCCATCATGTTGGCATTAACATGACCTCCACATTCTCCATTGTGGAACTCATGCATTACTATCCTAGCCTCCTCTAGGTCGATACACCTAAGCAGAATGCCGGTAAAACTTTTTTTGTATAAGACCCCACCCAGAATGGTGTATCGGGTCGAAATCTTACGAATGAATGCCTTATCTTTGGATGTGGCATCCTCGGTAAATCCCCCATTTTCTAAAAATTGTTTTATGTCATAGAACCAGGGTTTTTCAATAGACTCTGGGTTGCTTTGGCAAATATCCAAGTCGTGTGTGGATGGATGGGGCGTATGCCATATTTCCAAAGATCTGGTCCCTGAAATGGGATCGACCTTCAGGGCTGAACCCAAGGAGGAGAGGGCATCGGCGATGCCATTGTCCTCTCTTCCTACGTGTGTGAGTTTACACGACTGGAAGGATTGGACCAATCGAGTGGCCAACTCGTGATATGGAAGTAGTTTCTCATTACATACTTGCCAAATTTTTAAAACTTGGTTTATGACAAGGAGCGAATCTCCAAAGACCTCAATGCATGATGCCCCTAGAGTTTTCGAAATCTTTAAGCCTTGTATGAGTGCTTCATACTCAGTTACGTTGTTGGAACATTTGAAATCTAAGCGGACTGCTATGGGAATCTCGCCCTTTTCAGGGGAGATTAGGATGACCCCAGCACCAGCCCCTCGTTGGTTTCGTGCCCCGTCGAAGTGCATCTTCCACACTTGGTTTTCGAAAGAATTTGCCAAAATGTGGTTTTGAAAATGGTTTCGCAATATGCCTTCATCAGGCATTTCGACAAGAGTGGGATATGCGTCCTCTAAGGGGAATTCAGCCACATAATCTGCTAGGGCTTGCCCCTTAATGGAGATCTGGTGATGGTATTTCAGATCATACTCCATTAGAAGGAGTTGCCATTTACCCAATCTACCCGTGAGAATGGGTTTTTCGAACAAGTGCTTGATTGGATCAAGCTTAGTCACTATCCAGATCTCATGATCTAGGAAATAGTGTCTGAACTTCTGGCAGGCCCAGACTAGGGCCAAGCACATCTTCTCCATGGCTTGATAATTTCGTTCATAAGCCAAGAGAGTTTTCGAAATATAGTAGATGGCATACTCCTTATGGGTGCCATCCTCGTATTGAGCCAACAGGGCTCCTAAAGCATTTACATGCACGAAGATGTATAATAAAAGCGGTTTTCCTTGCTTTGGAGGATTCAAAACGGGGGGATTAACCAAGTATGCCTTCAGTCTCTCGAAGGACTTTTGGCATTCGTCATCCCATAAGAATTTCGTACCCTTCCTCAACAGTTTGTTGAAGGGTTCGCATCTAGTTGCCAGATTCGATATGAATCGGCGAACGGATTGTAATCGACCCTGGAGGCTACGGATTTGGGTGAGATTGGAGGGTGGAGCCATGTCTATGATGGCTCGACACTTAGAGGGGTCGACTTCTATTCCCCTTTGGCTCACCATAAAGCCTAGAAGCTTCCCTAATTCTACCCCGAACTCACATTTTTGAGGGTTTAGCTTTACTTTGTAAAGCCTAAGCCTTTCGAAAATCTTTTGTAAACATTCGATATGGGTGCATCGGGTTTTGGATTTTGCCAAGAGATCATCTACATATACTTCTACAAGCTCATGAATTTGATCATGGAAGATCGTGTTTATGGCTCGTTGGTATGTTGCGCCGGCATTTTTCAAACCAAAGGGCATGACTGTATAGCAGAACGTGCCCCATGGGGTTGTGAAGGCGGTCTTACCCTGATCTCGTGGACTTAGTTTGATTTGATTATAGCCTGAATAGCCCATGAATGAAAACATTTCATGATTTGCAGTACTATCGACTATCAAATCTATGTTTGGTAAAGGATAATTATCCTTTGGAGTGGCTTTATTCAGGTTTCTGAAATCGATGCATATTTGAATTTTCCCATTGGTTTTTCGAACCACAACGATATTTGACAACCAATCAGAATACGCAATGGGTTTTATAAATCCGGCTTTTAGCAGATCTTCTAAACCCTCTTTGACTTGCGTGTGTACATTCAGGTGTATTTTCCTAAGCTTCTGCTTTATGGGTTTTACACCTGTATCTAAGGGAAGACGATGCTCGACAATGCTGGGATCTATGCCCGGCATGTCTTCATACGTCCATGCAAACACATCTAAATAGGTTCGTAGAAATGCAATGAATGCTAACTTTTCAGTTTCATGCAAGCATGGGCCTATTTTGATGGTTTTGGGATTGGAATCCTCCCCTAGGTTCACCTCTATGAAATCTCCTCCTACTGATTGGGAAGGTCTTTCAAAATCGAGAATTCTATGAAATTCTGGGAGCTCAGAAGTAGGATCTTCCTCAAGGGGATCCACTTCTGGGCTTTGATCATTCTCGTGGGCTATAGACCCGAGGGAACTTGATGCGTGGTTTTCAAAATGACCTGGTTTTGTACTTGGATTTTCAAGTGATTTCGAAATTTTTGGTCTGGCTATGCAGACGACGTTTCTTTCGAAATCCTTTTCTTTTGCCAAAGTCCTACCAGGAGCAGCTATGTACAAAATCTTTTTGGTATTTTCCAAATTTTCGATTTTTTTGGGTTTTTGTAAAACAAGAACTTTGGGAACTATACAAAGCACTCTTTTTTCGAGTTTTTGTTTTTCCATTGTTTTTGGTTTTTCTTGTTTTTCAATTTTTTTTTATTTTAAGTTTTTCAAATGTTTTTGGTATTTTTAGAAAAGGGATCTTCCGTCATACCTACAAAGGGAAAACACTACGGGTTAGACTCGGAATAGGAGGTCTAAATCGTAGGTCTCTTCTAAGACAGGCTCCGGGGCACCCTTGACCCAGGTGGTCACAGGGGGTGGCTCCGGCGGTATTCGGGGAGTGTAGCCGATCCCATATCGGCTTAGATTGGCCCTAGGAAGGATGGGCTCTAGGAGACCTTGGTTTTGTGGCCCTAGACTCTTGTAGGGCGTGTAGCCCATGTTCAACAACATGTTCCACGACTTTTTGTTTTTTGAAAAAGTTGGATACAAGTCGTGGTCCTGGAACATGCTATCGTCCATATTAGGCTCGTATGGCCTCTTGTCCAGGGGCTTTGGAAATAGGGAACGCTTGGGTTTTCCTAAGAGGATTAAAGTCGGGAGGGGGCCAGCTTTGGGTGGCCCCTTTACACATACAACCTTCCTAGGGTTGTTCAACACGAGCCGAGGTGGCTCAACCATAATTTGCCCCAGGTTAGCCTCATGGGCCTGGGAGCTTGATAAGCAAGGGGAGTTTATGATCCCCTGAAGCTGTGGGTGACTCTCACCTAGGATCACTACGACCTGGTCCCTAAAAGGGATCTTAACACACCTGTGGAAGGTGGATGGCACAGCGCACAAACTGTGTATCCAGGGCCTTCCCAGCAACAGGTTATAATGGGGGTGGATGTCCAAGACATGGAACACCCCCGTGTGTTCGATCCCTCCCGTTTCTATTGAGAGTTAGATGGATCCTAAAGGTCTAGATGCATTCCCATCGTATCCAATGATAACGATGGGGCTTGGGTTCACTGAAGTCAAGGTGACTCTGATTTTGTACGCCACATGAAGTGGAAGGATGTTGAGCCCTCCTCCACCATCGACTAGGCACCTGTCCAGAGGGTGGTTGTTTAGAACCACCTCGATATGCAGGGCCTGGTTATGGGTTTCGTAGGGTCTATCTACATCATCTTCCGAAAAAGTAATGGGCGATTTTGCTCCTAATAAAGCCACTTGGGCAGACAAGGATTCCGGACTTATGTTCGAATCAACCTTGGCCCTTTCTAGAATTTTCTCTAATACAAGTCTATGCCTAGGCGAGGTTTTTATAAGCTCTAGGATAGACATGTGAATAGGAATCTTTGAAAGGTGGTTTTCGAAATCATAAGGATTTAAGATGATTTTGTCCTTATCTGCTTTTGGCAGACCACTAGGGATACATGCTTTTGAGGTGCCAGGCACACTGACCACCTTTTGAGCACCTTGAAGGTGCGGGGGTTGATAGATCCTTCCGGATCTAGTGACTTCCCCCACGACCAGCCTAGGGTTCGCGCTAAACTTGGCTCTAAGGATGAGCTGAGGAGAACCTTGGATTTTAAAAACTGGTTTTACCGGGGTTTCCACTTTTGGTGGTCCCCGAATAACGACTTGGGCGGGCCTCTTGTATAGTACAAGGATGGGCGCACAAGTAGGTCGACCAGGTTCTAGCTTTTGCGCTAGTTCCTTGGAAATGGTGAGGGTACATACCTCCTTTCCTTTCCCACTACCACTGGCGTGTTTGGGAAAGCGTTCCTTGAAGATAGCTTGAGGTGGCTCAAGTTCCGCAGTGACCTGGAGCCGGCCTTCTGCTATCAAGTTCTCAATTTTATTTAAAAGAGAGAAGCAGCGTTTGGTATCATGGCCTTTGAGCCGATGATACTTACAAAATCGGTTTAAATACCCCCCTTTGGAAGTGACTCCTTCGGGGATTTCAGGGAGTTCTATCATGCCCTGGGCAAGTAAGAGGTCTAGGACCTCCGACACAGGTTGCCCCAACGGAGTATACTCCCGTTTTTCAATCGGTTTTTGAAAATTGTGTTCTCTCTTATTTTCTAATTTTTCAAAATTTTTGAAAGTGCCCGCCATGCCTAGATCCACCCGGACATTGGCGATTTTATGGGGCTTTACCCCTTTGTCCATCGTGGGCAGCCCATATGCGATGGGCTTTTCCAAACGGGTTTTTGGAATGGCACTTCCTTTCCATAAGTGATCGTATGTCCCTTTTCGCAAGTTGGTTTCGAAAAGGGAGGCTTTTTTTATCAACTTATGGAAAGTTGAAATCTCATGGAGCGAGAGAAGGGTTTTTAACTCACTTTTAAAATTATCCAGGATGAGCATTACTGCGCATCCTTCGGATATGGGCTCTCGCACTTAGCCCAAAAGCGACCTCCATCTTATAATATGTATATGAGCCCTTACTCGGGTCTTGCAAATAAGAGCGAAGGCTCAATGTGGGTGCGTGCTTGAATTGAAAAACTTACATACACGACATGAAATTAAACCCAAGTATAAATTGCAGTATGGCCTTGACTAAGGTCTTGGGAGTAAGAGCGAAGGCTCAATGTGTGTGAGAGTGCTTGAATTGAAGTACTACACACACGACATAAATGAAACCCAAATATAACTGCAATAAGGCCTTTACTAAGGTCTTGGGAATAAGAGCGAAGGCTCAATGTGTGTGAGAGTGCTTGAATTGAAGGACTTACACACACGACATGAAATGAAACCCAAATAGTATAGGTCAGCCCTTACTTGGGTCTTTCAAATAAGAGCGAAAGCTCAATGTGTGTGAAAGTGCCTGAATTGAAAGACTTACTCACACGACATGAAATAAAACCCAAATAGTATAGGTCGGCCCTTACTTGGGTCTTTCAAATAAGAGCGAAAGCTCAATGTGTGTGAGTGCTTGAATTGAAAGACAACGCACCCAACTTAAGCAAAACCCTTCGAAAATGAAAGTATATATATACACTTATATATTAGGGGCTGATTAGGCCCGTGTGTGTTTAAAATCGTGCACAACTAAGAGAGTGCACGTGTGTGGGTGTGCCAAGCCACGTTATTACAAGAGGGGGGAGACTATGCTCCGTTATTACAACCCCGTATCAAATTGAATCTCAAGAAAGTATACAACTAAAGACCGAGTTTAGGTACTTACGAGTAGCTGGTCCGTAGAGGCCTTGCTTGAGCGTGGGCTTGGCTTTCGCCTTGGGCTGCAAACGGGAGCTCCACGAGGGTGGATGACAAAGGGTGCTGGCCGGCTGCAAGTGGGGCGCGGGATAAGCGCCTCGAAGGCGACCGGCTGCAAATGGGTGTCGCCTTGATGTGGGCGATTAAAGAGCTGGTCCAAGTAAGTGTGTAGGGTCACTAGGAGAGTCTAGAGTATTGGGGAGTATGGACCTAAAAGGGATTTAAGGGAAGGCCGAAGGGGAGTCTTATAGGGTAGCCGGATGTAGATGGGATGGTTAGGTAGTGGCCGGTAGTTTAGGTTGTGCTAGGTTCGGCTAAGGGATAATGGTAGCAGCAAAGGGCTGATGTGTAGGTGAGATGATGGTATGGTGGGTGGCTAGGAATGGAGAGGGAGTAGAGAAGGAGTTAGGTAGCGTTGGGGGGTACTTACCGAATGGGGAGAGGCGGTGGATGGAAGAGAGAAGCCGGGTGGTTGGGATGGAGAGCAAGTGGTGGCGTCCGGCTGGGAGATGGTGGTGGCGTCCGGTTAGGAGATGGTGGTGGGATGGAGAGCAGGTGGCGGTGTAGGTGGAGCAGGTGGGACTCGGCTGGACTTGGGGAAGGAAGGGACCCAGCTGGGATGGGTGAAGCCACTAGCTAGGAAAACCCACCCCCAAGGGGGGGGGGGGGTTTAAATAGGGATGGGTAGGTCGGTTAGGGTTGGGCTTGGGGTAGTGGTTAGGTGGTTTACGTAGGGTGGTATGTAGATAAGGTGGGCTGGAAAGGGTTGGGCCAGATATTTTGAAAACTAGGGGTTTGGGTAGATTGTGGGCTAGGGGTGGTTTAGGGGTTTAGGGCTAGGTTAGGTGGTTGGGTTTTAGGGTGATGTTTAGTGAGCTAGGTTAGGTGATTAGGCTAGGTTTAGGCTAGGATTAGGGAAATTAACCTAGGTTTAAGGAAGGATTAGGGAAGTGGGTTAGGTGATTAGGTTGGGATTAGGCCGAGATTAGGAAAGTGGGTTAGGTGATTAGGCTCAGATTAGGGGTGGATTAGGGGGTAGGCTTGTATTAGGTGTTTTGGGTTAGGTTTAGGTGAAGGAGCTCCCTTAGCATGGCCCATAGACTTTAACCATATCATGTTGGTGCAGCCCTAGGTTAGGTTTTGGCTAATTACAAGCTTAAACCCACTCAATTAGGCTAACTCACATGATTAACCCCAAACTTGACACACAAGTCAAGCTTAATTACAACCCTCTTGATATTTTCCATCCCCACTCTCTCTCATGCCCATGATCCCACGTGAATTTCAAGTGGGCCCCACCTCCATTTATGAGAAGGTGATGTGGGCCATGGATATGGATATTGGATTGGATCTCTGGATCCAAATCCAAATCCAAGTCCACATATGGGTTTGGATTGGGATCTGGATATATATGGTCCAGATCCAATCCAAACTGAACTCTGACTCCTTCGAGCTGGGTTCGAAACGGACGATTCGTGCGGGGCCTGACAGCATCAGTACTCCGTCTGCGTTGGGTCTTCGCCAACATAGTCATCCGCCTCCGTTTCTGCCTTCCGAAGATGATTTCAAATGATATTTCGATAACAACAGGGTCTTGGACGTTCGAGATCCTTGGGTGTGAATCAGATACAAGAGTTGCTGTGCCGGGCTCGATGTGTGCTCCGGTTCCGGGCTCTTTTTAGCTCTCCTGGTCCTGTCTTGATCGGGCCAAGCCACTTCGGGGTTTTAAAACATGTTTTAAAAGGTTTTCAAAAGCCATATTATATATGTTTTTGAAATATGAAGTTTAAAACATATGTACAGGGTTGTCTGGAAGGCTCCTGGGTTTCCAGACTCAAAATAGCCCTTTGGGGCTGCTTTTACAAAACCAGATGAATTTGAGAAATTCGTGGGATTTCGGGGTGTTTACAACGGTCTCTTTGGGATCGGAAGAGGTTGGAGCAACCCTACGGGTCGCCGATGCTCCACTTTGTCTTGCTGACAGGTAGGACACATCCGTATATAATCAGTCACGTCGCACACCATGCGGGGCCAATAATACCCGTGTGCAAGAAGGGCGATGGTACGATCTATCCTTAGATGTCCAGCGTACTCTACGTCATGAACCTCTCTCATAAGTGTTTATCTCAAGTTACCTGATTCAGGTACGAATAGTCGTCGAGCCTTGGTCCAAACCAAGTCATTCCTGATATCATACTTATCTGTCACACCATTCTTTACTTGAGTCATTAGTTGCATATACGAGGTATCCTGGTCAATAACTTGTCTTACTCGATCATACATCTCCCCACGTACCCTGGTAATGGCATAGAGGGTCTCTACCTTATTTTGACTTAATGCATCAGCTACGACGTTTTCCTTGCCCGGCCGATACACCCAGTCAAAATCATACTCTTCTAAGGTCTCAAGCCAGCATGCCTGGCGTATGTTGAGCTTATTTTGAGTCTTAAAGAAGGTATTTGCTACATTATCTGTAAGAACGGTGAAGTGAGTTCCTAGGAGGTAAATTCTCCAGATCTGAAGGCAATGTACGACTGCCAGCAACTCTTTTTCATGCGCGAGATACCGAGTCTCCGCGTCCTTCAACTTTCTACTCTCGAAAGCTATGGGATGCCCATCCTAGGTTAGAACACCACCGAGTGCTTGGTCACTCGCATCCGTGTGTACCTCGAAGGATTTAGTGAAGTCTGGAAGGCGTAGCACAGGTTCCTTACATATTAAGGCTTTAAGTTCTTCAAAGGATTCTACGCACTTGAGCGTTCATTCCCAAGTTCTCCCTTTCTTCAACAACTCTGTTAATGGTGTAGCAATCTTTGAAAAGTCTCGGATGAACTTCCGATAATAGTTTGCTAAACCCAGAAAACTTCGTAACTCACTAAAATCTCTAAGAGTTTCCCAACCCTCAATGGCACGGACTTTCTTGGGGTCCATGCGGATCTCACTTCCGTCGATGATATGCCCCAAAAAAGTGATAATATTCTTTGCAAATTCACTTTTCTCTCTTTTCACATAGAGGGTGTGTGATCAAAGTCTCTCAAAGACTGCTGTGAGGTGTCGGATGTACTCCTCTAAGCTTCAACTATAAATCACAATATCATCGAAGTATACAATCATAAATTCATCAATGAATCCAGCTAATACTTCGTTTATCAGTCTACGGAAGGCCGCAGGCGAATTTGTGAGCCCAAAAGGCATCACATGGAACTCGTACGCCCCATATTGTGTCACCATGGCCGTCTTGGCCTCATCCCCAGGTGTTATCCTCACCTACCAATAGCCTGACCTAAGGTCCAATTTTGTGAACCACTTCGCTCCTCCGAGTCTATCGAAGAGATCGGCTACTAAGGGGATCGGGTAACGGTCCTTTACCGTTACTTTGTTTAGTGCTCGGTAATCTACGCACATTCATAGGGAATCATCTGTCTTATTTTGAAATAATATTGGTGAACCAAATGGTGACTTAGAAGGTTGTATCATACCAGCTTCTAGGAGCTCCCCCAACTGTCTCCTTAACTCCTCTAACTCTTGAGGGCTCATCCTATATGCGACTTGGGATGATGCCTTTGCCCCTGGTTCCAACACAATCTCATTGTCAGTCTTCCACCTAGGAAGCAGACTTTTTGGGAGTTTTGGCAGCATAATATCGTGGAAGGAGAGCAATACTTGCTCAATCTCTTGTGGGATCCCATTCTTTCATGGCTCTAGTTCGTCCTCTCTCAAAACTGCGAGTATCATGGGGTGTCCTTTTCGTAGTCCGATTTTGAGCTGCATAGCTAATAAAAACATTGCTCCGCAGGTCAGAGTTTTGGGAGCCTTACTTAGGTCACATTGAGGTACAAACCCAGGCTGCGAGAGATCTATACATACCAATCCACCAAGGTGTGGTGCTGCCATCATGTTGGCTGCATAGAAGAAGTCACAGCCTAACACTACTCCGAAGCCATCCATCATGCTGACTATGAAATCTAAGCTATCGTTCCAATATCCAACTTGGACACGGCATGCTCTTGCTATTCCAGCTACTCTGTTGGCGTTCGTATTGACCATCTCCAACCTTTGTTCAGAGTGTTCTAGCCTTAACCCCCACTATGAGTCTAGTTCGGTGGAGATAATCGACTGGGAAGCCCCTGTATCAGCTAGGGCACGTACTACAGTGGTGCCAATGTGCTCCTCGACAAATATCAAGTTCTGGCACGGTTCATCCTTTACACACGTTGCGCCTAAGAGTTGGAATGAGGCGGCATGGGCACTAGTGCTAGGGTTGACGCTCGTCGTCTCTTCTTCGTTAGTGATGGCGGTCATTTTTGCCTTTTTAGGACAAAATCTCATAAGGTGAGGCCCTTGACATATGAAACATGTCTCTTGTGGTTTAGCCTCCTTTCGTGGGCCATCCTTTCCGTTGTTAGATCCACCAAAACCTTCATTCGAACCTTCGAACGAACCCTTCTTTTTCTTCCATCTCTTATTTTTCTCTTTTTCCGATTCATTTTTCTTATCATTTTTCTTAGAATCATCATTCTTTGTAGAACGAAGGTCTACAAAGCTCTCCACGGCTGCCATGACTTCTATTATGGTTGAAGGGCTAAGTTCAACCTGAGCCCACAATTAAAGTCCCTGCTCAAAGTAGAATAACTTATCTACCTCGGTTATGTCTTGAACGTCTAATAGCAATGAGTTGAACCACTACACGTACTCATGAAGAGTACCCGTGCACTTGAGCTTCATAAGAAGCTCCCGAGTCCTGTGGTTACTATTTGTAGGCGTGAACTGACTCCGTAGTTCATTGCAAAATTCTTTTCATGTCGATGGAAGAGTGGCACCACCATTAGCGGCAGTAACCTCATGGGTGTGCCACCAAACCTTTGCATCGTCTCTCAAAAACAGGGTAGCAACGTGCACACGACTATGTTCAGCTACCTGAGATACATTCAAGTATCTCTTCAAGTCCCATAAGAAATTTTTCAGGGCTTTCCTATCTCGAACCCCTCCAAAAGGTGCTGATTCGAGAACTTTCAATTTTGAGCAAGCAAAGTTAGAGTCGCGTGCTATGTCACGCAAACCTATCGAAGAACCAGGACTATGCTCCAGCTGTCAGACCTCCAGCTCGGTGAAAGCATGCATGGGCTGTTTGCAAACGGGCCACTTGCACGGCTAGTTGTGCTTGACATTCCTTCATTGAATCTTGGTTGTGCTGCATCCTGGAATGGGTGACTTACATCGAATGAAGTCTTTGCAGAATTTGTACCAAGACGTCTTTGGCTTCCATTCGGTGGGAGGAACCAACGTCTTCCGTTGCTCCTCTTCGGTTCTTCCCCATATTCTCCTTGTGTTGGACTGTTTACAGAATACAGACACCAGGTCGAGGCATAACAGACTCGAGAGAAACCAAAAACCAAAGACCCGAACCTAACTGTTGCAGAAAAAAAGACTCTGCACAGCTGGTTTTTAACCAAGTTACAGTCCAGATTTCAAGCACTTACAGACACCGATTACAAAATTCAAACCCCCTGTGAACTTCTCGGATGTACAAAGAGTACGCACGCCAATTTTCAGCAATTTTGACAACATTTTCCCCTTCAAATCAACAACGCAAAATCGCAAAAATCCATTTTTGCAATTTCTATAAGAGTCGGTTGCAACTCCCGGAAATGTATTTTTCTGGCGAAATTCTTCAATTTTCCGGCAAGACACTGTTGTCTCGTATGCTCCTAACCCTGCACTTGATGTTTTAGCATTACAAATAACTTTAGTCCAAAATTTTCCAACACCAACTCGTTCTTCACGGATTACCGCAGAAGTTCTGTTTTTGAATTTTCTGGTTTTTCAGTCCTCTTTAGCAATGATTTTCGAGTGGTTTCCTCTGTGATTTTTCCCAAGTGAGTGTATTCTATCACACTTGGCTAGAATCTCGTTGGATTGAAACAGATTCCTCTTCGTTCCAACCAATTTAAGCGGTCCACAATTGAATCGAAAAATCTCTAGAAATTTTCTAGCAGATTTTTCTTTACACTTTCGATTCGATCTCAAACGTATGTTTGATTGATTTTATGGATCAAAAGGCACTGAACTAAACAACGAGGCTCTGATACCAAACTGTCACGGGTCGAATCTCAAATTTTAATTTTTTCGAAATTCCCTACCTGTGATGGCAAGAACCCCCTCCGAGGTCCTTTCAGCCTCCCCCTTTGGCATGCACCGGGCTGCTGTACAATCTTGGCTAAGCTGTACACCAACGCCCAGCGGAATCTTCTCTTCCACGATGCACTTCCCACACGTCCGTGCTCCCTTAGAAACCAATACAAGAGACTTAGGAAGAGAAATAGGCACACTTACTTTAATTTAATGCCAAATGGTTACAACCGGCTATATACAACGATGGACCATCCACACCCACAGTACTTGGACTCACGTACCCTTGCCTTAGCTAGTTAAGGACCTTCACCAAGACCCTAGCCGAGAATCCTCCCACCCAACCGCACGGCAATGCGCCTACAAGCTCTCGTGGATCTCTCTCTTTCACACCACAATGAAGCTTCACTCTCATCCGGGGACTAGCCTTCTCCAAGTGGTTCTCGTGCCTCTTATAAAGCCCCCATCTGGTCCAATTGTAATGTCCTTGGGCGGCCCTTGAGCTCCCAAGGACGGTTCGGCTCTCCTGCAGCATCGTGCGCCACCTGCGCACTTATAACGACTTGAGCATAACGCCCGCGCGCCACTTCATCTTCTGTCACGCCTGCTACCCGAATGTTGTTGTACCTGGTCTGAACTGACCCGATCTCTAACCCTAAGCTTTAATTGGCTCAAAGCAACCTAAGGACTTAGACTCGCCCAAGCTTACAACACTCGCTCGAGCTTACAATGACTCAATACAAACCATATCCAAACATGCACACGTACAAGAGACATACATCTTAAAGTGGGGTTTACACACGTCGTGGTGAAGCTCCAGATGTGTGACGCATGGTCATGCGTGCCGGTCTTAAGCATGGGGCACGTAGGGGGGCGCCCCATCGTCTGGGTCTTGTGACAGACTCCAACTCCCCACCAACCTCAACGGTAGGGAGCTACTAATGATGAAGTTGTGTTATTAAATGTTAAAAAATAGATGTTAACTATTTAATGGTGGTTTAGAATTGTCGGTTCTGGTTTATAAATGATTTTCAAAAATCATAAACCGTAACTAAACAGAAGGTCTTTGGTTCAATTCAAACCACCGGACTGGTTTTGAATTGTCTGTGTCAATTTCCGGGGTATTGTGTGGTGACAGAATTATCAGGAATGAAACATTTTGTTTGAATAAAAGCAACTGTTTATTGATTGTGAGTGGATCATGTGGCCACCGATCTGTCCCAAGAGGTGATGTTTCTTCAAGCATCACGTTGAGTCGTTCTGTCTGCTTGTCGGTCTGTGGATGCTGGGATGATGAGAACAGGAGACGGGTTCCCATCAGCCTTAATAACTCGATCCAAAATCGACTCGTAAAGCGAGCATCACGATCACTAACTCTCTTCCGGCACTCCAAAATATTTCACCACATTTTTGAAGAATAGGCATGCAATCTCCTTCGCACTACAATCTCGAGGTGCTGGTATAAATATATCGTACTTCGAGAAGCGATCCACCACCACTAGGATCATCTCAAAGTCGTCTACCCGAGGTAAGCCTAAAATAAAGTCCATGGAAACTGACTTTCACGGTCTCTTTGGGATCGGAAGAGGTTGGAGCAACCCTACGGGTCGCCGATGCTCCACTTTGTCTTGCTGACAGGTAGGACACATCCGTATATAATCAGCCACATCGCACACCATGCGGGGCCAATAATACCCGCGTGCAAGAAGGGCGATAGTACTATCTATCCCTAGATGTCCAACGTACTCTACGTCATGAACCTCTCTCATAAGTGTTTGTCTCAAGTTACCTGCTTCAGGTACGAATTGTCGTCGAGCCTTGGTCCAAACCAAGTCATTCCTAATATCATACTTATCTGTCACACCATTCTTTACTTGAGTCATTAGTTGCATATACGAGGTATCCTGGTCAATAACTTGTCTTACTCGATCATACATCTCCCCACGTACCCTGGTAATGGCATAGAGGGTCTCTACCTTATTCTGACTTAATGCATCAGCTACGACGTTTTCCTTGCCCGACCGATACACCCAGTCAAAATCATACTCTTCTAAGGTCTCAAGCCAGCGTGCCTGGCGTATGTTGAGCTTATTTTGAGTCTTAAAGAAGGTATTTGCCACATTATCTGTAAGAACGGTGAAGTGAGTTCCTAGGAGGTAAATTCTCCAGATCTGAAGGCAATGTACGACTGCCAGCAACTCTTTTTCATGCGCGAGATACCGAGTCTCCGCGTCCTTCAACTTTCTACTCTCGAAAGCTATGGGATGCCCATCCTAGGTTAGAACACCACCGAGTGCTTGGTCACTCGCATCCGTGTGTACCTCGAAGGATTTAGTGAAGTTTGGAAGGCGTAGCACAGGTTCCTTACATATTAAGGCTTTAAGTTCTTCAAAGGATTCTACGCACTTGAGCGTTCATTCCCAAGTTCTCCCTTTCTTCAACAACTCTGTTAATGGTGTAGCAATCTTTGAAAAGTCTCGGATGAACTCCCGATAATAGTTTGCTAAACCCAGAAAACTTCGTAACTCACTAAAATCTCTAAGAGTTTCCCAACCCTCAATGGCACGGACTTTCTTGGGCTCCATGCGAATCTCACTTCCGTCGATGATATGCCCCAAAAAAGTGATAATATTCTTTGCAAATTCACTTTTCTCCCTTTTCACATAGAGGGTGTGTGATCAAAGTCTCTCAAAGACTGCTGTGAGGTGTCGGATGTACTCCTCTAAGTCTCAACTATAAATCACAATATCATCGAAGTATACAATCATAAATTCATCAATGAATCCAGCCAATACTTCGTTTATCAGTCTACAGAAGGCCGCAGGCGCATTTGTGAGCCCAAAAGGCATCACAAGGAACTCGTACGCCCCATATTTTGTCACCATGGCCGTCTTGGCCTCATCCCCAGGTGTTATCCTCACCTACCAATAGCCTGACCTAAGGTCCAATTTTGTGAACCACTTCGCTCCTCCGAGTCTATCGAAGAGATCGGCTACTAAGGGGATCGGGTAACGGTCCTTTACCGTTACTTTGTTTAGTGCTCGGTAATCTACGCACATTCGTAGGGAATCATCTGTCTTCTTTTGAAATAATATTGGTGAACCAAATGGTGACTTAGAAGGTTGTATCATACCAGCTTCTAGGAGCTCCCCCAACTGTCTCCTTAACTCCTCTAACTCTTGAGGGCTCATCCTATATGCGACTTGGGATGACGCCTTTGCCCCTGGTTCCAACACAATCTCATGGTCAGTCTTCCACCTAGGAAGCAGACTTTTTGGGAGTTCTGGCAGCATAATATCGTGGAAGGAGAGCAATACTTGCTCAATCTCTTGTGGGATCCCATTCTTTCATGGCTCTAGTTCGTCCTCTCTCAAAACCGCGAGTATCATGGGGTGTCCTTTTCGTAGTCCGATTTTGAGCTGCATAGCTAATAAGCACATTGCTCCGCAGGTCGGAGTTTTCGGAGCCTTACCTGGGTCACATTGAGGTACAAACCCAGGCTGCGAGAGATCCATAGATACCAATCCACCAAGGTGTGGTGCTGCCATCATGTTGGCTGCACAGAAGAAGTCACAGCCTAACACTACTCCGAAGTCATCCATCGTGCTGACTATGAAATCTAAGCTATCGTTCCAATATCCAATTTGGACACGGCATGCTCTTGCTATTCCAGCTACTCTATTGGTGTTCGTATTGACCGTCTCCAACCTTTGTTCAGAGTGTTCTAGCCTTAACCCCCACTGTGAGGCTAGTTCGGTGGAGATAATCGACTGGGAAGCCCCTGTATCAGCTAGGGCACATACTGTAGTGGTGCCTATGTGCTCCTCGACAAATATCAAGTTCTTGCATGGTTCATCCTTTACACACGTTGCGCCTAAGAGTTGGAATGAGGCGACATGGGCACTAATGCTAGGGTTGGCGCCCGTCGTCTCTTCTTCGTTAGTGATGGCGGACATTTTTGCCTTTTTGGGACAAAATCTCATAAGGTGAGGCCCTTGACATATGAAACATGTCTCTTGTGGTTTAGCCTCCCTTCGTGGGCCATCCTTTCCTTTCTTAGATCTACCAAAACCTTCATTCGAACCTTCGAACGAACCCTTCTTTTTCTTCCATCTCTTATTTTTCTCTTTTTCCGATTCATTTTTCTTATCATTTTTTCTTAGAATCATCATTCTTTGTAGAACGAAGGTCTACAAAGCTCTCCATGGCTGCCACGACTTCTATTATGGTTGAAGGGCTAAGTTCAACCTGAGCCCATAGTTGAAGTCCCTGCTCAAAGTAGAATAACTTATCTACCTCGGTCATGTCTTGAACGTCTAATAGCAATGAGCTGAACCACTACACGTACTCATGAAGAGTACCCGTGCACTTGAGCTTCATAAGAAACTCCCGAGTCCTGTGGTTACTATTTGTAGGCGTGAACTGACTCCGTAGTTCATTGCGAAATTCTTTTCATGTCGATGGAAGAGTGGCACCACCATTAGCGGCAGTAACCTCACGGGTGTGCCACCAAACCTTTGCATCGTCTCTCAAAAACAAGGTAGCAACGTGCACACGACTATGTTCAGCTACCTGAGATACATTCAAGTATCTCTTCAAGTCCCATAGGAATTTTTTCAGGGCTTTCCTATCTCGAACCCCTCCAAAAGGTGCTGGTTCGAGAACTTTCAATTTTGAGCAAGCAAAGTTAGAGTCGCGTGCTATGTCACGTAAACCTATCGAAGAACCAGGACTATGCTCCAGCTGTCAGACCTCCGGCTCGGTGAAAGCATGCATGGGCTGTTTGCAAACGGGCCACTTGCACGGCTAGTTGTGCTTGACTTTCCTTCATTGAATCTTGGTTGTGTTGCATCTCGGAATGGGTGACTTACATCGAATCAAGTCTTTGCAGAATTTGTATCAAGACGTCTTCGGCTTCCATTCGATGGGAGGAACCAACGTCTTCCGCTGCTCCTCTTCGGTTCTTCCCCATATTCTCCTTGTGTTGGACTGTTTATAGAGTACAGACACCAGGTCGAGGCACAACAGACTCGAGAGAAACCAAAAACCAAAGACCCGAACCTAACTGTTGCAGAAAAAAAGACTCTGCACAGCTGGTTTTTAACCAAGTTACAGACCAGATTTCAAGCACTTACAGACACCGATTACAAAATTCAAACCCCCTATGAACTTCTCGGATGTACATAGAGTACGCACGCCAATTTTCAGCAACTTCGACCACATTTTCCCCTTCAAATCAACAACGCAAAATCGCAAAAATCTATTTTTGCAATTTCTATAAGAGTCGGTTGCAACTCCCAGAAATGTATTTTTCTAGCGGAATTCTTCAATTTTCCGGCAAGACACTGTTGTCTCGTATGCTCCTAACCCTGCACTTGATGTTTTAGCATTACAAATAACTTTAGTCCAAAATTTTCCAACACAAACTCGTTCTTCACGGATTACCGCAGAAGTTCTGTTTTTGAATTTTCTGGTTTTTCAGTCCTCTTTAGCAATGATTTCCGAGTGGTTTCCTCTGTGATTTTTCCCAAGTGAGTGTATTCTATCACACTTGGCTAGAATCTCGTTGGATTGAAACAGATTCCCCTTCCTTCCAACCAATTTAAGCGGTCCACAATCGAATCGAAAAATCTCCAGAAATTTTCTAGCAGATTTTTCTGTACACTTTCGATTCGATCTCAAACGTATGTTTGATCGATTTTATGGATCAAAAGGCACTGAACTAAACAACGAGGCTCTGATACCAAACTGTCACGGGTCGAATCTCAAATTTTAATTTTTTCGAAATTCCCTACCTGTGATGGCAAGAACCCCCTCTGAGGTCCTTTCAGCCTCCCCCTTTGGCATGCACCGGGCTGCTGCACAATCTTGGCTAAGCTGTACACCAACGCCCAGCGGAATCTTCTCTTCCACGATGCACTTCCCACACGTCTGTGCTCCCTTAGAAACCAATACAAGAGACTTAGGAAGAGAAATAGGCACACTTACTTTAATTTAATACCAAATGGTTACAACCGGCTACATACAACGATGGACCATCCACACCCACAGTACTTGGACTCACGTACCCTTGCCTTAGCTAGTTAAGGACCTTCACCAAGGCCCTAGCCGAGAATCCTCCCACCCAATCGCACGGCAATGCGCCTACAAGCTCTCGTGGATCTCTCTCTTTTACACCACAATGAAGCTCCAAGTATATATATATATATATATATATATATATATATATATATATATATATATATATATATATATATATATATATATATATATATATGTGTGTGTGTGTGTGTGGTGTGTTTCACTGGCGTTGTTGGGTACGTACGGTAAAGGCCAGCAATATTTGCTTGCGTCATGAACGCTGATTTTGGAATTTAAGGCTTTCAGTGCGAGATCAGACAATTTATGAAAAAGAAATTGAAAGGGCCTCTCTAATTAACCATGTCCATAGTTTTGATCAAGCTTCAACTAGCTGCTTGTCACAGAATACCCAAAATCGAACACAAACATGCATGCGGCTCCTTTGATTAGCTAAACGGAAACGATAAATAAAATTCGTCAGTATGCAGCTATACCACATTGAATCCCGACATTTGGCAGTCATGCATTGTTCTTGATGTGTTTTATAAGGCCTAATGTTAAAATCCTATGCATATTAATTTATTATCAAGAAGTTGTATCTTCACGATTCAGGAAATTTATGATCCAAAATTGATGCATTAGGTTTAAGCATGCTGCTTGCATGACTGTTTTTTTCTAAGGTATATATTAGTCGATACAACTCTAATCTTTTTAAAAATCACAGCTGTTCGATCTTGAAAATCAATGGTTGAAATCTTTAAATCAAAAAATAAATAATCAAAAGTATCAATATATTCATTTATTTTTGAAACTTGAATTTAACTGTCGATATCATGATGCATCACTTTGTAGCAGGTACTCTACTTTTCAGCTGACATGACGTTTGTGGTAAGCCTAATTAAATTTAGGATTTTGGGGAGAAAAAAGTCTCTCAGGCTAGATTCTTGAAATGTGAACTTTTAGACATTGAGGTACACCTCAAAAGATGGACTCTTCGATTTAAGTGTTAAAAGTGCGTCCACGAAGTCCATCCTTCTGCATGCCAGTTGATAATGTTTCTGCAATATCAGGTGCAAGCAAGTGGTTCAATGTAAGATCCAGTTTCAATTGCTAAAAGTCATCAGTTTCCAGCATTGCAAGATCCTATTATTGAGGAGGAAAAAATTTAAAAATAATATTTGTTTCCTAGAATAATATCCTCAAGAATACAGTGGTAGAGCTATATTGAGGCAAGGTGGGGCAGCCGCTCTGTCCAAAATTTCAAAAACAAGTGAAAAAGCTCTAGCTTGAAGCTGAATCCATGGCTATAATACATAGAGCCCCCACCTTAAACAGTCCATGGCATATTCACCCACCTTTTACAAATTTCCTGATCTGGTACTGTGTTAAGAACTAATATTGTCACGACTGGGTTTTTCAGGGTGCTTTTCCAGAAAATGGCTTTCTCGGAAAAAAATCCGACGATCTGAACAATTTAAAAACATGACAAAACAAATAAAGCAAATAAAATAGCAGGTTCTAATACTACTTTACACACAAGTAAGAATATGACAAAGCAATAAGATTAAGACATTAGCTCAAGAATGAAGATAATAATGATGGCTCAAAACTTGAATCGCAAAACACATGCCAGATAATGTAGACGGATTATTATTAGATGGATCACACATGGTTACTGTGTAGGAAACACCGCTCAGAACTTCTCATATCCTTATCTTGATTCGAAAATAAGTGACATGACTACAAAATTATCAATTCTCAACAAACAAATAACGTGCACTCAGAAAATATTTTTCAAGATACCTTTTCATAAATATAAATCTTAAAATAAAACAGTTTTGCCATTAAAAGAACAACGAAAAATCTCTCACAAAACATAATGGTTTTAACGGAAAACTCAAAGAGAAAATCACGATGATATAAAACTAAGTATATAAGCAAATACAAGCTTGTTTATTCGAGAGTGTGAAATATAATATATATATATATATATATATATATATATATATATATATATCTTCCTGCGGGTAACCATACATTCTTTTTCTTCCCCTCCCTTTTTTTTCTTCCCGTCCCTTTTTTTTCTTCCCGTTGCCCTTGGGCTTGTCCTGCAACTCAGAGGTTGCTAATATAATCTAATGATTGCCTCATAGCATCCACGGCTACGGTATTATGTTCCAAGACAAAGATGTAAGAGAAAGAACAGATAGAGAATCATTGTTTCTCAAAATAGTGAACAAAAATTAAAACACAAAGGTTTTTAATTTTTATTCGTTTATAAAAAAGGAAGAAGAACTAAGAACTTATGTGAATCAAAGAGGTTCTTCTGTTCTTCTTCTTATGAGTGATTTGTTCCATGACTGTAAATAATATAAGGAAAATGAAGAGATAATAAAAAGAGATGTAGGATAGTTAGCCGAAAAACTCTTGGTAGTTTCTCCCGCATAAGAATAATTCTTGCATAAAAAAAAAACAAAGGGAACAAAAATTAAATTGTTTATGCTTAAGGGTTGAAATAGCTGCAATGAACGGCAGCCAGTGGCCGTCAAACGAGATGCCAAAAGCTGTCAAGAAAGACAACCGAAGCATTTGTCACTATTACAGACGAGAGAAAGATGGCCAAGAACGGCCAGATCAGAGAGCCCATCCACTCAGACTCTCCTTTCTCATCTCTCTCACCCCATCTCTCCGTTTGGTCTCACAAATGCGAGAACTAGACGCGGTTTCTGGGAAAGCCGCAACTACTACCACAGTTTTATCAACAAACCAGGGGATGTTTATCGCCCCTGCCAGAGTTTTGAAGAACTCTCGATTAGTGTGTTAAAGGACCATTCTGCGGATATACGATGAAATAACAGTCTATCATTAAACAAAATTATGATCAAGTCCAAATATTTATTATACCCTTGTGCATGTGAATGCATGAGTTAATTTTTTGGCATTTATTTTATATTATGGACATACTTGTTGAATTTACGATTTTCTCCATCCTTCTCCACAACATGGCCCGTGTTGCGTCGCGCTCGGAGGCGGTGATCTTCAACACGTTCGAGTCTCTGGAGCCTTTCTCGCTTGAGCACCTTCCGGCCAAGCTCAAGCCCCGCCTAACTACCGTGCCCGTTGCACCTCCTAGCGCCACCGCCGCCCTTGCCTCCGGCTGACGACTATGGTTGCATTCGGTTCCTCGATTCGCATGGGCCGAGATCCGTTGTTATGTGAACTTCGGCACTGTCGCGGACTTTCGGATAACGAGACAAGAGATCGTGTCTTCAGCTGAGGGACGATAATTCAAAATTTTACATGAGCATTTTCTATGGCTACATAGATTCTATGTTTCCACACAGCCCTATCATGTTAGCAGTTAACTCATCGTTCTTTATTGTTTCTTTTCAACACTTTTGTGGTCGTCCTCTATTTCATCTTAAACAATTTATATACAATACGATATTATTGTAATATCATTTATCGTAATATCATTTATCTTATAAATTTATATATATATATATATATATATATATATATATATATATATATATATATATATATATATATATATATATATATATATATATATAAATGAAATGAAGATCAATGTCCAAATTACAAACAATTAAAACAAGTACATAATTCCAATAAAACAAAATTCAATGTCTGATATTAGAAATTTTTAAAATGACTACATAAATGCTATATGTGCCGAACATATCCCGGATCAATATCCAATATTACAAATATTTGTGGGTTTTAATGTGTCACAACCCTCAAATAACAATGTTTTACACTTTGATTCGCACATGTTAATTCACCGTCAATGGAATTCAAACGGCAAAACAAAGTTAACTAAAGAGTAAAGAGAAATAAAAAGAGAATATTACCTTAAAGAAAAGACTATTATCTTTTTTTGTGGTAACTTGGGCACCATAAAATCGAGAGAGGATTACGATCCAATCTTTTCGTTTAGATTTTGGATCAGCTTAGATACAATAAGTCTGATCCACTTTTATAAACTCAAAACTATTTTGGGTTCCGCCAACAATATATAAAATATTTTCTATAGTTTTAAACCTCTGGAGTTGAGGTACATTGTCAATCATTGCTGAGGTCTTCTGGATTATTAAAAAAACAACACGACTGCCACTAAATTATGGGGACAACAATATCAATGGTGTGTTATATTTTGGACGGTTCAACCCTCAAAATTATGTGGGTTGTAACTATGTGCTAGTTGTCACAAAAAGTCAAATTTATACCAATGTTGGCTACTGAAAAGAAAAAAAAAACAAGAAAATGCTAACATGATAAAAGAGTCATATTCAGAGAAAAGAATATTGAGAATTTTAGTCCACAAAGCATGAGGAAGGAGATCTAAGCAACCGCAATTGCCAACAGATATAATCTTTCATTAATTTGATATATATATAGAGAGAGAGAGACAGACAGAGAGAAAGAGAAAACTACATCGGTAAAGAAGTGAAGACACACCAAAAGCTGAATTCACTTCTAACACAGTTCATTTCTAGCACTTTGCACCCAGTATTGGAACTTTTCCATACAACCCTCTTCGTTCAACTGTTTTCGTATTGAATTATTAGATTCGGAGCTTTATCTTAATATCATCATGATCTGCAGAAGCCTGCTCACAGAAATCACTTCTTGGGTCTCTTCTTGAATGAGGCAAGGTTGGAATCTTTTTCCAAACTCAACTTCTAAGCCTAAGGTTTTAGTAATGGCGTTGGGACTTTCCTTGACATTATCATGGTCTGTCTGTGCATTTGTTTGACATAGAATTTGCTTGAATTCTTGTGCTTAATCCTTGTCCAGGTGAGAGTGCGGATATTGGTGAGTGTGCGAACATGGGAGACATTATTTTTGAAAATCATAGTGTATTATCATCAAATTGATAGTATCTCATCTCATAAAACTAAAAGAAAACAAATTATTTTCATAAGTTAATTAAAAATAAAATAATAATCAATCGATATTCATAAATTATCTTTCGTAAAATAGTACTAAAAATTATTTGAAACAGATGGTGCTTAGCCCCATCAGGCATTATCAGGTCGAGAGAAGTGAGGGAAAGTTGTTGCACTGGCTCAAGATTAAGAAAGTTGAGTGTGGATCGAAGTTTTGTGTTGGGAGGTTAACATTCTTCGTGCTCTCATGCCAAACAAGTACAACTTCAAAGTTCTTATCAATGTTGTAAAAAGCATATCAGTACCTGTATCGCATTGGGCACGATATGCTTGTATCGTGCCATATCGTACGTGCATTTTTTCTATTTTTTAATAAAAAAAATATTAATAAAATATTAATAAAATTCAAAAAATACAAGAATTAAAATTAATGAACAAAACATATATAATACAATCAAAATTAAACAAAATTGAATACAAAAACTTGATTTGAAACAAATAATTCTTAATAAATAACTATGACTCTATAAAAATATTTAGAGAGATTGTGGGAAGATAATAACAAAGTTAAATAACATCTCATAATGAATAAGCATCCATACCATACCATAATATTTAATACCTTTAATTAATAAACAACAAAGTTACAATTTACAATCATCTATACTAGAACTTACAAAGTTACAATTACATTTAAAAGTTAAAACAATAATCAATAAAAACATTGTAATAGACATAGTCAGGATCACCATCATGACCTGTTCAGACTTGATATCATCATAAGTTTCTTTAATGTCATCATCGATCAAAGTCACAGGTATCTTCACTGTTTCAGAGACATGGGCATGTAAGGTCCCTGTATCAGGAATCAAGCCTGACACGAGCTTCCGGCCATTACTCTCAACAAGGTAATCATTATCGATCAAAGGAATCGGGATGTGGTTCGGATTTGTCACAAGCACATCAACTACTATTTCAGCCTTCTTCAAATTGGAGGGTATATGGATCCCTGTAACATCTGCTGTTGGCTTTCCAAAACCAACCGTTTGTTCAATCTTTTCTCCTACAGCATCAATGAAACCCTTGACCTTGTCCAAAAACCCACTCTCGTCTTCGTCTTCTCCCTTTGATGCCATTCCTAGGAGACATACATGATAATAATGTAGGGAGGATATCAAATTTTAAAGTTGGTTATGATATCCAAAGAACTGTATGAAGAAAAGATCATAACATATAAATAAGAGAACGGAGCTAAGATGGTGACACGCATATGTAGAGAAGTAAGACATAATCCATTTCAGACTTCAAATGAAGAATAAAGCAAATTGGCTTGACTGTTGAGTGACAATTAGCAAAGACAAAAAAAATACAGCCATATTACACTAAATCGCTCATAGAGTTATTCAAAGGTTCTTAAGTCGTAGCTCAACTAGCTTGATCAGATCATAGAATTCTTCCACACCCAATTGGAAGATTCAGAAAAATGCCGGGTCTGTGATCCACACAGATAACACACGAGTAATAAAGCAGAAAAAAGGATCAGGCTATACATGGATTAAGATGAATTAAGGCAGTTGCAACTCATCATTCATGCACTCAGGATTCTATCTGAAGATCCAGGTAGATGGACTACCAAACTCATCATCCATGAAGTTATCTTGATCGAAAAGAAACAGTTTTATTGGATCAGTTAATAATGGGTACTGGGTTATTTGCGATGAAATCAAATCTATATTCATAGCCCCAATTAACATTCAGGGGTTTGTCAGATTGCTTGATTTATCAAATCCACCATAATCCCATCAGCAATCTCAAACGACAGAGAGAATATAAAACAGATAATGGGATGCATAGATGCACCCACTTATTCATATATCCTAATATATAAGGATTCCGCATTATGGATCATCAGCGCATTATCCCAAACACACGTACGACCTCGTGCGAGCACACACGCGCACAGAGAGAGGGAGAAGGGGGGCTGCGCCTGGTCGTAGAAGGCGTTGGGTTGAGAATCAGATCTCGGAAGGATCAAAGATTTCGTCAGGCTTGAAGACTTTGGTGATCTCACAACGATGGCCGGCAAAGAGAGGACCTGACAGACCCTCCCAATAACAGAATGTTTGTCGGCTACAATGGGATACGACACGGATTTTTGCAAGTGCTTCCCTTTTCCTTCCTGGAAATTAGGCAGAGCAGGAATTTAGTTTCTGAGCCAATGATAGAACAGTACTAACACATACCCACACATGCACCTTCTGGGAGTCGAAACAGCGCTAGAGCGCCCGTTGAGCTAATGCTCTTGGTGCATGATAGAACAGTACTTTATTCATGTGAACGGTAGCTATGTGTGTAAATATCTATTTTTTATACATTAATATTGTAATATATATTATATATAAATATGAACAATAGCCCAGATTGACACCTCTTGTTAGATACTTCTACTTTGGCTGCCATGTTTGAAATATGAGAATGGAGCTTGGCCGTTAGGTTTAGTTACCCGAAATTCATATATTTACTTATTTATTTATACATCTCAGAAGACTGATTATCAAACCTAGGCATGAGCCATGTAATAGTCTAATTTATATAGATGTTGAATCCCCGCTTTAATCATTTATCATTTGAAGGTCACTTCTTTTGTTTCATGTAGTGATGAATTCTCGAAGTTGGTGGAAATTTCAATGATGGAGATGGTACGTGGCTAGATGGAGGAGATGGAGATGCAAGTATATGCAGATGAATCTTCTTCGTCATCTTCTGCGGGGATCCCATTAGTGAAGCTTGGATTATGGAGTTGGGGAATCATCTGTTGGAAGAACCAAGCAAAAACATTTATGTTAGTAGACTTCGAACTTTACCGGAAGTAGATCTCTTGTGTAAAATATTGTATTCTGTTACACCGATTGCTGCATAGATCTCATGAGGCTTTCAATTTGTGCCTGAAATTTAATAGTGCATTATTTGATAAATGAATCAACTGAAAAAACTGTGTTTAATATGGTTTTTTCTTTATATAAGTTTGATTTATACCTGATTTAGAAACCTTCCTTCTAAAATTCTATGAAGGAGATGAGACCATAGTGGTGGCGAGAATGAGTACTGTGTACTACTTCATGTCACGCTGCACTGTCGCCTCCGTCATACTGCTCTGAATCACCTAGGGTCTTCTTCCGTGCAAGTTGCGTCTTTACCGATACAGGGCAGCTGCTGTGAATGCAAGTGGTGGATGATCAGATGTATATTGGTCTCAGATTATTATCGAGTCTTTTAGATGTGATATTGTTGGCCGATTCATGACAATGAGACGGGGTAGACAGAGCCGGGGCCAATGGAGGAAGGCCAGTTACAGTTGTTTGACAAATTTGATGAATTGAGTTGTGTTCATTCACTTTCTTCTCACATCATTTCCAAGTACAGAACTTGCGTCTTCAAGAACTGCAATTCAAACGCCCACTTTTGAAGCTCGGTGAGAGATAATCGATTCCTATGTGAGAGGATCTTCATGATGCATCAGCTATTTGATGTGAACTTTCAACTCCCGTGTCAATTGGAACGGATTGCTACTGCAGTCAGGAGTCGGTCGATCTACAAAGCCGGAGACGGAAAATTTTAGGGAGCTCCCTTCAGTCGAAGGCAGGATGGCCGCTACTAAAACCTTGCTCCTGCTTCACTCGGTCGGCAGTTTTTCCGTTCACAAGATTGAAAAGCTGCCGGACGAATGACCCAGCATCAAGAATCAGTGAGACCATCAAGAAATGGACAGAGGGGAGCTCCCTCAACTGAAACCGAACACTAAAAGCATCTTCTTTTTATAAAAGAACATATTTAAACATAAACAATCTCTCTCCCTCTCTCCCTCTGGTTGATATATTGAAACAACACCCTTTAAGAACACGCGATGCATTCATGCGGGTGAAGTTAATGAAGAAACGAGAGATAGAATGTCATTTATAGCAATCACATCGACCACGAGATCCACACCGGCCTGGCCTAAGATCTAAGCGATGTGATCAAGCTCCTCTTCCAGTACTTCATTTTCCTCCTTAAATTCTCCCCAATTCTTCTTAGTCTTATCTAGAACACTCAGCTTGGTTTCTTCTTTATTTGCTCATTTATGGCATCAAGACCGGATGGCGGGGTTGCTGAGGAGTTCAACTTGTCGGCATCTTCCTTCGAGTCAGCTTCAACAAGTTTCTTCACTTGAATCTCCTCTCCAGCAAATTTTCAAACCTCAGTGATCTAAATCATGAAGCAATCTCTTAGCCAATTAATACAAGAATGAGAATTGAGGGAGCGGACTGTTGAATTGATGGTTCATGCAATGAGCAAATGAGAGAACTTGGTGACTTTTGAAAATTGACATAACTAATCTTTAAGCTTTGAATATCGATTCATTTGACAGTGACAATCATTCATAGGAGCCAAGTTAAAGGAAGCAGCTGTAGCTTTGTGAAAACTCTTTGGTAAAGATATTGGTAATTATATGGTTGCATTTCAAGACTAAAGCTCCAATTATGTTCCGTTCTGACAACTGGGGTCTGTTCGGAAATTTCACAATAATTCACTTGAGAATCAGAATTCTTGAAGCCAAGTGACTCTCATCTTATAAGTACCGGCACGTTCATCATATCAAGTTCCCAATTTGATACTAACCTGGGAGAAGTTCAAATCCCAACCTGATCGATACTAAGTAAACAATGTGAAGGCTTCAGAATTCAAACTATCATGGTTAAACTGAAACCCAAACAAGTGAACTGGGATCCTAAGACAATTTGATTTCTCGTTCTCTCACATTCACCCAACGCAGAGGAACCACAATGTCAATTTTAGCAACATTGCCATTCAAAATTGTCCTAATAATTTTATGTTCCTTCCTTTCCTCTCAACAAAGTTAATTTCCTAGTCTGATATAAAGTTTTCATGCATGCACAATGCGGTTTGTGCAATATAACAACCATTCATAAAGCTTAAGAGACTAGAAAATGCTCGCGCTTAAGACTTCTCTGTAATAGAGAAGCATCTCAAATGCATACCTCTACTTTACCTCTACTAGCAGCTGTAGATGCAGCAACATCCTTCGCAGCAGACAAAGCTGCAGCGGCGAGCCTCCTGGCCTCCTCACTGGTGCCACTCTGGGCTCCACTCTTTGATGTATGCGATTCTTTCCCACTTGATGTTGCCTTTTTTGGTACCAACCCAAGAGTCGTCATCCAATTCTATACATGCATATACAAACATGAAGATCTATTATTATTATTATCTTTAACATAGAAACAAGCAGGAGAATGTTTGAAAATGGCTTACAGATGATTTTCTTGTAGTCCTATTTGGAGCAGTCTTTGGCTTCTGGAGGGAGGACACGATTCACCTTCAGAGACTTATTTGCATTCATCTGCTCCCACATCGCATCAACCCGTGCTTTTCTTTCCGGAATAGACACATCAAGGGAAATAAAAACATAATTACAAGACACTACAATTGGATTAAAGTCAACACATCATCGCAAAGCCGGGGCACTTTACTTCCGCAACCATCAGCATGCCTGTGTATAAGCTTCTTCTTTTAGGACGCAACATCAAAAGAAATAAAACGTGATTATAAGCCACTACAGTTGCACTGAACCCAAGATACCATCGCATCAATAAGGCACTTTGTTTCCATAACCATCAGCAGTGGTGTACGTTTCCAAATATCACATACTCATGCATTCACGCACATGCACATGCAAGCACATCTGCATACACACACATGGAGAACGAAGGATTCCATTACGAGTCTTTCAGGAACCTGTTGTACGGAACCAACAAGTCAAACTGCTTTGTGTAACGCAGCCAAAACAGTTAAGTTGCAGGTTATTCAACTCAGCTTCGGAGCCTAATGAGATGAACTGGGTTCAGTTGACACATCTTTATACAATGTACTTATGATAAATAATCTCATCAGGTTGAACAACCAAGCTCCAATAAAAACTTTACAGTTCGCATGGAAGAACCGCTAACCTACTTGGTTTTGCTTGAAACAACAATTTCATTGAGTCACTTTCCCATAGAAAACAAACCAAAGAAATAAAGAGTGATTTAAATTGCTAGCTAGGTGCATTGGACAATTAGGCTTACTTGGAGTGATCCGTTTTAAAGGTGATTTCACACCATAAACAACAACTAAGCCTTTTCCCGTACTAGATAGGGTCAACTATTTGGATTCTTTGTTTTCACTTAGCCCTATAATGCTAGCAGTTAACTCAATATAAACTAGATCATTATTTATTGTTTCTTTCCAACACTTCTGTAATTGTCTTCTTTCTCTTTTAAAATTTTCATATCTTGAAGAGTACTTTGGTCGTCTCTCTATGTGTCTAAACCATCTTAAATGATTTTTCATTGTTTTATCCTTTATTGGTGCTACTCCCAATTTGTTTCTAATAACCTCATTATGTATATGGTCTTTTCTTGTGTGACCCCAATTTATTTCTAATAACCTCATTATGTATATTGTCTTTCCTTGTGTGGTCACTCATCTATCTCAACCTCTTCATTTTTTCTATTGACATCATTTGTACATTTTTATGATTAACTACCCAACACTCATAATCATAAAATATAGTAGGTCTAATTGTTACTATATAATATTTACCTTTCAACCTTAATGGTAAGAACCCCCTCCGAGGTCCTTTCAGCCTTCTCTTTTGGCGTGCATCGGCCTGTTGCACGATCTTGGTTAAGTTGCACATCAACGCCCAGCGAAACCTCCTCTTCCACGATGCACTTCCCACACGTCCGTACTCCCTTGGAAACCAATATAAGAGACTTAGGAAGAGAAGTAGGCACACTTACTTTAATTCAATGCCAAATGGTTACAACCGGTTCCATACAACGGTGGACCATCCACACCCACATGACTTGGACTCACGCACCATTACCTTAGCTAGTTAAGGACCTTCACCAAGGCCCTAGCCGGGAATCCTCCCGCCCAATCGCACGGCAATGCGCCCACAAGCTCTCGTGGATCTCTCTCTTTCACAGCACAATGAAGCTTCACTCTCATCCAGGGGCTAGCCTTCTCCAAGTGGTTCTCGTGCCTCTTATAAAGCCCCCATCTGGTCCAGCTGTAACGTCCTTGGGCGGCCCTTGAGCTCCCAAGGACGGTTCGGCTCCCTAGCAGCACCGTGCGCCACCTGCGCACTTGTAACGGCTTGAGCGTAATGCCCGCACGCCGCGCGCACCAGTGCGTAACGCCCGCATGCCGCACGTGCCAGGGCGTAACGCCCGCGCGCCTCTTCATCTTTTGTCACGCCTGCCACCCGAATGCTATTGTACCTAGTCTAAACTGACCCGATCTCAAACCCTAAGCTTTGATTGACTCAAAGCAACCTAGGCTAGGACTTAGACTCGCCCAAGCTTACAACACTTGCTCGAGCTTACAATGACTCAATACAAACCATATCCAAACATACACACACGTACAAGAGACATACATCTTAAAGAGGGGTTTACACACGTCGCGGTGAAGCTCCGGATGTGCAACGCATGGTCGTGCGTGCCGGTCTTAAGCAGGGGGCGTGTAGGGGCGCGCCCCATCATCTGGGTCTTGTGACAATTCTCCCCCAACTGAATCTGAACTCGTCCTCGAGGCTGCATGGTAGTCGCATAGCATCTGCTCGTATTGCCAAAGTTGTGCGCATGGTACCCATGAGTCGTCATCTGCGCTCTTACCTATCCACCGCATAAGGTACTGTGTCTGCCGCCGCAGTCCTGCACCCTACACTCTGTGCGCAATCATTGCCTCGATAGTTGGAATATCTTGTCTCACCAAGGGTGGAGGTCTGCGATCAAGCCTCTATGGATCCTCGAAGTACTTCTTCAACTGAGATATATGGATAATTGGATGAATCTTCAATCGGTATGGTAACTCCAGTTTATAAGCGACCTTGCCTATCCGTTGTATCACTCTAAACGGTCCGTCGTACTTTGGCTTCAATCCCATGTGATTGCCCTTGTACACCGGCTTCCGGATATACTCAAGTATCCGAAACCAAACGTGGTCTCCAATCTCGAACTCAACATCACGCCGATGCTTATTGGCCTGTTTCACCATTCGGGCCCTTGCTCTCTGAAGTGAAAACTTTGCTTCTTTGTACATGGTCTGTCGGTCGCGTACCTCTGGCACGACTGCTGGACAACTCCATATCCCATCCCCAAGTACAAGCTCTAAGGGTCCTAATGGTTGCCATCCCAACGTAAGCTCGAAGGGACTCTTTCCGGTAACTGAGCTTTTGAGGGAATTATAGTTGTATTGTGCCACCTCGAGGAGTAACACCCAGTTTCTCTGACTCGCTGAAACGTAGTGGCGTAGATATTCTTCAAGCATCACGTTGAGTCGTTCTGTCTGCTTGTCGGTCTGTGGATGCTGGGATGATGAGAACAGGAGACGGGTTCCCATCAGCCTTAATAACTCGATCCAAAATCGACTCGTAAAGCGAGCATCACGATCACTAACTCTCTTCCGGCACTCCAAAATATTTCACCACATTTTTGAAGAATAGGCATGCAATCTCCTTCGCACTGCACTCTCGAGGTGCTGGCATAAATATATCGTACTTCGAGAAGCGATCCACCACCACTAGGATCATCTCAAAGTCGTCTACCCGAGGTAAGCCTAAAATAAAGTCCACGGAAACTGACTTTCACGGTCTCTTTGGGATCGGAAGAGGTTGGAGTAACCCTACGGGTCGCCGATGCTCCACTTTGTCTTGCTGACAGGTAGGACACATCCGTATATAATCAGCCACATCGCACACCATGCGGGGCCAATAATACCCGTGTGCAAGAAGGGCGATAGTACGATCTATCCCTAGATGTCCAACGTACTCTACGTCATGAACCTCTCTCATAAGTGTTTGTCTCAAGTTACTTGCTTCAGGTACGAATTGTCGTCGAGCCTTGGTCCAAACCAAGTCATTCCTGATATCATACTTATCTGTCACACCATTCTTTACTTGAGTCATTAGTTGCATATACGAGGTATCCTGGTCAATAACTTGTCTTACTCGATCATACATCTCCCCACGTACCCTGGTAATGGCATAGAGGGTCTCTACCTTATTCTGACTTAATGCATCAGCTACGACGTTTTCCTTGCCTGGCCGATACACCCAGTCAAAATCATACTCTTCTAAGGTCTCAAGCCAGCGTGCCTGGCGTATGTTGAGCTTATTTTGAGTCTTAAAGAAGGTATTTGCCACATTATCTGTAAGAACGGTGAAGTGAGTTCCTAGGAGGTAAATTCTCCAGATCTGAAGGCAATGTACGACTGCCAGCAACTCTTTTTCATGCGCGAGATACCGAGTCTCCGCGTCCTTCAACTTTCTACTCTCGAAAGCTATGGGATGCCCATCCTAGGTTAGAACACCACCGAGTGCTTGGTCACTCGCATCCGTGTGTACCTCGAAGGATTTAGTGAAGTTTGGAAGGCGTAGCACAGGTTCCTTACATATTAAGGCTTTAAGTTCTTCAAAGGATTCTACGCACTTGAGCGTTCATTCCCAAGTTCTCCCTTTCTTCAACAACTCTGTTAATGGTGTAGCAATCTTTGAAAAGTCTCGGATGAACTTCCGATAATAGTTTGCTAAACCCAGAAAACTTCGTAACTCACTAAAATCTCTAAGAGTTTCCCAACCCTCAATGGCACGGACTTTCTTGGGCTCCATGCGAATCTCACTTCCGTCGATGATATGCCCCAAAAAAGTGATAATATTCTTTGCAAATTCACTTTTCTCCCTTTTCACATAGAGGGTGTGTGATCAAAGTCTCTCAAAGATTGCTGTGAGGTGTCGGATGTACTCCTCTAAGCTTCAACTATAAATCACAATATCATCGAAGTATACAATCATAAATTCATCAATGAATCCAGCCAATACTTCGTTTATCAGTCTACAGAAGGCCGCAGGAGCATTTGTGAGCCCAAAAGGCATCACAAGGAACTCGTACGTCCCATATTGTGTCACCATGGCCGTCTTGGCCTCATCCCCAGGTGTTATCCTCACCTACCAATAGCCTGACCTAAGGTCCAATTTTGTGAACCACTTCGCTCCTCCGAGTCTATCGAAGAGATCGGCTACTAAGGGGATCGGGTAACGGTCCTTTACCGTTACTTTGTTTAGTGCTCGGTAATCTACGCACATTCGTAGGGAATCATCTGTCTTCTTTTGAAATAATATTGGTGAACCAAATGGTGACTTAGAAGGTTGTATCATACCAGCTTCTAGGAGCTCCCCCAACTGTCTCCTTAACTCCTCTAACTCTTGAGGGCTCATCCTATATGCGACTTGGGATGACGCCTTTGCCCCTGGTTCCAACACAATCTCATGGTCAGTCTTCCACCTAGGAAGCAGACTTTTTGGGAGTTCTGGCAGCATAATATCGTGGAAGGAGAGCAATACTTGCTCAATCTCTTGTGGGATCCCATTCTTTCATGGCTCTAGTTCGTCCTCTCTCAAAACCGCGAGTATCATGGGGTGTCCTTTTCGTAGTCCGATTTTGAGCTGCATAGCTAATAAGCACATTGCTTCGGAGGTCGGAGTTTTCGGAGCCTTACCTGGGTCACATTGAGGTACAAACCCAGGCTGCGAGAGATCCATACATACCAATCCACCAAGGTATGGTGCTGCCATCATGTTGGTTGCACAGAAGAAGTCATAGCCTAACACTACTCCGAAGTCATCTGTCGTGCTGACTATGAAATCTAAGCTATCGTTCCAATATCCAATTTGGACACGGCATGCTCTTGCTATTCCAGCTACTCTGTTGGCGTTCGTATTGACCGTCTCCAACCTTTGTTCAGAGTGTTCTAGTCTTAACCCCCACTGTGAGGCTAGTTCGGTGGAGATAATCGACTGGGAAGCCCCTGTATCAGCTAGGGCACGTACTGTAGTGGTGCCTATGTGCTCCTCGACAAATATCAAGTTCTGTTACGGTTCATCCTTTACACACGTTGCGCCTAAGAGTTGGAATGAGGCGGCATGGGCACTAATGCTAGGGTTGGCGCCCGTCGTCTCTTCTTCGTTAGTGATGGCGGACATTTTTGCCTTTTTGGGACAAAATCTCATAAGGTGAGGCCCGTGACATATGAAACATGTCTCTTGTGGTTTAGCCTCCCTTCGTGGGCCATCCTTTCCTTTCTTAGATCTACCAAAACCTTCATTCGAACCTTCGAACGAACCCTTCTTTTTCTTCCATCTCTTATTTTTCTCTTTTTCCGATTCATTTTTCTTAGAATCATCATTCTTTGTAGAACGAAGGTCTACAAAGCTCTCCATGGCTGCCATGACTTCTATTATGGTTGAAGGGCTAAGTTCAACCTGAGCCCACAATTGAAGTCCCTGCTCAAAGTAGAATAACTTATCTACCTCGGTCATGTCTTGAACGTCTAATAGCAATGAGCTGAACCACTACACGTACTCATGAAGAGTACCCGTGCACTTGAGCTTCATAAGAAGCTCCCGAGTCCTGTGGTTACTATTTGTAGGCGTGAACTGACTCCGTAGTTCATTGCGAAATTCTTTTCATGTCGATGGAAGAGTGGCACCACCATTAGCGGCAGTAACCTCACGGGTGTGCCACCAAACCTTTGTATCGTCTCTCAAAAACAAGGTAGCAACGTGCACACGACTATGTTCAGCTACCTGAGATACATTCAAGTATCTCTTCAAGTCCCATAGGAAATTTTTCAGGGCTTTCCTATCTCGAACCCCTCCAAAAGGTGCTGGTTCGAGAACTTTCAATTTTGAGCAAGCAAAGTTAGAGTCGCGTGCTATGTCACGTAAACCTATCGAAGAACCAAGACTATGCTCCAGCTGTCAGACCTCCGGCTCGGTGAAAGCATGCATGGGCTGTTTGCAAACGGGCCACTTGCACGGCTAGTTGTGCTTGACTTTCCTTCATTGAATCTTGGTTGTGTTGCATCTCGGAATGGGTGACTTACATCGAATCAAGTCTTTGCAGAATTTGTACCAAGACGTCTTCGGCTTCCATTCGATGGGAGGAACCAACGTCTTCCGCTGCTCCTCTTCGGTTCTTCCCCATATTCTCCTTGTGTTGGACTGTTTATAGAGTACAGACACCAGGTCGAGGCACAACAGACTCGAGAGAAACCAAAAACCAAAGACCCGAACCTAACTGTTGCAGAAAAAAAGACTCTGCACAGCTGGTTTTTAACCAAGTTACAGACCAGATTTCAAGCACTTACAGACACCGATTACAAAATTCAAACCCCCTGTGAACTTCTCGGATGTACATAGAGTACGCACGCCAATTTTCAGCAATTTCGACCACATTTTCCCCTTCAAATCAACAACGCAAAATCGCAAAAATCTATTTTTGCAATTTCTATAAGAGTCGGTTGCAACTCCCAGAAATGTATTTTTCTGGCGGAATTCTTCAATTTTCCGGCAAGACACTGTTGTCTCGTATGCTCCTAACCCTGCACTTGATGTTTTAGCATTACAAATAACTTTAGTCCAAAATTTTCCAACACCAACTCGTTCTTCACGGATTACCGCAGAAGTTCTGTTTTTGAATTTTCTGGTTTTTCAGTCCTCTTTAGCAATGATTTCCGAGTGGTTTCCTCTGTGATTTTTCCCAAGTGAGTGTATTCTATCACACTTGGCTAGAATCTCGTTGGATTGAAACAGATTCCCCTTCCTTCCAACCAATTTAAGCGGTCCACAATCGAATCGAAAAATCTCCAGAAATTTTCTAGCAGATTTTTCTGTACACTTTCGATTCGATCTCAAACGTATGTTTGATCGATTTTATGGATCAAAAGGCACTGAACTAAACAACGAGGCTCTGATACCAAACTGTCACGGGTCGAATCTCAAATTTTAATTTTTTCGAAATTCCCTACCTGTGATGGCAAGAACCCCCTCTGAGGTCCTTTCAGCCTCCCCCTTTGGCATGCACCGGGCTGCTGCACAATCTTGGCTAAGCTTTACACCAACGCCCAGCGGAATCTTCTCTTCCACGATGCACTTCCCACACGTCCGTGCTCCCTTAGAAACCAATACAAGAGACTTAGGAAGAGAAATAGGCACACTTACTTTAATTTAATGCCAAATGGTTACAACCGGCTACATACAACGATGGACCATCCACACCCACAGTACTTGGACTCACGTACCCTTGCCTTAGCTAGTTAAGGACCTTCACCAAGGCCCTAGCCGAGAATCCTCCCACCCAACCGCACGGCAATGCGCCTACAAGCTCTCGTGGATCTCTCTCTTTTACACCACAATGAAGCTTCACTCTCATCCGGGGACTAGCCTTCTCCAAGTGGTTCTCGTGCCTCTTATAAAGCCCCAATCTGGTCCAGCTGTAATGTCCTTGGGCGGCCCTTGAGCTCCCAAGGACGGTTCGGCTCCCCTGCAGCATCGTGCGCCACCTACGCACTTGTAACGGCTTGAGCGTAACGCCCGCGCGCCTCTTCATCTTCTGTCACGCCTGCTACCCGAATGTTGTTGTACCTGGTCTGAACTGACCCGATCTCTAACCCTAAGCTTTAATTGGCTCAAAGCAACCTAAGGACTTAGACTCGCCCAAGCTTACAACACTCGCTCGAGCTTACAATGACTCAATACAAACCATATCCAAACATGCACACGTACAAGAGACATGCATCTTAAAGTGGGGTTTACACACGTCGCGGTGAAGCTCCGGATGTGCGACGCATGGTCATGCGTGCCGGTCTTAAGCATGGGGCACGTAGGGGGGCGCCCCATCGTCTGGGTCTTGTGACAGACTCCAACTCTCCACCAACCTCAACGGTAGGGAGCTACTAATGATGAAGTTGTGTTATTAAATGTTAAAAAATATATGTTAACTATTTAATGGTGGTTTAGAATTGTCGGTTCTGGTTTATAAATGATTTTCAAAAATCATAAACCGTAACTAAACAGAAGGTCTTTGGTTCAATTCAAACCACCGGACTGGTTTTGAATTGTCTGTGTCAATTTCCGGGGTATTGTGTGGTGACAGAATTATGAGGAATGAAACATTTTGTTTGAATAAAAGCAACTGTTTATTGATTGTGAGTGGATCATGTGGCCACCGATCTGTCCCAAGAGGTGAGAATGGTGGAGGAATCTGTTTTTAAGGATTGGTCAGGGGCATCACAAGTTCGAATCTGAAGCTAAACTCAAATCAAGAAAGGCGGAACTGGCCGGCAAGGCAACCACTGAGAACTGCCGGATTCGAGCCTATAAGATTGTGAGTGGATCCTACTTGAATTCAAAATCTTTGTAGTGTTGTCGAAGTCTTGATATGGGACTTGACCTAGCTTCATGAACTGTAATAGAAAAAGTAGATGAACCTTTTAAAGATAATTAATACCTTCAACACTGTTGCGTGTTTTTGTTAAAATCTAATGGTTCTAGAACCAAATCCTTTGCTTCAATCAGCAGCGCCCAGACAAGTTGCACGTGCCAACCACCAGCCCTACTCACCACTGGTTCAATGCACGTCGGTCTGCACAACAAGAGACGTTCATATGCATTTATCTGAACGCCCAAGATCACCTGAATTCTTGAATGCACGAATGGAACGGCCAGGATGCTTACATGACAAAAGTTCGCTACTTCCCCGTCAACCAAAACAAGCCGGCAGGTGGCATCGTCAGGCAGACCCCTGCTACGTTAATTTTTGTTGGTCTTCCCTCAAAGTTAATTTCGTGTCCTGCTCACTGACCTTTTCTTCACCTTTTTAAGCCCCCAAAAGCTTGAAAGGAAGTCAGGGAGAAAAGGAAGTAGTAGAAGAATGGCAATTGGGGAAATAGAGAGAGGAACTCACGTAGCGTTACTGGTGTTCCCCTTCGGCACGCACGCGGCGCCGCTTCTCTCTCTTGGGAGACAACTCGCCGGAGCGGCGCCGGGTGTCTCCTTCACCTTCTTCACAACCGCCGCTTCTCTCAAAAGCATCGGCTCGAAGGGGGACGACCGTGCCGGCCAACCTATGCTTCAGCGTCGTCCCAGACGGGCTGCCGGAAGGGTTCGTGTTCTCTCCAGAGAGGCCACAGGAGGACATCGAGCACTTCATGGGGTCGGCTCCAGAAGAGCTCCGGCGAGCCCTGACCGAGCTGCCGCGCCTCACCTGCGTGATAGCGGACTCCTTCCTAGACTTCGCCCACGACATTGCGGACGAGCTGCGCGTACCACTAGTGTCTTTCTGGGCCTCCGGTTCCTCTGCGTTCTCTACTCACATTTACACAGATATTCTCCGGGACACAATGGGCGTGCAACAAAGTCGATGCTCTCTCTCTCTCTCACACACACACACACACGCACAGACATGCATGTCCGTGGAAAGTAACTCTAATTATGGCAGTTGATTTGGATTATACATCCGATCCATCTTTAACTGTTTCTGATGGTTGGCTTGGTTTGGCTGTTCATGCAGTGACACCGGAAAACAGAGAGACGCCCATTCACTGCATCCCGGGCTTAGAATTCCTTAGACTCCAAGACCTACAAGACGGCATACTGTTTGGCCGTCTGGATTCTGTCTTCTCCATCCTTCTCTACAACATGGCCCGTGTTGCGTCGCGCTCAGAGGCAGTGATCTTCAACACGTTCGAGTCCCTGGAGCCTTTCTCGCTTGAACTCCTTCGGGCCAAGCTCAAGTCCCGCCTAATTACCGTCGGCCCGTTGCACCTCCTAGCGCCACCTCCTCCCTTGCCTCCGGCTGACGACTATGGCTGCATTCGGTTCCTGGATTCGCATGGGCCGAGCTCCGTTGTCTATGTGAGCTTCGGCACTGTCGCAGACTTTCGGATGCCGAGACAAGAGCTCGTGTCCTTAGCTGAGGGACTCGAGTCTTCGGGAGTGCCCTTCATATTCTCACTGAAACCCCAGAAGCATGCTGATCTTCCCGCTGGTTTTACGGCTCGGGTCAAGACGCGCGGACTCCTAGTACCCTGGGCACCGCAGCAGGCGATACTCCAGCATGCCTCCACCGGGGCTTTCTTGACTCACTGTGGCTGGAACTCGGTCCTGGAGGCGATCTCCGGCGGCGTGCCCATGATCTGCTGGCCGTTCTTCGGTGACCAGAGCTTCAATACCCGTTTGGTCGATCACGTTTTTGGGGTCGGGGTGACGCTTTTGGGCGGGACCTGCACCAACAAGTCCATTGAGGATGCCATACAGTTGGTGTTACGTGGCCAATTCAGGGAAAGGTTGGCTCACTGGAAGACGCGTGCCCACGAAGCTGTCGGGCATGACGGGAGCTCCTCCGCCAACATGAAGGCCCTAACGAAGATCGTGACTCGTGGAGTTTATTAGTGCATTGACTTAATCAACCACTAGTATTATATATATATATATATATATATGTGTGTGGTGTGTTTCACTGGCGTTGTTGGGTACGTACGGTAAAGGCCAGCAATATTTGCTTGCGTCATGAACGCTGATTTTGGAATTTAAGGCTTTCAGTGCGAGATCAGACAATTTATGAAAAAGAAATTGAAAGGGCCTCTCTAATTAACCATGTCCATAGTTTTGATCAAGCTTCAACTAGCTGCTTGTCACAGAATACCCAAAATCGAACACAAACATGCATGCGGCTCCTTTGATTAGCTAAACGGAAACGATAAATAAAATTCGTCAGTATGCAGCTATACCACATTGAATCCCGACATTTGGCAGTCATGCATTGTTCTTGATGTGTTTTATAAGGCCTAATGTTAAAATCCTATGCATATTAATTTATTATCAAGAAGTTGTATCTTCACGATTCAGGAAATTTATGATCCAAAATTGATGCATTAGGTTTAAGCATGCTGCTTGCATGACTGTTTTTTTCTAAGGTATATATTAGTCGATACAACTCTAATCTTTTTAAAAATCACAGCTGTTCGATCTTGAAAATCAATGGTTGAAATCTTTAAATCAAAAAATAAATAATCAAAAGTATCAATATATTCATTTATTTTTGAAACTTGAATTTAACTGTCGATATCATGATGCATCACTTTGTAGCAGGTACTCTACTTTTCAGCTGACATGACGTTTGTGGTAAGCCTAATTAAATTTAGGATTTTGGGGAGAAAAAAGTCTCTCAGGCTAGATTCTTGAAATGTGAACTTTTAGACATTGAGGTACACCTCAAAAGATGGACTCTTCGATTTAAGTGTTAAAAGTGCGTCCACGAAGTCCATCCTTCTGCATGCCAGTTGATAATGTTTCTGCAATATCAGGTGCAAGCAAGTGGTTCAATGTAAGATCCAGTTTCAATTGCTAAAAGTCATCAGTTTCCAGCATTGCAAGATCCTATTATTGAGGAGGAAAAAATTTAAAAATAATATTTGTTTCCTAGAATAATATCCTCAAGAATACAGTGGTAGAGCTATATTGAGGCAAGGTGGGGCAGCCGCTCTGTCCAAAATTTCAAAAACAAGTGAAAAAGCTCTAGCTTGAAGCTGAATCCATGGCTATAATACATAGAGCCCCCACCTTAAACAGTCCATGGCATATTCACCCACCTTTTACAAATTTCCTGATCTGGTACTGTGTTAAGAACTAATATTGTCACGACTGGGTTTTTCAGGGTGCTTTTCCAGAAAATGGCTTTCTCGGAAAAAAATCCGACGATCTGAACAATTTAAAAACATGACAAAACAAATAAAGCAAATAAAATAGCAGGTTCTAATACTACTTTACACACAAGTAAGAATATGACAAAGCAATAAGATTAAGACATTAGCTCAAGAATGAAGATAATAATGATGGCTCAAAACTTGAATCGCAAAACACATGCCAGATAATGTAGACGGATTATTATTAGATGGATCACACATGGTTACTGTGTAGGAAACACCGCTCAGAACTTCTCATATCCTTATCTTGATTCGAAAATAAGTGACATGACTACAAAATTATCAATTCTCAACAAACAAATAACGTGCACTCAGAAAATATTTTTCAAGATACCTTTTCATAAATATAAATCTTAAAATAAAACAGTTTTGCCATTAAAAGAACAACGAAAAATCTCTCACAAAACATAATGGTTTTAACGGAAAACTCAAAGAGAAAATCACGATGATATAAAACTAAGTATATAAGCAAATACAAGCTTGTTTATTCGAGAGTGTGAAATATAATATATATATATATATATATATATATATATATATATATATATCTTCCTGCGGGTAACCATACATTCTTTTTCTTCCCCTCCCTTTTTTTTCTTCCCGTCCCTTTTTTTTCTTCCCGTTGCCCTTGGGCTTGTCCTGCAACTCAGAGGTTGCTAATATAATCTAATGATTGCCTCATAGCATCCACGGCTACGGTATTATGTTCCAAGACAAAGATGTAAGAGAAAGAACAGATAGAGAATCATTGTTTCTCAAAATAGTGAACAAAAATTAAAACACAAAGGTTTTTAATTTTTATTCGTTTATAAAAAAGGAAGAAGAACTAAGAACTTATGTGAATCAAAGAGGTTCTTCTGTTCTTCTTCTTATGAGTGATTTGTTCCATGACTGTAAATAATATAAGGAAAATGAAGAGATAATAAAAAGAGATGTAGGATAGTTAGCCGAAAAACTCTTGGTAGTTTCTCCCGCATAAGAATAATTCTTGCATAAAAAAAAAACAAAGGGAACAAAAATTAAATTGTTTATGCTTAAGGGTTGAAATAGCTGCAATGAACGGCAGCCAGTGGCCGTCAAACGAGATGCCAAAAGCTGTCAAGAAAGACAACCGAAGCATTTGTCACTATTACAGACGAGAGAAAGATGGCCAAGAACGGCCAGATCAGAGAGCCCATCCACTCAGACTCTCCTTTCTCATCTCTCTCACCCCATCTCTCCGTTTGGTCTCACAAATGCGAGAACTAGACGCGGTTTCTGGGAAAGCCGCAACTACTACCACAGTTTTATCAACAAACCAGGGGATGTTTATCGCCCCTGCCAGAGTTTTGAAGAACTCTCGATTAGTGTGTTAAAGGACCATTCTGCGGATATACGATGAAATAACAGTCTATCATTAAACAAAATTATGATCAAGTCCAAATATTTATTATACCCTTGTGCATGTGAATGCATGAGTTAATTTTTTGGCATTTATTTTATATTATGGACATACTTGTTGAATTTACGATTTTCTCCATCCTTCTCCACAACATGGCCCGTGTTGCGTCGCGCTCGGAGGCGGTGATCTTCAACACGTTCGAGTCTCTGGAGCCTTTCTCGCTTGAGCACCTTCCGGCCAAGCTCAAGCCCCGCCTAACTACCGTGCCCGTTGCACCTCCTAGCGCCACCGCCGCCCTTGCCTCCGGCTGACGACTATGGTTGCATTCGGTTCCTCGATTCGCATGGGCCGAGATCCGTTGTTATGTGAACTTCGGCACTGTCGCGGACTTTCGGATAACGAGACAAGAGATCGTGTCTTCAGCTGAGGGACGATAATTCAAAATTTTACATGAGCATTTTCTATGGCTACATAGATTCTATGTTTCCACACAGCCCTATCATGTTAGCAGTTAACTCATCGTTCTTTATTGTTTCTTTTCAACACTTTTGTGGTCGTCCTCTATTTCATCTTAAACAATTTATATACAATACGATATTATTGTAATATCATTTATCGTAATATCATTTATCTTATATAATTATATATATATATATATATATATATATATATATATATATATATATATATATATATATATATATAAATGAAATGAAGATCAATGTCCAAATTACAAACAATTAAAACAAGTACATAATTCCAATAAAACAAAATTCAATGTCTGATATTAGAAATTTTTAAAATGACTACATAAATGCTATATGTGCCGAACATATCCCGGATCAATATCCAATATTACAAATATTTGTGGGTTTTAATGTGTCACAACCCTCAAATAACAATGTTTTACACTTTGATTCGCACATGTTAATTCACCGTCAATGGAATTCAAACGGCAAAACAAAGTTAACTAAAGAGTAAAGAGAAATAAAAAGAGAATATTACCTTAAAGAAAAGACTATTATCTTTTTTTGTGGTAACTTGGGCACCATAAAATCGAGAGAGGATTACGATCCAATCTTTTCGTTTAGATTTTGGATCAGCTTAGATACAATAAGTCTGATCCACTTTTATAAACTCAAAACTATTTTGGGTTCCGCCAACAATATATAAAATATTTTCTATAGTTTTAAACCTCTGGAGTTGAGGTACATTGTCAATCATTGCTGAGGTCTTCTGGATTATTAAAAAAACAACACGACTGCCACTAAATTATGGGGACAACAATATCAATGGTGTGTTATATTTTGGACGGTTCAACCCTCAAAATTATGTGGGTTGTAACTATGTGCTAGTTGTCACAAAAAGTCAAATTTATACCAATGTTGGCTACTGAAAAGAAAAAAAAACAAGAAAATGCTAACATGATAAAAGAGTCATATTCAGAGAAAAGAATATTGAGAATTTTAGTCCACAAAGCATGAGGAAGGAGATCTAAGCAACCGCAATTGCCAACAGATATAATCTTTCATTAATTTGATATATATATAGAGAGAGAGAGACAGACAGAGAGAAAGAGAAAACTACATCGGTAAAGAAGTGAAGACACACCAAAAGCTGAATTCACTTCTAACACAGTTCATTTCTAGCACTTTGCACCCAGTATTGGAACTTTTCCATACAACCCTCTTCGTTCAACTGTTTTCGTATTGAATTATTAGATTCGGAGCTTTATCTTAATATCATCATGATCTGCAGAAGCCTGCTCACAGAAATCACTTCTTGGGTCTCTTCTTGAATGAGGCAAGGTTGGAATCTTTTTCCAAACTCAACTTCTAAGCCTAAGGTTTTAGTAATGGCGTTGGGACTTTCCTTGACATTATCATGGTCTGTCTGTGCATTTGTTTGACATAGAATTTGCTTGAATTCTTGTGCTTAATCCTTGTCCAGGTGAGAGTGCGGATATTGGTGAGTGTGCGAACATGGGAGACATTATTTTTGAAAATCATAGTGTATTATCATCAAATTGATAGTATCTCATCTCATAAAACTAAAAGAAAACAAATTATTTTCATAAGTTAATTAAAAATAAAATAATAATCAATCGATATTCATAAATTATCTTTCGTAAAATAGTACTAAAAATTATTTGAAACAGATGGTGCTTAGCCCCATCAGGCATTATCAGGTCGAGAGAAGTGAGGGAAAGTTGTTGCACTGGCTCAAGATTAAGAAAGTTGAGTGTGGATCGAAGTTTTGTGTTGGGAGGTTAACATTCTTCGTGCTCTCATGCCAAACAAGTACAACTTCAAAGTTCTTATCAATGTTGTAAAAAGCATATCAGTACCTGTATCGCATTGGGCACGATATGCTTGTATCGTGCCATATCGTACGTGCATTTTTTCTATTTTTTAATAAAAAAAATATTAATAAAATATTAATAAAATTCAAAAAATACAAGAATTAAAATTAATGAACAAAACATATATAATACAATCAAAATTAAACAAAATTGAATACAAAAACTTGATTTGAAACAAATAATTCTTAATAAATAACTATGACTCTATAAAAATATTTAGAGAGATTGTGGGAAGATAATAACAAAGTTAAATAACATCTCATAATGAATAAGCATCCATACCATACCATAATATTTAATACCTTTAATTAATAAACAACAAAGTTACAATTTACAATCATCTATACTAGAACTTACAAAGTTACAATTACATTTAAAAGTTAAAACAATAATCAATAAAAACATTGTAATAGACATAGTCAGGATCACCATCATGACCTGTTCAGACTTGATATCATCATAAGTTTCTTTAATGTCATCATCGATCAAAGTCACAGGTATCTTCACTGTTTCAGAGACATGGGCATGTAAGGTCCCTGTATCAGGAATCAAGCCTGACACGAGCTTCCGGCCATTACTCTCAACAAGGTAATCATTATCGATCAAAGGAATCGGGATGTGGTTCGGATTTGTCACAAGCACATCAACTACTATTTCAGCCTTCTTCAAATTGGAGGGTATATGGATCCCTGTAACATCTGCTGTTGGCTTTCCAAAACCAACCGTTTGTTCAATCTTTTCTCCTACAGCATCAATGAAACCCTTGACCTTGTCCAAAAACCCACTCTCGTCTTCGTCTTCTCCCTTTGATGCCATTCCTAGGAGACATACATGATAATAATGTAGGGAGGATATCAAATTTTAAAGTTGGTTATGATATCCAAAGAACTGTATGAAGAAAAGATCATAACATATAAATAAGAGAACGGAGCTAAGATGGTGACACGCATATGTAGAGAAGTAAGACATAATCCATTTCAGACTTCAAATGAAGAATAAAGCAAATTGGCTTGACTGTTGAGTGACAATTAGCAAAGACAAAAAAAATACAGCCATATTACACTAAATCGCTCATAGAGTTATTCAAAGGTTCTTAAGTCGTAGCTCAACTAGCTTGATCAGATCATAGAATTCTTCCACACCCAATTGGAAGATTCAGAAAAATGCCGGGTCTGTGATCCACACAGATAACACACGAGTAATAAAGCAGAAAAAAGGATCAGGCTATACATGGATTAAGATGAATTAAGGCAGTTGCAACTCATCATTCATGCACTCAGGATTCTATCTGAAGATCCAGGTAGATGGACTACCAAACTCATCATCCATGAAGTTATCTTGATCGAAAAGAAACAGTTTTATTGGATCAGTTAATAATGGGTACTGGGTTATTTGCGATGAAATCAAATCTATATTCATAGCCCCAATTAACATTCAGGGGTTTGTCAGATTGCTTGATTTATCAAATCCACCATAATCCCATCAGCAATCTCAAACGACAGAGAGAATATAAAACAGATAATGGGATGCATAGATGCACCCACTTATTCATATATCCTAATATATAAGGATTCCGCATTATGGATCATCAGCGCATTATCCCAAACACACGTACGACCTCGTGCGAGCACACACGCGCACAGAGAGAGGGAGAAGGGGGGCTGCGCCTGGTCGTAGAAGGCGTTGGGTTGAGAATCAGATCTCGGAAGGATCAAAGATTTCGTCAGGCTTGAAGACTTTGGTGATCTCACAACGATGGCCGGCAAAGAGAGGACCTGACAGACCCTCCCAATAACAGAATGTTTGTCGGCTACAATGGGATACGACACGGATTTTTGCAAGTGCTTCCCTTTTCCTTCCTGGAAATTAGGCAGAGCAGGAATTTAGTTTCTGAGCCAATGATAGAACAGTACTAACACATACCCACACATGCACCTTCTGGGAGTCGAAACAGCGCTAGAGCGCCCGTTGAGCTAATGCTCTTGGTGCATGATAGAACAGTACTTTATTCATGTGAACGGTAGCTATGTGTGTAAATATCTATTTTTTATACATTAATATTGTAATATATATTATATATAAATATGAACAATAGCCCAGATTGACACCTCTTGTTAGATACTTCTACTTTGGCTGCCATGTTTGAAATATGAGAATGGAGCTTGGCCGTTAGGTTTAGTTACCCGAAATTCATATATTTACTTATTTATTTATACATCTCAGAAGACTGATTATCAAACCTAGGCATGAGCCATGTAATAGTCTAATTTATATAGATGTTGAATCCCCGCTTTAATCATTTATCATTTGAAGGTCACTTCTTTTGTTTCATGTAGTGATGAATTCTCGAAGTTGGTGGAAATTTCAATGATGGAGATGGTACGTGGCTAGATGGAGGAGATGGAGATGCAAGTATATGCAGATGAATCTTCTTCGTCATCTTCTGCGGGGATCCCATTAGTGAAGCTTGGATTATGGAGTTGGGGAATCATCTGTTGGAAGAACCAAGCAAAAACATTTATGTTAGTAGACTTCGAACTTTACCGGAAGTAGATCTCTTGTGTAAAATATTGTATTCTGTTACACCGATTGCTGCATAGATCTCATGAGGCTTTCAATTTGTGCCTGAAATTTAATAGTGCATTATTTGATAAATGAATCAACTGAAAAAACTGTGTTTAATATGGTTTTTTCTTTATATAAGTTTGATTTATACCTGATTTAGAAACCTTCCTTCTAAAATTCTATGAAGGAGATGAGACCATAGTGGTGGCGAGAATGAGTACTGTGTACTACTTCATGTCACGCTGCACTGTCGCCTCCGTCATACTGCTCTGAATCACCTAGGGTCTTCTTCCGTGCAAGTTGCGTCTTTACCGATACAGGGCAGCTGCTGTGAATGCAAGTGGTGGATGATCAGATGTATATTGGTCTCAGATTATTATCGAGTCTTTTAGATGTGATATTGTTGGCCGATTCATGACAATGAGACGGGGTAGACAGAGCCGGGGCCAATGGAGGAAGGCCAGTTACAGTTGTTTGACAAATTTGATGAATTGAGTTGTGTTCATTCACTTTCTTCTCACATCATTTCCAAGTACAGAACTTGCGTCTTCAAGAACTGCAATTCAAACGCCCACTTTTGAAGCTCGGTGAGAGATAATCGATTCCTATGTGAGAGGATCTTCATGATGCATCAGCTATTTGATGTGAACTTTCAACTCCCGTGTCAATTGGAACGGATTGCTACTGCAGTCAGGAGTCGGTCGATCTACAAAGCCGGAGACGGAAAATTTTAGGGAGCTCCCTTCAGTCGAAGGCAGGATGGCCGCTACTAAAACCTTGCTCCTGCTTCACTCGGTCGGCAGTTTTTCCGTTCACAAGATTGAAAAGCTGCCGGACGAATGACCCAGCATCAAGAATCAGTGAGACCATCAAGAAATGGACAGAGGGGAGCTCCCTCAACTGAAACCGAACACTAAAAGCATCTTCTTTTTATAAAAGAACATATTTAAACATAAACAATCTCTCTCCCTCTCTCCCTCTGGTTGATATATTGAAACAACACCCTTTAAGAACACGCGATGCATTCATGCGGGTGAAGTTAATGAAGAAACGAGAGATAGAATGTCATTTATAGCAATCACATCGACCACGAGATCCACACCGGCCTGGCCTAAGATCTAAGCGATGTGATCAAGCTCCTCTTCCAGTACTTCATTTTCCTCCTTAAATTCTCCCCAATTCTTCTTAGTCTTATCTAGAACACTCAGCTTGGTTTCTTCTTTATTTGCTCATTTATGGCATCAAGACCGGATGGCGGGGTTGCTGAGGAGTTCAACTTGTCGGCATCTTCCTTCGAGTCAGCTTCAACAAGTTTCTTCACTTGAATCTCCTCTCCAGCAAATTTTCAAACCTCAGTGATCTAAATCATGAAGCAATCTCTTAGCCAATTAATACAAGAATGAGAATTGAGGGAGCGGACTGTTGAATTGATGGTTCATGCAATGAGCAAATGAGAGAACTTGGTGACTTTTGAAAATTGACATAACTAATCTTTAAGCTTTGAATATCGATTCATTTGACAGTGACAATCATTCATAGGAGCCAAGTTAAAGGAAGCAGCTGTAGCTTTGTGAAAACTCTTTGGTAAAGATATTGGTAATTATATGGTTGCATTTCAAGACTAAAGCTCCAATTATGTTCCGTTCTGACAACTGGGGTCTGTTCGGAAATTTCACAATAATTCACTTGAGAATCAGAATTCTTGAAGCCAAGTGACTCTCATCTTATAAGTACCGGCACGTTCATCATATCAAGTTCCCAATTTGATACTAACCTGGGAGAAGTTCAAATCCCAACCTGATCGATACTAAGTAAACAATGTGAAGGCTTCAGAATTCAAACTATCATGGTTAAACTGAAACCCAAACAAGTGAACTGGGATCCTAAGACAATTTGATTTCTCGTTCTCTCACATTCACCCAACGCAGAGGAACCACAATGTCAATTTTAGCAACATTGCCATTCAAAATTGTCCTAATAATTTTATGTTCCTTCCTTTCCTCTCAACAAAGTTAATTTCCTAGTCTGATATAAAGTTTTCATGCATGCACAATGCGGTTTGTGCAATATAACAACCATTCATAAAGCTTAAGAGACTAGAAAATGCTCGCGCTTAAGACTTCTCTGTAATAGAGAAGCATCTCAAATGCATACCTCTACTTTACCTCTACTAGCAGCTGTAGATGCAGCAACATCCTTCGCAGCAGACAAAGCTGCAGCGGCGAGCCTCCTGGCCTCCTCACTGGTGCCACTCTGGGCTCCACTCTTTGATGTATGCGATTCTTTCCCACTTGATGTTGCCTTTTTTGGTACCAACCCAAGAGTCGTCATCCAATTCTATACATGCATATACAAACATGAAGATCTATTATTATTATTATCTTTAACATAGAAACAAGCAGGAGAATGTTTGAAAATGGCTTACAGATGATTTTCTTGTAGTCCTATTTGGAGCAGTCTTTGGCTTCTGGAGGGAGGACACGATTCACCTTCAGAGACTTATTTGCATTCATCTGCTCCCACATCGCATCAACCCGTGCTTTTCTTTCCGGAATAGACACATCAAGGGAAATAAAAACATAATTACAAGACACTACAATTGGATTAAAGTCAACACATCATCGCAAAGCCGGGGCACTTTACTTCCGCAACCATCAGCATGCCTGTGTATAAGCTTCTTCTTTTAGGACGCAACATCAAAAGAAATAAAACGTGATTATAAGCCACTACAGTTGCACTGAACCCAAGATACCATCGCATCAATAAGGCACTTTGTTTCCATAACCATCAGCAGTGGTGTACGTTTCCAAATATCACATACTCATGCATTCACGCACATGCACATGCAAGCACATCTGCATACACACACATGGAGAACGAAGGATTCCATTACGAGTCTTTCAGGAACCTGTTGTACGGAACCAACAAGTCAAACTGCTTTGTGTAACGCAGCCAAAACAGTTAAGTTGCAGGTTATTCAACTCAGCTTCGGAGCCTAATGAGATGAACTGGGTTCAGTTGACACATCTTTATACAATGTACTTATGATAAATAATCTCATCAGGTTGAACAACCAAGCTCCAATAAAAACTTTACAGTTCGCATGGAAGAACCGCTAACCTACTTGGTTTTGCTTGAAACAACAATTTCATTGAGTCACTTTCCCATAGAAAACAAACCAAAGAAATAAAGAGTGATTTAAATTGCTAGCTAGGTGCATTGGACAATTAGGCTTACTTGGAGTGATCCGTTTTAAAGGTGATTTCACACCATAAACAACAACTAAGCCTTTTCCCGTACTAGATAGGGTCAACTATTTGGATTCTTTGTTTTCACTTAGCCCTATAATGCTAGCAGTTAACTCAATATAAACTAGATCATTATTTATTGTTTCTTTCCAACACTTCTGTAATTGTCTTCTTTCTCTTTTAAAATTTTCATATCTTGAAGAGTACTTTGGTCGTCTCTCTATGTGTCTAAACCATCTTAAATGATTTTTCATTGTTTTATCCTTTATTGGTGCTACTCCCAATTTGTTTCTAATAACCTCATTATGTATATGGTCTTTTCTTGTGTGACCCCAATTTATTTCTAATAACCTCATTATGTATATTGTCTTTCCTTGTGTGGTCACTCATCTATCTCAACCTCTTCATTTTTTCTATTGACATCATTTGTACATTTTTATGATTAACTACCCAACACTCATAATCATAAAATATAGTAGGTCTAATTGTTACTATATAATATTTACCTTTCAACCTTAATGGTAAGAACCCCCTCCGAGGTCCTTTCAGCCTTCTCTTTTGGCGTGCATCGGCCTGTTGCACGATCTTGGTTAAGTTGCACATCAACGCCCAGCGAAACCTCCTCTTCCACGATGCACTTCCCACACGTCCGTACTCCCTTGGAAACCAATATAAGAGACTTAGGAAGAGAAGTAGGCACACTTACTTTAATTCAATGCCAAATGGTTACAACCGGTTCCATACAACGGTGGACCATCCACACCCACATGACTTGGACTCACGCACCATTACCTTAGCTAGTTAAGGACCTTCACCAAGGCCCTAGCCGGGAATCCTCCCGCCCAATCGCACGGCAATGCGCCCACAAGCTCTCGTGGATCTCTCTCTTTCACAGCACAATGAAGCTTCACTCTCATCCAGGGGCTAGCCTTCTCCAAGTGGTTCTCGTGCCTCTTATAAAGCCCCCATCTGGTCCAGCTGTAACGTCCTTGGGCGGCCCTTGAGCTCCCAAGGACGGTTCGGCTCCCTAGCAGCACCGTGCGCCACCTGCGCACTTGTAACGGCTTGAGCGTAATGCCCGCACGCCGCGCGCACCAGTGCGTAACGCCCGCATGCCGCACGTGCCAGGGCGTAACGCCCGCGCGCCTCTTCATCTTTTGTCACGCCTGCCACCCGAATGCTATTGTACCTAGTCTAAACTGACCCGATCTCAAACCCTAAGCTTTGATTGACTCAAAGCAACCTAGGCTAGGACTTAGACTCGCCCAAGCTTACAACACTTGCTCGAGCTTACAATGACTCAATACAAACCATATCCAAACATACACACACGTACAAGAGACATACATCTTAAAGAGGGGTTTACACACGTCGCGGTGAAGCTCCGGATGTGCAACGCATGGTCGTGCGTGCCGGTCTTAAGCAGGGGGCGTGTAGGGGCGCGCCCCATCATCTGGGTCTTGTGACAATTCTCCCCCAACTGAATCTGAACTCGTCCTCGAGGCTGCATGGTAGTCGCATAGCATCTGCTCGTATTGCCAAAGTTGTGCGCATGGTACCCATGAGTCGTCATCTGCGCTCTTACCTATCCACCGCATAAGGTACTGTGTCTGCCGCCGCAGTCCTGCACCCTACACTCTGTGCGCAATCATTGCCTCGATAGTTGGAATATCTTGTCTCACCAAGGGTGGAGGTCTGCGATCAAGCCTCTATGGATCCTCGAAGTACTTCTTCAACTGAGATATATGGATAATTGGATGAATCTTCAATCGGTATGGTAACTCCAGTTTATAAGCGACCTTGCCTATCCGTTGTATCACTCTAAACGGTCCGTCGTACTTTGGCTTCAATCCCATGTGATTGCCCTTGTACACCGGCTTCCGGATATACTCAAGTATCCGAAACCAAACGTGGTCTCCAATCTCGAACTCAACATCACGCCGATGCTTATTGGCCTGTTTCACCATTCGGGCCCTTGCTCTCTGAAGTGAAAACTTTGCTTCTTTGTACATGGTCTGTCGGTCGCGTACCTCTGGCACGACTGCTGGACAACTCCATATCCCATCCCCAAGTACAAGCTCTAAGGGTCCTAATGGTTGCCATCCCAACGTAAGCTCGAAGGGACTCTTTCCGGTAACTGAGCTTTTGAGGGAATTATAGTTGTATTGTGCCACCTCGAGGAGTAACACCCAGTTTCTCTGACTCGCTGAAACGTAGTGGCGTAGATATTCTTCAAGCATCACGTTGAGTCGTTCTGTCTGCTTGTCGGTCTGTGGATGCTGGGATGATGAGAACAGGAGACGGGTTCCCATCAGCCTTAATAACTCGATCCAAAATCGACTCGTAAAGCGAGCATCACGATCACTAACTCTCTTCCGGCACTCCAAAATATTTCACCACATTTTTGAAGAATAGGCATGCAATCTCCTTCGCACTGCACTCTCGAGGTGCTGGCATAAATATATCGTACTTCGAGAAGCGATCCACCACCACTAGGATCATCTCAAAGTCGTCTACCCGAGGTAAGCCTAAAATAAAGTCCACGGAAACTGACTTTCACGGTCTCTTTGGGATCGGAAGAGGTTGGAGTAACCCTACGGGTCGCCGATGCTCCACTTTGTCTTGCTGACAGGTAGGACACATCCGTATATAATCAGCCACATCGCACACCATGCGGGGCCAATAATACCCGTGTGCAAGAAGGGCGATAGTACGATCTATCCCTAGATGTCCAACGTACTCTACGTCATGAACCTCTCTCATAAGTGTTTGTCTCAAGTTACTTGCTTCAGGTACGAATTGTCGTCGAGCCTTGGTCCAAACCAAGTCATTCCTGATATCATACTTATCTGTCACACCATTCTTTACTTGAGTCATTAGTTGCATATACGAGGTATCCTGGTCAATAACTTGTCTTACTCGATCATACATCTCCCCACGTACCCTGGTAATGGCATAGAGGGTCTCTACCTTATTCTGACTTAATGCATCAGCTACGACGTTTTCCTTGCCTGGCCGATACACCCAGTCAAAATCATACTCTTCTAAGGTCTCAAGCCAGCGTGCCTGGCGTATGTTGAGCTTATTTTGAGTCTTAAAGAAGGTATTTGCCACATTATCTGTAAGAACGGTGAAGTGAGTTCCTAGGAGGTAAATTCTCCAGATCTGAAGGCAATGTACGACTGCCAGCAACTCTTTTTCATGCGCGAGATACCGAGTCTCCGCGTCCTTCAACTTTCTACTCTCGAAAGCTATGGGATGCCCATCCTAGGTTAGAACACCACCGAGTGCTTGGTCACTCGCATCCGTGTGTACCTCGAAGGATTTAGTGAAGTTTGGAAGGCGTAGCACAGGTTCCTTACATATTAAGGCTTTAAGTTCTTCAAAGGATTCTACGCACTTGAGCGTTCATTCCCAAGTTCTCCCTTTCTTCAACAACTCTGTTAATGGTGTAGCAATCTTTGAAAAGTCTCGGATGAACTTCCGATAATAGTTTGCTAAACCCAGAAAACTTCGTAACTCACTAAAATCTCTAAGAGTTTCCCAACCCTCAATGGCACGGACTTTCTTGGGCTCCATGCGAATCTCACTTCCGTCGATGATATGCCCCAAAAAAGTGATAATATTCTTTGCAAATTCACTTTTCTCCCTTTTCACATAGAGGGTGTGTGATCAAAGTCTCTCAAAGATTGCTGTGAGGTGTCGGATGTACTCCTCTAAGCTTCAACTATAAATCACAATATCATCGAAGTATACAATCATAAATTCATCAATGAATCCAGCCAATACTTCGTTTATCAGTCTACAGAAGGCCGCAGGAGCATTTGTGAGCCCAAAAGGCATCACAAGGAACTCGTACGTCCCATATTGTGTCACCATGGCCGTCTTGGCCTCATCCCCAGGTGTTATCCTCACCTACCAATAGCCTGACCTAAGGTCCAATTTTGTGAACCACTTCGCTCCTCCGAGTCTATCGAAGAGATCGGCTACTAAGGGGATCGGGTAACGGTCCTTTACCGTTACTTTGTTTAGTGCTCGGTAATCTACGCACATTCGTAGGGAATCATCTGTCTTCTTTTGAAATAATATTGGTGAACCAAATGGTGACTTAGAAGGTTGTATCATACCAGCTTCTAGGAGCTCCCCCAACTGTCTCCTTAACTCCTCTAACTCTTGAGGGCTCATCCTATATGCGACTTGGGATGACGCCTTTGCCCCTGGTTCCAACACAATCTCATGGTCAGTCTTCCACCTAGGAAGCAGACTTTTTGGGAGTTCTGGCAGCATAATATCGTGGAAGGAGAGCAATACTTGCTCAATCTCTTGTGGGATCCCATTCTTTCATGGCTCTAGTTCGTCCTCTCTCAAAACCGCGAGTATCATGGGGTGTCCTTTTCGTAGTCCGATTTTGAGCTGCATAGCTAATAAGCACATTGCTTCGGAGGTCGGAGTTTTCGGAGCCTTACCTGGGTCACATTGAGGTACAAACCCAGGCTGCGAGAGATCCATACATACCAATCCACCAAGGTATGGTGCTGCCATCATGTTGGTTGCACAGAAGAAGTCATAGCCTAACACTACTCCGAAGTCATCTGTCGTGCTGACTATGAAATCTAAGCTATCGTTCCAATATCCAATTTGGACACGGCATGCTCTTGCTATTCCAGCTACTCTGTTGGCGTTCGTATTGACCGTCTCCAACCTTTGTTCAGAGTGTTCTAGTCTTAACCCCCACTGTGAGGCTAGTTCGGTGGAGATAATCGACTGGGAAGCCCCTGTATCAGCTAGGGCACGTACTGTAGTGGTGCCTATGTGCTCCTCGACAAATATCAAGTTCTGTTACGGTTCATCCTTTACACACGTTGCGCCTAAGAGTTGGAATGAGGCGGCATGGGCACTAATGCTAGGGTTGGCGCCCGTCGTCTCTTCTTCGTTAGTGATGGCGGACATTTTTGCCTTTTTGGGACAAAATCTCATAAGGTGAGGCCCGTGACATATGAAACATGTCTCTTGTGGTTTAGCCTCCCTTCGTGGGCCATCCTTTCCTTTCTTAGATCTACCAAAACCTTCATTCGAACCTTCGAACGAACCCTTCTTTTTCTTCCATCTCTTATTTTTCTCTTTTTCCGATTCATTTTTCTTAGAATCATCATTCTTTGTAGAACGAAGGTCTACAAAGCTCTCCATGGCTGCCATGACTTCTATTATGGTTGAAGGGCTAAGTTCAACCTGAGCCCACAATTGAAGTCCCTGCTCAAAGTAGAATAACTTATCTACCTCGGTCATGTCTTGAACGTCTAATAGCAATGAGCTGAACCACTACACGTACTCATGAAGAGTACCCGTGCACTTGAGCTTCATAAGAAGCTCCCGAGTCCTGTGGTTACTATTTGTAGGCGTGAACTGACTCCGTAGTTCATTGCGAAATTCTTTTCATGTCGATGGAAGAGTGGCACCACCATTAGCGGCAGTAACCTCACGGGTGTGCCACCAAACCTTTGTATCGTCTCTCAAAAACAAGGTAGCAACGTGCACACGACTATGTTCAGCTACCTGAGATACATTCAAGTATCTCTTCAAGTCCCATAGGAAATTTTTCAGGGCTTTCCTATCTCGAACCCCTCCAAAAGGTGCTGGTTCGAGAACTTTCAATTTTGAGCAAGCAAAGTTAGAGTCGCGTGCTATGTCACGTAAACCTATCGAAGAACCAAGACTATGCTCCAGCTGTCAGACCTCCGGCTCGGTGAAAGCATGCATGGGCTGTTTGCAAACGGGCCACTTGCACGGCTAGTTGTGCTTGACTTTCCTTCATTGAATCTTGGTTGTGTTGCATCTCGGAATGGGTGACTTACATCGAATCAAGTCTTTGCAGAATTTGTACCAAGACGTCTTCGGCTTCCATTCGATGGGAGGAACCAACGTCTTCCGCTGCTCCTCTTCGGTTCTTCCCCATATTCTCCTTGTGTTGGACTGTTTATAGAGTACAGACACCAGGTCGAGGCACAACAGACTCGAGAGAAACCAAAAACCAAAGACCCGAACCTAACTGTTGCAGAAAAAAAGACTCTGCACAGCTGGTTTTTAACCAAGTTACAGACCAGATTTCAAGCACTTACAGACACCGATTACAAAATTCAAACCCCCTGTGAACTTCTCGGATGTACATAGAGTACGCACGCCAATTTTCAGCAATTTCGACCACATTTTCCCCTTCAAATCAACAACGCAAAATCGCAAAAATCTATTTTTGCAATTTCTATAAGAGTCGGTTGCAACTCCCAGAAATGTATTTTTCTGGCGGAATTCTTCAATTTTCCGGCAAGACACTGTTGTCTCGTATGCTCCTAACCCTGCACTTGATGTTTTAGCATTACAAATAACTTTAGTCCAAAATTTTCCAACACCAACTCGTTCTTCACGGATTACCGCAGAAGTTCTGTTTTTGAATTTTCTGGTTTTTCAGTCCTCTTTAGCAATGATTTCCGAGTGGTTTCCTCTGTGATTTTTCCCAAGTGAGTGTATTCTATCACACTTGGCTAGAATCTCGTTGGATTGAAACAGATTCCCCTTCCTTCCAACCAATTTAAGCGGTCCACAATCGAATCGAAAAATCTCCAGAAATTTTCTAGCAGATTTTTCTGTACACTTTCGATTCGATCTCAAACGTATGTTTGATCGATTTTATGGATCAAAAGGCACTGAACTAAACAACGAGGCTCTGATACCAAACTGTCACGGGTCGAATCTCAAATTTTAATTTTTTCGAAATTCCCTACCTGTGATGGCAAGAACCCCCTCTGAGGTCCTTTCAGCCTCCCCCTTTGGCATGCACCGGGCTGCTGCACAATCTTGGCTAAGCTTTACACCAACGCCCAGCGGAATCTTCTCTTCCACGATGCACTTCCCACACGTCCGTGCTCCCTTAGAAACCAATACAAGAGACTTAGGAAGAGAAATAGGCACACTTACTTTAATTTAATGCCAAATGGTTACAACCGGCTACATACAACGATGGACCATCCACACCCACAGTACTTGGACTCACGTACCCTTGCCTTAGCTAGTTAAGGACCTTCACCAAGGCCCTAGCCGAGAATCCTCCCACCCAACCGCACGGCAATGCGCCTACAAGCTCTCGTGGATCTCTCTCTTTTACACCACAATGAAGCTTCACTCTCATCCGGGGACTAGCCTTCTCCAAGTGGTTCTCGTGCCTCTTATAAAGCCCCAATCTGGTCCAGCTGTAATGTCCTTGGGCGGCCCTTGAGCTCCCAAGGACGGTTCGGCTCCCCTGCAGCATCGTGCGCCACCTACGCACTTGTAACGGCTTGAGCGTAACGCCCGCGCGCCTCTTCATCTTCTGTCACGCCTGCTACCCGAATGTTGTTGTACCTGGTCTGAACTGACCCGATCTCTAACCCTAAGCTTTAATTGGCTCAAAGCAACCTAAGGACTTAGACTCGCCCAAGCTTACAACACTCGCTCGAGCTTACAATGACTCAATACAAACCATATCCAAACATGCACACGTACAAGAGACATGCATCTTAAAGTGGGGTTTACACACGTCGCGGTGAAGCTCCGGATGTGCGACGCATGGTCATGCGTGCCGGTCTTAAGCATGGGGCACGTAGGGGGGCGCCCCATCGTCTGGGTCTTGTGACAGACTCCAACTCTCCACCAACCTCAACGGTAGGGAGCTACTAATGATGAAGTTGTGTTATTAAATGTTAAAAAATATATGTTAACTATTTAATGGTGGTTTAGAATTGTCGGTTCTGGTTTATAAATGATTTTCAAAAATCATAAACCGTAACTAAACAGAAGGTCTTTGGTTCAATTCAAACCACCGGACTGGTTTTGAATTGTCTGTGTCAATTTCCGGGGTATTGTGTGGTGACAGAATTATGAGGAATGAAACATTTTGTTTGAATAAAAGCAACTGTTTATTGATTGTGAGTGGATCATGTGGCCACCGATCTGTCCCAAGAGGTGAGAATGGTGGAGGAATCTGTTTTTAAGGATTGGTCAGGGGCATCACAAGTTCGAATCTGAAGCTAAACTCAAATCAAGAAAGGCGGAACTGGCCGGCAAGGCAACCACTGAGAACTGCCGGATTCGAGCCTATAAGATTGTGAGTGGATCCTACTTGAATTCAAAATCTTTGTAGTGTTGTCGAAGTCTTGATATGGGACTTGACCTAGCTTCATGAACTGTAATAGAAAAAGTAGATGAACCTTTTAAAGATAATTAATACCTTCAACACTGTTGCGTGTTTTTGTTAAAATCTAATGGTTCTAGAACCAAATCCTTTGCTTCAATCAGCAGCGCCCAGACAAGTTGCACGTGCCAACCACCAGCCCTACTCACCACTGGTTCAATGCACGTCGGTCTGCACAACAAGAGACGTTCATATGCATTTATCTGAACGCCCAAGATCACCTGAATTCTTGAATGCACGAATGGAACGGCCAGGATGCTTACATGACAAAAGTTCGCTACTTCCCCGTCAACCAAAACAAGCCGGCAGGTGGCATCGTCAGGCAGACCCCTGCTACGTTAATTTTTGTTGGTCTTCCCTCAAAGTTAATTTCGTGTCCTGCTCACTGACCTTTTCTTCACCTTTTTAAGCCCCCAAAAGCTTGAAAGGAAGTCAGGGAGAAAAGGAAGTAGTAGAAGAATGGCAATTGGGGAAATAGAGAGAGGAACTCACGTAGCGTTACTGGTGTTCCCCTTCGGCACGCACGCGGCGCCGCTTCTCTCTCTTGGGAGACAACTCGCCGGAGCGGCGCCGGGTGTCTCCTTCACCTTCTTCACAACCGCCGCTTCTCTCAAAAGCATCGGCTCGAAGGGGGACGGCGTGCCGGCCAACCTATGCTTCAGCGTCGTCCCAGACGGGCTGCCGGAAGGGTTCGTGTTCTCTCCAGAGAGGCCACAGGAGGACATCGAGCACTTCATGGGGTCGGCTCCAGAAGAGCTCCGGCGAGCCCTGACCGAGCTGCCGCGCCTCACCTGCGTGATAGCGGACTCCTTCCTAGACTTCGCCCACGACATTGCGGACGAGCTGCGCGTACCACTAGTGTCTTTCTGGGCCTCCGGTTCCTCTGCGTTCTCTACTCACATTTACACAGATATTCTCCGGGACACAATGGGCGTGCAACAAAGTCGATGCTCTCTCTCTCTCTCACACACACACACACACGCACAGACATGCATGTCCGTGGAAAGTAACTCTAATTATGGCAGTTGATTTGGATTATACATCCGATCCATCTTTAACTGTTTCTGATGGTTGGCTTGGTTTGGCTGTTCATGCAGTGACACCGGAAAACAGAGAGACGCCCATTCACTGCATCCCGGGCTTAGAATTCCTTAGACTCCAAGACCTACAAGACGGCATACTGTTTGGCCGTCTGGATTCTGTCTTCTCCATCCTTCTCTACAACATGGCCCGTGTTGCGTCGCGCTCAGAGGCAGTGATCTTCAACACGTTCGAGTCCCTGGAGCCTTTCTCGCTTGAACTCCTTCGGGCCAAGCTCAAGTCCCGCCTAATTACCGTCGGCCCGTTGCACCTCCTAGCGCCACCTCCTCCCTTGCCTCCGGCTGACGACTATGGCTGCATTCGGTTCCTGGATTCGCATGGGCCGAGCTCCGTTGTCTATGTGAGCTTCGGCACTGTCGCAGACTTTCGGATGCCGAGACAAGAGCTCGTGTCCTTAGCTGAGGGACTCGAGTCTTCGGGAGTGCCCTTCATATTCTCACTGAAACCCCAGAAGCATGCTGATCTTCCCGCTGGTTTTACGGCTCGGGTCAAGACGCGCGGACTCCTAGTACCCTGGGCACCGCAGCAGGCGATACTCCAGCATGCCTCCACCGGGGCTTTCTTGACTCACTGTGGCTGGAACTCGGTCCTGGAGGCGATCTCCGGCGGCGTGCCCATGATCTGCTGGCCGTTCTTCGGTGACCAGAGCTTCAATACCCGTTTGGTCGATCACGTTTTTGGGGTCGGGGTGACGCTTTTGGGCGGGACCTGCACCAACAAGTCCATTGAGGATGCCATACAGTTGGTGTTACGTGGCCAATTCAGGGAAAGGTTGGCTCACTGGAAGACGCGTGCCCACGAAGCTGTCGGGCATGACGGGAGCTCCTCCGCCAACATGAAGGCCCTAACGAAGATCGTGACTCGTGGAGTTTATTAGTGCATTGACTTAATCAACCACTAGTATTATATATATATATATATATATATGTGTGTGGTGTGTTTCACTGGCGTTGTTGGGTACGTACGGTAAAGGCCAGCAATATTTGCTTGCGTCATGAACGCTGATTTTGGAATTTAAGGCTTTCAGTGCGAGATCAGACAATTTATGAAAAAGAAATTGAAAGGGCCTCTCTAATTAACCATGTCCATAGTTTTGATCAAGCTTCAACTAGCTGCTTGTCACAGAATACCCAAAATCGAACACAAACATGCATGCGGCTCCTTTGATTAGCTAAACGGAAACGATAAATAAAATTCGTCAGTATGCAGCTATACCACATTGAATCCCGACATTTGGCAGTCATGCATTGTTCTTGATGTGTTTTATAAGGCCTAATGTTAAAATCCTATGCATATTAATTTATTATCAAGAAGTTGTATCTTCACGATTCAGGAAATTTATGATCCAAAATTGATGCATTAGGTTTAAGCATGCTGCTTGCATGACTGTTTTTTTCTAAGGTATATATTAGTCGATACAACTCTAATCTTTTTAAAAATCACAGCTGTTCGATCTTGAAAATCAATGGTTGAAATCTTTAAATCAAAAAATAAATAATCAAAAGTATCAATATATTCATTTATTTTTGAAACTTGAATTTAACTGTCGATATCATGATGCATCACTTTGTAGCAGGTACTCTACTTTTCAGCTGACATGACGTTTGTGGTAAGCCTAATTAAATTTAGGATTTTGGGGAGAAAAAAGTCTCTCAGGCTAGATTCTTGAAATGTGAACTTTTAGACATTGAGGTACACCTCAAAAGATGGACTCTTCGATTTAAGTGTTAAAAGTGCGTCCACGAAGTCCATCCTTCTGCATGCCAGTTGATAATGTTTCTGCAATATCAGGTGCAAGCAAGTGGTTCAATGTAAGATCCAGTTTCAATTGCTAAAAGTCATCAGTTTCCAGCATTGCAAGATCCTATTATTGAGGAGGAAAAAATTTAAAAATAATATTTGTTTCCTAGAATAATATCCTCAAGAATACAGTGGTAGAGCTATATTGAGGCAAGGTGGGGCAGCCGCTCTGTCCAAAATTTCAAAAACAAGTGAAAAAGCTCTAGCTTGAAGCTGAATCCATGGCTATAATACATAGAGCCCCCACCTTAAACAGTCCATGGCATATTCACCCACCTTTTACAAATTTCCTGATCTGGTACTGTGTTAAGAACTAATATTGTCACGACTGGGTTTTTCAGGGTGCTTTTCCAGAAAATGGCTTTCTCGGAAAAAAATCCGACGATCTGAACAATTTAAAAACATGACAAAACAAATAAAGCAAATAAAATAGCAGGTTCTAATACTACTTTACACACAAGTAAGAATATGACAAAGCAATAAGATTAAGACATTAGCTCAAGAATGAAGATAATAATGATGGCTCAAAACTTGAATCGCAAAACACATGCCAGATAATGTAGACGGATTATTATTAGATGGATCACACATGGTTACTGTGTAGGAAACACCGCTCAGAACTTCTCATATCCTTATCTTGATTCGAAAATAAGTGACATGACTACAAAATTATCAATTCTCAACAAACAAATAACGTGCACTCAGAAAATATTTTTCAAGATACCTTTTCATAAATATAAATCTTAAAATAAAACAGTTTTGCCATTAAAAGAACAACGAAAAATCTCTCACAAAACATAATGGTTTTAACGGAAAACTCAAAGAGAAAATCACGATGATATAAAACTAAGTATATAAGCAAATACAAGCTTGTTTATTCGAGAGTGTGAAAAATATATATATATATATATATATATATATATATATATATATATATCTTCCTGCGGGTAACCATACATTCTTTTTCTTCCCCTCCCTTTTTTTTCTTCCCGTCCCTTTTTTTTCTTCCCGTTGCCCTTGGGCTTGTCCTGCAACTCAGAGGTTGCTAATATAATCTAATGATTGCCTCATAGCATCCACGGCTACGGTATTATGTTCCAAGACAAAGATGTAAGAGAAAGAACAGATAGAGAATCATTGTTTCTCAAAATAGTGAACAAAAATTAAAACACAAAGGTTTTTAATTTTTATTCGTTTATAAAAAAAGGAAGAAGAACTAAGAACTTATGTGAATCAAAGAGGTTCTTCTGTTCTTCTTCTTATGAGTGATTTGTTCCATGACTGTAAATAATATAAGGAAAATGAAGAGATAATAAAAAGAGATGTAGGATAGTTAGCCGAAAAACTCTTGGTAGTTTCTCCCGCATAAGAATAATTCTTGCATAAAAAAAAAACAAAGGGAACAAAAATTAAATTGTTTATGCTTAAGGGTTGAAATAGCTGCAATGAACGGCAGCCAGTGGCCGTCAAACGAGATGCCAAAAGCTGTCAAGAAAGACAACCGAAGCATTTGTCACTATTACAGACGAGAGAAAGATGGCCAAGAACGGCCAGATCAGAGAGCCCATCCACTCAGACTCTCCTTTCTCATCTCTCTCACCCCATCTCTCCGTTTGGTCTCACAAATGCGAGAACTAGACGCGGTTTCTGGGAAAGCCGCAACTACTACCACAGTTTTATCAACAAACCAGGGGATGTTTATCGCCCCTGCCAGAGTTTTGAAGAACTCTCGATTAGTGTGTTAAAGGACCATTCTGCGGATATACGATGAAATAACAGTCTATCATTAAACAAAATTATGATCAAGTCCAAATATTTATTATACCCTTGTGCATGTGAATGCATGAGTTAATTTTTTGGCATTTATTTTATATTATGGACATACTTGTTGAATTTACGATTTTCTCCATCCTTCTCCACAACATGGCCCGTGTTGCGTCGCGCTCGGAGGCGGTGATCTTCAACACGTTCGAGTCTCTGGAGCCTTTCTCGCTTGAGCACCTTCCGGCCAAGCTCAAGCCCCGCCTAACTACCGTGCCCGTTGCACCTCCTAGCGCCACCGCCGCCCTTGCCTCCGGCTGACGACTATGGTTGCATTCGGTTCCTCGATTCGCATGGGCCGAGATCCGTTGTTATGTGAACTTCGGCACTGTCGCGGACTTTCGGATAACGAGACAAGAGATCGTGTCTTCAGCTGAGGGACGATAATTCAAAATTTTACATGAGCATTTTCTATGGCTACATAGATTCTATGTTTCCACACAGCCCTATCATGTTAGCAGTTAACTCATCGTTCTTTATTGTTTCTTTTCAACACTTTTGTGGTCGTCCTCTATTTCATCTTAAACAATTTATATACAATACGATATTATTGTAATATCATTTATCGTAATATCATTTATCTTATAAATTATATATATATATATATATATATATATATATATATATATATATATATATATATAAATGAAATGAAGATCAATGTCCAAATTACAAACAATTAAAACAAGTACATAATTCCAATAAAACAAAATTCAATGTCTGATATTAGAAATTTTTAAAATGACTACATAAATGCTATATGTGCCGAACATATCCCGGATCAATATCCAATATTACAAATATTTGTGGGTTTTAATGTGTCACAACCCTCAAATAACAATGTTTTACACTTTGATTCGCACATGTTAATTCACCGTCAATGGAATTCAAACGGCAAAACAAAGTTAACTAAAGAGTAAAGAGAAATAAAAAGAGAATATTACCTTAAAGAAAAGACTATTATCTTTTTTTGTGGTAACTTGGGCACCATAAAATCGAGAGAGGATTACGATCCAATCTTTTCGTTTAGATTTTGGATCAGCTTAGATACAATAAGTCTGATCCACTTTTATAAACTCAAAACTATTTTGGGTTCCGCCAACAATATATAAAATATTTTCTATAGTTTTAAACCTCTGGAGTTGAGGTACATTGTCAATCATTGCTGAGGTCTTCTGGATTATTAAAAAAACAACACGACTGCCACTAAATTATGGGGACAACAATATCAATGGTGTGTTATATTTTGGACGGTTCAACCCTCAAAATTATGTGGGTTGTAACTATGTGCTAGTTGTCACAAAAAGTCAAATTTATACCAATGTTGGCTACTGAAAAGAAAAAAAAACAAGAAAATGCTAACATGATAAAAGAGTCATATTCAGAGAAAAGAATATTGAGAATTTTAGTCCACAAAGCATGAGGAAGGAGATCTAAGCAACCGCAATTGCCAACAGATATAATCTTTCATTAATTTGATATATATATAGAGAGAGAGAGACAGACAGAGAGAAAGAGAAAACTACATCGGTAAAGAAGTGAAGACACACCAAAAGCTGAATTCACTTCTAACACAGTTCATTTCTAGCACTTTGCACCCAGTATTGGAACTTTTCCATACAACCCTCTTCGTTCAACTGTTTTCGTATTGAATTATTAGATTCGGAGCTTTATCTTAATATCATCATGATCTGCAGAAGCCTGCTCACAGAAATCACTTCTTGGGTCTCTTCTTGAATGAGGCAAGGTTGGAATCTTTTTCCAAACTCAACTTCTAAGCCTAAGGTTTTAGTAATGGCGTTGGGACTTTCCTTGACATTATCATGGTCTGTCTGTGCATTTGTTTGACATAGAATTTGCTTGAATTCTTGTGCTTAATCCTTGTCCAGGTGAGAGTGCGGATATTGGTGAGTGTGCGAACATGGGAGACATTATTTTTGAAAATCATAGTGTATTATCATCAAATTGATAGTATCTCATCTCATAAAACTAAAAGAAAACAAATTATTTTCATAAGTTAATTAAAAATAAAATAATAATCAATCGATATTCATAAATTATCTTTCGTAAAATAGTACTAAAAATTATTTGAAACAGATGGTGCTTAGCCCCATCAGGCATTATCAGGTCGAGAGAAGTGAGGGAAAGTTGTTGCACTGGCTCAAGATTAAGAAAGTTGAGTGTGGATCGAAGTTTTGTGTTGGGAGGTTAACATTCTTCGTGCTCTCATGCCAAACAAGTACAACTTCAAAGTTCTTATCAATGTTGTAAAAAGCATATCAGTACCTGTATCGCATTGGGCACGATATGCTTGTATCGTGCCATATCGTACGTGCATTTTTTCTATTTTTTAATAAAAAAAATATTAATAAAATATTAATAAAATTCAAAAAATACAAGAATTAAAATTAATGAACAAAACATATATAATACAATCAAAATTAAACAAAATTGAATACAAAAACTTGATTTGAAACAAATAATTCTTAATAAATAACTATGACTCTATAAAAATATTTAGAGAGATTGTGGGAAGATAATAACAAAGTTAAATAACATCTCATAATGAATAAGCATCCATACCATACCATAATATTTAATACCTTTAATTAATAAACAACAAAGTTACAATTTACAATCATCTATACTAGAACTTACAAAGTTACAATTACATTTAAAAGTTAAAACAATAATCAATAAAAACATTGTAATAGACATAGTCAGGATCACCATCATGACCTGTTCAGACTTGATATCATCATAAGTTTCTTTAATGTCATCATCGATCAAAGTCACAGGTATCTTCACTGTTTCAGAGACATGGGCATGTAAGGTCCCTGTATCAGGAATCAAGCCTGACACGAGCTTCCGGCCATTACTCTCAACAAGGTAATCATTATCGATCAAAGGAATCGGGATGTGGTTCGGATTTGTCACAAGCACATCAACTACTATTTCAGCCTTCTTCAAATTGGAGGGTATATGGATCCCTGTAACATCTGCTGTTGGCTTTCCAAAACCAACCGTTTGTTCAATCTTTTCTCCTACAGCATCAATGAAACCCTTGACCTTGTCCAAAAACCCACTCTCGTCTTCGTCTTCTCCCTTTGATGCCATTCCTAGGAGACATACATGATAATAATGTAGGGAGGATATCAAATTTTAAAGTTGGTTATGATATCCAAAGAACTGTATGAAGAAAAGATCATAACATATAAATAAGAGAACGGAGCTAAGATGGTGACACGCATATGTAGAGAAGTAAGACATAATCCATTTCAGACTTCAAATGAAGAATAAAGCAAATTGGCTTGACTGTTGAGTGACAATTAGCAAAGACAAAAAAAATACAGCCATATTACACTAAATCGCTCATAGAGTTATTCAAAGGTTCTTAAGTCGTAGCTCAACTAGCTTGATCAGATCATAGAATTCTTCCACACCCAATTGGAAGATTCAGAAAAATGCCGGGTCTGTGATCCACACAGATAACACACGAGTAATAAAGCAGAAAAAAGGATCAGGCTATACATGGATTAAGATGAATTAAGGCAGTTGCAACTCATCATTCATGCACTCAGGATTCTATCTGAAGATCCAGGTAGATGGACTACCAAACTCATCATCCATGAAGTTATCTTGATCGAAAAGAAACAGTTTTATTGGATCAGTTAATAATGGGTACTGGGTTATTTGCGATGAAATCAAATCTATATTCATAGCCCCAATTAACATTCAGGGGTTTGTCAGATTGCTTGATTTATCAAATCCACCATAATCCCATCAGCAATCTCAAACGACAGAGAGAATATAAAACAGATAATGGGATGCATAGATGCACCCACTTATTCATATATCCTAATATATAAGGATTCCGCATTATGGATCATCAGCGCATTATCCCAAACACACGTACGACCTCGTGCGAGCACACACGCGCACAGAGAGAGGGAGAAGGGGGGCTGCGCCTGGTCGTAGAAGGCGTTGGGTTGAGAATCAGATCTCGGAAGGATCAAAGATTTCGTCAGGCTTGAAGACTTTGGTGATCTCACAACGATGGCCGGCAAAGAGAGGACCTGACAGACCCTCCCAATAACAGAATGTTTGTCGGCTACAATGGGATACGACACGGATTTTTGCAAGTGCTTCCCTTTTCCTTCCTGGAAATTAGGCAGAGCAGGAATTTAGTTTCTGAGCCAATGATAGAACAGTACTAACACATACCCACACATGCACCTTCTGGGAGTCGAAACAGCGCTAGAGCGCCCGTTGAGCTAATGCTCTTGGTGCATGATAGAACAGTACTTTATTCATGTGAACGGTAGCTATGTGTGTAAATATCTATTTTTTATACATTAATATTGTAATATATATTATATATAAATATGAACAATAGCCCAGATTGACACCTCTTGTTAGATACTTCTACTTTGGCTGCCATGTTTGAAATATGAGAATGGAGCTTGGCCGTTAGGTTTAGTTACCCGAAATTCATATATTTACTTATTTATTTATACATCTCAGAAGACTGATTATCAAACCTAGGCATGAGCCATGTAATAGTCTAATTTATATAGATGTTGAATCCCCGCTTTAATCATTTATCATTTGAAGGTCACTTCTTTTGTTTCATGTAGTGATGAATTCTCGAAGTTGGTGGAAATTTCAATGATGGAGATGGTACGTGGCTAGATGGAGGAGATGGAGATGCAAGTATATGCAGATGAATCTTCTTCGTCATCTTCTGCGGGGATCCCATTAGTGAAGCTTGGATTATGGAGTTGGGGAATCATCTGTTGGAAGAACCAAGCAAAAACATTTATGTTAGTAGACTTCGAACTTTACCGGAAGTAGATCTCTTGTGTAAAATATTGTATTCTGTTACACCGATTGCTGCATAGATCTCATGAGGCTTTCAATTTGTGCCTGAAATTTAATAGTGCATTATTTGATAAATGAATCAACTGAAAAAACTGTGTTTAATATGGTTTTTTCTTTATATAAGTTTGATTTATACCTGATTTAGAAACCTTCCTTCTAAAATTCTATGAAGGAGATGAGACCATAGTGGTGGCGAGAATGAGTACTGTGTACTACTTCATGTCACGCTGCACTGTCGCCTCCGTCATACTGCTCTGAATCACCTAGGGTCTTCTTCCGTGCAAGTTGCGTCTTTACCGATACAGGGCAGCTGCTGTGAATGCAAGTGGTGGATGATCAGATGTATATTGGTCTCAGATTATTATCGAGTCTTTTAGATGTGATATTGTTGGCCGATTCATGACAATGAGACGGGGTAGACAGAGCCGGGGCCAATGGAGGAAGGCCAGTTACAGTTGTTTGACAAATTTGATGAATTGAGTTGTGTTCATTCACTTTCTTCTCACATCATTTCCAAGTACAGAACTTGCGTCTTCAAGAACTGCAATTCAAACGCCCACTTTTGAAGCTCGGTGAGAGATAATCGATTCCTATGTGAGAGGATCTTCATGATGCATCAGCTATTTGATGTGAACTTTCAACTCCCGTGTCAATTGGAACGGATTGCTACTGCAGTCAGGAGTCGGTCGATCTACAAAGCCGGAGACGGAAAATTTTAGGGAGCTCCCTTCAGTCGAAGGCAGGATGGCCGCTACTAAAACCTTGCTCCTGCTTCACTCGGTCGGCAGTTTTTCCGTTCACAAGATTGAAAAGCTGCCGGACGAATGACCCAGCATCAAGAATCAGTGAGACCATCAAGAAATGGACAGAGGGGAGCTCCCTCAACTGAAACCGAACACTAAAAGCATCTTCTTTTTATAAAAGAACATATTTAAACATAAACAATCTCTCTCCCTCTCTCCCTCTGGTTGATATATTGAAACAACACCCTTTAAGAACACGCGATGCATTCATGCGGGTGAAGTTAATGAAGAAACGAGAGATAGAATGTCATTTATAGCAATCACATCGACCACGAGATCCACACCGGCCTGGCCTAAGATCTAAGCGATGTGATCAAGCTCCTCTTCCAGTACTTCATTTTCCTCCTTAAATTCTCCCCAATTCTTCTTAGTCTTATCTAGAACACTCAGCTTGGTTTCTTCTTTATTTGCTCATTTATGGCATCAAGACCGGATGGCGGGGTTGCTGAGGAGTTCAACTTGTCGGCATCTTCCTTCGAGTCAGCTTCAACAAGTTTCTTCACTTGAATCTCCTCTCCAGCAAATTTTCAAACCTCAGTGATCTAAATCATGAAGCAATCTCTTAGCCAATTAATACAAGAATGAGAATTGAGGGAGCGGACTGTTGAATTGATGGTTCATGCAATGAGCAAATGAGAGAACTTGGTGACTTTTGAAAATTGACATAACTAATCTTTAAGCTTTGAATATCGATTCATTTGACAGTGACAATCATTCATAGGAGCCAAGTTAAAGGAAGCAGCTGTAGCTTTGTGAAAACTCTTTGGTAAAGATATTGGTAATTATATGGTTGCATTTCAAGACTAAAGCTCCAATTATGTTCCGTTCTGACAACTGGGGTCTGTTCGGAAATTTCACAATAATTCACTTGAGAATCAGAATTCTTGAAGCCAAGTGACTCTCATCTTATAAGTACCGGCACGTTCATCATATCAAGTTCCCAATTTGATACTAACCTGGGAGAAGTTCAAATCCCAACCTGATCGATACTAAGTAAACAATGTGAAGGCTTCAGAATTCAAACTATCATGGTTAAACTGAAACCCAAACAAGTGAACTGGGATCCTAAGACAATTTGATTTCTCGTTCTCTCACATTCACCCAACGCAGAGGAACCACAATGTCAATTTTAGCAACATTGCCATTCAAAATTGTCCTAATAATTTTATGTTCCTTCCTTTCCTCTCAACAAAGTTAATTTCCTAGTCTGATATAAAGTTTTCATGCATGCACAATGCGGTTTGTGCAATATAACAACCATTCATAAAGCTTAAGAGACTAGAAAATGCTCGCGCTTAAGACTTCTCTGTAATAGAGAAGCATCTCAAATGCATACCTCTACTTTACCTCTACTAGCAGCTGTAGATGCAGCAACATCCTTCGCAGCAGACAAAGCTGCAGCGGCGAGCCTCCTGGCCTCCTCACTGGTGCCACTCTGGGCTCCACTCTTTGATGTATGCGATTCTTTCCCACTTGATGTTGCCTTTTTTGGTACCAACCCAAGAGTCGTCATCCAATTCTATACATGCATATACAAACATGAAGATCTATTATTATTATTATCTTTAACATAGAAACAAGCAGGAGAATGTTTGAAAATGGCTTACAGATGATTTTCTTGTAGTCCTATTTGGAGCAGTCTTTGGCTTCTGGAGGGAGGACACGATTCACCTTCAGAGACTTATTTGCATTCATCTGCTCCCACATCGCATCAACCCGTGCTTTTCTTTCCGGAATAGACACATCAAGGGAAATAAAAACATAATTACAAGACACTACAATTGGATTAAAGTCAACACATCATCGCAAAGCCGGGGCACTTTACTTCCGCAACCATCAGCATGCCTGTGTATAAGCTTCTTCTTTTAGGACGCAACATCAAAAGAAATAAAACGTGATTATAAGCCACTACAGTTGCACTGAACCCAAGATACCATCGCATCAATAAGGCACTTTGTTTCCATAACCATCAGCAGTGGTGTACGTTTCCAAATATCACATACTCATGCATTCACGCACATGCACATGCAAGCACATCTGCATACACACACATGGAGAACGAAGGATTCCATTACGAGTCTTTCAGGAACCTGTTGTACGGAACCAACAAGTCAAACTGCTTTGTGTAACGCAGCCAAAACAGTTAAGTTGCAGGTTATTCAACTCAGCTTCGGAGCCTAATGAGATGAACTGGGTTCAGTTGACACATCTTTATACAATGTACTTATGATAAATAATCTCATCAGGTTGAACAACCAAGCTCCAATAAAAACTTTACAGTTCGCATGGAAGAACCGCTAACCTACTTGGTTTTGCTTGAAACAACAATTTCATTGAGTCACTTTCCCATAGAAAACAAACCAAAGAAATAAAGAGTGATTTAAATTGCTAGCTAGGTGCATTGGACAATTAGGCTTACTTGGAGTGATCCGTTTTAAAGGTGATTTCACACCATAAACAACAACTAAGCCTTTTCCCGTACTAGATAGGGTCAACTATTTGGATTCTTTGTTTTCACTTAGCCCTATAATGCTAGCAGTTAACTCAATATAAACTAGATCATTATTTATTGTTTCTTTCCAACACTTCTGTAATTGTCTTCTTTCTCTTTTAAAATTTTCATATCTTGAAGAGTACTTTGGTCGTCTCTCTATGTGTCTAAACCATCTTAAATGATTTTTCATTGTTTTATCCTTTATTGGTGCTACTCCCAATTTGTTTCTAATAACCTCATTATGTATATGGTCTTTTCTTGTGTGACCCCAATTTATTTCTAATAACCTCATTATGTATATTGTCTTTCCTTGTGTGGTCACTCATCTATCTCAACCTCTTCATTTTTTCTATTGACATCATTTGTACATTTTTATGATTAACTACCCAACACTCATAATCATAAAATATAGTAGGTCTAATTGTTACTATATAATATTTACCTTTCAACCTTAATGGTAAGAACCCCCTCCGAGGTCCTTTCAGCCTTCTCTTTTGGCGTGCATCGGCCTGTTGCACGATCTTGGTTAAGTTGCACATCAACGCCCAGCGAAACCTCCTCTTCCACGATGCACTTCCCACACGTCCGTACTCCCTTGGAAACCAATATAAGAGACTTAGGAAGAGAAGTAGGCACACTTACTTTAATTCAATGCCAAATGGTTACAACCGGTTCCATACAACGGTGGACCATCCACACCCACATGACTTGGACTCACGCACCATTACCTTAGCTAGTTAAGGACCTTCACCAAGGCCCTAGCCGGGAATCCTCCCGCCCAATCGCACGGCAATGCGCCCACAAGCTCTCGTGGATCTCTCTCTTTCACAGCACAATGAAGCTTCACTCTCATCCAGGGGCTAGCCTTCTCCAAGTGGTTCTCGTGCCTCTTATAAAGCCCCCATCTGGTCCAGCTGTAACGTCCTTGGGCGGCCCTTGAGCTCCCAAGGACGGTTCGGCTCCCTAGCAGCACCGTGCGCCACCTGCGCACTTGTAACGGCTTGAGCGTAATGCCCGCACGCCGCGCGCACCAGTGCGTAACGCCCGCATGCCGCACGTGCCAGGGCGTAACGCCCGCGCGCCTCTTCATCTTTTGTCACGCCTGCCACCCGAATGCTATTGTACCTAGTCTAAACTGACCCGATCTCAAACCCTAAGCTTTGATTGACTCAAAGCAACCTAGGCTAGGACTTAGACTCGCCCAAGCTTACAACACTTGCTCGAGCTTACAATGACTCAATACAAACCATATCCAAACATACACACACGTACAAGAGACATACATCTTAAAGAGGGGTTTACACACGTCGCGGTGAAGCTCCGGATGTGCAACGCATGGTCGTGCGTGCCGGTCTTAAGCAGGGGGCGTGTAGGGGCGCGCCCCATCATCTGGGTCTTGTGACAATTCTCCCCCAACTGAATCTGAACTCGTCCTCGAGGCTGCATGGTAGTCGCATAGCATCTGCTCGTATTGCCAAAGTTGTGCGCATGGTACCCATGAGTCGTCATCTGCGCTCTTACCTATCCACCGCATAAGGTACTGTGTCTGCCGCCGCAGTCCTGCACCCTACACTCTGTGCGCAATCATTGCCTCGATAGTTGGAATATCTTGTCTCACCAAGGGTGGAGGTCTGCGATCAAGCCTCTATGGATCCTCGAAGTACTTCTTCAACTGAGATATATGGATAATTGGATGAATCTTCAATCGGTATGGTAACTCCAGTTTATAAGCGACCTTGCCTATCCGTTGTATCACTCTAAACGGTCCGTCGTACTTTGGCTTCAATCCCATGTGATTGCCCTTGTACACCGGCTTCCGGATATACTCAAGTATCCGAAACCAAACGTGGTCTCCAATCTCGAACTCAACATCACGCCGATGCTTATTGGCCTGTTTCACCATTCGGGCCCTTGCTCTCTGAAGTGAAAACTTTGCTTCTTTGTACATGGTCTGTCGGTCGCGTACCTCTGGCACGACTGCTGGACAACTCCATATCCCATCCCCAAGTACAAGCTCTAAGGGTCCTAATGGTTGCCATCCCAACGTAAGCTCGAAGGGACTCTTTCCGGTAACTGAGCTTTTGAGGGAATTATAGTTGTATTGTGCCACCTCGAGGAGTAACACCCAGTTTCTCTGACTCGCTGAAACGTAGTGGCGTAGATATTCTTCAAGCATCACGTTGAGTCGTTCTGTCTGCTTGTCGGTCTGTGGATGCTGGGATGATGAGAACAGGAGACGGGTTCCCATCAGCCTTAATAACTCGATCCAAAATCGACTCGTAAAGCGAGCATCACGATCACTAACTCTCTTCCGGCACTCCAAAATATTTCACCACATTTTTGAAGAATAGGCATGCAATCTCCTTCGCACTGCACTCTCGAGGTGCTGGCATAAATATATCGTACTTCGAGAAGCGATCCACCACCACTAGGATCATCTCAAAGTCGTCTACCCGAGGTAAGCCTAAAATAAAGTCCACGGAAACTGACTTTCACGGTCTCTTTGGGATCGGAAGAGGTTGGAGTAACCCTACGGGTCGCCGATGCTCCACTTTGTCTTGCTGACAGGTAGGACACATCCGTATATAATCAGCCACATCGCACACCATGCGGGGCCAATAATACCCGTGTGCAAGAAGGGCGATAGTACGATCTATCCCTAGATGTCCAACGTACTCTACGTCATGAACCTCTCTCATAAGTGTTTGTCTCAAGTTACTTGCTTCAGGTACGAATTGTCGTCGAGCCTTGGTCCAAACCAAGTCATTCCTGATATCATACTTATCTGTCACACCATTCTTTACTTGAGTCATTAGTTGCATATACGAGGTATCCTGGTCAATAACTTGTCTTACTCGATCATACATCTCCCCACGTACCCTGGTAATGGCATAGAGGGTCTCTACCTTATTCTGACTTAATGCATCAGCTACGACGTTTTCCTTGCCTGGCCGATACACCCAGTCAAAATCATACTCTTCTAAGGTCTCAAGCCAGCGTGCCTGGCGTATGTTGAGCTTATTTTGAGTCTTAAAGAAGGTATTTGCCACATTATCTGTAAGAACGGTGAAGTGAGTTCCTAGGAGGTAAATTCTCCAGATCTGAAGGCAATGTACGACTGCCAGCAACTCTTTTTCATGCGCGAGATACCGAGTCTCCGCGTCCTTCAACTTTCTACTCTCGAAAGCTATGGGATGCCCATCCTAGGTTAGAACACCACCGAGTGCTTGGTCACTCGCATCCGTGTGTACCTCGAAGGATTTAGTGAAGTTTGGAAGGCGTAGCACAGGTTCCTTACATATTAAGGCTTTAAGTTCTTCAAAGGATTCTACGCACTTGAGCGTTCATTCCCAAGTTCTCCCTTTCTTCAACAACTCTGTTAATGGTGTAGCAATCTTTGAAAAGTCTCGGATGAACTTCCGATAATAGTTTGCTAAACCCAGAAAACTTCGTAACTCACTAAAATCTCTAAGAGTTTCCCAACCCTCAATGGCACGGACTTTCTTGGGCTCCATGCGAATCTCACTTCCGTCGATGATATGCCCCAAAAAAGTGATAATATTCTTTGCAAATTCACTTTTCTCCCTTTTCACATAGAGGGTGTGTGATCAAAGTCTCTCAAAGATTGCTGTGAGGTGTCGGATGTACTCCTCTAAGCTTCAACTATAAATCACAATATCATCGAAGTATACAATCATAAATTCATCAATGAATCCAGCCAATACTTCGTTTATCAGTCTACAGAAGGCCGCAGGAGCATTTGTGAGCCCAAAAGGCATCACAAGGAACTCGTACGTCCCATATTGTGTCACCATGGCCGTCTTGGCCTCATCCCCAGGTGTTATCCTCACCTACCAATAGCCTGACCTAAGGTCCAATTTTGTGAACCACTTCGCTCCTCCGAGTCTATCGAAGAGATCGGCTACTAAGGGGATCGGGTAACGGTCCTTTACCGTTACTTTGTTTAGTGCTCGGTAATCTACGCACATTCGTAGGGAATCATCTGTCTTCTTTTGAAATAATATTGGTGAACCAAATGGTGACTTAGAAGGTTGTATCATACCAGCTTCTAGGAGCTCCCCCAACTGTCTCCTTAACTCCTCTAACTCTTGAGGGCTCATCCTATATGCGACTTGGGATGACGCCTTTGCCCCTGGTTCCAACACAATCTCATGGTCAGTCTTCCACCTAGGAAGCAGACTTTTTGGGAGTTCTGGCAGCATAATATCGTGGAAGGAGAGCAATACTTGCTCAATCTCTTGTGGGATCCCATTCTTTCATGGCTCTAGTTCGTCCTCTCTCAAAACCGCGAGTATCATGGGGTGTCCTTTTCGTAGTCCGATTTTGAGCTGCATAGCTAATAAGCACATTGCTTCGGAGGTCGGAGTTTTCGGAGCCTTACCTGGGTCACATTGAGGTACAAACCCAGGCTGCGAGAGATCCATACATACCAATCCACCAAGGTATGGTGCTGCCATCATGTTGGTTGCACAGAAGAAGTCATAGCCTAACACTACTCCGAAGTCATCTGTCGTGCTGACTATGAAATCTAAGCTATCGTTCCAATATCCAATTTGGACACGGCATGCTCTTGCTATTCCAGCTACTCTGTTGGCGTTCGTATTGACCGTCTCCAACCTTTGTTCAGAGTGTTCTAGTCTTAACCCCCACTGTGAGGCTAGTTCGGTGGAGATAATCGACTGGGAAGCCCCTGTATCAGCTAGGGCACGTACTGTAGTGGTGCCTATGTGCTCCTCGACAAATATCAAGTTCTGTTACGGTTCATCCTTTACACACGTTGCGCCTAAGAGTTGGAATGAGGCGGCATGGGCACTAATGCTAGGGTTGGCGCCCGTCGTCTCTTCTTCGTTAGTGATGGCGGACATTTTTGCCTTTTTGGGACAAAATCTCATAAGGTGAGGCCCGTGACATATGAAACATGTCTCTTGTGGTTTAGCCTCCCTTCGTGGGCCATCCTTTCCTTTCTTAGATCTACCAAAACCTTCATTCGAACCTTCGAACGAACCCTTCTTTTTCTTCCATCTCTTATTTTTCTCTTTTTCCGATTCATTTTTCTTAGAATCATCATTCTTTGTAGAACGAAGGTCTACAAAGCTCTCCATGGCTGCCATGACTTCTATTATGGTTGAAGGGCTAAGTTCAACCTGAGCCCACAATTGAAGTCCCTGCTCAAAGTAGAATAACTTATCTACCTCGGTCATGTCTTGAACGTCTAATAGCAATGAGCTGAACCACTACACGTACTCATGAAGAGTACCCGTGCACTTGAGCTTCATAAGAAGCTCCCGAGTCCTGTGGTTACTATTTGTAGGCGTGAACTGACTCCGTAGTTCATTGCGAAATTCTTTTCATGTCGATGGAAGAGTGGCACCACCATTAGCGGCAGTAACCTCACGGGTGTGCCACCAAACCTTTGTATCGTCTCTCAAAAACAAGGTAGCAACGTGCACACGACTATGTTCAGCTACCTGAGATACATTCAAGTATCTCTTCAAGTCCCATAGGAAATTTTTCAGGGCTTTCCTATCTCGAACCCCTCCAAAAGGTGCTGGTTCGAGAACTTTCAATTTTGAGCAAGCAAAGTTAGAGTCGCGTGCTATGTCACGTAAACCTATCGAAGAACCAAGACTATGCTCCAGCTGTCAGACCTCCGGCTCGGTGAAAGCATGCATGGGCTGTTTGCAAACGGGCCACTTGCACGGCTAGTTGTGCTTGACTTTCCTTCATTGAATCTTGGTTGTGTTGCATCTCGGAATGGGTGACTTACATCGAATCAAGTCTTTGCAGAATTTGTACCAAGACGTCTTCGGCTTCCATTCGATGGGAGGAACCAACGTCTTCCGCTGCTCCTCTTCGGTTCTTCCCCATATTCTCCTTGTGTTGGACTGTTTATAGAGTACAGACACCAGGTCGAGGCACAACAGACTCGAGAGAAACCAAAAACCAAAGACCCGAACCTAACTGTTGCAGAAAAAAAGACTCTGCACAGCTGGTTTTTAACCAAGTTACAGACCAGATTTCAAGCACTTACAGACACCGATTACAAAATTCAAACCCCCTGTGAACTTCTCGGATGTACATAGAGTACGCACGCCAATTTTCAGCAATTTCGACCACATTTTCCCCTTCAAATCAACAACGCAAAATCGCAAAAATCTATTTTTGCAATTTCTATAAGAGTCGGTTGCAACTCCCAGAAATGTATTTTTCTGGCGGAATTCTTCAATTTTCCGGCAAGACACTGTTGTCTCGTATGCTCCTAACCCTGCACTTGATGTTTTAGCATTACAAATAACTTTAGTCCAAAATTTTCCAACACCAACTCGTTCTTCACGGATTACCGCAGAAGTTCTGTTTTTGAATTTTCTGGTTTTTCAGTCCTCTTTAGCAATGATTTCCGAGTGGTTTCCTCTGTGATTTTTCCCAAGTGAGTGTATTCTATCACACTTGGCTAGAATCTCGTTGGATTGAAACAGATTCCCCTTCCTTCCAACCAATTTAAGCGGTCCACAATCGAATCGAAAAATCTCCAGAAATTTTCTAGCAGATTTTTCTGTACACTTTCGATTCGATCTCAAACGTATGTTTGATCGATTTTATGGATCAAAAGGCACTGAACTAAACAACGAGGCTCTGATACCAAACTGTCACGGGTCGAATCTCAAATTTTAATTTTTTCGAAATTCCCTACCTGTGATGGCAAGAACCCCCTCTGAGGTCCTTTCAGCCTCCCCCTTTGGCATGCACCGGGCTGCTGCACAATCTTGGCTAAGCTTTACACCAACGCCCAGCGGAATCTTCTCTTCCACGATGCACTTCCCACACGTCCGTGCTCCCTTAGAAACCAATACAAGAGACTTAGGAAGAGAAATAGGCACACTTACTTTAATTTAATGCCAAATGGTTACAACCGGCTACATACAACGATGGACCATCCACACCCACAGTACTTGGACTCACGTACCCTTGCCTTAGCTAGTTAAGGACCTTCACCAAGGCCCTAGCCGAGAATCCTCCCACCCAACCGCACGGCAATGCGCCTACAAGCTCTCGTGGATCTCTCTCTTTTACACCACAATGAAGCTTCACTCTCATCCGGGGACTAGCCTTCTCCAAGTGGTTCTCGTGCCTCTTATAAAGCCCCAATCTGGTCCAGCTGTAATGTCCTTGGGCGGCCCTTGAGCTCCCAAGGACGGTTCGGCTCCCCTGCAGCATCGTGCGCCACCTACGCACTTGTAACGGCTTGAGCGTAACGCCCGCGCGCCTCTTCATCTTCTGTCACGCCTGCTACCCGAATGTTGTTGTACCTGGTCTGAACTGACCCGATCTCTAACCCTAAGCTTTAATTGGCTCAAAGCAACCTAAGGACTTAGACTCGCCCAAGCTTACAACACTCGCTCGAGCTTACAATGACTCAATACAAACCATATCCAAACATGCACACGTACAAGAGACATGCATCTTAAAGTGGGGTTTACACACGTCGCGGTGAAGCTCCGGATGTGCGACGCATGGTCATGCGTGCCGGTCTTAAGCATGGGGCACGTAGGGGGGCGCCCCATCGTCTGGGTCTTGTGACAGACTCCAACTCTCCACCAACCTCAACGGTAGGGAGCTACTAATGATGAAGTTGTGTTATTAAATGTTAAAAAATATATGTTAACTATTTAATGGTGGTTTAGAATTGTCGGTTCTGGTTTATAAATGATTTTCAAAAATCATAAACCGTAACTAAACAGAAGGTCTTTGGTTCAATTCAAACCACCGGACTGGTTTTGAATTGTCTGTGTCAATTTCCGGGGTATTGTGTGGTGACAGAATTATGAGGAATGAAACATTTTGTTTGAATAAAAGCAACTGTTTATTGATTGTGAGTGGATCATGTGGCCACCGATCTGTCCCAAGAGGTGAGAATGGTGGAGGAATCTGTTTTTAAGGATTGGTCAGGGGCATCACAAGTTCGAATCTGAAGCTAAACTCAAATCAAGAAAGGCGGAACTGGCCGGCAAGGCAACCACTGAGAACTGCCGGATTCGAGCCTATAAGATTGTGAGTGGATCCTACTTGAATTCAAAATCTTTGTAGTGTTGTCGAAGTCTTGATATGGGACTTGACCTAGCTTCATGAACTGTAATAGAAAAAGTAGATGAACCTTTTAAAGATAATTAATACCTTCAACACTGTTGCGTGTTTTTGTTAAAATCTAATGGTTCTAGAACCAAATCCTTTGCTTCAATCAGCAGCGCCCAGACAAGTTGCACGTGCCAACCACCAGCCCTACTCACCACTGGTTCAATGCACGTCGGTCTGCACAACAAGAGACGTTCATATGCATTTATCTGAACGCCCAAGATCACCTGAATTCTTGAATGCACGAATGGAACGGCCAGGATGCTTACATGACAAAAGTTCGCTACTTCCCCGTCAACCAAAACAAGCCGGCAGGTGGCATCGTCAGGCAGACCCCTGCTACGTTAATTTTTGTTGGTCTTCCCTCAAAGTTAATTTCGTGTCCTGCTCACTGACCTTTTCTTCACCTTTTTAAGCCCCCAAAAGCTTGAAAGGAAGTCAGGGAGAAAAGGAAGTAGTAGAAGAATGGCAATTGGGGAAATAGAGAGAGGAACTCACGTAGCGTTACTGGTGTTCCCCTTCGGCACGCACGCGGCGCCGCTTCTCTCTCTTGGGAGACAACTCGCCGGAGCGGCGCCGGGTGTCTCCTTCACCTTCTTCACAACCGCCGCTTCTCTCAAAAGCATCGGCTCGAAGGGGGACGGCGTGCCGGCCAACCTATGCTTCAGCGTCGTCCCAGACGGGCTGCCGGAAGGGTTCGTGTTCTCTCCAGAGAGGCCACAGGAGGACATCGAGCACTTCATGGGGTCGGCTCCAGAAGAGCTCCGGCGAGCCCTGACCGAGCTGCCGCGCCTCACCTGCGTGATAGCGGACTCCTTCCTAGACTTCGCCCACGACATTGCGGACGAGCTGCGCGTACCACTAGTGTCTTTCTGGGCCTCCGGTTCCTCTGCGTTCTCTACTCACATTTACACAGATATTCTCCGGGACACAATGGGCGTGCAACAAAGTCGATGCTCTCTCTCTCTCTCACACACACACACACACGCACAGACATGCATGTCCGTGGAAAGTAACTCTAATTATGGCAGTTGATTTGGATTATACATCCGATCCATCTTTAACTGTTTCTGATGGTTGGCTTGGTTTGGCTGTTCATGCAGTGACACCGGAAAACAGAGAGACGCCCATTCACTGCATCCCGGGCTTAGAATTCCTTAGACTCCAAGACCTACAAGACGGCATACTGTTTGGCCGTCTGGATTCTGTCTTCTCCATCCTTCTCTACAACATGGCCCGTGTTGCGTCGCGCTCAGAGGCAGTGATCTTCAACACGTTCGAGTCCCTGGAGCCTTTCTCGCTTGAACTCCTTCGGGCCAAGCTCAAGTCCCGCCTAATTACCGTCGGCCCGTTGCACCTCCTAGCGCCACCTCCTCCCTTGCCTCCGGCTGACGACTATGGCTGCATTCGGTTCCTGGATTCGCATGGGCCGAGCTCCGTTGTCTATGTGAGCTTCGGCACTGTCGCAGACTTTCGGATGCCGAGACAAGAGCTCGTGTCCTTAGCTGAGGGACTCGAGTCTTCGGGAGTGCCCTTCATATTCTCACTGAAACCCCAGAAGCATGCTGATCTTCCCGCTGGTTTTACGGCTCGGGTCAAGACGCGCGGACTCCTAGTACCCTGGGCACCGCAGCAGGCGATACTCCAGCATGCCTCCACCGGGGCTTTCTTGACTCACTGTGGCTGGAACTCGGTCCTGGAGGCGATCTCCGGCGGCGTGCCCATGATCTGCTGGCCGTTCTTCGGTGACCAGAGCTTCAATACCCGTTTGGTCGATCACGTTTTTGGGGTCGGGGTGACGCTTTTGGGCGGGACCTGCACCAACAAGTCCATTGAGGATGCCATACAGTTGGTGTTACGTGGCCAATTCAGGGAAAGGTTGGCTCACTGGAAGACGCGTGCCCACGAAGCTGTCGGGCATGACGGGAGCTCCTCCGCCAACATGAAGGCCCTAACGAAGATCGTGACTCGTGGAGTTTATTAGTGCATTGACTTAATCAACCACTAGTATTATATATATATATATATATATATGTGTGTGGTGTGTTTCACTGGCGTTGTTGGGTACGTACGGTAAAGGCCAGCAATATTTGCTTGCGTCATGAACGCTGATTTTGGAATTTAAGGCTTTCAGTGCGAGATCAGACAATTTATGAAAAAGAAATTGAAAGGGCCTCTCTAATTAACCATGTCCATAGTTTTGATCAAGCTTCAACTAGCTGCTTGTCACAGAATACCCAAAATCGAACACAAACATGCATGCGGCTCCTTTGATTAGCTAAACGGAAACGATAAATAAAATTCGTCAGTATGCAGCTATACCACATTGAATCCCGACATTTGGCAGTCATGCATTGTTCTTGATGTGTTTTATAAGGCCTAATGTTAAAATCCTATGCATATTAATTTATTATCAAGAAGTTGTATCTTCACGATTCAGGAAATTTATGATCCAAAATTGATGCATTAGGTTTAAGCATGCTGCTTGCATGACTGTTTTTTTCTAAGGTATATATTAGTCGATACAACTCTAATCTTTTTAAAAATCACAGCTGTTCGATCTTGAAAATCAATGGTTGAAATCTTTAAATCAAAAAATAAATAATCAAAAGTATCAATATATTCATTTATTTTTGAAACTTGAATTTAACTGTCGATATCATGATGCATCACTTTGTAGCAGGTACTCTACTTTTCAGCTGACATGACGTTTGTGGTAAGCCTAATTAAATTTAGGATTTTGGGGAGAAAAAAGTCTCTCAGGCTAGATTCTTGAAATGTGAACTTTTAGACATTGAGGTACACCTCAAAAGATGGACTCTTCGATTTAAGTGTTAAAAGTGCGTCCACGAAGTCCATCCTTCTGCATGCCAGTTGATAATGTTTCTGCAATATCAGGTGCAAGCAAGTGGTTCAATGTAAGATCCAGTTTCAATTGCTAAAAGTCATCAGTTTCCAGCATTGCAAGATCCTATTATTGAGGAGGAAAAAATTTAAAAATAATATTTGTTTCCTAGAATAATATCCTCAAGAATACAGTGGTAGAGCTATATTGAGGCAAGGTGGGGCAGCCGCTCTGTCCAAAATTTCAAAAACAAGTGAAAAAGCTCTAGCTTGAAGCTGAATCCATGGCTATAATACATAGAGCCCCCACCTTAAACAGTCCATGGCATATTCACCCACCTTTTACAAATTTCCTGATCTGGTACTGTGTTAAGAACTAATATTGTCACGACTGGGTTTTTCAGGGTGCTTTTCCAGAAAATGGCTTTCTCGGAAAAAAATCCGACGATCTGAACAATTTAAAAACATGACAAAACAAATAAAGCAAATAAAATAGCAGGTTCTAATACTACTTTACACACAAGTAAGAATATGACAAAGCAATAAGATTAAGACATTAGCTCAAGAATGAAGATAATAATGATGGCTCAAAACTTGAATCGCAAAACACATGCCAGATAATGTAGACGGATTATTATTAGATGGATCACACATGGTTACTGTGTAGGAAACACCGCTCAGAACTTCTCATATCCTTATCTTGATTCGAAAATAAGTGACATGACTACAAAATTATCAATTCTCAACAAACAAATAACGTGCACTCAGAAAATATTTTTCAAGATACCTTTTCATAAATATAAATCTTAAAATAAAACAGTTTTGCCATTAAAAGAACAACGAAAAATCTCTCACAAAACATAATGGTTTTAACGGAAAACTCAAAGAGAAAATCACGATGATATAAAACTAAGTATATAAGCAAATACAAGCTTGTTTATTCGAGAGTGTGAAATATAATATATATATATATATATATATATATATATATATATATATCTTCCTGCGGGTAACCATACATTCTTTTTCTTCCCCTCCCTTTTTTTTCTTCCCGTCCCTTTTTTTTCTTCCCGTTGCCCTTGGGCTTGTCCTGCAACTCAGAGGTTGCTAATATAATCTAATGATTGCCTCATAGCATCCACGGCTACGGTATTATGTTCCAAGACAAAGATGTAAGAGAAAGAACAGATAGAGAATCATTGTTTCTCAAAATAGTGAACAAAAATTAAAACACAAAGGTTTTTAATTTTTATTCGTTTATAAAAAAAGGAAGAAGAACTAAGAACTTATGTGAATCAAAGAGGTTCTTCTGTTCTTCTTCTTATGAGTGATTTGTTCCATGACTGTAAATAATATAAGGAAAATGAAGAGATAATAAAAAGAGATGTAGGATAGTTAGCCGAAAAACTCTTGGTAGTTTCTCCCGCATAAGAATAATTCTTGCATAAAAAAAAAACAAAGGGAACAAAAATTAAATTGTTTATGCTTAAGGGTTGAAATAGCTGCAATGAACGGCAGCCAGTGGCCGTCAAACGAGATGCCAAAAGCTGTCAAGAAAGACAACCGAAGCATTTGTCACTATTACAGACGAGAGAAAGATGGCCAAGAACGGCCAGATCAGAGAGCCCATCCACTCAGACTCTCCTTTCTCATCTCTCTCACCCCATCTCTCCGTTTGGTCTCACAAATGCGAGAACTAGACGCGGTTTCTGGGAAAGCCGCAACTACTACCACAGTTTTATCAACAAACCAGGGGATGTTTATCGCCCCTGCCAGAGTTTTGAAGAACTCTCGATTAGTGTGTTAAAGGACCATTCTGCGGATATACGATGAAATAACAGTCTATCATTAAACAAAATTATGATCAAGTCCAAATATTTATTATACCCTTGTGCATGTGAATGCATGAGTTAATTTTTTGGCATTTATTTTATATTATGGACATACTTGTTGAATTTACGATTTTCTCCATCCTTCTCCACAACATGGCCCGTGTTGCGTCGCGCTCGGAGGCGGTGATCTTCAACACGTTCGAGTCTCTGGAGCCTTTCTCGCTTGAGCACCTTCCGGCCAAGCTCAAGCCCCGCCTAACTACCGTGCCCGTTGCACCTCCTAGCGCCACCGCCGCCCTTGCCTCCGGCTGACGACTATGGTTGCATTCGGTTCCTCGATTCGCATGGGCCGAGATCCGTTGTTATGTGAACTTCGGCACTGTCGCGGACTTTCGGATAACGAGACAAGAGATCGTGTCTTCAGCTGAGGGACGATAATTCAAAATTTTACATGAGCATTTTCTATGGCTACATAGATTCTATGTTTCCACACAGCCCTATCATGTTAGCAGTTAACTCATCGTTCTTTATTGTTTCTTTTCAACACTTTTGTGGTCGTCCTCTATTTCATCTCAAACAATTTATATACAATACGATATTATTGTAATATCATTTATCGTAATATCATTTATCTTATAAATTTATATATATATATATATATATATATGAAATGAAGATCAATGTCCAAATTACAAACAATTAAAACAAGTACATAATTCCAATAAAACAAAATTTAATGTCTGATATTAGAAATTTTTAAAATGACTACATAAATGCTATATGTGCCGAACATATCCCGGATCAATATCCAATATTACAAATATTTGTGGGTTTTAATGTGTCACAACCCTCAAATAACAATGTTTTACACTTTGATTCGCACATGTTAATTCACCGTCAATGGAATTCAAACGGCAAAACAAAGTTAACTAAAGAGTAGAGAGAAATAAAAAGAGAATATTACCTTAAAGAAAAGACTATTATCTTTTTTTGTGGTAACTTGGGCACCATAAAATCGAGAGAGGATTACGATCCAATCTTTTCGTTTAGATTTTGGATCAGCTTAGATACAATAAGTCTGATCCACTTTTATAAACTCAAAACTATTTTGGGTTCCGCCAACAATATATAAAATATTTTCTATAGTTTTAAACCTCTCGAGTTGAGGTACATTGTCAATCATTGCTGAGGTCTTCTGGATTATTAAAAAAATAACACGACTGCCACTAAATTATGGGGACAACAATATCAATGGTGTGTTATATTTTGGACGGTTCAACCCTCAAAATTATGTGGGTTGTAACTATATGCTAGTTGTCACAAAAAGTCAAATTTATACCAATGTTGGCTACTGAAAAGAAAAAAAAACAAGGAAATGCTAACATGATAAAAGAGTCATATTCAGAGAAAAGAATATTGAGAATTTTAGTCCACAAAGCATGAGGAAGGAGATCTAAGCAACCTCAATTGCCAACAGATATAATCTTTCATTATTAATTTGATATATATAGAGAGAGAGAGACAGACAGACAGAGAGAAAGAGAAAACTACATCGGTAAAGAAGTGAAGACAAACCAAAAGCTGAATTCACTTCTAACACAGTTCATTTCTAGCACTTTGCACCCAGTATTGGAACTTTTCCATACAACCCCCTTCGTTCAACTGTTTTCGTATTGAATTATTAGATTCAGAGCTTTATCTTAATATCATCATGATCTGCAGAAGCCTACTCACAGAAATCACTTCTTGGGTCTCTTCTTGAATGAGGCAAGGTTGGAATCTTTTTCCAAACTCAACTTCTAAGCCTACGGTTTTATTAATGGCGTTGGGACTTTCCCTGACATTATCATGGTCTGTCTGTGCATTTGTTTGACATAGAATTTGCTTGAATTCTTGTGCTTAATCCTTGTCCAGGTGAGAGTGCGGATATTGGTGAGTGTGCGAACATGGGAGACATTATTTTTGAAAATCATAGTGTATTATCATCAAATTGATAGTATCTCATCTCATAAAACTAAAAGAAAACAAATTATTTTCATAAGTTAATTAAAAATATAATAATAATCAATCGATATTCATAAATTATCTTTTGTAAAATAGTACTAAAATTATTTGAAACAGATGGTGCTTAGCCCCATCAGGCATTATCAGGTCGAGAGAAGTGAGGGAAAGTTGTTGCACTGGCTCAAGATTAAGAAAGTTGAGTGTGGATCGAAGTTTTGTGTTGGGAGGCTAACATTCTTTGTGCTCTCATGCCAAACAAGTACAACTTCAAAGTTCTTATCAATGTTGTAAAAAGCATATCGGTACCCGTATCGCATTGGGCACGATATGCTTGTATCGTATCATATCGTACGTGTAATTTTTCTATTTTTTAATAAAAAAATTTGAAAAATTATTAATAAAATTCAAAAAATACAAGAATTAAAATTAATGAACAAAACATATATGATACAATCAACATTAAACAAAATTGAACACAAAAACTTGATTTGAAACAAATAATTCTTAATAAATAACTATGACTCTATAAAAATATTTAGAGAGATTGTGAGAAGATAATAACAAAGTTAAATAACATCTCATAATGAACAAGCATCCATACCATACCATAATATTTAATACCTTTAATTAATAAACAACAAAGTTACAATTTACAATCATCTATACTAGAATATTACAAAGTTACAATTACATTTAAAAGTTAAAACAATCATCTACCATATGGATCATAATCAATAAAAACATTGTAATCGACATAGTCAGGATCACCATTATGACCTGTTCAGACTTGATATCATCATAAGTTTCTTTAATGTCATCATCGATCAAAGTCACAGGTATCTTCACTGTTTCAGAGACATGGGCATGTAAGGTCCCTGTATCAGGAATCAAGCCTGACACGAGCTTCCGGCCATTACTCTCAACAAGGTAATCATTATCGATCAAAGGAATCGGGATGTGGTTCGGATTTGTCACAAGCACATCAACTACTATTTCAGCCTTCTTCAAATTGGAGGGTATATGGATCTCTGTAACATCTGCTGTTGGCTTTCCAAAACCAACCGTTTGTTCAATCTTTTCTCCTACAGCATCAATGAAACCCTTGACCTTGTCCAAAAACCCACTCTCGTCTTCGTCTTCTCCCTTTGATGCCATTCCTAGGAGACATACATGATAATAATGTAGGGAGGATATCAAATTTTAAAGTTGGTTATGATATCCAAAGAACTGTATTAAGAAAAGATCACAACATATAAAATAAGTGAACGGAGCTAAGATGGTGACACGCATATGTAGAGAAGTAAGACATAATCCATTTCAGACTTCAAATGATTAAAGCAAATTGGCATGACTGTTGAGTGACAATTCGCAAAGATATAAAAATACAGCCATATTACACTAAATCGCTCATAGAGTTATTCAAAGGTTCTTAAGTCGTAGCTCAGCTAGCTTGATCAGATCATAGAATTCTTCCACACCCAATTGGAAGATTCAGAAAAATGCCGGGTCTGTGATCCACACAGATAACACACGAGTAATAAAGCAGAAAAAAGGATCAGGCTATACATGGATTAAGATGAATTAAAGCAGTTGCAACTCATCATTCATGCACTCAAGATTCTATCTGAAGATCCAGGGAGATGGACTACCAAACTGATCATCCATGAAGTTATCTTGATCGAAAAGAAACAATTTTATTGGATCCGTTAATAATGGGTACTGGGTTATTTGCGATGAAATCAAATCTATATTCATAGCCCCAATTAACATTCAAGTGTTTGTCAGATTGCTTGATTTATGAAATCCACCATAATCCCATCAGCAATCTCAAACGACAGAGAGAATATAAAACAGATAATGGGATGCATAGATGCACCCACTTATCCATATATCCTAATATACAAGGATTCCGCATTATGGATCATCAGCGCATTAACCCAAACACACGTACGACCTCGTGCGCGCACACGCGCACAGAGAGAGAGAAGGGGGGCTGTGCCTGATCGTAGAGGGCGTTGGGTTGAGAATCGGATCTCGGAAGGATAAGGATTTCGTCGGGCTTGAAGACTTTGGTGATCTCACAACGATGGCCGGCAAAGAGAGGACCTGACAGACCCTCCCAATAACAGAATGTTTGTCGGCTACAATGGGATACGACACGGATTTTTGCAAGTGCTTCCCTTTTCCTTCCTGGAAATTAGGCAGAGCAGGAATTTAGTTTCTGAGCCAATGATAGAACAGTACTAACACATACCCACACATGCACCTTCTGGGAGTCGAAACAGCGCTAGAGAGCCCGTTGAGCTAATGCTCTTGGTGCATGATAGAACAGTACTTTATTCATGTGAACGGTAGCTATGTGTGTAAATATCTATTTTTTATACATTAATATTGTAATATATATTATATATAAACATGAACAATAGCCCAGATTGACACCTCTTGTTAGATACTTCTACTTTGGCTGCCATGTTTGAAATATGAGAATGGAGCTTGGCCATTAGGTTTAGTTACCCGAAATTCATATATTTACTTATTTATTTATACATCTCAGGAGACTGATTATCAAACCTAGGCATGAGCCATGTAATAGTCTAATTTGTATAGATGTTGAATCCCCGCTTTAATCATTTATCATTTGAAGGTCACTTCTTTTGTTTCATGTAGTGATGAATTCTCGAAGTTGGTGGAAATTTCAATGATGGAGAAGATGGTACGTGGCTAGATGGAGGAGATGGAGATGCAAGTATATGCAGATGCATGTTCTTCGTCATCTTCTGCGGGGATCCCATTAGTGAAGCTTGGAATATGGAGTTGGGGAGTCATCTGTTGGAAGAACCAAGCAAAAACATTTATGTTAGTAGACTTCGAACTTTACCGGAAGTAGATCTCTTGTGTAAAATATTGTATTCTGTTACACCGATTGCTGCATAGATCTCATGAGGCTTTCAATTTGTGCCTGAAATTTAATAGTGCATTATTTGATAAATGAATCAACTGACAAAACTGTGTTTAATATGGTTTTTTCTTTATATAAGTTTGATTTATACTTGATTTAGAAACCTTCCTTCAAAAATTCTATGAAGGAGATGAGACCATAGTGGTGGCGAGAATGAGTACTGTGTACTACTTCATGTCACGCTGCACTGTCGCCTCCGTCATACTGCTCTGAATCACCTAGGGTCTTCTTCCGTGCAAGTTGCGTCTTTACCGATACAGGGCAGTTGCTGTGAATGGAAGTGGTGGATGATCAGATGTATATTGGTCTCAGATTATTATCGAGTCTTTTAAATGTGATATTGTTGGCCAATTCATGACAATGAGACGGGGTAGACAGAGCCGGGGCCAATGGAGGAAGGCCAGTTACAGTTGTTTGACAAATTTGATGAATTGAGTTGTGTTCATTCACTTTCTTCTCACATCATTTCCAAGTACAGAACTTGCGTCTTCAAGAACTTCAATTCAAACTCCCACTTATGAAGCTCGGTAAGAGATAATCGATTCCTATGTGAGAGGATCTTCATGATGCATCAGCTATTTGATGTGAACTTTCAACTCCCGTGTCAATTGGAACGGATTGCTACTGCAGTCAGGAGTCGGTCCATCTACAAAGCCGGAGACGGAAATTTTTAGGGAGCTCCCTTCAGTCGAAGGCAGGATGGCCGCTACTAAAACCTTGCTCCTGCTTCACTCGGTCGGCAGTTTTTCCGTTCACAAGATTGAAAAGCTGCCGGACGAATGACCCAGCATCAAGAATCAGTGAGACCATCAAGAAATGGACAGAGGGGAGCTCCCTCAACTGAAACCGAACACTAAAAGCATCTTCTTTTTATAAAAGAACATATTTAAACATAAACAATCTCTCTCCATCTCTCCCTCTGGTTGATATATTGAAACAACACCCTTTAAGAACACGCGATGCATTCATGCGGGAGAAGTTAATGAAGAAACGAGAGAAAGAATGTCATTTATAGCAATCACATCGACCACGAGATCCACACCGGCCTGGCCTAAGATCTAAGCGATGTGATCAAGCTCCTCTTCCAGTCCTTCATTTTCCTCCTTAAATTCTCCCCAATCCTTCTTAGTCTTATCTAGAACACTCAGCTTGGTTTCTTCTTTATTTGCTCATTTATGGCATCAAGACCGGATGGCGGGGTTGCTGAGGAGTTCAACTTGTCGGCATCTTCCTTCGAGTCAGCTTCAACAAGTTTCTTCACTTGAATCTCCTCTCCAGCAAATTTTCGAACCTCCGTGATCTAAATCATGAAGCAATCTCTTAGCCAATTAATACAAGAATGAGAATTGAGGGAGCGGACTGTTGAATTGATGGTTCATGCAGTGAGCAAATGAGAGAACTTGGCGACTTTTGAAAATTGACATAACTAATCTTTAAGCTTTGAATATCGATTCATTTGACAGTGACAATCATTCATAGGAGCCAAGTTAAAGGAAGCAGCTGTAGCTTTGTGAAAACTCTTTGGTAAAGATATTGGTAATTATATGGTTGCATTTCAAGACTAAAGCTCCAATTATGTTCCGTTCTGACAACTGGGGTCTGTTCGGAAATTTCACAATAATTCACTTGAGAATCAGAATTCTTGAAGCCAAGTAACTCTCATCTTATAAGTACCGGCACGTTCATCATATCAAGTTCCCAATTTGATACTAACCTGGGAGAAGTTCAAATCCCAACCTGATCGATACTAAGTAAACAATGTGAAGGCTTCAGAATTCAAACTATCATGGTTAAACTGAAACCCAAACAAGTGAACTGGGATCCTAAGACAATTTGATTTCTCGTTCTCTCACATTCACCCAACGCAGAGGAACCACAATGTCAATTTTAGCAACATTGCCATTCAAAATTGTCCTAATAATTTTATGTTCCTTCCTTTCCTCTCAACAAAGTTAATTTCCTAGTCTGATATAAAGTTTTCATGCATGCACAATGCGGTTTGTGCAATATAACAACCATTCATAAAGCTTAAGAGACTAGAAAATGCTCGCGCTTAAGACTTCTCTGTAATAGAGAAGCATCTCAAATGCATACCTCTACTTTACCTCTACTAGCAGCTGTAGATGCAGCAACATCCTTCGCAGCAGACAAAGCTGCAGCAGCGAGCCTCCTGGCCTCCTCACTGGTGCCACTCTGGGCTCCACTCTTTGATGTATGCGATTCTTTCCCACTTGATGTTGCCTTTTTTGGTACCAACCCAAGAGTCGTCATCCAATTCTATACATGCATATACAAACATGAAGATCTATTATTATTATTATCTTTAACATAGAAACAAGCAGGAGAATGTTTGAAAATGGCTTACAGATGATTTTCTTGTAGTCCTATTTGGAGCAGTCTTTGGCTTCTGGAGAGAGGACACGTTCACCTTCAGAGACTTATTTGCATTCATCTGCTCCCACATCGCATCAACCCGTGCTTTTCTTTCCGGAATAGACACATCAAGGGAAATAAGAACATAATTACAAGACACTACAATTGGATTAAAGTCAACACATCATCGCAAAGCCGGGGCACTTTACTTCCGCAACCATCAGCATGCCTGTGTATAAGCTTCTTCTTTTAGGACGCAACATCAAAGGAAATAAAACGTGATTATAAGCCACTACAGTTGCACTGAACCCAAGATACCATCGCATCAATAAGGCACTTTGTTTCCATAACCATCAGCAGTGGTGTACGTTTCCAAACTTCACATACTCATGCATTCACGCACATGCACATGCAAGCACATCTGCATACACACACATGGAGAACGAAGGATTCCATTACGAGTCTTTCAGGAACCTGTTGTACGGAACCAACAAGTCAAACTGCTTTATGTGTAACGCAGCCAAAACAGTTAAGTTGCAGGTTATTCAACTCAGATTGGGAGCCTAATGAGATGAACTGGGTTCAGTTGACACATCTTTATACAATGTACTTATGATAAATAATCTCATCAGGTTGAACAACCAAGCTCCAATAAAAACTTTACAGTTCGCATGGAAGAACCGCTAACCTACTTGGTTTTGCTTGAAACAACAATTTCATTGAGTCACTTTCCCATAGAAAACAAACCAAAGAAATAAAGAGTGATTTAAATTGCTAGCTAGGTGCATTGGACAATTAGGCTTACTTGGAGTGATCCGTTTTAAAGGTGATTTCACACCATAAACAACAACTAAGCCTTTTCCCGTACTAGATAGGGTGAACTATTTGGATTCTTTGTTTTTACTTAGCCCTATAATGCTAGCGGTTAACTCAATATAAACTAGATCATTATTTATTGTTTCTTTCCAACACTTCTGTAATTGTCTTCTTTCTCTTTTAAAATTTTCATATCTTGAAGAGTACTTTGGTCGTCTCTCTATGTGTCTAAACCATCTTAAATGATTTTTCATTGTTTTATCCTTTATTGGTGCTACTCCCAATTTGTTTCTAATAACCTCATTATGTATATGGTCTTTTCTTGTGTGACCCCAATTTATTTCTAATAACCTCATTATGTATATTGTCTTTCCTTGTGTGGTCACTCATCTATCTCAACCTCTTCATTTTTTCTATTGACATCATTTGTACATTTTTATGATTAACTACCCAACACTCATAATCATAAAATATAGTAGGTCTAATTGTTACTATATAATATTTACCTTTCAACCTTAATGATATTTTATTATCACATAAAATACTTAATGCCCCCCACCATTTTAACCAACCAACATTAATTCTATGCATAACATCTCCACCAATTTTTTCATTACTCTAAAAAATTGACCCTAGGTATTTAGAACTTTCCTTGTAAGAGATGCAATGTATGTCAATCTTAATTTTTATGTCCTCTGAAGTACTCAAATCATCAAACTTACATTACATATATTATCTTTATTCTACTAAATAAGAAATCTTTACTTTTTAATGTGTCTCTCCATAGTTAGTCAAAGAAGAATTCTTCAAAAAGATCGAAAATGGGAGTGTGGGCTATGATGACGAGTTGTCCCTCTATATATGAGCTATGTGTGGGCTTGGAGAGTGGTCTTAGGGTGGCTGCTTGGAGTCGGCTACGATGACTTTGTTGAGCTGTCTCACAGTTGTAGCATGCCAAGTCTTCCTTGATGTAGCAGTTTATACTGTTTTCAATTCTATAATGTAGTAATGTTGTTTTCAATTGTATTATTGGATCACCACCATCTCTCATGTAACTCTTACATAATGAATTGTGTATTTTCTTGTCTTGTTGATTTATGTCTCATATGATCTTCGATGAAAAGCTTGGCACTTCGTGTATTTTTGAATTTTAATCACTCGATTAATATTTCTGTTTCTCGCCTCACCTCACCTTAATGAGGGTCCGCCCTGTGAGTAAGGTTAGTCTCTTCAAAAAGATTTGAGTTCGCTTCATTCATTACAAGTGATATCAGAACCAGGTTAGTGCACTGCTAGGACTTTACCTACAGGGCGGTAAGCCCCAACCGATTGGCGAACTGCCCTCTCTATAGCCAAAGGCCTCACCCTATAGACAGATTGCAATCTGCCGTAGGGAGTCGGGGTTGGAATCAAGCCAGTATAAAAGCATGCAATGGGATAAACGGCTACAGTCAGTGCTTTTTTGTTACGTCTACCAAGCCTCCCTCTTTCATGGATGAAAAGGAACAAAGTAGAAGCACAAAGAGGGCTCCTGTATACATATTGTATGACAGATTCTTTTACTTTTCTTCCTTTCACATGCTAGTAAGAAGAGAAAACAGTGAAGGATCAAGCTTCAGACTCTCAATCCGTCCTCATACAATATGTTGAGACTTGTTTTGCTCCGGTGAGAAAGAGAGACCTTATGGTCAGAAACCGTCGGACGAAGGGACGGGCGTCGCCGGAGGGATCCTTGTTTTCATGTGCTTTTGTGTCTTTTTCCAGTAAAGACACAAAACCAAGACCATTGTGCAACACAGTTGAAGTTATCAACTATTTACAAAAAACTGCCTAACTTTTATAGTTAAAAGCATTTTTCTACTTTTCAGAACTTTCTTGGGTCTCAAGGGTGTGTTGTTTTTAGCATGAATGCACAAGATCCTATAACTCAAAAGTAGAGCATGCTTAATGGCGGCTCCCAAAGCTTCCATAAAGTAAGATAAGTAGAACACGAACAACATAAACAAGTTAAAACGTTCCTTTAGAAACGAGCATGACCAACACATTCAAAATTTGTATGAGGGTCTTTAGTGAAATTTAGAGGTAATTGATATATAGAGAGAGATTAGTTCATGCATAGATCTAAGTATGTTTAAACATTCTCAAGGATCTCAATTGTCTGATCAATGAGATGGATGGTTAAAATTTAAATTTAAAAGTAAAAAATTACTTTAATATTTTTATAATTATAATAAATAGACTCAGTACTATTTATTTTGTGACTTAAAGATCAAATACTTGAGATCTTTAGAATGAGTATGCGCATGAAATATGTTATGTATAAATATAAAAAAACAAACTTATTATATCTATCTTTCACAAGACCAAAGAAAGGTGAGAGTGATCATTGTTAGTGTGTAAATTTAATATCTCTCTCTCTCTCTCTCTCTCTCTCTCTCTCTCTCTCTCTATATATATATATATATATATATATATATATATATATATATATATATATATATATATAAGGCTTACCTAACACAACATAGCTTTCATGAGTGTAATAAGAGTATGTTATATCTTTTTAAATATAGTCACTATAACTTTTAAATTATACTTGTGCCCTCTAAAAGTAATGGTAGGCAGGAGTATACATTACGAGAGGTGGGCAGCATCCAGTTTCCATATATATGTATGGGTGTGTGGTAATAAGGGTGACAAATCGCGTTGATTGGTTGAGTAAGTCAAAAAAACAAGTGGACCGAAAACCAGGGTTTTCATGTTTGTATGGTAAGACACTACTGTGAAACACTCTCTCGTCCCTCTCCCCTCCCAATATATATATATATATACAGTCAAGTTTCTCCTTTGCTTTTTAGGATGTGTCATTTAAAGAGTTATAATGATATTCGACAAAATATAAAGAATAGCTTATTAACCTAAAAAGCAAAAGAGAGGCATGAAAGCTCATTGTTAGAATGTGTAGGATCCAATCACTTTTATATATATATATATATATATATATATATAGAGAGAGAGAGAGAGAGAGAGAAGCTAGTGAACACAAACAACTTTACATGTATACATGATCTTGATCATTCGATCATAAGGCATGAATAAGTGAGACTAAAAACAATATAAGTAAAAAGGCATTTTTATACCTTTTCCGATGCACTATTCAAAAAACAAAGTATAAATCTTTTTTGATTCAACGGTCAAGATCAGTTTCCATAAACTTGCATATAACCAGTTTGCATACACTAGATTCTCTCTTTTCTCCCTCTCTCCATATATATATATATATATATATATATATATATATATATATATATATATATATATATATATATATATATATATATATATATATATATATATATATATATATATATATATATATATATATAATCACGTTTGCTTCAGGCATCTCCTCTTTCCCCCTTTTCAGAAATTGGAAACTTGTATCCCTCACCGTTTTGATGTTTTCACTGCATTGCTCTGAATGTTGATTCGATTCTCAACCTCCGAGTATTTTTGACAAGGCAATGGCCTGAAAGAATCGAAGCTCTGCGAGTCCCATTATTCATATTTTACTGTTTGTGAGAATCCACGACGCGGAGAAGTGGGATAGGAAGTCTATGTGCTCTAAGCAAACATTTCACAATCCAAGATGGTTGAAGCTTTTGATCAAGAAAAGGTTGTGCTTGAGTTTCCTTGTTCTTTCTTCAATGAAGCTCAGGTGAATCAGATTCTACCGACACATCAAGAATAATATTGATTGTAAAGCAAGTCCTTGCATAAGCTGAAGTACAGTATAGGCCCTTCGGATGAGGGTATGGAACTCGTGACCTTCAACTTCGAAGGTTCTTGTGACTAGACCAACTACCCAAGAGAGCTACGGTTCCTGTGCGAGAGTTCTTTATTTCCAATTGCAGAGAACAGAAAATACCACCCAAACAAGCTCTTGGTTACACAACGTAAACAGGTCATCTTTTTCTTGGAACTTGGACTCAAACGAGGGTTAGAAAAATGCAACTCAAAAGGCTGTGACCAGTGGCGGATCAATATTGAGCAGAGGTGAGGCATTCTCCCCACCCAAAATTTTGAAAATCAACTTAAAGTCTATAGCCCAATGGTAGGATCCATGGACTATAATACCTAGTTCGCTCTACCGAAAACCATTCAAGAGGATATTTGCCCTACCCTAAAAGAGTTTGCCCCATGGGCCTATAATGGGTGTAGGCTAGCACAGGGAATTAGCAGTTATCAGAGTGAAACCCTTCAACAGCCCATCAAACAGCCAGAGGCCCTTGCAACTGTGCTAAACCTTGTCGGGGGTTTCAACAAGGTTGGCTTCATGGTACAATAACAGAAATCTGAAAAGAATGCAAAAATAACTATATTACTCACTTGTTCTCTAAATTGTTATCTGCAATTGAACTTTCTTTTCATATTTGGAATGGACATACAAGCGAACCACTCACATTAGTATTAACAGTCGAGTCATGTTTTTCTTTGTGTTGATTACATACTCCTTCTCTGTCAAACAGACCAGAAATTCATCATGCAATCCACAACCCACAACCATTCTGGGAGTAGTTTCACCTGCATTTCTTAAAATGGATCCTACTGGTGATCCACAACAAATGGGGTAGCTTTTCTTGCATTTGTTCCACAGAAGTTAGTGCTGGGACCATCTTCACGCAAAACTTCAAGGCTATTAACTTGGCATCCAGCCCATTCTTGGCTTCAGATTATGCACAGATATGACACCCATAGGGAAGATCACATATACGATGTTGATGAGAATGATATTGGTAGGGAAGAAATCGTGAACAGAAAATAAGAAATGCATCATGAGCTCAATGATATATCGTTTACATATCATGAAGAGCAGATGAAGTTCTGATTCGAAAAGAAGAAAACTTTCCAAGTATAACAACCTTCATAGCCCTTCCCATGTTCCATTGTCTGTCGCAGATTTCTGGTATTCTTCAGAGGACATGTTGATCATTCCATTCGTTGCTCTGTTTATGGTCTGCATATTTGTGGGAGAACTGGAATAGGAAGCATAGGCAGAACCAGGGCTCCCACGAGACTGTTGATGTTGTACTACTGTGCTACTTCGCGTGTTCTTGAGGCGTGCTTTCCGACCCTGAGTTGGCAAGGGTACAAATGCAACCATAATCATCCTCTAAGAAAAGATACAAATAATATGCCAAAACAATTTCATCTCAGTGAAAAGAAATTGAAAGAGAGAAGCTGCAATGTTTGAAATTGTTCATCTGGTTTTGATTACTAAGAGATATAGGATCTTCATACGAACTTGATAAGAAGAATACCTGTTAAGATACCACTGCCAATTCCAAGTCTGGCATGAAGGCTATTTTTAACTTTGTCCTGATTCACAGGGGATTTTTTTGTTTGATAGAAATTTTTGAAAATAGATTCATTATGGCTGCAGTCTGCAGATACAGTTATATTATCAAACCGATGTAGTTTCAGTTCTTAAGCTAGTCCTTTGATTGATTTGATTCAGTGCTTTTGATTAAACTTGTGTTTCGTCCAGGACAATACTGAACATTTTCATACTCTAGTGCCTGTGTTGGTTTCTCAAATTGCTGAAAATACAAAGCTTGAACCTATAGCACTTTTCCTTCTTGAAATTCCATAACTCGATCAATTTGTCCCAAGCAAATTGGTCTAAAGCTTATACAGTCAAGGACAAGCTTCACAAATAATATTCATTATGATGTTCTTCGTTCAAAGATATAGCTGCACAGATCCATATTCATTGTGATATTTTTTATTCAAAATCAGGAAAATCAATCTTCTGGAGGTTCATAATTGGACCACCCAGCATAAAGTCTGAGTTGCTCCTACATGTCAAGTCCTTTGTTCTCTGGCGAGTATCCCAGCACCTGATCTCGTCTTTGCAAGGTATGGAAGTGAGCCATGTCCTTTCTGTTTCTTCATTTTACGTTCTTTGCTATTATATGACACTCGGTAGTGTGCTTGCTTGTATCATTTCATACATATAGAAACAATACATCCACGTCCTTTTAACAAGAAATAAGCCAACTTTTCTTTTCATTTTCTGAACATACTAGTTTGAATAGAGAAAGTCAGACCAAAGGTTAAGCCACTGACTCTTGGCTTTTCGATCTGCAATTCTCACCATGGCATCGAGCGGCTAAGTGAAGTTGGTAAGCTTTTTCACTATATTTTTTTTCTGCATCCTGATAGATTATACCTAAAATTTAGAGGGGAAAAGATCCCAGTTTTCTGAATTCTTATATGGAAGACATTAATTTCTGCAAAATTAGGACCTCTTACTAGCATTTTTAATTCTTTTTTCTTTAATTAAGTTACATATTCATAGATGTTTCCTGTCTGTCTTTCATTGAATACCTCAGTGGGTTTTTATGCTAATAGAGAGAAACTTAGATTTACTGCACCATGTCTTGATTTTCCTTTTCTGAGGCAAACCATCATGTTTTGCATTCCTTAAACATAGGTAATCTCAAAGTATGTCCACCATAAGTAAAGCTAAAACAGGAAAGGAAAAGATAAACCTTTAAGGAGTTTTTGTTCTAGGAAAATCACCTTCCCCATGCACTTCTCTAGATAAGGAGCAAACCTCCCAGCCATGATTGAACGACCACAATTCATGCAGTCAAATATCTCATTAGCAACAGTAGGATGTTGTTGCCCAAATATATCAGCTATGTACTTTCCATTTGCTTCCCCGGGTCTGCAACCATTGCCCGAGCTTGTGTTGACAGCCTTCGCTCCTCTTCTTCATCATCTAGATTACAATCTAGACCTAGCCTTGCTACTCGATGGCATTCAGATGCAACATCTATGATAACAGAGTCGAGAAGACCTCCAAAGATGTGGGATGTCAACTGTAAAATCAATACAACCAAAAGAAATGAAGAGGAAAATTTAGAAAATGAAATATAGAGATAAATGTGCCGGGGAAGAAATGAAACACAAAAAGGTAATTGACACTTGATACAAATAGTAAATGCACATTTGATTGTAACCCATGATAAACCAGAAGGCACATATCAATTCATGAGTGCAGGCCGTGTGCCACGTCTCTCTCGCACACACACACACCCAACATATACATATATAGAGAGAGAGAGCCTGTGATATGCTAGCACATCCAAACAAATCTCAACCATTATGGTTGAAATTTGAATTCAAATAGAAAAAAATAGATATTTACTTTTTGCCTTTTGAATTTAAATTTCAACCATCCATCACCCAAGATGGATGGTTGAGATTCATTTGGTGTACCAGCATATAATCTCTCTCTATATCATTATATGTATATATATGTGTGTGTGTGTGTGTGTATAGACACACACGCATGTCAAAGCACTATGACTGACCTGAGCATGAGTAGATGCATTCTCATCACTAGGAAGTGACATCCTGTTGCAAGGTACAAAGTGAAAGTCCCTCTTATATAAGAGGTTGATTCACTAAAAAGCTGCACAATAAGGCCTCCATAAGGCTTTACATAATTTATACTCTAAAATCTGCACCAACAGTTCCCATCTTATGCATAACTATTCAATTAAAATATGTAACAAGTAATATTTAACAAAACATATCAACACTGGGTTCTTTGGAATGCTACATTGTTAAATATTCCCATTCAGCAACAGCTCCCACGAACAAAATAATGGCATCATTCTTGTCCCACTTCACACAAGGCAGCATCAATCCTTTGAGAAAAGAGTACACACAAAAACCAGCTTATCCAGATGAGGACCTTCTAATTCCTGAATGCTTTATATAGTAAACCTAATAATGGTGTTATGTGGGGGGAAAAACAATATGGTGACAATGAACTCTGGTGATTGATGTCCATAAATTTGTGAACTGAAATCAAATGCAAGGAGGCCATTCTACAAAGAGACTACCAACTTAATCCCTTGGAAGAGTTTAAAATTTAAATGATTGAGACCCCACATATCTAAGCTATGTCGCACTGATAGAGGTAGCAAATAAGCGATGGAATTGCAACTAATTTTGTTAAGTGGGCTGATTCTATCGCCTAACACTATAAGGTGGCTGAAACATATGAGGAGACACAGCACGAACATGGTGAAACACCCATAGAAATAGTATCAAATATATGAAAGGCAACAATGGTTATGTACATAACATTATGGGCTGCCAAATATGTTTAGCCAGAAATTATAACTGGCATTCTCAATTCTTAAACTCGATCACTAGCAAACAATAGTCAGCATGAACTTTCGACATATCTGCAAACTTGATATAAAACCATATAAAGGTCGTCTAGTTCTTGATGCAAGTTGTCAGGGGAAATACCTAAAATTATTCAACAAAAGCAAAACATACTGACTACAATGCACTCGGTCAAGCCAATCATGAAACAAATAACTCATAAGTAATAGCAACAAACAGAATCAACCAGTCCAGGAAACAACCTAAAGAGTATTCATTGTCATAAACACAAGAAGGGAACTAACGATGTAGCAAACAACGAAGAAGCGACAGCATGGAGGACCTTATAGAGCAGACAAAGCAGTGTACGTAATAGAAGATGCACAAACATGAGTCAGCCTCAGATTTCTCTTGGATCCTAATCAAATTTTCTCACAGCACAATCATCAAGGTTTAGAGTAGCAATCAATATATTTAGCTATGTAATTCTACGACAAATATATGACACCTGAAAAGTTTAGGCTTATGTCACATTGGAATACCTTTCACATATACATGTGTGTAATAGACATACAGCTTATGTCACACTGGAGTACCTTTATACATGTGTGGTCATATATATATAGTTATAGATATACACATATATATATATATATAGAGAGAGAGAGAGAGCTTAGCTTGCCTTAAGTAGACGAGAAGGCGAGAGATATGAAAGAGAGAGAGAGAGAGAGAAGAAAATTAACATTTTTTTGTGAAACCCATTGTCCAAGTGAATTTGGAGATCTAAATACTAAAACCTCTAATGTTTGTACTTTTCCTGACTCCCCATTGTTTTCCTTGTCCGCTGTTAAATCCTAATTTTCTCAAGTTCAGTTACTGCATATCCTGCCTCAGGTCGACTTCAGATCGTTTTCTGCCATTCACTATAATCTAGCAGCTTTGAAATGCTGGTCACTAGAATTCGAGATGGAAACACTGCACTTGCTCTGTGTCTCTCAAGAAAACGAGAATTCGTTATGAGATGAAAGAGTAATTGATTTATGAATTGCAGACGGCCTCTTTACCCATCGCAAAAACCTACCACACAGTAGATCACAAGAAATCAGAATCTCTGAAAAATTGATCAAGCAGCAAAAAAAAGTATCCAGAAGGACCAGAACGAGCATTTCCTTTTTCTATGTAAAGGATCGGAAGAACCATTGGTTTCGATGAACTCACCTTCACTCTCAAGTCTCCACATCACGAAAGATGAGCGGATTCATTTCAATGAATCTTTCAATAAACCAATCGGCAAAAAATAAAAGAATCAAACACGTAGAAAAATCCTCTGACGTAGCACGTGATCGATTTTCTCCACCTTTTCTTCCTTTACGCGCTCAGTAAACACAGCGTAGAGTAACCTTTCTCAGTAGAAGCACCACGTGGACGGATTTCTGCCGGAGATCCTGACGCTTCCGACGCTAAAAATGGCTAATCACAGGAAACCGTCGTGAGGTGGACGGGAGTCGCCGAGGGCGCGGAGTACGGATGGATGCAAACGGTTCAGATTAGGCTGAAATCCAATACTTGAAAACCGAAGAACACATTGGCCATTTGGAACTGAACCGGGTTAAGGGCCGGATGAATCGGAAAAGGTAACAGCAAATCCAAAATGAGAGAAGACCACTCGGTTCAGTTCTGGTTTCAGCTTTCATAAAACTGGAACTGATGGCCTTACTTTTTTATTTTCAAATTTTAATAATGTTTTTTTATAATGAGTGGTTTACGACTCAAACCTGAGCGGGAACCAAAACTTACATTTTCAAACAGGGACTTAACTGATCTAGTTCAGTTGTGGTTCCTGGTTTAAAGAAAACCGAAACCTGCACCGGTTCGGGTAAACCATGTCTAGATGAACCGTTTTTTTATCTTTTCCTTACTAGCAAGCTGGGTGTAGCAGACTGGGTCCGGTAAACCGCAAGCCCAACCCAAATCCAGTACGAAACAAGTTAAACGAGAAGAACACAAATTTAACTTGAAAGAAGATGACATCAATTGTAACGTAATGTTTATCTAGAAATAAGTCACTCTTATTCTATAATTTCATGTTGATTACATTATACTCACTCAATTAATTCATATGTGATAGTTTTGGCAATTTTGGAGTGGCGGATTGAAGCTTGAGGAAGAAGAGTTGAGAAATTAGATAATGATCAGTTTAAAGGGGACCGACTATCTATACAACCGCTGTTCCTCACATGCCCACAAAAGAAAACTAGATGAGGTTATCTAAATGGACTGGAATGTATCGAATGTTCATGTTCAACTTGCAATGCTTGAGAAGATTATTGTGTTGTTAGGAGTGAAGATCCATTGATGATCAGGGTGAAGCATAAATATCTTGTAATTATTGATCTTTTGCTCTCGTGGAGGATTCTCTAAGCTACTGGGGATGAAAAAAAGTATCCTGGCCTTTTAGAAGATTCAGGATGTGGTATGCTAGAAAGTGAGATCTGGCCCATGATCTGCCACAGATCGGTCTGTCGTCGAACGGTGTTTAGTTGGTAGCAGTAAAAGATAATCTCCGAAAGCTTACAGCAAAGATCTTGGAAGAGATCTATTTCTAAAATTACCTACTTAATGTCATGAATCATGTCCCTCAGATCGGGACAGAATGAAAAGCTAAAATTGGAAGAAAGAGGTATGGTGTTATTTAACATCCAAGACGATTAATTTTCTGGTGAAGTCCGCAACTCATTTGATCTAAAGGGAGGAGAAGATAGGCATCAGTGGTCTGGTATCAAAAAACTAAATCTGTTGAGACACTCAGTTGCGCTACAAGACGACCTACATTAGACAGATTTGAAATTTTTTTCTCTGGGGTGGTCGAATCTGTGCAATTTGTAAAGCAGTCACAGAAACAGAAACAGGAAACCATTTCGTACTATTGGAGACGATGGAGGGGCTTCCAGACAAGTGGCTAAAGAATAAATGGTGGATTGCCCTCCAGATGGTGAATAAAAACAATATGATAATAATAATAAAGCTCTATGGTGATTAATGCTTTTTAGAGGTACTCGAAATAACATTAAATCATTAATTATAAAATTAAAATATTTAAAGAATTTGTAGCTAATGGCCAAAACCAAAAAATAAGATTAATTGGGTCATAAAAAAGCATAAATTAACCACCACATAGACAATTATAAAAAACAAAAAGAATTTCAGATCTCATTAAAAAAATGTGACATTGGTACACGTCAAAATGTAATAATAGAAAAAAATTCTCACAATTTGCTCCTCATAAACCTAAACCCATTTCAGGTACACGTCAAAATGTAATTATAGGCAAAAATTCTCACACAGAAGACCTTATGAGGTCGCCGATCTAATGCTTCAGCTGGTCAAAAATGTGGTCGTTTTAGAAATGCGGCGGAGAGAGAAACCTTTGATCGACCAACACAGGAAACACCAGACCACAGTCGTATCAAGAAAACTCCACTCAACTTGAGAGAAGTGCAAGTTCAAATCATTTTTTCAGTAAAACATCCATCAAAATTTTGAATCGTGTATATATGAACACTACACAAAAATCTAATTAACGACAAAACACCAAACCGCAGTTGCATCAAGATTAACTGTAACGTCGCCAAAAAAGGGAATCCAGGGCCAGCGGGCTGTAACTGAATCATGATTTACGAGAGACGGACGGTATGTCGATCGACTGGGAATCAGTAATTCCAACGATTAGACTGGCTTTGTTTAATCAAGCACATCTCATCACAAAAAAGAAAAAAAGGAAATAGCAAGAAACAAATAATCAATTGAATGATTTTTTATCTTCTAGAAATCGACCTTCCACTTAAATGACCTCGTTATCAAGGAGAACGTCGATCAGCAAGAAACGAAAGAACATAGGAAAAGTGTTAATGCCGAAACGAAAGAACATAGAAAAAAAGTGTTAATGCCCAAAGGGTATTCTGTTTTCGAATGACATTTTCATTTAACATATTGAACGACGATGATACAAGCACCTACAATACGGAGGATCCTTGCAACACGAACCCCTTCGGCAAAGCATGAAGCGTGATCTCACAAACACTTGTTACTGCGTCAATCTTCGAATAACAGGAAAGGAAATAGCAAAACCTAAATAACAATGACTGACGAATTTCACCAAGTTTCGATCTTACTTCTAAAGCCAACCACCATCACAAGGCAAACACAACCTTGAGAGACTCAGAAAATCAGTCAGCAAGAACTATGGGTTCGACTTCTTGACGCAACAACCATTCTCAAATTTATAGTGGACTGAAACAGACCATCTACAAATGAGCAGATTGCTGTATAACTCATGAATGAGTCGAAGTCTAGAGCGTTCCGGACGTCTCTCTCTCTCTCTTAATGAGAGATAACAAATCGCCAAAGAAAAAATCTATCACGAAGGATTCTCTTTTTTTTTTTACGAATAATTTTGTATAAAGAGCTCTAAACATCTAATTTTTTTAGACCAATAATAGAGATTTGAATTATTATATATATCAAACAGTGGAAATAAAGGTGTTAAACACGTGTTTATATGCACCATTACGCAAAAAGACGTCATGCGTATAGGACACCCACCAGCTACCATTACCTGTTTGTAAGAGCAGGAAACATCGAGTGGAATTAATACTGTTTCGCACTCTCTCCCCTTTAGAAACAAATCTGGAATAGAAAAGTAGAGCTCCCTTCAATCCAAAGAATGTTCCGTCCCGAACAATGAAGCTCCTGGGACATGCAAGCCACAAGCCTATCTTTGTATCCGATCATAGATAGGACAGTGGGATCCATGACTCAGCAGACTTATCTATTCAGCAAGAACCCTCTTTGGACCTAAAGGAGCCTTGTTCATTCCATTCCTGAGCAAAGGGACAAATAAGTATAATGAACAGAAAATTCAGCAGGAAATATTTAGCATAATAGATAACAACCAAACGAATACGAACAAGGAGAACGACAAGAAACTGACTAACAAAATACATCCCATAAAAGTCAGTAAAAGAATAGTGGAAGATAAATCACCAACAACCTAAATGTAAACTAAGCTTTTCTTCGTTAGCTTATACAAACAAACTTGAGGAATATCAAAGAACTTACACAACCACATATCACAAAGTATTAGTTTATTCAAAATGTTGAAGTCCCTATAAACTCTTTTCTGAAGAAAAGCTTCAGAGAGATCGACACGATATATTATCTATGCATAGTAACTCCGAAAGCAATAATGTACAGGCAAAGATACCAGACAAGGTTGCCGCAACAGATACCAAAACCAATGTTCTATAAGGGAGATCAATCAACCACAGGAAGTTGAATAATCATACGATCAAAAACTAACTGGAACAGTGGTCTAAAAGAAATATAAAAGCGAATATTCACAATAAAGCTAACATATTCGAAACAAATAAGAAAAATGAGCAGGGTTATTACTCAGTGTCGATCGACTATTCACTCATAAAGAGAAAACCCCACAACAACCATTAAAATCACCATCATCAATGACACACAGAGAGAGAGAGGCTGCAGTATTGAGAAGGCAATATAGCCTCGTATATAGGCAGCGGGGTTTTGTTTTTTCTCTTGTGCTAGCGTGAGAGGCCTCGGGAAGCACCTAGATTCCCTGGACGAATTGCTGATCACATGTGATACACGAGAGAGAGAGAGAGAGAGAGCAGATTGAAGGGCAGATAAATCGTTGTGGGCATCAGGAAAACAGGGAGAAATGGGTAAAGAGAGAGAAAGAAATAGAAGAGGAATCATGGGCAGGAGGGAGAAAACGGCATTGAGCTGAGGGAGTCAGAATTTCAACGGAAAAAAGAAGAGAAAGAGGAGCAGGAAAGAGAAAACAGCAGACTGAAGAACTCAGAGGGCCAGAGAACAGTAGAGAGAGAATGAGAACGGGCAGGATGGTAAGGTCCACGTGTTCGGGAGCGGAAGAAGGTCAGCAAAACTTAAATGAAGTGGGGAAAACCGGCAGGAACGGTCAGGCTGTCATAATTATGAAAATTTGAAACGGACAAAAGGAACGTTGATGTGACAAATGAGAGTGTGGTTTTCGAGACCCCTTTCTCCTCATTCAAACCTTTCTTCTCACACCCCGTCATATTCCTCCTTTTACCAAATTAGACCCTCACTTTCATGCCTAAATGCATGTTTTTGTTATCACTCACTATCTAATTACTCATGATTTTTTAAAAAATGAGCCATTATATATTTTTCATTGTTTTACTCGTCTAAAACTCCATGACGGCTGATCCGGGCCTGAGTAAAACTTTGTTATTGACTTGGCCTATTGTGGAAAAAGACTGGGTTGTTGTTGTAATAGTATTTACTCAAATAAAATTAAAAAAGTATGTAGAAGTAAATAACTTTAAATAAAAATTTGATCTAAATGAATGAGTGTTAATTAGAAACTGTTTTCTTAAAGAATTGTGTAGCATTGTTTACCCTTCCATGTACTTGGATCTTCCAAGAGGTATTTTAATTAAAAAAATCACATAACCATTGAGAGTGTTAGCTCAACTGGCACGGTTCTGTCATTATGTCATTGTAGAAGTCTAGTTCAATTCATATGGGGTTGAACTTGTGTGTGATACGCTTCGGCCTTCTATTATAACAAAAAAGAAAAATCATATATGTAACAATGTTCAATTTATATGTAGAATTAACAGTATTCAATTTATGTGTATCATGTTACAAGAATAAAAACAGCGATCGGATAGTCATCATTCAAAAGATCTTCAATGACCCACCATTAATGCACACGAAAGACTGGATCTTTCAGAAAGATTGACCTGTAGATCTTTCACAAAATCGATCCCTGCTAAAAGAGTGCATAAACCGCATGGATAATCTCTCGAAACGAGTCAATTTCAACCCGATTCAGATTCTCCTTCATCTTAAAACGTAGCAAAATAGCAACAGAAGCATGCTCTGCTCTCAATATGCTAATTTTCTGTCAACTGTGTTGCTAGAGTCCCACCCAAACAGAAATATCAAGATAGATAGGGACTGATTTGAAAATTACAGTTCTCTCTCTCTTGCACAAATAGCCAACAAGATCTAACAGAGATCCTAGACGAGGCCGGACGAATCCACAACTGATCATTGACGGAAAAGCCCATCTATCGATAACTAAATATCAAACATGCTCTTAAGCAACTTGACTTACTTCTAAGGAGCTCTGTGTATTATAAAGTATGCTATTAAATACAGTAGAATATTTTAAATTATACTGAGAAAAAACATTTTTAATAAACAAAAATATCAAGTATATCTGTAAGCTCAAAAGACCCATTCTACTGTAGTTCAAGTTGGGTCAGCCAAACAGTAAAATATTTTGAATTACAACAACAACAAGAAATAAGCTTTTTTTCATATTAAACGGGATCAACTACATGAATTTTTGCTTTTGCATAGTCATATCATGTGCATTTTAGCAATTAACTTACAATAAGCTACATCATTCTTTATTATTTCTTTCCAACACTTTTGTAGTGGTCTACCTCTTTTAATAACTTCAAAATCTAGTTTTGATATACTTTCTGATAGGTTCTTCTTTTGTTCTTCTTTCTTATTTTATTCTCTATGAGTGTCACTCCTGATTTGTAGAATATTTTAAATTATACTGAAAAAAATATTTTTAATATACAAAAATCCCAAAAGACCCATTCTACTCGGGTTCAAGTCGGGTCAGCCAATTCATAAGATTCGAAATCGAGACCATTGATTGAGAAGAGCAAGGGTCAAATCGGTTGAACCAACTAAGATATGTATTTCCACAGTGCCTATTATGGAAGCGGCTCTTGTGTTGTCGACGTTGTCACTGTCCGGATCCGGATAATATGCTGCGATCCGTGCAAAACGCGAAGAAAAATATTAAAAAAAATTTGTCCATCTGCAATTTGTGAAATCGGACAAGACTGACCGAACCAGTTGGAGTGAGAAGCGGATCCTGATCTCGTTCGGTCCACATATTGGACCGACCTGAAAAAAATACCCGGCGTCCTGCCATTGGACTGGCCGGTTCAACCAGTCAACTGGAACTGCGACCAGCCGTTTAGCTTCTAATAAAAAAGTGGTTTTTAAATAATAAATTTAGTAATTGCCTTTTATTTGGAGGTGGTTACTCGAATGAAATTTATTGAAGTGTTATTTTTTATACTTCTTGGGGTTTTTTATTTATAAAATTGTATATATAGAGAGATATTGGGTCATCTCTACCAGTGTTGTCTGACGCGTATCGTATCGTGTATCGCTGGGCTCCACGATACGGGCGTATCGTATCGTATCGTATCGTACTTTAATATTAAAATAATATAAAAAATAATTAAAAAATAATAAAATTTAGTAAAAAATCGTAAAAAATTGGAAAAAATCAGGAAAAATCTGATAATTGCTTTAAATTCATATAATGTAAGTTTAGTATAGATTGAGCATTCAACATTGAACAATTGCATCCAAATTTACATATTTTGAATCCAAAAAATAAAATACAAACATAGTTTACACTTTACAGTACACTACAGTTACATATAATGTTACATTTTACAAATTGTAATCAGGATCATCAACTAAATAATCTTCATCTTCTCCTTGTTGCAGATCCTCATCATCATCAGCCACGCCCACACCTTCTTCTTCAAAATCAAATTCTTCATCTCCATAATGTTGTTGCGCTCCTTCCAAATTAATCCAGGCAACGTCTTCTTCTGTTAGGAGGGCATTTTCTTCAGTGTCTTCCATAACCTAATCTTCTAATATATCAAAATTATCCAAACTTATTGGATCGAACTGACTTTCTTCTCTATTTACTTTTTTTAATTGCCTACGACACAAACAAAGATAAACAATTAGTAAGTAATATTAACAATTGAAAACTGAAGTTAAATAATATTGAATTGAAAATTTGAAAGTAATACAACATTACCTTTCACGAAGGCGCATGTTACAATGAATATAAACCAAATCATTAAGCCTTTTGTGTTCCAACCTGTTGCGCTTTTTTGTATGGATGTGTTCAAAAACACTCCAATTTCTTTCACAACCTGTTGCACTACAGGTTTGGCTTAAGACTCTGACTGCAAAATCTCGAAGGTTTGGACAATCACTTCCAAACCTGTTCCACCAAACATCTGTAAAAAAAATACAAACATTAGAGACATAATAATCCACAGTAATGTAAGATGCAACTTAAATATGAAAATAAACAATATACCTGGACGCATCGTAGAGCGGTTGCGAATTGCAACAGGCAAACCCATCAAGTGAAGAGCATTATCATATATCTCCATCTCTCGATGTATCGCATCTGCTATGCTCTCATTAGGGACTAATCTGTCGATACAATCAATGATTCCTCGATTAACCTCACCGTCCCTTTTGAAGGTTTCTAAGTACTTGAATGATGGGTTTAGATAATATGTTGCTGCATGAATAGGCTGATGCAATTGTTTATTCCATCTACTATCAATTATTTTCCACACGGGCACATAATCTCTCTTTTTTCCATTAAAATTATTTCTGATGGCTTCTTTTGCCTTGTCCATGGCTTCATAAAGGTAGCCCATAGATGGTTTCTCCTCGCTATCAGCCAATCTCAAAACTTTCACTAATGGACAAGTAATTTTCAATAATCTGACACATGCATTCCAAAATGAACTTCTAAAAACTGTTTCTGCAATCTCATTCAACTTTCTATTTCTTCTGTTTTGAGACAACTGTAAATTGTTGCCACTTATCTGAGGAGAACATTCTCTTCAAAGCTTGTTTCTGTCTCACAATACTTTGTACAGATAAGAAGTTTGTTGCGAACCGAGTTACAGCTGTGCGAAGAAGCTCTGCACCTTCTGTATATCTCCTCATCATACACAAAACAAATGCATGGTTGTAAATGAATTTTGTAATATCTTGGCAACACTCAGTTGCTGCCTTTATTTCATCCATCTCACCAATGTCCTCGAGGATGAGATCTAAACAATGGGCTACACATGGTGTCCATTAGAAAGTCCCATAAATATCAGCTAACTCCTTCCCAGCTGCTTTGTAGTTAGCTGCATTATCTGTAATCAATTGGACCACATTCTGTAGCCCAACCTCCTGTATAATCTTATCAAATTCTTCTCGTAGGATCTTTGCAGTGTGTCTCTCCTCTGACATGTCTAGAGATCTCAAAAACATGAGTCCTTTAGGACAATATACAAGAAAGTTTAGCAATATCCTTCCTCGCCTATCGGTTCATCCATCTGCCATAATAGTGCATCCTGTTTCCTTCCACGACTGTCTCAAAGTCGAACAATATTGTTGTACTTCAATTACGGTCTGATCTAATATCTTCCCTCTCAACTTCTGATAAGTGGGCATCTTATATCCTGGACCAATGTTTGCAATTGCATCTGCCATTGCTTGAAAATGAAAACTATTTGCTGCATTAAATGGAATGCATGCATCATAAAACCATCTTCCCACTGCAAGGTCTGCCTGATCATGCAGTTGTTCTGAAGCCATAGCAGCACGAATTCCTGATTGAGCACCAGGTGTAGTGGAAGGAGGAAAGAACGAATGTATGCTAGAAGAAGAAGCTCTTCCTCTACTCCTTCCTGAACTTCCTCTTCTGCCACCTCCAAAGTCTTCAGCTGCAACCCTCTTTCCTCTAGTAGGTGCTCGTGAACTGCTACTACCAATCTCTGTTCGAGCATCTGAAGGCAAACTATCAGTGAATCCAAATCCAGTGGCAGTAGTATCATCAACTTCTTCATACATCTGAAAATCATCCTTTTGTTGTCTCCGTTCTTGTATGTTCTCAATCATCTGTAGGCATTGCCATTTAATACCTTCTGGTAAACTTCTAACTCTGCCTGTGCATGGAGCAACTTCTTTCCTGGTTCCTGCTAGGTGGTGTTTCAACCTTGAAATTCCACCACTAACCACCTTTTCACAAAATAAGCATCTGATTTTTAACCTTGAACCCTCAACTGGTATACCCCACTGCCATGCCGGATCATCAGACTTTGAATGAGAGTCTCTACCACCCCTTCCTGCCATCTCAATGGAGTACTTTAATTCAAACAAAAACCTGAAAATAAAAGCACTTCGTAAATTCCCCAATCTTCAAATAACACTCAAATCGAGTGTCTCCCACTTCATGAATGCAATAAAAATCGTATACACACACTTAATAACTTCATATTTTGTCATTAAAAAAAAAAAACTGAAATAACACAAAAAACAACAAATATAAAGGAAAATAATGAAAAAAACATTAAAAATATATCAAAATCCGAGTTTGGAGGCTTGCACGGGCACCGTAGGGCACAATTTTGGAGCTTTGAACACTAAGGAGGCGAAAATCGGCTCTTAGGGAGCTTGAGGAACTCAAGAAGAGAGAGGAAACCTGCGAAAAATCGTGCGATACTATGGGTTTTACGATACGGGCCCGTATCGTATCGTGGTTACGATACGTACGATACGGTGCGATACGGATAACACTGATCTCTACCACTCCCTACTCTTATTTTTCAACAGTGTAATAATATTATCCTAAATACTTTTAACTTTTTAAATCATATTTGAAAGATAATGAGTGAACATAAGTAAACTTGTCAATAGGCAGGATCCTATTTTCATATATATATATAATTATATCACAGACTCAACTCTACCATGTAATAAGGGTATAAAAACTGTGCTGAATTTGATATAACAGAGCTGGATAAAAGGTGCATGATAAATATTAATGTATGATATCGTACATTAAATATGAAAATATCATATATATAGGTATCTTGATCGACACGGTCCTAAGTATAGATTGTTATCGCTGATGGATATATCAGTGAAGATCACATCTATCATATGATATAATACCTTACCATATGATATTTTGATATTGGGATGTGTTCTGTATGATATCGTGGTTCAGTTCTGGTTATACCTATAGGGGAACTGAACTGGAACCAGAATCAAATCCAGCGATTCCAAGTCATTTTCTTTTTCAAGTTTTAAAATCCCATTGTCTCTATCATAAAACGTTCAAATGAAACTAAAAACAAACTGAAACCAGAACCGGCCCCAGACCTGGACCTCAACCTAGAGAGGTTGGTTCAGTTCTGGTTCCGGTTTTAGTAAGATAAAAATATTTTTCTGCTATTTATCACACAATAAAAACTTTTAACATAACAATAAAAATTGAATACTAACTTGATACCGATTCAGGTGGAGTAATTCTGTTTAAGTGAACAGAATTACTTGATACCGCGAAAGTCTCGGAATATTTTTTCTTTTTCAAATGGTAAGCTGGGGTTAGGCACTTAAGTGTCCTGGTCGGGGATCGAACTTGTAACCTTTTATTAGACCAAGTGTGAACTACTGGATATTACATCCATGACACATTTGGTACCCAAATTGCCTTAAGTCTTGACACGAATTGGTCCTTTCTGTTTCGACCCATCTCCTGCTATAAATATAATATCAAATAAATTTAATATATAATATTTGTTATTTAAGTTAGTGTTGATGTGTCCGTAGATATAATGTTTAGGACTATGGATGGCAAATCGGGTCACTCAGTAAAGGTTCGGGTAGGTCACTTCAGTTTCTGATGAAAATCACGTTGACACAGATCCTTTCAGATTTTCTATATGTGTCCATCTTCAAGATTCAGACACGACCTAGGTTTGGTTCAGGTGGAATCTAGGTCGACCGGACTAACTTATATAATTGTGAATATGGTACATACTAACACACTTAAGCGTTAGTATACCTAAATAAATCTAAATAATTCATCTTCTTTGATATATGATTGAAATTTGAATTCAAAAAATAAAAAAGAATATGCATACTTTATACATGTACTTTATTCACATGCACAACTTTTATTTTTGAATTTAAATTTTAATTGAGGTTTGTTTTGTGATATATATATATATATATATATATATATATATATATATATATATATATATATATATAGAGAGAGAGAGAGAGAGAGAGAGAGAGAGAGAGAGAGAGAGAGAGAGAGAGAGAGAGAGAGAGAGAGAGAGAGAGAGAGAGAACCATAAAATCAGGAGAAAATAACATAAATCTAAGCAACAAGTTAGGGCATGTGCGCAAGCCGTCCGAAATGTCTGATAACAAGGGAAACGGTCCATCGTCTTCATCTGATTGGACCCTGATACGGTTGATATATGGGCTGCTGATCAGCATGAGCTCAGTTTGGCTCGTCTTCATAGGTCAGTAAGACATGTTTTGAACGCGTTTGTCATCTAGGCTTGAGAAGATGATACATATAATATTCAGATGTGTGTATCTATCTATCTATCTATCTATCTATCTATATATATATATGTGTGTGTGTGTGTGTGTGTGTGTGTGTGTGCGCGCTATAAAATATGCAAATTATGCAGTGTAGTCTTATGTAGAGAGCTTTTATTTTCATTTTTCCTAATAAAATTCTATAAGAATTTAAAAGTTTTAACTCGATTTCCTACCACACAAATGCGAGCACAAATCATTCTACATGAGTAAATTGGACAACAGCTCGACAAGAGACATTGGTTTAATGAGACCAAGACATGACCAGTTCCTAACTGGTCAGGCGGTTTCAACCGAAATCGAATTTGATCCGGAAAACCGGAACCGGTTCCAGTATTTAAAAAAATGCATTATAAAAACATTTTTTATAAAATTATCGGTTTGAATCAGAACCAATGGTTTGAAACCGTTGGTTCCAATTTACTCAAAACCGAACATATCAGGTCATGCACTGCCCACTCAACTGTTGACAACTCTCTCTCTCTACTAAGTATTCAAATGTTGTGTGAGCTCAAAATACCATTTGGACTATGGGGATTACGAAACCTGCAAAATGAATGCACTCATCCGCACAATGCTTTCTCTCTCTCATCAGTATTGGCCTCCGTCGTCAACCTATTATAGGGTGATCTCAAATCTGAAAACTTCTTGGATCCGTGACTGTATGTAGAGAAATATAAGTGCTTTGTGGATGTGAAATATAAGTGCATCTCACCCAAAAAATTTCCGAAAAATTCTTGAGTCCGCCGATTCACCCTGGTATGGTCAGTAGGCTTATGGCCTTGGTCTATCTCAGTCTCTCTCTCTCTGCACATATACTAACCCTTGCTTGATCTTCCCTGTTTTCCTCTTTATGCCTCTCTCTTCTCAGCTGTAGCTTGGGTGCAAAGGTAAAACAATCGAAAGAGAAGGAAACATCATGACAAGTGTATGTGTGTGTGCGCACGTGCATATGTATGATGACAGAAATGCACATAATATAAGAATGTCGTTTGAACATCTTGTCAGAGAGAGAGTGCTAGACAGAAGCATTGATATCATCAAAAGTAATAATAAATTAGATGGTAAATAAATCACAGTACAGAGAGCAACTGACCACCTATTCAAGGGGTCGACTTAGGAGATAAAGGTCATGAGTTCGATACCCCAGAGGCATGCAGCTGCCTTTGGCCGATAAAAGAATCAAATGTAGTAGAAGAAAATGATAAATATGATTTCTTTTTGTGAATAACTAATCATATGCAAGTCCAGAAAATAAAACAAGAATGACAAACCCTGAATTCCTTTTTTGGGGGCTTTGATCCTCAAGAACAGCTTTTTTTTGTGGTTACAAGAGGGGACTGAAGCCTAACACCTACACATGCACCCTCTGGGAGTCGAACTCCCTACCAGCAGCATCTGTGCTAGAATGCCTTGCTGTTGAGTTAACGCTCTGGGTGCTCTTCAAGAACAGCTTTGATGGAGCTGATCAAATCATCTCGAGAAGTTCTGGTGATCACTATTAGAATGTTTAATCCTGTCAAAAGCCATATGTTAGGAGATGGGTATGAATCGTGTAATCCAGACACACTTCGGTTACTGGGTCTGGCTAATTGGATCCAGATTTGGATCTTATATGTTGTTCATCTCTTCCCTTTACACTTCTTAAATCCTTTGGCGAGATCGTTTCCATGCTTACTCTAGCTTTATCAAAGTATAGGAAACACAATTTGTGAATTATGGATTGATCAAATTGCATTTAGGCCTTTTAAGAAGTTGTATTCTCCATTAAACAAAGAAAAAGTGGATATAAATAAGCTATAATCCATTGAATATTGAAATTTGATTGGTATATATTTTGTTTCGGTACAATGTGAAGGCGGAATCCCTGCAGTGGTGGATCTAAAAACTCTTTTGGGGTGAGGCGAATTATGTATTATAGTGCATGAATCCCACCATAGGCAATAGATTTTTAAGTTGATTTTCCAAATTTTAGGTGAGGAATGACCCCACCTCGACTCAATGTAGATCTTCCACTAATTCATGAGGTGCAATTTAAGAGTGGCTAAACACACATTAAGGCCTAACACGATAATTTGAGTACTAGACTTAAAATTTGGGGCCTAAATGTAAACCTTTTAAGGACCTTTTGTTGCATACAAAAGAATTCAAGGTATAAGGCCGTCGGTTGCATTAGTGACCCTCAAAAAGTAGATGAGTTATACATGCCCTTTGGAACAAGCCAAGGGAACTTAATAGGTCTACATCACATAGACACACCACTTTGGTGGTAGTGTCCTACGCGACACGGTCAAACATGCAATGTACATAACCCTGATTTTTTACAGCATCAATTATTATATTAGTATTATTATTTTGTTTCGGTTATAACCGGAGGCGGAAACTCTATAACATGCACCCATGCACTCCCCAGGTATCGAACTCAACACCTGCATCATGTCAGCCCCACAGCCCTGCCAAATGAGCTAATTCTCTACGTGTTTATATATATATATATATATATATATATATATATATATATATATATATATATAAAGTAAACACATTTTCATGTTAAAATGGCACATAAAATAAAGTTTTTAAAAGTACAAAATAAGCAAAATTGTGTCCTCAGTTTCTGCTTTTTACATTTTTTTTGTAAATGCACGTCTTGGATGTGTGTTTTCTTGCATCATTCTCACTACCATCAAGCAAGTCTCTCTCTCTCTCTCTCTCTCACACACACATACACACAAGAATTAACATGATTAGTGACAGAATTTAGCGATCAAGTTCATTGTCACTAAAGAAAAACATATGCAATGACGAATCGATAAATTTGTTTTGGGTGAGTGAGACACTGAGACGGGCTTCAAAACTTCCAAACTTTTTTGAAATTTCAGTAAGATGAAAGTTTTCAGAATTTTGGGTGGTGCAGTCGTCCCACCCTGTCACAATCTGGATCCACTGCTGAACATGTTCATGTGTGTGACGGAACGAGCATGCACGCATTTACGTGCATGGATTGTTCGGTGAATTAGGTCATTTTCATTTATTTGTGACTCGGAAAAGCCACCTTTGGAGTGGTTGAAACTACCAAGTACTAAACATCAAGACTAATTTAAGTGAGACACAGACGATACACTAATTGGACAAGGCATAGTTAATACTGTACAAGTGAGAATACCAACCTACATGAATTTGTGGTGTAGTTTGGTAGATGTGGGTCCAAAGAAGCAAACGTTTCTTCACTTCCTCATGCATTCACAGAGATACCCTTCAAAACTTCATCATCGACAGTGGTTCCCAAATCAAACCACTGGGTTTAGCAACTATGCGTTTTGATTTATTGAAGAGTAAAAGGGAAGACCCTTTTTTTACTGACATGCACACCTTATTGTTGAAAATCTTCATATTATCCTCGATACACAAACTACATTTTCTCTTTCCAGTACTCACGCTCAAGGAAATACATCTCCTATACAAGAGAGACGCAAACACATCCACGATGTGTCTCCTATGCGATGCATTCCGGTATTTTATTTTTTCTCCCTCTTCAAAGCGAAAAAAAGGAGGGATAGAGAGGAGGAGAGGGTACACATCTACCAAACTACACCACAAATTCATATCATGAGAGAAACGACGACCGACGGGTACCGATGACAAGAGAAGAAAAGGAGAGAGAGAAACGACGACCGACGGGTAACGATGACAAGAGAAGAAATGGAGAAAGGGATTACACATATTTAGTGATTGGTTTTAACTATCCGAGAGAGAGACATGGAGGACGAGGAGGAGGGAGAGAGGGGCCATGGCAAGCGAACTCCAATCGATCCTCATATCATGAGAGAGAAGATAGAGAAAAGAAAGAGTGATGGATATTGGGTAAAAAACAGTATTTTGGGAAAGAGGGTACATCATTAGTAAATTGGAGTGCGGATTTAGTAACTATGTTAAACTTATATTAAGGTTATTGCATAAAACTTATATTGAGGTTATTGCATAAAGAACTAGCATGGCATCGATAAAAGATAAAATGAGAGATATGGCATGACAACGATAAATGATAAAATGAGAGAGATATGACGCAAACTTGTCGAGAAAAGGCTCCATCGAGCTGGAACAAAAGAAAGAAAGTGATAGATTGAATAATGAACACTTTAAAATAAAAAGAAAAATGCTTCTAAAGTATTAAAAAAGAATAATAAAACATGATCTCTTTTTAGTTAAATGTGGAGATTGAAGCTTGGTTTTGGTTTTTTGAGAAAGTACTCCTATTGGATCCATCATATTTCAAAGTTAAGCATGATTGAGCGAGAGTAGCATAATGGATAACCTTCAAAAAAGTTCTCTTATATGGAAAAAAGGGCTTGATTAAGGGATCGATAAACTATAAAAGTCGAATCAATGTTAGAAAACGATCACTTCATATGAAAGGTGTTCAAGCTTGATACTTATCCATCCCGCATAATGTTGGTGATGTATGGTTTGAATGAGAACCAATTTTAAGGATCTCAATGAAAACTGGGTCAAAATCCTGGTTTGGTATAAATTTTCACTTCATAGAATGAAGGTGTTCAAATGATTTTAGATATATGAAGGCAGATGCACGATCACGAGAATCAAATCATCACATTCATCTAGTGAATCTACCCCTTGGCCAGGTGAGCAACCGCTCGTTGTGCAAATCGAAATCTTTCATACTTCACAAAGATCGGATGATACGGTCTGAGGTCAAACAACGAGTTGGGAAAGATTGATCGGTCTTCCGAATTAAACTCAAATTTAATTGAAACTGAGATTTTCTCAAATATAGTTCACATAGGAGGGAGCCCATTCATGAATACAACAGTACGTTCCTCGCCATCTTTGAACCGTTCCTTCCTCCCCTCCGTCTCCTTCCTCCGCGTTGCTGCGCAACTTAAAGACCACCTTCTCGCACTCAGTCTTTTGCTTCTATTTCGCTCTCTAACCCCGAGTTCTGAAGGGAGCCCTGACGAAAAAGGAATCCCAATTCCATTTTGGTAAGTCGCTTCTTATTCATGCCTCAAGCCCTTCGCTTTCTCCGGCGCTCGTTAGGTTTTCCTTCTGTCCGAACTCTCAAAATCGTTACAGAATCGTGTTTCCTCATCTTGGTAGAGCTTATTCTTTCGGGAAAAAAATCTCTTGTTTTCTCGGTTTTGTGGGTGGCAATGGCGTGTATTTTCGAGGAAATCTGCTCGTTCTAAAAATTTGGGTATGGGGTTCAGGAATTCGTGTGGAAAGTAAGGTGAAGAAGACGAAAGGGCGGGTCTTCTAAGATGAGTGATCATTTTGTGCTGTTGATGGATCGATTGATCACCGCGTCGACGCTGGAAGCGGTAATCGAGAGCCGGAATATGGGCCTGATTCCGGTCGGGAACGATAAGACGGCCGCAGCCGATGCTTCCCAGAAATGGAAATTGAACGAGGAGGGATCAGCACTAGAGGAACCTAAGTTGGTGGAGTGCCGGATTTGTCAGGAAGAAGATTCTGACAGCACCATGGAGGCTCCTTGTGCCTGCTGTGGCAGTCTTAAGGTAATCTCTCTCTCTCTCTCGTTCTGTGAGGGTATGTGTCTGTGTGTGAGCGCGCGGTTGTGTTGCTTTTGATCTAGTTACATTTGGTCATTTATTTCTCTTATAGCTGTTTCTGCTTTTGATTTAGTCACATTGTTTAGCTTTGTCTTTTTTGAAAATTGTAGCTGTTTCTGTGTGTCCAATGTTTTAGCATGATGAAAGCTGTCTAGTTTCAAATAAAGACGAACTAACTAATATATGTTTCTATTTTGCTTCTTTCCTTCGTGTTAGACTCTCTAGATGGACGCTGAGAGAGATTGGAGTTCCTAAAATAGTTTACCTTGTCATTTCTTTAATCATTTCAGATGCCACTGTTTCATAAATGTGTGATGCAAGATGGCTAAATTTGAAACTTTTGTATCGTAATTCATTTCCTTGTTGGTAGATTTTGAGTCTTGTATTCGTTAAAGATCATAGGCGATGAAATCTTTGATGCAGAAAAGAAGCTGGCTTCTTGCCATTGACAGAAGGAGGCTGTAATAATGCATTAAAAGTTTCATTCAATTATGTATCATAACAGCAGTGTTGTTCACCAAATCTGAAAAACTCGAACACAATTATCTCATAGGAAGAGGACTAATAATCAGATGACATCTCAACCAAAAAGACAACGTCTAAAAGAAGAGGAGAAGGATGATATTTTGATTTGGAGCTGCAAGCTATCAGGCTTAAACGTTAATGGACGCTCTGTTTTGTTTTAGCTTGGTCCGGTTGTGTCATTCAATAACTCTTGTTTATCTGTAATGCAAATTGAGGATGGTAGTTGGTGATTATTTCATGCTACAATCCCATTTAAGATCGAATTGTGCTATCCTGGATGCCAGCTGTTGACTTTTTTTAAAAACATGTTTTCATGGGGTTTCTTACTCTTTGTATTCATCTGTTTCTGCTTGGAAATATATGAATCTTTTGACCTTTTCTGTGTTAATTTAGACTTGGATTTCTAGTACATGCTTTGTGATAGTGAAGGCACAGAGGTTTCTGGTTAGTTTAGAAGATTTTACACTTCTTATATTCTGTCTTGTGAGCGTTGAGATTGTTGCCGTTGCGAGTTAAGCAGCATTGTTGGAGCTTTCATGCCATTCCTCAACATACAATTACATCTTTTTACAATCTTGCAGTATGCACATCGCAAATGCATTCAGAGGTGGTGTAATGAGAAAGGAGACACCATATGTGAAATATGCCATCAGGTGATTAAATTCTAACTCTTCTGGATCTCCATCCCTTAAATTGTAAGTGTGATCATTGCCATGATTATCATAACTTTATGGGAAGATGTTTTTTGTTTACTGGGATGTAATCCTTTGTGTAACACCGAATTACAGCCATTTAAGCCAGACTACACCGCACCTATGCAAATGACTCATTATGGCGGTGTTCCTATGAATTTTAGGTAATTGGCCTCTTGTTGTTTGCCTTCGAACCCTTTTTGATACTGAAGATGCATGCTGCTCATTTGTTCGATTACGTGTGCAAAGCTTTCTTTTGAAAGTGGTTTCTTTCAGGGGAAGTTGGGAAATATCCAGGCAAGATATGCGAAATCCTCAATTTATAGCGATGGTTGCTACTGACCGCAGCTTTCTGGATTCCAGCTACGATGATTACCATGCTTATAATAGAAGAAGTGCATTATGTTGTCCTACAATTGCGTTTATTGTAAGCTTTAAACCTATTGAATTGAATCAGGCTCTTCTCTGACCTTGATCGTTGATTCCGGTCATCTTTTCTTTCTCATGATTCAGTTCATGCTTTTATTCATCCTAAGACATGCCTTCACAATTTCAACCAATGGAGCTGATGAGTATGCTTTCACCATGCTTTTGGTAAGTTTATGATTGATTGATTGTCCTGTTGGATTTTTACAGTCATTTTTTAAAAATTATGATGGTTAACATTCCATGTAGCCGACTCCATCTAGTATGGGAAAGGCTTAGTTGTTGTTGTTTGTTGATGGTTAACATTCCTTCATTGTTGTCTCTTGATCTTTCGAGTAGTTGCTTGTGTTTAGGACTGCTGGAATCCTCCTTCCCATCTACATAATGGTACGCTTAGTGTCTTTTTGTCAATGGTGGCGGCGACAACACCAGGTAATATTGCTTTATTATCCATGTTTATCATATTACCTATATCTTCCTGTTTAAAGGATTCAAATATGCATCAAGAACTACTCTCAGAGGGTAATACTCTTCAACTTAAACTCTACATACAGGACCTCCTGGATGTTTCATTTGGTAGGGCCGAAGATGAAGATGAGCGAAATCCGCCTCTGATGCACGTTGTCTAAGTCTTTGCTTCAAGAATTCACTCAGAAGTTAGTTGCAAATGGTCACCTGCAGCCAGTTCCTGTCAAAGGACAAGTTTCTGAAAGGGATCAGAATTGACTGCCATGTAAGCACTTGCAGGATCAGGTTAGCTGTATAGTCATGTAAACAGTCCCAATGCTCACAAGGAGAAAATACAAGTAGGTTTCCGATCGTGTAACTCTCTCACTGCAATTGTATATGAAAAAAATCATGAAATACTGTACATGAAAGGATGTTGCGTTGCTAAGAAGGCAGCATATTCTTGAAGGAGTTTTTGTATTCTTGGTCTCTGTATTCGTTTTTTTCTCTTTGATAGACAAGATGAGTTTATGCAGCCCCTCTACCGGATGCAATAAACTCGCTCACTGGAAAAGAGAGCGGACCTCTCTTAACAACAACAACAACTAAGCTTTTTCCCATACTTGATAGGGTCGACTACATAGATTCTTTATTTCATAGAACGTGGTCATTTGTTATGCTAGCAGTTAACTCAACATAAACTTGATTCTTTATTATTTTTTTAAATATTTCTTAGTCTTCTTCTTTCTTTTTTAACATTTTCATAATCTAGTTTATGATATAGTAAGAACTTCTTTTGATCATCTTTCTACGTGTTCAAACCATCTTAAACTATTTTCTCTCGTTTTATTATTTATTTATGTCACTCTCAATTTGTTTTTAATAACCTCATTATATATTACCTTTCGGCATCTTTATTTCTAAATATAATAATGATTGTAGAAAAGACAATTTACATTTAAAGATTGTCTCCAGGGCAATGTTTGGGCATCGCTTTTTGGCTTGAATAATGATGCCATTTGTTAGTGGAATTAGTTGCTAGCTTGATCGACTCTCAAAGAAGCATATGCTTCTTAACCACTGTTTAACGGGTATGGGTGTGAAGCCGACTCAGCCCACTAGTTGGGGTAAAACTCTCTCAGCACTGGTGTACGCCATTCACAAGACTCGAACTCAGGACCTTGTTTAAGGGGCACAACTCCCAAACCACTTGAACCAGCCAACCCTTGGTTATGAAACACATTGGGAAATGGCCATGGATGAAATGATACATGACATCATATATATATATATGTTATTCATGTACTATTTTGGCTTTTTTGTGCTAGTTCTTATATATATGTTATTCATGTACTATTTTGGCTTTTTTGTGCTAGTTCTTATATATATGTTATTCATGTACTATTTTGGCTTTTTTGTGCTAGTTCTCATACAGTCGATCTGGCTTCACTCTAGCACAAAAAATTGGCCGTTTCCAACTAATACCCAGTAATATATAGCTCATACATGAAAATCAACTAGCTAGGTAATCAGTGGTATGCCTAGAAAATTTTCTGGGTTGAGGCCAAGTCCAGGTCGTTGGGATGGTAATATTGTTCCTATCACAGGGATGCGACCGCATCTGACCCGAATGAGGGGATCACCTGGGTTGACTGGGTTTCAGTTCCGAGGGGGAGGAAACCCACCTGACCTGAACGATGTGTGTGTGTGTGTGTGTGCACGTGCATAAGAAGTACCAGCCTGGACCTGCTCGAATTGACTGATCAAAAAAACCTTCCAGTTGAAAGTCACAAGTTTGATTCCGCTGTTAGTGTTAGCATGCAAATCTAGTAGGGTACAGTGTCTAACCAGTTTATATTTGAAATCGACAATAAAAATGACATGTTCTTAAAAAATTATCATACGATGCTCAGCTTCCAAAGGAAGACAAATCTAGTAGGGTACAGTGTTAGCACTTCTCGTGTCAGTAGGGATGGGAATGGTCTCATAGGGAGTGCAAATGTTCGGCAAGTAATGAGCTACTCGAGCTTAACTCGGTTGAACTGATACATCCTCCTTTAATTCAAATCTCTATTGTTAATCATGTCAATTGAATGGTAAAATATGGATTGAGCATATATATATATATATATAGGGAGACATTGAGAATTGTTTGAATTATCGAGGTATCTGGTTAATGAGCCACACTATGAAATTATGGGAAAGAATTATCAAGTGTAGGTTAAGACAAGTATCAAGTACAACATATAACCAATTTGGATTCATGCATCACTTATCTACTATTGAAGTGATTTAGCTATTGGGACGTCTTATGAAACATTTTAGAGTAAAAAAGAACTTTCACATGATATATATTGATGTAGAAAAAGCTTATGATAGGGTGAAAAGAGATGTTCTTTGTATAACCTTGGAAAAGAGAGGTATCTCATTAACATACATAAATCCTATAAGAGACATATACGATGGTGAAAAACATGTGTGATAACAGACTCTTTTGAAGTTAATATTGGGTTACACCAGGGATCGACTTTAAGTCTATATTTATTTATATTGGTCATTAATGAGTTAACAAAACATATTTAAGATGAAGTACCTTGGTGTATGTTATTTATAGATAACATTGTATTAGTGGATGAGTCTAAGGAAAAAGTTAATAGGAAATTAGAAATATAGAGAGAAATGTTAGAAAGTAAAGGCTTCCCACTTAATAGAACAAAGACAAAATATATGGAACGTAAGTTTGATTATTTGGGTACTTTAGATGACATAAAAATTAAGATTGATACACATTGCATCTCTCATTAGAAATGTTTTAAATAACTAAGGTAAATTTTTTTAAATGATGGAAAAATTGATGGAGATGTTACATATAGGATTAATGATGGTTGGTTAAAATGGAGAAGGGCATTAGGTATTCTATATGATAAGAAGATACCATTGAAGTTTAAAGGTAAATATTGTAGAGAAACAATTAGACATGCTATGTTTTATAGTTCTCAGTGTTGGGCAATTAATTATCAACATGTGCAAAAGATGTGTATAGCATAAATGAAGATGTTGAGATGGATGAATGGTTAAACAAGAAAAGGCACTATACATAATGAGGTTATTATAAACAAATTGGGAGTAGTACCAATATAAAATAAAATGAGAGAAAATAGTTTAAGATAGTTTGAATATGTTGAAAGACGACCCAAAGACGCTCGTGTAAGAAGATATGAAAAATTAGATTATGAAAATATTAAAAAATAGAATGACTACAAAAGTATTGGAAAGAAACAATAAAGAATGATTTAGATTATATTGAGTTAACCGGTAGAATGCACATGATAGAGCCTTGTGAAAACAAAGAATTCATGTAGCCAACCCATCTAGTATCGGAAAAAGGCTTGCTTTTTGTTGTTGATATATACATATATATATATATATATATATATATATACATATATATATATATACATATATATGTGTGTACTTTGAAGGTCTTGAGTACGGTATTCTATACTATACTGTATAGCACCTTAAGTAATCCCATATCTCAAAGTTCGAGCCTAATTAACGGGATTGAGCTCAATATCATGTACGGTATACAAAGGTCGTGAATGGCAAAATTTTGAATTAGAAATATCATGTACGTACAAGTTTATTTTTTTCGTGAGTTTCTAACTGACTCAATAGTTCGGGGGACGTCTCCTTGTACACAATAGTGCACTTAAGTTCACAAATAAGAAAAGAGGAATAACTCCAAGCAAAACAAGCAAATCCATTAGTAAGAGGAAGCGAGACCATCAACAACAATACCACATGCTAAACATATCCAAAAATCAACTCATATCAGCTACAAATTAAGCTTGATTGCCAGTTGCGTAGCTCACCATCGAATTATTTCAGATAAAAAACCATGGCTATCTAACTTCAGCTTCTTCAGCAGTATGTTAGTTATACGCATGAATCTTGTTCACCAAACCATGAAAGCACCCACACAGAGAAGACCATCTTCAAAAATATGACTGAAGATTAAACCAGATTATCATCTGCTTTATGATTGTTAGGAATGTTGCCATCCTGATCAACACCATCAATCTCTTTCAATTTCCCATCACACCCCAACTCCACATCAATCTCTTTCAATTTCTCATCACACACCAACTCCACATCAATGACTAAGACCTCTGGTCCTCCGCTGATTGTGTGGGGTATCCCCGTGTTTATTACTTGTTCAGGCAGGGCCTCGTTGGTTATGATGAGGGTGTTTTTCTTCCTCTTGTAGATCCAATAGAGTATCATCTGGGCCGATCCAAGCAACATGCCTAGCACATTTGGATACTGTTTAAGCAAAAACATGGAAAGAATTAATGACACCATGAGGAGAACTCTTCAAATATTCTTTCTTCGTAATCTTGGTGCTCAAAAAGCTTCATCTACGTACTTCTGAATTATTTAAATCCGAATTTTTTTTGCATACAATAAGATTATTATCACTCAGTAACCGATATTTTAAGTTGTATCATGCCCCAAGTAAAAATTATAAGTTTTATCGTCTGTTGGCGACCGGAAATGGCCGATGGAAATTGGTTTTTCCGATGGAGGCGGAAAATCAATCAACTGTTTTTCCGATGGCTGCCAGGATTATACTTCTCCTCCTTTATTCTGTTTGAATAAATATTTTCTTATCTCTAGAAAAGAAATGGAAATGGAAGCTTTTAACTGATTACCTCAACAAACGGATCGTTGATGAGCAACCCATACCCGAACCACATAATGTTACTGAGGGTTAGAAACAAGGACAAGAAGAAGGGCATAAACTCCACGCTCTTCGTGCGTACCACCAACCTCTGCATGAAATGGAAAAAGCTTGCTTCATGCAAACGAAAAGGAGTAACCAAACCATACATAAGAAAACAAAGAAATAAGTTCCAAGAAAGAAGAAACGAGAAAACTCCAATAATATATGATCATATTGTTCGGTGGGACAACCTCCCACCATTTTTATTATGTAATGATTTAAGGTAATTAAGCTACTAAATCATTAACAAAAAGAGAATATTTGCATATGTTCCACTTTCTTTGTTCATCTTGTTGTTGGAGATCACAATATAACACACACACATATATAATATATATGAAGTTCTTGAAGGGTGTCAGTTGACACTGACAGCTTTCACGTTACGGAGAATTTGGTTGGCTAGGAACGAAAATGTTTTCCAATCCAAGTCCTTCAATGGCTTGGAAGTAGCTAAACAAGCAATTCATTGTGGAGAAGAATTTCGTTTGAGAACGCTACCTATGATGAATATGTTGATCGTATAGGAGATGCTGTAAGATGGTGTAAGTAGTGGGTGGCCACTCTCGGCCCCATTACTAACAAAAACCATGAAATGGGAGAAGAGCGGGAAGAAGGGCTCTCTTTCCGGATTTCATGAAATCGTATTTTCAAAAATTAAAACGTTCATAAAACGATTTTCAGTTTTTCAAAAGTAAAACTAAGGTATCTCCCGGATAAAAGAAGGATATGGTTGTTAAAAAGGAAAAACCCACAGCGGTAAACACGGAAGACAGAAAGTCTTAAATAAATTAGAGTTTACATAACTCATTCGGAGTGAGATAAGAAAAAGTGATTATGTTTATAAGTCTTTTGTGAAAAACCTCTGCAGGTAACCCCAAAACAATACACTTTCGTTACACTTGCTACAGAAAACACTGGAAAAAGCAAGGGAGCAGAGAAGAAATAACCAAAGAGGCAGTCAACTTTCGTTGCGTACAACTGAATCAGATGGCTTTGGAGATTGAAAACTATCCCAAAATCTGGTATCAAAGCCTGTTGGAGCTCTACGGCAACAACAAACAAGAAACCCAAAAAAAGCAAAAAGCAATTGAACAGAGAAGAAAGAACCACAGAGATAGTAAACTTCCGCTACGCACAGCCGAATTGGATGGCTTCGAAGATTGAAGACTGCCCCAACAGATATACCAAATTGTATTATAGCAGATGCATGCTATAATATAATTGTATAGTTTTTCTAGGAAATCCCCATAGTTTTTTTTTGTATAAGTTGGGACTCAGCCGATCGATGTATTCTTTCAATCCATTAATGAACGCCCTGTTTGATCCGAGAAAAGAAAAGTTCTTGAAGGGCGTAACATCATAAAAATTAAGATAAATCAACACTGCGTTTCAATAAACAGGTTTTTTTAAATTGTTTAATTCATAAGTCGGATTTTGATGCTGAATACAAACTTTGGGGTGAAGGACGTTCTGACGTTCGAGTTTTAATTACAGGAAAATATTCTGTATTATAAATTAAAAGGTAAAATGGAAAATCTATTTCTTTTCAAATTAAAACTTAAGAAGCAGTTATCTGCACTCTGTAGCTGATGCAACACAAATGTACACAATGCAAGCGCACACTCAAAATGGCATGCCCGTTAAATGTGAGAAGATTTCAAAATAAGAAGCTTGATATGTGAACCATGGCGTTAATCCGATGCATTGAGATGGTCGAATTTTGTATCTTCTTGTTTTGATTGACAAAATCTTGTATCTTGATGTATTAATACGATTGCCCTTAAGATGCTGTGAATAATTAGTTGTTTGATTGGCTACAATGAGGGGCTTCAACGATTCCGTATTGTACCAAATTGCCAATGATCATGACCGCTAAATTTCAAAAAGAGCCAATTAAGGCACTATGCAAGGCACATTAGCCGTGACTGATAAGGCATTCCAAGACTTAGTCAATGGTTTTGTCAGGCCAAATGGGTGTGACTGGTGATGGTTTCAAGATGAGCTGCAGTGTGATGTGTCCAACAGTACAAAATCTCTCTGTATGTGTGTGTGAATTAAAGCAGCCTTACATAGGGACTGGAGTATATATTAGAATCCAGCACGTCTTGCTGGAGGGAAGTCAGTGTGCCGGCAGGGTGACAGCATCAACTTCCCAAAGGGAGAGCACATATGGTCCGAAGTGCCGGCCTCAAGTCAGTCCCTGCTTTAAGATGAGAGAGGAAAGAGAGAATTAAAGGAAACATCTCTGTGGGAGAGTTTATATTTGTGTAGACTGAGAAGTCACATCCGTTCAAAGTATGTGAGAACCATTCATGTCCTCTGTGCATGACATGATGATCATACCATGTATGTTCATCAATAGTCCATAGAAACTGAGAACCCTCTCCAAGAGGGAATATTTAATATAAATCCATGCATATGCTTGGATGCGCATGATGTTGTATGGCCATATTAAACGGTCACTGTAACAAAAGCAAGTTACTGTGGCGCGGTCTCGAGCCCATTTATCTTCCACAGTGAGGTAGACCTTCTATCATTCCCATCCACAGCTCACCAGTATAAAGCTTGTCATTAATTGAATGTTCGCTCTGTAAAGAAAATAATGCATAAAAGTGAACTAGCCTATGCCTCATTCATGGCGTCTGCGATATTCCCTTTTGTTGCAGTGGGTCATAATGTTTCTAATACAGAATTATCGCGAGTTCCTTGAGTGTCTCTTTACCTAGCATTCTCGTTAGCCGTCTGATTTCTTACTCAGGTTCTTAAGAGAAGCACTGCTGTATTTCTTGAGGCGCTCAAGAAAAAACATAATAAGTCATTTTGGTGTATGGATACTGGCTAAAACTTGATTGTGGTAGTCTAAGGTTAATAAAAAATCTTCGTTGTGTATCTTTAAGGTGATTCTAACCTTCTTTACGTTTGGAAATTAGAATCCGAGGACAGCAAATAAGCTTAAAAATTAACATTAAGCATGTCTTGAAGAGGGTCATGCAACAATAGATCTTCCAAGTGTTCGTATGCAGCTATATACAAGAATTCTATATTGTCATCTTGTAGGTTTGTCTTTTCTGTTAGGAGAGGCCGAAGCCTGACACACATGCATGCACACCGGGAAATCGAACTCACCGCCTGTGATGTGGGATTCAAAGAGTCCTGCGAGATGAGCTAACGCTCTCTGCATCTTGTGGAGATTTGATAACGAGTAACATAACGATTAAATCATTAGATAACAATACTTAATTCCACTTATGCAGCGTCTCGCCCTAATGATATGCTACTGGTTTCATACATTTTGTGTCTCCGTGTAATCCAAAACCAAGCCTTTCTCGCGAAGTGTGCACTCGGAGGCGCATACACACACGTATATATATATATATATATATATATATATATATATATATATATATATATATATATATATATATAGAGAGAGAGAGAGAGAGAAGTGAAAAGTATACCATGATGCTCAAAGGAGCAGCTGAGACAGAGACGGCAAAGACAGCGCAAATCCATCCCAATACCTTCAAGCGTTTGGCACCTTCTAACAGCAAGAGAGTAGGAAACAGAACGCAACAGGAGGCACCAACATTCACCGATAAGAATAACTTGATTGTCGATACCTGAAACAACGTCAATCCACAATCACAAGCTAACGCACACACGGGTGCACGCATGTGTGTGTGTGCGCGTGCATGTGTCTGTGTGTTTAAGAGTATGCGCAGACGAACAAATACATGCATGCACCAAGTAGGCATGAAGATAAATGAAGCAAATGATCAATAATTACTTGGTACCTTAGGATAAATACACCATATATGATTTTGATTTTCATGAAGATGAATGAAGTTTGATGTCCAATAATTGCTTAGTACCTTAGCTTTCTTTGGTGCATAGATGATGAACAAGAGGATGTACACGGACTCGACGAAGCATCCTACCGTATTAATAGTTATAAGATAAAGGTTACTTCCATTGATTCCCTTGAGAATGGCATAGTAAATCCACAGCATCGCGCTAAAGAGAGCCACCAGATAGGGAAATGACTGAAACCCATCAGTGCATTTCTTCTTGTAGATCCTGTAAAACGTCGGCCTGCACCATTCAATTCCACACATTGTGCTCAATTCACTTTCATTCAACTGATCTCCAACTCACTCAAAAATATATAGAAACAGTTTACTTACACTGGAGCCAGGAAAACCATGCCTGAGATAATATTTCCTGATATATAGCAATTGACAAGAAGTAAATATGAAAAACTTGTTAGTTAGATGCATATATTGAATGGAAAAGCCCATTAGTAAGATGCTATATATATATATATATATATATATATATATATATATATATATATATATATTAGAGAGAGACAACACACTCGTACTAAAACACATCCGATTCTACCTAGGAGTCCAAAAATGGAGGCTGAGAGATCATCTCCAATCATGGCTGCAACTCAAAGGAATGACAAGATCAAAACCTTATTGTGATTGACAGGGTTGGAGGAAGATTAACAATAAACAGAGTTGTTTCGAGAGGCTTGAGTAGGTTTGAGATTCATTGCTGTATTTATAGGCATGCTACTTATGATTGAATCGTTTCAGCGAGATTCGAGGCATTCAAACATTGAACTCGTCGGGAAAATTTGGATGAGAAAGTGTTTCAAGGTTCGTCTTCGTGATACATATTTTCCTTGTATTTTTGTCAAGGACCCATCTTTTCAAACAGATAGTTAATCAATTTACCAATTGGATCAGACAAATAAAGTTGGACGAACTAGTTCTGACCTCAATCGTCATTGAGATGGCCCGCAACTTTGTTATTTAAATATACGATAATAAATTCTTTTTGCAATTTTCATATGAGAGGTGGGCCAACCCATTGCAATTTTCAAACATCTGGCCCAATTCTGAAAATAAAAAAATGCAAAGAAAAGCAAGATCAATGCATTCAAATTGGCATCCTTTAGTTCTTTTCTTTTTTCCCATTCTCTAACTTAATACCAAGTCCATTGGAATTTCATACCCAATTATACTCCTTGTTTTTATCTAAACAACACAGCCCTAGTGGCTTTTGAATTGGATCCCATTAGAATATTTGATTCCGTGCTGAAATGGAATGGAGATCCAATTATGCAAAAGTCTGATTAAATTAGATCAGTAATCTATGATCTGTTCGAGCTAGACCAGTTCTTATTTGGCGCATCGGTTCTGGGGGAAACCTTGGCTTGTAAGCACTTCTACGTTATCAATATCGTGCCGTGAGTAGACATGGCCGGTTCGGAACTGGCCCGCCGGTTTTTACTGTTTTAAGTTCCCAGTAGATGGTGCTTAAATTCCCAACGAAGGATTAAAGTATGACAAGTTGAGTCCAACTCTTTTGCAGGGCTTGATCACACCTCTTGTTCACACTTTCGAAGCAATTGCACCGGCAGCTTCAAAATCGACTTGTTCATTCATTCACACAACAGTTCAAATGCACCCTGCCTTTGGGCCTATCCATAGCTCTCTCTCTCTCTCTCTCTCTCTTTAGAGTGTGGATCAAGAGTCCCAGAATAATGAGAAAGATGAAGAGACCCTATAGTATATTTTGAAAAGCTTGTCATATCCTACAAAATCCTCTTCATTACCAAGTAGGGCATTGTATTTTTACATGGATCGGGTCCTTCAGACCCAACTATTATGACCAGGTTACTATTTTCCTTTTCCTATTTAAGCCTCGCAAGCAATTCAAATTAATTTCTGACTTAAATTGTAAACGCTTAATGATTTATTATCTGTTTATAGCCTAGCTATCATAGTGAACCCTCGAAATAATGCACCGCTGTAGTTCTTGAAGAAAAACTGTTTGCGAAACATAACTTGTTGACTTTTTAATTTGTGCACCTCTCTCATATATATATATATATATATATATATATATATATATATATATATATATATATATATATAACTGTGCAATGACCTACCCCACCACCTTCTAACATCCAAATCGGCTCCTGCTGCCATCAAACACCTTCCTTGCTCCGCTACTCTCTAACGGCACCACCGGTCAGAAATGTCTGCCACCACCTCCTCCTATGTATGTATCTACATGTAGAGTTAGAAAGAGATTGAGATAGAGGATTATGGTGATAGACACAGATTTATCCAAAAAATAAAGTGGAGGATGTCAGAGGAAGGTGTCCAATCGTATATCACGCCTATCCCACTCTCTTCATGCGTATATATATATATATATATATATATATATATATATATATATATATATATATATATATATATATATATAGATATATATATAGAGAGAGAGAGAGAGAGAGAGAAAGAAATGCATTAAGGGGCAGGACAGAGTCCGGCTTTCGTTAGTTTGATTGACTTTGCCGTATTAATTAAGACTAGCTTATAGGAGTTGCTTTGACATCCAACCTTATATTTGATTGCAAGTTATGAGTTCAAATAAAACCCAAGGAATCGGCAAGATTGGGTCAGAGGAACTGTGGCAAAGTCCCTCTATCTCCATAATGGAACATGATAATGTGTTTTGTCTACCAACCCCAGCATTCTTTATCAGGAATTGGGTTAAAAACTGGGTCTAGCAACCTCGGGATCGAGGTTTGGATTCAAGGGCCTTTTCTTTTAATATAACTCTGGTTTTTGGAAGAAGGTTGCGAATATATATATATATATATATATATATATATATATATATATATAGAGAGAGAGAGAGAGAGAGAGAGAGACATGTGAGAGAGTATACACTTTCCGATGCTAACCCGTTCAACCGTCCTTTAAGGACAATCTTCAAGATTATGGACTTTCAAAAACTATATCGTTCCTAATACACAACTTTGACTTTTGAAGTATATATAAATATATAAATATATATATATATATAGAGAGAGAGAGAGAGGGCCCTGTTCGTGACTCTCTTTAAGATGGTACAACAATCAATTTTAAATTCAAAATGGTATATATATATATATATATATATATATATATGTGTGTGTGTGTATATATGTATATATAAAGAAAGAGAATGACAGTTGCTAGACTTTCTTAATCATATATGGACCGTGCATCTCTTTGATCGCATGAAACATCAACCGGACGAACGGAAAATATACAATACCACAGCCAGAATCAAAGAGATCTACCGAAAATATACGCTCTTTAACTTGATCTAAGCTCGTATACACGAACCCAAAACTACTTGACTAATCAAGATGGATCTGAATGACTGACATCAAACAGTGACACTGTATATATGCACACACACAGATATATATATATATATATATATATATATATATATATATATATATATATAATTGAAGACGAAATGTTCTGTTACTGCTCTTTGTGTGCCAGGTGTGTGTGATTTAGTTTGTACAGATGTGTATTAACGCACAGGAAGTATTGGTGGTTGTGAAGGAAGCACCGAATCTTTAATTTGAGATTACGGAAGGAGAAGGTTAAGAAAAGCGGTCTGTGTGTACATGTAAGGATCCAATGAGAATTGGGTCCCAAAACAAGCCCGTCCCTTAAATCGTGTACCACCGTCTTGGGTCTTGTTTGTCATCAATCATCTTGTCTCCTACTCTTAGGACAAACGACAAAGATGATTGAACCGGACTCAAAACCATAACTGAACTCAGCCCGTGCCCGGTTTGGTTAAGGTTCTCATGATTCTAATACCAAAACCACCGGTTTAACCATATTAGAGATAATTTTGTCTTTAAGAGTCAACTTTAAGTCCATGAATGAGGATAGTTGACTCTCAAAAATGTCAACTTTAACTTGAAAAGCTCTTAAAAATTTTAAAAATTGTTATATTATATCATAATCACTAGTACTTGCTTACTACTTGTGAGTTGTCATATTCTATCATGATCACTAGTACTTATAATTGTTTTTTACTTCATAAAATTAGGATATCCCAATTAGACTCGAAACCATAATCGGGTCTGTCAGTTGCAAACCAAACCTCATGGACCGTGTACTACCTTGTACACTACAATACCAACATTATCTTGCACGTCTTTTTTATTTTCTCAATTCAATGTTTCTATTTAAAAATAATTGTTGTACCCTTATTTTTAAAGGGATGCACAATAATATATATATATATATATATATATATGAAAATTGAATCCTTTCAACTATTAATGTTATTCATTATATTCAACTATTATTTTCTAGAGCATAAATTCATGTTATCAAAAAGCAATAGTCAGACATGATAATGATTTTTTAGTAACGAGTAAGATCAACCACTATTTATCTCTTTATATATATATGTGTGTGTGTGTGTGTTTATATATTTGATATGTTGATTCATGTTTACTTATTGTTTTTCAATGATATGAGTGCAAGTTAAAAAAAATTAAAGGTTTTTAAAAAGTTTAAAACAATATTATTACACTAATGCTTCCGTAAAACTTGAGTAGACAACAGAGGAGTAGGTACTCCCAAAAAATACGCCAGCATTCGTAGCGAAATCAACTACATGCCACACTTGTGTGAAGTACAGCAGATGTGTGAAGATCGACTATGTGCGATCCGAACACAACCAAAACAGAAGGCTTCTGCTGAAATCCTCAGTGAACGAACGTGGCACAAGAAACACACTAAAATAAAAGAGCCCCATAACATAAATAAAACTAAACATATCATACGTGACACCAATATGAATGGGATATGATAACAGAGAGAGAGAGAGAGAGAAATCCTTATGAAGACGGTCGCTGGAGAGATTTTCCAGCTGTGTCAACACTATCGGCGATGTTCAGGGCAGCTGATGAAGCAGCTCCGAAGATAAGGGCAACAGAGATCACAAGAACAGGAAGAGGGAAGGAAGAAACTGAAGGAATCTACCTCTGGTGTCGCAGGCGGATTCGAGTGATGCTTCGGCCGGGAGGCAGCTTCAGTTGGCCTTTCTTTCTCCTGATGTTGCCTCTGTTGATCGCCTCTGAGTACAGTGGATTTGGAGTAAGGATGCAAGGTTCCCACACACGAGCGATTCCAAGTGTTTCTGTGTCTGTTTCAGTGTATGTGTTTGAGTATTTTGTACGACCTGTAATGGCTGCCTTTTATAGGCAATATGCTTCCTCTCATCCTGGATTCTTTCACCCTACAGCTGGAGCAAACTTTGGAGCCGACGATCATCCGTTACACCTTATCAACCGGTCCAACCGTTACCTGAGCTGAGAATGCCTATTCTTATGTTTTAACATAAACACAACGAAAGAAAAAAAAGAAACGACAGGAGAGAGACAAAGAGAGTGACGCTTTTGCTCCTGGATTAAGGTTGAGGGGATGTATCTTAAATTGAGGGAAGGTATTTCAGGATGTTTATAACCGTCCAGAAGATGCATAAGAAAAACGTTAGAAATGTTTAAAATATTTCGAGCGGTTTGGAACTCTCCAAATTGATACTTAAAACTGTCCAAAGAATGATCAAATCATTTCCCACTTAGGACTGTCAAAAAAGATGCGGTGATAGATTATGACAATTTTTTTTTTCAATTTCAAGGGTTAGACTGACGAAATTGTTCTCTGCTAAATTTTGATGGTTTAAAGCTCTGAAATAGTTCGGTCCTTCTTTGCAAAGAATCGAATTTATAATATATATATATAGCTACGTGTCATACACAGGTTAACCCGAACACAAGACGAGCACTCAACTCTGTACCAACAAAAGCTATTTCAAACACAAACCCGACACAACTGACACGAAAAAGAAAAGGATGAAGTTCGGCATTGTTTGTGCCTTGCATAGGACCCGAACATCATGCTTTGCATACGAAAGATTCAACACCAGCACTCACTGTGAAAATGTCCGAGATGAGCATTCTACACGGAATGCATGACGAATGCGACCATTTAAGTTTTTTTTATATCGTAATGCCATGAAGAACAGTTGTGCTAGTTCAGGTGGAAACGAGCACAAATTTTTCGTGTCTCTTCATGCCGTATTGCCAACCCTAATCCACTTTATCTATTATGAATAGTGGAGAAACCGCGCTTCAAACTAAAGAAACTCGAGGATGGAGACAACCAACTCATTGTCATTAACTAAAATCTTTCTGTAGACTGTAATCCTTCCTTAGTACACTTTGGTAAAACAGTGAAAGAAAGCATACCAGCTACACTAAAGCCAAGTCAAAGCAACAAGGGAGATCTAAGGAAGCATGAAAAGCAACAGACTATAACACAGAACCGAGATTGTGTGTGCCCATTGTTTTGCTTGCCCGTTTTAATCCACATCATCACGCAGTTGCTTGAAATAAAACTTGGGGATGTCTTCGAAAAAATCCCTCCAGATGCGATCATTGTCCCTTCCGGAAGCCTTCATGTCTTTACGGTCACGAGGAGAAGATGAAGACTGAGGTTGCCGCTCAGAAGAAGAAATGGGCAAAGCGTTTGCCACGCCTGCAACAGCCAGCAGGCCCAGGGCGGCCCCTCCTATCGCGGCTAATTTTTCGCATAACCATCGTAGTCATGAACATCGTTTTCGTCTTGCACGTCCTCCCTCCTTCCGCTTGTAGATGGTCTCTCTCTCTCTCTCTCTCTCTCTCGCCGGCGCGCATTTTATCATATGCAGAAAAACTACATCATGTACGCTAGGAAGAGGCACGGCTTGGCCTTGCAAGCTTTTGTTTCGTAAGTAGACCCACCTTCAAAAAGTTCCTTCGCCCCAGTACATGAGGAATCTCGGAAAGGGCGCCGTGAACATTAATAGTTCTTTTTCGTTACAATGGAGGGCTGAAGTTGGGTACACACGCCCAGGTGGTCAAACTCATGGTCAGCCTTCACATAAGTCGAAAGCCCTGCCAAGTGGTTGTCGCCCGAAGAGAGAGGAGATTTGAAAATCATGTTGAGTTCGTATAATGTGTAATTAAATGATCAAGTGTTTCAATCTTGCAAGAAAATTAAATAAAAAATAAAATTTGACTTAATTATCAAGAAATAAAGTGCTTTACTCATAGTTATAAATGGAAAGAAATTGTAAGGGGAAACTCGTATTGAACTTGTACATTTCTTAGCCTTACGGGCAACAACTCGTGTTCAACTTGTATAACTCGGATTCGTTCATTTCATGTTTGATTCAGCTCAAATGAATGTGTTAATTAGAGAAAAATTTAACATGAATTAGATCTTGAATCGCACTGGACATGAATAACGACTGGGTGGTTCATTCGGAGAATTTACAAGCCCAAACTTAATCTACGATCCTGCATCTTCTTTTCTTCTCTTTTTTTGGTGCAATGAGAGGCCAAAGCCAGATGCACCCCCCAAGGATCGAACGCATGGACCCAGAACATGTGAGTCGGTCGTAGCCAGGTGAGACGCACGTTTTTCACATATATTCTTATTTTATTACTTTACAGAAACTTTTCTGTTTACTGTAGAGACCATGACCATGAGTGTATAAAATATAGAAAATACATAAGCCTAAAGAAGACCTATCTTAACTTCATCCCGTGGTGGTGACTTTACACGCTCCCGACGGGGAGGCATCAGCAAGGGGTGGATGAATTCAAACAGCCCTTAAAGAACACATGCCCTATAAATAACACGTCGAAGGTCCAATTGTATCCAATCAGTCTTGAAACTTTAAGTTTTGAATTCGAAAACCAAATTTCTTTTTTTTTTACAACAGGAGGCTGAAGCAAGACACACGCATGCATGCATGCCCCCCGGAGTAGAACCCATCACCAGCGCCATGGGAGTTGGAGAGCCTTGTCAGACCAGCTAACGCTTTGCTTCAAAACCAGAAATAAGATTAGGAAAAAACAGAAACCCAGAAGTTGCAACACCTAAAAATTCAATCAAAGGAAAAATTTATGATTTTAGGATCAGACAATTCAAACACAAATTTAACAAAAATATTTTACAATGCAAGCACATTGTAGGTCGGAATCGCGGTGAAAGGATCCCATACCCTGAACATGACAGCAGTAGCTTCCAACAATCGGACCGGTTCACACTACCCTCACAAGGGTGACCACTGACCACCTTGTGTAATATGCAAATGTTGGGCATGTCGATAAGAACCAAGCTGTTTTCTGAGACGATCTTACTTGAGGAATGTTGCTGTCAATGCTGCAAACTGATTTTAGATGACGATCTGTTGCACCTTTAATGTTCAACGTATTCCGGGTTCTCTTTTAAGATCACAAAACCTTCGAGAACAGATGAAAGAGGAATATACCTGCAAAAACATAGGAAGCAAAATAATTGAGCATTTTTCTGGGCATAGTGAAGTGATTCACTCACACAATTGGCCGGAGGAAAGAGTTAGTATAGCAGAGGAGGCCTCTGGGCGCTGGGTGTTAAATGGGCAGTCAAGGGTTCAACTTCTACAAGTCTAACCCTTTTGCAAGCCATGCCCATTAAGGACACTGGGCCAAAGGATCCCATCTTTACCCTGGGCCTACAACCCCTTGAAAGCCATCTTCTCTTTGTAAGAAAAGAAAAAATCACTAGCAGCATTATCGAAAGTGATCTATCATGCCCAGATGAAACAGTAGCCAGATATATACTGGTAGGATAAACCAGTGTGATAAGTATTCATACAAGAGCCTTAACGCTTGCCCACAAAGATACAATGCAGCGGATACGTATCTTAACCTTTTAAAAAATAAATGGAAAAACCTGTAAAAAAGCTAAAATTACTAAAACAATCAAAGAATATTGTAAAGCACTTACAAATTTACAATCACTTAAATTAATGAACTAAAGAAAGTCACTAAAATTACTAAAAATGGTCAAGAAAATCTCACAAGTTGATACAATTTCAAGTTCCAACGGGTGTGTTTCCACAAAAGTAGACAAACTAGGTGGATTATTCACATCATAGAATATGCAGTATATCAACATTGTTAAGGGACAGCCGAGACCCACCAGGCACCAGGGCCACTAGAACCAAGGGCCATCAGTGCCTTCAAGGGGCCCAACGGCTCTTTAGATGATGCTTGCTATATAAATACCACTCTTGTATACAATAACAATAACATATATAGAAGCCTTATGTCTTGATTTTATAAAATTCCTCTCTTATGAGATATTCATTCAATAAAGTTTGATTTCAGGTTTTCATACATGTATTTGTTTATATGGTATCAGAGCCTAATCGGGAGGCCAATTGGATGGCAACGACGAGACGGTGGCTGGTTCGTGACAACGACAAGAGATGACAGTAGAGAGGAGAGAGGCAGTGGCTGGGCAGCGAGAGATCAATTCTGCGGATTAGAGTAGCTGGCTCGTATCAGGCAAGCATTTTTCTTCACCAATCCTGGTGTGCTGAGTCCAACTTTACTGTTGTTGTTGAAGATACTTAAAATGAGCTGCAAGGGCACAAGAATCCCAATTGTTTTCACTCCAGCATTGGTGCCGCTGGTAGCTGGAGTTACTGGTTTTGAACTCGATGGCTAAAGCAGTTACCGGTTTCTTCGACGAGCCGAATAGACCTTGTTCCTAAAACATCCCTCCACCATATTAGTTCCCGCTCCATGCAGCCAAGGAGAACCCACAAGAGAGAGCAACCTCTCTACATGAAACATAGAGTGAGAGAGAGAGAGAGAGAGAGAGAGAGAGAGAGAGAGACTATGCTTTGTGCCTTTAAAAGAAAGAGGGATAATAGAGGAGAGAGGGAGGCCGGTAGGCGGTGGTGATTGTTGATTCGAGGATGGAGTTGAGGATGAAGAATGACATCAAATGGGAGTGGCGGAGGATAGCTACTATGGTGGCAGTTGCTGGCAATGGTGGTTCCACGGTGACAGGTCAAGGCGGTAGTCGATGGCTTGAAGCTGTTGGGACGATGGTGGTGTGGTTTGGTCGGATGGAAACGATCATGGCGATGAATGGCTCCGGCAATGGTTTTTGCGGTATGCACAGAGAGAAAAAGGGTTTCAGTCATCTGTGTGAAGCAAAAGGTGCATGCACGCGAGAGAGATGTTTGGCCTTCTTATCTCTCTCTTTGGAATGCTCTCAAGAACGCCCATTTCCCATCTTGGTGGGTTCTATATGGCAAGGTGATCGGATTCTTGGGACTCTATCTCTCGAGATCCATACCTGAAATCTAACTTTGTGTTGTTTAACAAAGACTTTATCAATTAGGATGGTGAAGGAAATGACCCATGTTTTTGGATTAATTATGAAAATGTCATTTTAGCAACTCAAGTGTGATCTTTCCAACTTGTTTCTTTTTAAACATTTGGTAAATCAATTGTTTGATATCTTGTTTACGAGACTATATTGTTTGTTAGATAATAAGTTGCATCTTTATGTGATTAAGATCTCCGTGTTGTGGCTATATTTCATTGTGTTGGCCGTTTCTTGAAGACCTTTGTTTTAAGGTGCTTCAGTTGAGATTATGACATCTTATAAGTTGTTGGTCATTAGTTGGAGATCAATAAATATTTTAAGGTACACTGAATTGTTAATTGATATCTTGTGCTTGTGTATAGCTTTTCTTATTCATGATAATTTTGTTGTGCATGATATGGATAGTTATTTTTAAAAAGGATATGCATAACTTTTATCCACAAAAGTCTTTGAAAACAAGGAGTCCTTCATCTATCATCTTTTTAAAAACACAATTTAGATTCTCTTGTTGGATTATCTTATCCTTGATTCATAGAATCATGTTTGGGTTAGTGATTTATTTAAGGGCCTTGGTGTTTTGATGTGATTAATTGGATGGTTTGAGTTCAGCCTTAAAACTCGGGTTGATTTGAGTTTAGCCTTAAAGATCAGGTTTAAGCTTAGGCTTAAAGTTTTGGATGGTTCGAGCTCTGCCTTAAGCTCGGTTGGTGCTTAATGAATTATTGATACATATTGGCCTCTTATAATATTAACCGACCCTGTCTAGTATGGGAAAAAGCCTAGTTATTGTTGTTGTATTGGCCTCTTATAATCTCTCCAATTTGTTAAGAGTCATAAACTTATTTGTCATATTAGAGAATCTTAATTAGGTGATCAATGTTTTCATAACATTTTCTTATGCTTTTAGCAAAATATATCAAAAACTTGTTAGGTTTTATGTTTGTATTATTCTATTTTTAAGATCTTAATTACTTTCGTTAAAGTTTTATTCTAGAAGTTTTCTTGAAGGTATTAAAATAAAGGATTCCAAAACGAATGTAAACTTTGGCAAAAAAACGGGAAAAAAAAAAAGCATTGGAGAGAGTTATAAGGCTCCAATCACTCTCTAGCAAACAGTCAGTTAACACACTGTAAGTTTGAGGAGGGGGGTAAGAAGGGACAGCAGAGAGCCACCAGGACCACTAGAACCAAGGCTCACCCGGGCTATCAGGATCTTAAGGGAGCCCTATGGCTAGTTTACTAGCCATTAGTCCCCTCACAAGGGCTCTTTAGATGTTTCTCCTCTTGCTGCTCTACTTCCTCTATAAATATCACTCTTGTATACAATAACATATATAGAAGCCTTACGACTTTGTAAAACTCCTCTCTTATGAGAGATTAATTCAATAAATCTTGATTTCAAGTTTCAATACCTGTATTTGCTTATAAATATACCCCTTGTATCATACCACAACATAGGATAAAGTACGACAGAACATTCTTACAATAAATTTGGGTATCATATGGAAATCTCTATTGATATGATGTGTATCGACATATACTATTGTGCACAAGATCCATTGCAACACTAGGATAAACAAGCACTGATCACCGAGTACAAGCTTAAGCCATGTCAACCAACCCTGAATGTCAGGGAATATAATGTGCAGTTTCATACCAGACACCAAAATAGGACCGTGATCAACATGCTACCTCTCAGCCCATATCCGGACATCCAAACCATAATGGTGCATAACACCCGCAATAAAAGAAAAGAGAAACGAAAAGCAAGCCAAAGCAAGACCTAACTGAGCAACCACAATGGCCTTGGAGAAGTGCTGAATTAATTAAGTTATTAGAATGATCACGAATAAGCAACAAAGACAACAACAACAACAACAACTAAGCCTTTTCCCATACTAGACGGGGTCGGCTACATGGATTCTTTGTTTCCACAGATCCCTATCGTGTGCCATGTTAGCAGTTAACTCCCAATAAACTAGATCATTCTTTATTGTTTCTTTCCAACACTTTTGTGGTCGTCCTCTACCTCTTTTAATACTTTCCAAATTTAGTTTTTCTAACCTTCTTACAGGTTCTTCTTTTGATCTTCTTTCTATATGTCCAAACCATCTTAAACGATGTTCTCTCATTTTATCCTCTATTGGTGCCACTCCTAATTTGTTTCTAATAACCTCATTATGTATACGGTTTTTTCTTGTATGGCCACTCATCCATCTCAACATCTTCATTTCTGTCACAGACATCTTTTGTACATGTTGATGATTAACTGCCTAACACTCAGAACCATAAAACATGGCAGGCCTAATTGCTGCTCTATAATATTTACCTTTTAATTTTAATGGTATCTTCTTATCACAAAGAATACCTGATGCTCCTCTCCATTTTAACCAACCAGCATTAATTCTATGTGTAACATCTCCATCAATTCTTCCATCACTTTGAAAAATTGACCCTAGGTATTTAAAACTTTCTTTTTGGGGAATGCAATGTGTGCCAATTTTAATTTCTATGTCCCCTGAAGTAGCCAAATGATCAAACTTACATTCCATATATTCTGTCTTTGTTCTACTAAGTCGGAGGCCTTTGTTTTCTAATGTTTCTCTCCATAGTTCCAATTTTCTATTAACTTTTTCCTTAGACTCCTCCACTAATACAATGTCATCTGCAAATAACATACACCAAGGTACTTCATCTTGAATATGTTTTGTTAACTCATCCATCACCATTATAAATAAGTATGGACTTAAAGTTGATCCTTGATGTAACCCAATATTAACTTCAAAGAAGTCTGTCGTTCCCTCATGAGTCCTCACACATGTTTTTGCACCATCATACATGCCTCTTATAAGGTTAATATATGTCAATGGGATACCTCTTTTTTCCAAAATTCTCCAAAGAACCTCCCTTGGTACCCTATCATAAGCTTTTTCTAGATCAATAAATATCATGTGAAGGTCTTTCTTTTTTGCTCTAAAATGTTCCATAAGACGTCTCAGAAGGTGAATCGCTTCAATAGTAGATCTACCTGGCATAAATCCAAATTGGTTCTCTGTTGTACTTGATACTTGTCTTAACCTACGTTCGATAATTCTTTCCCATAATTTCATAGTATGACTCATTAACTTGATACCTCGATAATTCACACAATTTTGAATGTCTCCCTTGTTCTTATATACGGGTATAAGTGTACTTGCTCTCCATTCCTCGGGCATCTTTTGGTTTTTCCAAAGAGATATAGTTAATAAAAATTGGAGAATTGGGCAAAGAAAAAAAGAGACTAATAGCTCAAGAATTCTTACTTCTCTGTTGCTAATTCTGCTCTTTCACCAGCAGCCAACAAGACCGGTGTTGAATGTGTCTGGAATCCTGTGATTGTTTTTGGCCGACCGGCCTGGCCTACAACATCCACAGCCTGCCCAACACGGGCAGGCACTGAAAGAGGCTTCAGATTCTCATCGACCGTCATCAACATTCTTGGCTGCATTTGAGAAGAGCAAAAACATAAGTTGGGTTGCCAAAGCAGCAAAACTGTTCATTGAACAAAACAGTATAGCTGCATCAGATCAGGAAGGGAAAGGGGAAAGGGGAAAGGGAAAAGAAACAGAGAGGCCCAAACCTGCATTGCCAAAACAAGAAAATAGAGAACATAATGGTACTTCCCCAGGATTATGGATTTCATGTCCAGGCAAGCATGGAGAAGAGTTACTATTCCAGCAATAGTCGAGCTGTACAAGTAGACAAATTCTGGAGTTAGGAGATCCGATAAATAGCATCTAATCCGTTATCATTTATTATGATGTTCACTGAAGATCCACATCCACATTAAAAGTTAAAATTAGGATCCTCAAACGCATACACACCAATGCAACAAAAGAGTGAAATACGATATGCAGAGGAAGAAGTGTGAGGATATGTTGGTGAGAACTGATATACTCCAAGTCCAATATACAGCCAAACAAAGGTAACAATGATAAAAAGATCCATGAGTTGGATTTGTCAGATTCTGTGAACAAGTGCTTACTGAGACAGTAAAAACCGATCAGAATGGTAAGGAGCGAGTGTCAATAATCCCTTCCCCAGGTGTACGAAACCTTGAGCGATCCGCACCTAAACATGGCAAAAAAAGAATACCGTGTGATGAACAACTTCTATCCCCAGCTACAGCACTAATATCAACAGAATCAGAGTTTGACAGACAGTTCCTTCTGTCAAAGGACACAAGACAAAAAGATGAGCAACATACGCAGAACAGGAGGCTAGCCTCTTTGTAGTAGTAACTCGAAAGGTTGCGAAGCATCCCCGCAATACGAGCATTATTGGTTCCTGAACCTATTAAACCTAAAGCTATAATAGCAGCCTGTAACATCAACAGAACAGTTAACTAAAACAAGCAAGGTAGCTTGGAGAAAATGACAAATTGAAGTTGTCTTGAATATAAACAATTTGCAACTGTACAAACAACCAGTTCAAAAACAGAAATTGATTTTATACAGTCCAAGCCAACAGATAAGAGATCCAATAAATTAACAAAAAACAGAGTCAGCAAGCTGTTACAAGCTAAGTTGCATGCGTGGAAACAATCGTGAACACCAGGTGGTTCAACGCAATACAGTGGCATGCACATACTGCATGTCATGAATCACAAAGTATACTGCCTGGGAACTTACCATAGCCACTTCTGAATCTGTATCATGGCTGAGTCTGCTCAGTGTATCCATAACATTTACCTAGCATGATCCAACAAGACCAAGTCAGGTACCCATGAACTTTACTAATTACATTCAAATCACAATTACATTCATATATTGGAAGAGAAAACCCACCTTAGGATTGGACATGCACAGCAAACCAAGAGCTAAAGGCACTGCCCTCCGAATGTTCTGTTCACCATATTGCAACAGATGCTCCAAAGAGCGAATAGCCATCTCAAGCCCCAACTCCTCAGCCATTGCCACCATAGCAATTCCAAGCACGGCAGGGCCTTGGTGGATCTCACCCTTCTCTAGATGCTCAGCACATAGTCCAAGGAGACTTTGCACCTGCATCACAGGTAACAGTCAAGTCTCTTCACAACATTCAAGTGTTTCAAACTCAAAGTAATAACTTTAACAAGAATGAAAACCTTCAACACATTGCCAGTCCCAGCAAAAGCACAAGAAATGAGTGTCGCTTGACAATATCGGGATACTTTTTCGTTCAAAGTCTTTGCAACTTCCAGAGTAGCATCTACATTATCCTGTTACAGCAAAAAATATTCTCAGAAGAATAAGATTATTAACGATCAAATGCAAAATAATTTCATTAAAAGAGACTAAAGAGGTAGGGGCAGAAAACAGTAGCACAGATTAATATGTTGGTTGCCACAGGATGGCCACATAATAATAACTTTTTCAAAACCGTGAAGCTCCACAACGTAATCAAGGTTGAATGAAGGGTCAAACAGTTGGGAACTTTGCATAATAACATAAAGTTTAAGGCTAACCTCTGGAAGGTAAAGGTATGTACACATAAGTTCAGGTAAGCCGAGATAGCGTCAGTGTTATCCGTATCGCACCGTATCGTATGATACGGTGCGATACATACACCATACGATACGGGGGTGTATCGAAAATGGTAGTGTATCGCACCATATCGTGCCCTATGGTGTCCGTGCAAGCCTCCAAAACCCACGATTTTTCGCGGGTTTCCTCTCTCCTCTAGGGTTCTTCAAGCTCTCTAAGAGCCGGTTTTCGCCTCCTTAGTGTTCAAAGCTCCAAAATCGTGCCCTACGGTGTCCTTGCAAGCCTTCAAGCTCGGATTTTGGTATATTTTTAATGTTTTTTTCATTTTTTTCATTTATATTTGTTGTTTTTTTTGTGTTATTTCATTTTTTTTAATGATAAAATATGAAGTTATTAAGTGTGTGTATACGATTTTTATTGCATTCACGAAGTGGGACACTCGATTCGAGTGTTATTTAAAGATTGGGAGATTTACGAAGTGCTTTTATTTTCACGTTTTTGTTTGAATTAAAGTACTCGATTGAGATGGCAGGAAGGGGTGGTAGAGACTCCCATTATCGGTCTGATGATCTGGCATGGTTAGTGGTGGAATTTCAACTAACAGGAACCACGAAAGAAGTTGCTCCATGCACAGGCAAAGAAGGTATTAAATGGCAATGCCTGCAGATGATTGAGAGCATACAAGAACGGAGACAACAAAAGGATGATTTTCAGATGTATGAAGAAGCTGATGATGCTACTGCCATTGGATTTGGATTCACTGATAGTTTGCCTTCATATGCTAGAACAAAGATTATCAGGCAAACCTTGCAGTGGGAAGATGGTTTTATGATGCATGCATTCCATTTAATGCAGTAAATAGTTTTCATTTTCAAGCAGATGCAATTACAAACATTTATCGAGGATACAAGATGCCCTCTTATCAAAAGTTGAGAGGGAAGATATTAGATGAGACCGTCATTGAAGTGACACAATAATGTTTGACTTTGAGACAGTCGTGGAAGGAAACAGGATGCACTATTATGGTAGATGGATGAACCGATAGGCGAGAAAGGACATTGTTAAACTTTCTTTTATATTATCCTAAAGGACTCATGTTTTTGAGATCTCTAGACATGTCAGAGGAGAGGCACACTGTAAAGATCCTACGAGAAGAATTTGATAAGATTATAAAGAGGTTGGGCTACAGAATGTGGTCCAATTGATTACAGATAATGCAACTAACTACAAAGCAGCTGGGAAGGAGTTAGCTGATATTTATGGGACTTTCTACTGGACACCATGTACAGCCCATTGTTTAGATCTCATCCTCGAGGACATTGGTGAGATGGATTAAATAAAGGCAGCAACTGAGTGTTGCCAAGATATTACAAAATTCATTTACAACCATGCATTTGTTTTGTGTATGATGAGGAGATATACAGAAGGTGTAGAGCTTCTTCGCATAGCTGTAACTCAGTTCGCAACAAACTTCTTATCTGTACAGAGTATTGTGAGATAGAAGCAAGCTTTGAAGAGAATGTTCTCCTCAGATGAGTGGCAACAATTTGCAGAGTTGACTCAAAACAGAAGAAATAGAAAGTTGAATGAGATTGCAGAAACAGTTTTTAGAAGTTCATTTTGGAATGCATGTGTCAGATTATTGAAAATTACTTGTTCTTTAGTGAAAGTTTTGAGATTGGCTGATAGCGAGGAAAAACCGTCTATGGGCTACCTTTATGAAGCCATGGACAAGGCAAAAGAAGCCATCAGAAATAATTTTAATGGAAAAAAGAGATATTATGTGCCCGTATGAAAAATAATTGATAGTAGATGGAATAAACAATTGCATCAGCCTATTCATGCAGCAGCATATTATCTAAACCCATCATTCAGGTACTCAGGAACATTCAAAAGGGACGATGAGGTTAATCGAGGAATCATTGATTGTATCGACATGATGAGAGCATAGCAGATGCGATACATCGAGAGATGGAGATATATGATAATGCTCTTCACTTGATGGGTTTGCCTGTTGCAATTCGCAACCGCACTACGATGCGTCCAGGTAAATTATTTATTTTCATATTTAAGTTGCATCTTACATTACTATGGATTATTATGTCTCTAATGTTTGTCTTTTTTTACAGATGTTTGGTGGAACAGGTTTGGAAGTGATTGTCCAAACCTTAGAGATTTTGCAGTTAGAGTCTTTAGTGCAACAGGTTGTGAAAGAAATTGGAGTGTTTTTTAACACATCCATACAAAAAAGCGCAACAGGTTGGAACACAAAAGGCTTAATGATTTGGTTTATATTCGTTGTAACATGCGCCTTCGCGAAAGGTAATGTTGTATTACTTTCAAATTTTCAATTCAATATTGTTTAACTTCAGTTTTCAATTGTTAATATTACTTACTAATTGTTTATCTTTGTTTGTGTCGTAGGCAATTTAAAAAAGTAAATAGAGAAGAAAGTCAGTTCGATCGAATAAGTTTGGATAATTTTGATATATTTGAAGATTGGGTTATGGAAGACACTGAAGAAAATGCCCTCCTAACAAAAGAAGACGTTGCCTGGATTAATTTGGAAGGAGCGCAACAACATTATGGAGATGAAGAATTTGATTTTGAAGAAGAAAGTGTGGGCGTGGCTGATGATGATGATGAGGATATGTAACAAGGGGAAGATGAAGATTATTTAGTTGATGATCCTGATTACAATTTGTAAAATGTAACATTGTATGTAACTGTAAACTGTGTCTGTATTTTATTTTTTGGATTCAAAATATGTAAATTTGGATGCAATTGTTCAATGTTGAATGCTCAATCTGTACTAAACTTACATTATATGAATTTAAAGCAATTACCAGATTTTTTCTGATTTTTTCTTAAATTTTTTTATTTTTTTTCGAATTTTTACTAATTTTTATTGATTTTAATTAATTTTTATATTATTTTAATATTAACGTACGATACGATACGCCCCTATCGTGGAGCCCAGCGATACACGATACGATACGCGTCAGACAACACTGAGCGTTAGCATAGAAATTAGAATTTAGAAAGTCAGATGGTTTTATCAATTAAAGTTCTGAAATCTGGACAGCTACAGAATATACAAAACTAAGCCTTTTCTCATACTAGACGGGGTCAGCTACATGGATTCTTTGTTTCCACAGAACCCTATCATATGTCATATCTGGTCAGCTACAGAATATGCTTTCCAAAATTTAAAAAGCTTAGTGTTTGTGGCAGTAGCAGCAGCTATAAAACACTCTACAGTAACTTCAGTCAGACATTCTGCGTGCAGTTCGCCAGTGACCTACTCTAGTTGTAGCATACCGTCAGATGTTCTCAAAGAGTATCCATACAACAACAACTAAGCCCTTTCCCATATTAGATGGGATCGGCTACATAGATTCTTTGTTTTCACTTACCCCATGTGGAATCCATGGTAGATAAGTCCGACAAAGTTTTATGCTTACTGTCAGAAGCCTAATGCAACCCTCTTCCTTTATGCGGGCTTGGGACCAGCCATGCAAGGGTGATCCCTTAGATGGGCGGAGTTGTTCTCAAAGTGTATCCATGTTCTAGCATATTTACAATGTCTCTAATAGCTATCCACGTTTTAGCATAATAGAGAACACACCAAATCAGAGAAATTGAGCCAGAGATGCATACATCTTGATATACGGAGAGTATTTTTGTGAGGAAAGAAAAAGAAAGAAACCATTTGCCGATTGATTTCATACCTGCTTTCCTAAGTAGAGAAGACCCAGCCCTAGAGACAGAAACCGACTCAAAGGCTCACCAAGTTCGGCCTCTCGTTCCATCAGTGCAAGAATAATGGACTGAGCAACTTCATCATTGCATGAGCCCACATAGATCAGCCCAAGAGAAATTGCACTAAATGCAATTACATCAATCGGTACTTTGGAATCAGTCAAAACAGGCGTTAAAAGCTGAAGAACCTGCACGTGTAGAAACAATAACCTTCATAAGAAATTCAAAAAATTTGAATTTCTCATTATGTTGAAAGAACAAAAGCCGAAGGTGTGGAGCAAATTCTTCAAAATCACCTCTTCTTTTCGGGATCCTGCATAAGCAAGCCCCAGACCCATTATTGCCGCAATACGGATGCTTGAATCTTCTTTTTGAACATGTTCTGACAATAGTGCATATGCCTGAAGAAAGCAGTAGCATTAACAGAACCAAGTTATGGAAGTACAAGTGCAACTAAACAAAATGCATCCAATTTATACAATTGATTGTATAAGGTATCTGCTTACTGTCCAGTCACATTAGGAAACAAATCTGGGTTAAGTACCAATATCTGACTGGATAGTAACATCACCGCAAATCTGGGTTAAGTACCAATATCTACGTATAAGCAATACTTCATATAGGTGAAGTATTCCTTAGAGCAAAGGTCGGACACTAATACTATGTTGAAAACAGCTAGCTTTACTAGCTTTTTTCTAATCAACTCATGAAACTGAGTTTCTCTTCAACTTTTAGGAAATGTTACTTGGACACTTTTGTGAAGCCAAGGTATCCGTGTTTGACACCAGTCACTTGTTGATAATTTCTTAACAGTATCTTTTTAACAAGGAGAGTAAATTCAATGTTGTCCTTGTCTTTCTTTGCTTGCCATGTTTGCCACTGGACCAATTCAATTTCCAAGTAACATATATGAAACTATCAACTACAAAATTGCATATATACATTACAGTTGTATACACTTCATGATTTCCCCAACCTTGCATATTCTCACCGCACCTGTAACCCTTTGACAGGTTTAGCTAAAATGATCGTGTACAATAATAAACACAATAGATTATAAACAAATAAATAGAAAGAAAAAAACAAAATTAGATCCAACAGTACAGTACATGATGTTATACAAAAAAACATGGCCAACATTTGGAATTGGTTGACTTAATATTTGCAACTTCCTTGTATGATCAATCTTAACCAATTAAACAATCACTTGAATCCAACTCCTAACTTCGAACCCCCGACAATGAAAAGAGGAAAATGGAAATAAAACTCACAGGGTCACATTCATTTTGAACGCCGCAGTTTACAATGCCAACAGCTAGTAGAGCTCCTGCAGCGACATGATTATCGGTGCTATGCAAATATCTATCAATTTGAGCAAGTCCAGCATCAACATCCCACAAGTGTATCAATCCCTATAATGAATTCCGAATGTGTCACGCTGTCAGCATACAGAACCTTCACTATCCCATGAAAACGAGACGAATCATACCAAACTTGCTGCAGCACTAGCTTTCCCATGTTCCTTGTTTTTGAAGAGCCAACCTCCTGAAGATCCACCGCTTGAAGATTCTGATGGAACAGTTATCAGTTTATCCTGTATTGAGAAAATTTGCCACCAAAATAAGGTTTTATTATATCAGCAACCGACAAAAGCCCCAAATAAACTGCAAATCATACTTGACCAAATCCTGCATTGACAAATGCATTGACAAATGCAGCTGCCAAATTTTGTCTAGCAGAATCAACACTAGCTCCTGCACTAGCTCGGCCATCGATCAAATGAGCCTGCCAAAGCCAGAGCAAGAAAGGATTAGAATCAAGAACAGATTTTTAATTGACTACAATGAAAAGAATCCATATTCTGTAGCATATTCAGCTCTAGATTTTACCACAAAAAGATAGAAAAAGAGGCAGCTTCACCATGTGCATGCTTGTCATTCAGCAACTTGATCCACAATCTAAAAGTAAATGAAGCTGTCTCCTCTACTTGGATGCTCCCAGTATGGGAGATGGGAGCACCATATGCATGGATTGTTCTTGCCAAAGAAACCAGGGTAACTCCACTACCTGGGCATTCCTACCATATGGCAAATTCTATAGACAAATGTTTTCTTTTGAATAATCACATCTGAAAATATTCTTTTAAATGTACAAGTATCTGCTAGACACATACAATACATGTTAGCTGCATAACTTTTCCTGCTGACAATATGATTATAGTTGTCACTTCAGGTATGGTTTATTATGTACACGGTCTCCATTACCTGGGTGATCACACCACAAGGCCAATTCTGTAGGTTTTATTTTCCCATTTGCAAGATTGCATAAAAAAGCATTCATTTTTAAATGGAAAAAAAATGCACAAGCATCTATTAAACAATTATAACCTACATGTTATAGCTGCAATATGTTATCCTCCACACAAAAAGATTACAATCTTTCACTTCAGGAATTGGTTTTTTCACCTAATCAACACAAAAGATTGCAGAAAAATCAGAGTACCTTATAGATGTCTTCAGGAGATTTGGGCTCCATGACCTCTATATCTCTAGCAAGTGCAAGATATCCCTCACTTAATTTTGCATTATTGACAATTTCCTGAAGCAAGTCCCTCTGGTCTTCATGTCCAGAGAGCATTTCATCATCAAGCTCCAATTTCACCCCCTGAAATATGAATCACATTGTTCAGTGGAATGATTTTGTGAATTTAAGAAGCAAAACAAGGAGAAAGAAGAAAGCAAAACGATTATACTAATGGGTGGAACATAAGTCCAAAAGATGGATAAAATAACAAAATGACACGTTTATAAGAGATCAGAGCAGCAGTGGCAGTAGAGCACTTTTAGTTTGTAGTAATTCATCATATAATTTCCCATAGATATTGCAAATATTGATAATAAGATGCAACCAACAAAATTATTTTAATAGAACCCTTAATTCATGATAGTTCATCGCATAAGATAACTTTCTAGAATCTGCAGCATGTAATTACTATATCTACCACAAAATTTACAAAAGAAGATATATTCAACAATGTCTAATGTGTACGGAACACTGGTAAAATTTATTAACTAATAACGTTGTTCCAACTGCACTGCACAATGTCCTAAGTCGTTTGACCCACGGGCCACAGCTATGAAAAAACATGCCCCAAATTAAGCAACTATCTAAATGAAAGTGTTATTTCAGGTCAAGATAATCTGACACAAAAAGAATGCCCATATTAATCCCAAGAGATGCAGAATCCAACTGCCTTTGGAGGTCCTGGTTCCACCAAGTATCCAAAAAAAGCTAATGATGGGACACCAGGAATTCCATGTTTCACACCATCAGCGAGTTGTTTCAATTTTTGGGAACAGTAACTAGCAAGAGGGGATTAAAATAGAAGATAAAACAATAATAATAAGAGTTACTAGAATACCTGGCGTGCCAATATATAACAAAGCTGCTTCTTCTGCAGAACATCCTCGCAAGCAGTGAACGTTTGCTTCATATACTGTTCAAAGTACATTCAAAAAATGCTCAAACTATACTTTTGGAAACAATAGAAGAATTCAGTGTGAGACTTGAACCATACTTGGGCATTATCCATGCATAGTGCAACACGGAGTGCATTTGTGTACTCCTGAAACTTCATGTAAATAGAATACGCCACATCAAGCACTACAGTATCATCTGGTCCCGGCAAATAACTGTGAGAGAGATGCATAAGGGTTCACTGTCGTAAGCCAAGCTACAAATTGCTCCAGCAAAATGCTGTTCAAGTAATTTTACTGACCAGCAACTGCAATGCCCTCTACATAAAGTGAAGGATGCTGACAGACTTATCACAACATGCACTGTTCACAAAATCTACTAAGATAATGATATGTATAATATCAATGTTTGCAGTGACACTGAACCATAAGGGAGCCAAACAAGTGCCTCCTTTAAATTTCTTTAAAAAATATTTTAAAGAAATTCTGAAAACATATGTTAGTCAGATAAAAGATTCAGCTGGATATTAGTTAATAAAGTGATTTGACATTCAAACCATGTGTCACGAGAAAACATAAGAAGGCTTTGGTCCACATAAGTTGATGGTTGTAAGATACACAAGACATAGCCGATCCATCTCCTCTGGTCCAAAGTAATTTAGAAAGATTACTTTGTCTTGATGGTGATCTGTCATGGTATCCACAGCGTTGCCTCCTTTTTGAACAAATCCTTCTTTCATTTAGCTTCTCCCGGTTGTCAAGCCTGCTCAACTCAACTCTTTTCCCTATCCCCGGGCCTCTCACTTTGTTTTGTTCTTCCTGTAGCGTCGCTTGAATGACAACACCCGATCGGCCAAACTTTCCCAAAAGCCCACCACCAGTGATAGGCAGTGATACGTACAACACTGCTTGTTACTGTTTTTTGAGATAGGTTTCATGGGTATCGCTCTGGTTGGTGTGCAAGTATAATCTATATGTTCATTAGTGAAGTAAAGTTTGAACAATCAAAAGAATTAGTGAGCAAGTTCTCTCTTGTCATCACTGCCAACATGAATATTGAACTCAATGAAGGAACCAAAATCACCATAAAAAAGTTACACTTGATAGTGAGAACAATAAATGTGGAATACATTGAGAATACTAGTCGGATAGCACACAAGAGCCGTTTATAAGAAATGAAAAATCATGAGGGAAATAAGCATCTAAATCCTATATGAATGGGAAAAACTAGCCCACCCTACTGACTTATCAAAATAAAACCAGTTAAATGACTTATATTATCATCTAACACTATGTAGAAATCTTACAGAAGCAATTAACATGAGAAGGCACACAATAAGATAGCACACCTTGCAAAGCTAGTAAGGTACAAGCATGTTCTTTTGTAGTTTGTTGAATCAATGTGCTCAACCAATAAATCCAGGTCTTCAACCTAGAGGGACAAATACACAAATCAAGAAAGTTTTAAAGCACCACTCATTAAGGAGGTGAACGGAGAATATGATAAAAGGATACCTCCATTAAAAGATCAACAGCCTCTGGTTCTGCATTGTGCTGCACCATGTTGAAAGAAGAGAAAAAAAAGATCAATTAGAACATTAAGAAAGTAGGAAATGCTTTGATCAATGTAAGGTATCTACATCAAAGTTTCATCACACAGAGAAAAATAACATACAATTCAAATTAACTGTATAGAAAATTATTTAAAGAAACAAATAACGCGTGAATATCACTTTTTTACATTATCATTGGGTGAGTAATACCTTCACATGAAAAGCCACTATTTGTTGAACTAGTTCCATTAGATCCTCTACTCGAGCTTCAATGACCTGTTTAACAAAATAAAACAGTATCAGAGTTGGTTTTCATCATCATAATCTTTTAGCAGCAAACAAATCAACAACAACAACTAAGCCTTTCCCCATACAAGATGGGGTCGGCTACATGGATTCTTTGTTTCTAAAATCCATGGTAGATAAGTTCGACAAAGCTTTATGCTGGCTGTTGGAAGCCCGATGTAACCCTCCTCCTTAATCCGGACTTGGGACCGACCATGAGGATGATCCCTTACATCAGTGGAGTTTTTTAACGGCAAACAAATAAGGAAAAAAATATGCACATTACCTTATGTGTTCCAAGGCATGTGTCGTTGAAAGACACATATGGGATATGGCCTCGAGAAACAAGTATACAGTATTAAAAAATAAAACTAAAGATAAAAAACTCTGAAGCATTCCAAAGCTGATTAAAGCAGTCAACATTGATCAAGCAAATGCCTGAAAAGATTAAGGATACAACTTTTCTGTTGCAGGTTTCAAACAGTTTTGTTAGCATTTCATGACATCTTATCTAAATTGTCTTTAGTGACCATCTTATATAGTAAGAAACAACAAAGGGAGCAATTCTTGACACCATCCAACGAAGTAGCATACTTAGTTGATAACCTAACATGAAAGCGCCGCAACTTCATTGCAAGGTTTGACAAACATGCATTTATCTGATCAGAGAAATGTTAAGAGAATCCTAATGTGGAATTGCTATTATGCGTCACAAATTGGACCGATCTTACATATTTTGCAGATACTCAAATACTTCACTCACAAAACCTCGAGCTATGTTAGAAACATAAACATTTTCTTTCTGCAAGAGAAAAGTGAATTCATACTCCAGATATCAAACAGAACTATAAAAGCGAACAATTAGATTATCCTCAATTAATATTTCATCTTGAATCAGAAGGGACACTGCTGTTTAGAAAATGGAATGGTACCTGACGCATGGTAAACTCCTGTGCGATTTCTCCAGCTAGATTCCTAACCAATAAACCAACGTTAGAACTACCAAAGTCCAGGGAAGGTTTTCTTTTCAAGGAGATAAATCATTTGGATAGACTTGCCAGGAATAACAGAATGGCCCAGTGGGCATTGGTTGAAACCATACCTTACATATTCATGCCCCCATGATCCAATGTCACCCTCTGAACCCAGTAGCCTATACTTTAAGCTCTCCTGAAGAGAAAAGGACAATGAATGAAACTAAAAATGTATTGGAGAGAAGACCCAAAAGAAATGAATCACAATGGCAACAACAAAAAGAGAATACAATGATGAACCATCCAAACTTTCACCATGACACAAAGGCAGCAGCATCAACTAACTTAACTGTTGTATTAAGCAGAATGGTAATTGAACAAGGAACACCTAAGCTTATTCAGGTACACATTTTGAAAATCACAATTACGTGATGCAAATACAGGCTACTACCCAGTGTTTTAGGTAATCAACCTGATACAGGTTCATGTTCCACAGTATAACCAGGTAATTTAACCTCACACAAAAACATAACATCGAGCAATAATTGCAGATACCCGTGCTCCTTCGGCGGACATAGTTAAGGCCAACACTGATAGAATATCTGCCAAATATTTCTGCAAGCAAATATGAAAAGTGAGGATGTGGGTCATTCAACTAGAAAACATTAATATAGACAAGATTAGAGAATGCACACCTTCAGATCTGTATCTCCCATGGTCTCGTAGTAGGCTTTTAGTGTTTTATAATGAGGACGAAGAAATTTTAAAGGCTTGGGAACAGAGGTCATGGAACTTGTTGAGGTGCGGATTTCTTGCCTGCAAACAAATAGAGCAAGTGATCTCAGCATGAAAAATAGGAACTCCGCCATAAGTAAGAGGAATCTGTTCAGAAGCTGAAGTTTACATTGTTTTAGTGTTTCTCTTGAATTGAAAAGCTTCAAACAACTGTAACGATTTTTGGCAAAACGTTAGCACTATGTGAGGTAAGATCACCTGTTAAATTAATGTAACCTTAAGAACTTTTTCAACAAATACATATCTTAAGGTTAGTTGTCATATGAAGATAGTAAAGTGACAGTTTTATTGGGCTTTTTATGTGCATCTCATTTAGACATAGCCAGAAATTTCCTATAATATAGCTTTATGGCTCCCAGGAACTCAAGAAGCTCTCAATAAGTCAATATAATGGATCACGTTAATTTTACATCCCTGTCCATAGCATACACTTTTATGGGATATATACAGGAAAAACTTAAATTTAGTACCCGGTGGTTTGCAAAATTGCCACTTTCTACCCTGTGTTTTTTTAGTAACCTATGGATTGCGTTGTTATCACATTTAGAGGCAAAAATCTAACTCCATTTGATTTTTCTAACTTGATATTCACATTCTTACACGGCGATGACATGGTGACATGTAAGCACCACATAAGCAATTTTGGCTGTTTTAAGCTGACATGGCATGCATGTGCTTACTTAGCACTGGCAAGTACTATGACGTGACACTAACGTAAGCATATTACACCGCTAAGTGTCGTACCACGGTCACTAAAGTGACGTCAAAAAGTCAAAGTATACTAACTACTAACTGACAATTTAGCAACAATGGCATGCGTGCCCTGACTTATGCACTGACTCAATGAACAGCTGGGACCTTAGTATGCAACGCAAACCATCCAGCAAAGAGGAAAAAGGTAGGAGTTACAAGTAAAACATTTTTACACATTCATTATTCTCAAATAACACACAACACACGTACCCGTTTAAATGAATCATGCACATTATAGAACATTTATCAACAAATATTATTTAACCTCATAGCTAAAAACAACAGATTATCTGAAACGTCACATCGAAATATTCACAGATCTAGTTAACAACAAATGCACATAACCTCAAGATAATTACCTAGAAAAGCAAATCAACTGAAGAAAATTCCACTTTACCCTCAAATACAGAGAGAAACGGTGATCAGCGCAACAACCAGAAGGAAAAACCAAGGCATTATGCACGAAAGGAACAAAGAAACAACATCCCAAAACCAAACCCCAGTACAAGTCCCGTAGAATCTGAAAAAAGGCAGAACGGAAACCAACAAAAGAAGCGGAAAAAAGAATGATGTGCACCAAAATAACCCATCGAATCCGCACCCAAAATCGTTTCCATACCTCATACTCTCTAGGGCAAGCTTCTGCACGCCCGGGTCGGAATCTTGAACCCTTTCCACGTAGAGTTCGAGCTGCTGCTTCAAGGCCAAATCCTCATCCGACTAAAGATTAACACAAAGAAACGATATTCAGCATCAATATCGAATAAATTGGTCGAACGATAGCGAAAATTCCATAAAGAACGCAATCATTTTTCAAGATCATGAATCTGCCAGCTAGGGTTTTTCCTCTCTTTTTACCAAATCTTCTTCCTTCTTATCTTCTTTCTTCTTCTTGGGATCCTTCGAGGGGACCTTAACGGATGCCTGATCGGCATTAACACTCTGATTGGGTTCGGGAGCCATGGATCCTCCGGAGGAAGAGTCTGCGAGTCTGTGTGTAGCTAGCGTGCTCAAGGGGAAACTGACAGTGCTGGTGTTAGGAATGCATCTATAAAAGTTGCAAATAGGGCTGGAACCATCGTTGACAACGCGATCCGATCCGGAACGCGTCGGGTTTGGACCCCGACTCGGCCCAAAGCGTGCGAAACCCGACCAGCCCGTGAGAACCAATGGCCGTTTCAGTTTTCCAGGTACGTTTGTCTCGTGTCATTTTGTATTCACGTCATAAACAGGTCAGCCCGAACACAACCTGACTTTCTCATAGTGAGGAATAGCAATTTGCAGCCGACCACGGGTAGCGTCTGGGTCAACTTGAAGCAACCTGAGAAAAGTGTGCTCAAGTGTGTGCCAACTGTGACACGACTCGATTGTACGTACAAATACATTATATAATAAGTATTGTATATACATTGACAATGTGTATCTTATTTAGGTGTACGTAAGAATATATGTATAATTATATGTACGTACACTAACTTTCCAGGTAGTGTCATTTCGTGCTCACTTCATAAACAGATCAACCCAAACATAAGTGAGGAGTAACAATTTGGAGCCAACCATGGAGACCAACATGAAGCAACTGAGAAAAGTGAGCTGAAGTTCGAGCCACCTCGGACCCGACTCGATTGTACATATTAAATGCATAATATTTTGTGCATCGTGTATACTACTTTCAATATTTGTCACACATTTTATATTTAGTTGTACATAGGTAAACATGTGATATTATATTTACATACACCAACTTTCCATGTACACTTATGTTGCATCATTTCATGTTTGCTTCATAAGCAGATCGACCCAAAGGTAACCTGACTTTGTAGTAGTAAGAGGTGGCAATTTCGACCGGAGCACAGGTAGGATCTGGGCCAACTTCAAGCAACCATGAAGAGTGGTCAAGTCCCAGCCAAGATCATTCAATTGTATAAATCATATATATATATATATATATATAGAAAGAGAGAGAAATTAGTCCATGTGTACGTTTATCCATGCTTAAACATTCTCAAAGACCTCAATCCTTTGATGAGTAGTTGAAATTCAAGTAAAAAAAACTTTGGTATTTTTTGTATTTACATTAAATGTATTTTGTACTATTTGCTTTTTGCTTTAAAAATCTCAACTTTTGATTGAACAATTGAAATCTTTAAGAAGATTAAAGCATTGATGAGTGTGCATAAACTATGCTCTCTCTCTCTCTCTCTATATATATATATATATATATCTATATCTATATCTATATATATATATGCACACGCGCTTAGCCATCCACTAAAAGAGATTGATGATTCTTAAAAAACAATATGTACCTTTTGCATGTTGTACTTGATCCGCATGTGAACTTTTGGGTCTAGAGTTATATGCTTATATTATACATTACATAATCATGTTTACATAACTTAGAATTAGTTGATATGTAACCTGATACAACCTGCTTCGCATGTTCTACTTAGAATGTTAGGTGCCCAAAACGGTGAGATGCAAATATTTACATGTTCTCTTTGATGTGTAGAATATTAACACATTAGACATTTTTTAATACCCAGATTATAAAGTTCAACTGAAACTGGACCCAGAACTGGAATTAAATAAGAAACCCAAACCAAAACCTATAGTTCAAACCAACCTAGTTCCGGTTCACTTTCGTTTCCTTCTTCCAAGAGAACTGGGACTGGTGATTTGGAACCATGGGTTCCAGCTTTCTGGTTCCGGTTTACCTGAAACTGGTCATGTGTACTCATAGGGTTATACCGTACTGGGTAATTCAAAGCTTGCAGAGTAAACCCAACAAGCAACACTACAAGATGCTTCAGTTTTCTGGTTCTCTTCTAGTTAGTATTGTTGTGAGTGCTCACCAGCATGGTCTCTTTTCCCCAATCTGAATTGGTACCTAAAGAGGTGTTTGATTATGAGGCCTGGAACTATAGAACTTGAACTACAATTTCAATTGGTATCATAAAAAGCTTGGACAGCTTAGTTTGAGCCCTCTAAATTACTCTTAAAACCATATTTAATCATTACATTCCTCGACAACGATGAAAAATTGGTTTCATGTTCAGGTTGACCTACTTTGATACGAACACGAAATGACATTATATGGAACAGGTGGCAATTCCATACATTTCATTAAAGGCCAACATGATTTAATCACAGAATTGATGGTTTGGTGGAGATTTAATCACAGATGCCTAAAATGATTTACGTAAGAACACATCCTTCAACCACAGAATTGATGGTGGAGATTTTCGAAATACTTATTAAAGTTTTGATCTGGCATGTCATGAACCTTCACACCCCGACGAGATATTCCGTGAACTTAAGGTGGTGAACCCTGTGTCCGGCCGGGAGGTACCACACGGGGAGGATTGTCATTGTATATCGACAGCTTTGGTGGTTGAAGCAGCTGACTCGGTGGAGATGGTGGTGATGGTCCGCTCGAAATATAATACAGGGCTGGTATTGCTGGAGGAGGCACGTAACTCTATATTGGCTCTTCCAGCAGCGGCGGTGGTGGTGGAGGCACTCCATAGGATGAAACTGGTTTGGTCTGGGAGATGGTACTTCAAAACCTCCTCTCCGTGGCGCTGCACACCATCAGAGTCGAAAGTATATTAGGCAACAGAATACAGCTTAGCATGGAAGAAGGCTTGGTTCTGATCTTGGTTTTAGATTTCAGTATGGAAAACCAATTTTGTCGTTCATTCAATTTAATTATTTATTTTTCTTTCATAGATGGCGGTTTTAAAATCTTTCATTATCCGAGCCGGTCTTTCGTTCCTATATGACTGTAACCGACGGAAATCGGGTTTTATTCATGTGGATATATTTGACATGAATACGAAATGATACAACACGAAATGTGAACTGGCAATTTGACGAACGATGAGGAATCGTGCTGGGGTTTGACTGGTTTTTTACACAAAACACGAAACAACACAACACGATATGACCTGAAACATGACATAGATACCCCTAGACAACACACCCGGATGAAGCAAAAGTGTCGGAGAATATCTAACACGAAACAACACAACACGATATGACCTGAAACATGACATAGATACGCCTAGACAACACACCCGGATGAAGCGAAAGTGTCGGAGAATATCTAAGTGATCGTGTTGAAGTATTCATTTTTTCTTTTACAAAAAAAAAAGAAAAAGAAGAAGGTTGTCATTCCCAAAATAAGCGCAAAAAGGGAGTCTTAGTTCACAAAAAAACTTCCGAAAGTACTTTCTTAGCAAATTCTTCAGAAAATTTACATTCAATGGCTGGTTTTTGCTTCAAAATAATACTGAGAGATGAATATGATGACAATAGGTAAATATGATGAGGCTAAGCCATATCAGGGGTTTGTTCGTCTGGTGATAAGCTTGCTTTATTTTTCTGGCCGGTGAACTATATGAGACCAACATGAGCCGGCTTGCTAAGCTTTATGAGCTGAGCATGAACACAATATGTTCGGTTCAGCTTGGGTTATATGAGCTTGTTTAGTTAATTATTTATAGTAGTGTTCAGGTATAAATATAGTAGAAACCATGTTCGCCGGGGTATTGAGGTGGCCGTAATTTAACTAAATAAATTAAAATTTTCAAGTCTACAAGAAAATAGTGTAAACAAATAGATTTTTACTTCATTCTCGAGTAGGAAAAATACTTTCTAAAGAAATTCACGATGCTAAGAATTATGTTAACTTCCACAAGGGGCTCATGTTCAGATCATCCACTCGGCTGCCATTTGATTCATTCACATCCATTCCACTCAAATGAGCTAATGAGCAGAAGAAGAACAATAATTTCTGTTGATGACAAAGTCACAAACAGAGCCATGTAAAGATTCAATTTTCTCGTTTACGAGCGGAGAACACTGGCAAAATCTACCATGGCCTGCCAAGGTCGAACAATGCCACAGGCCAGATCTTGTGATGGCGGTGAGATGTCACAGAGAATGAGCCAGGCACAACCAGAACGATGTAACTACAGTTAATGGCACAGATCCGGACCCTTTCCCAGACCCTACCATGACAGAAACTGACCTCCAGTTTCGAGACTCAAACAATATATACAATGATTTCTTATGTTTGGTTGCAAGAGGAGGAAGAAGCCTAACACACATCCCACACGTGCACCTTATGGGAATCGAACTCCCCACCAACAACAACAGCACTAGAGCGTCTTGCCGTTGCTAACGCTCTCGATGCTATATACAGTGATTACATATAACAGCATCATAATCACATGTAAAAGCATTAAGGATCTGTAAGGGAAACCAAAACAAAGGCTTACCGGATGCTGCAACAACGGAATTGATGGCACAAATAGTGATAATACATGCAAGACTGGTCATCCTATCATTCATTTTTTTGAAAAGTGAAACCACAAGGAGAGAGAGAGAGAGAGAGAGAGAGAGAGAGGAAACTTGTCCAAGTGTTGATAAAGGGCCTTCTCAAACTCTTAAATGGCAATGGAGACATGAAGCGGAAACAGAAGACTGAGTCATGATAGAGAACTTTTCAGTAAGGGACCTAGAATTGTTAAAATTGTAAAAGGGTAGATGTATTTTGAATTACTTATGCAAATCGTAGCATTTTATATCACTTATGTAAGGGAAGTTGCCGATACAAGTTCATTGTTTGTTTTGGCTCCTCAAAGGGACATATAAACTTGCCTTGAATAACCCTAGATGAGCTAGTTAGGCTTGTCTTTAATTTTTGTTCTTTTTCTTTCTTGTTACAAGAGGAGGCCAAAGCCTAACACACATGCCCACACATGCACCCTCCGAGAGTCGAACTCCCCACCAGCACCAACGGTGCCGGAGCACCCTGCCGTTGAGCTAACGCTCTTGGTGAGACTTGTTTGTAATATTTTGATGAGATAGTAATGAACAAGCTTATCTAGCCTTGCCCTACAAGAGCATACCAAAATAGAAGAGCAGCCATATGTAGCCCCAAAAGGGTAGAGCTCACCGGCTTAGCTCTTTGAGTGAAGGTAATGAGTTCAATACCCGAGTGTGCATCTCAGGGTCCTTCCTAACTGCAGCTTATGTATCGAAACGAGAAGAAGATCAAAGATTGGTACATATGCTTGCATCTGTCTAAGCTTAGTATTCCTTGCAAAACTACGTATATGGTTTTGTATTTTTGTTTCATGATTTTATGTTATATCGTATATTGGTTTCTACAATGTTTTAAATCATTTCGAGTACATAGTAGTATGGGTTTGGCAAGCTGGGCAGCTAAAGATAAACTGCAATGAGCAGAGCGATTGCATTTTGTGGCTCGATTGGCTCAGCTCATCAGTTAGATGAGGCGAGGCTTCAAAGGACATAAAAATAAACAAATCAATCGTAACAGTCAACTCAATTTACAGCCTCACTTTCCCATTTTTTGATTATTCCCAACAGAGATAATGAGTTTTTGAAACACATAAATATATTTACACATTAACCAAGTATATTCAAACAAATCCCAATTTTGTGTTAGTGGATTATTGAAATTTAAATTAAAGTATATATGTGAATAAAACACTGGAGTGTATACATATTTTTATTTTTTTAATTTAAATTTCAACCATCTATCTCTTAAATGAATGATTTAACATACCAACATATATCAGGTTCTCTCTCGCCCTCTCTTATACTCTCTCTCTCTATATATATATATACATACATATACATACATATATATATATATATATATATATATATATATATATATATATATATATGTATATGTATGTATTCAGGGTGTAGCATAGCTCAAAAAAAAGTCAAAGTGGGTAATCGTCCAAGTGGTTGGTCATTTAAGTTGTTGCATTATGCCCACATTCAATATTCAGCCGGAGATGTTGATCGACTGGCCGCCTAATCGTTTGTAACAATAAAAAAAATACATATATAAATTAAAAAAATTATATGTGAAGGCCACGAGTTTGACTCTTCCCGCTGGGAAATCGAAATTCCAATGTGAAGGCCACGAGTTTGACTCCTGGAGTCATCTCGAGATTGTCATTCATTCATATCCCAAGACTAGTCGCCGGTTCTCCTAAAGATTCCCTTATATAAGAACGAGGTTTTCACATTGAGTTCTAAGTTTGTAATCAACCATCCTTCCTTGCATTATTCGTCCTAGTAAGGCAGTTCAGTTCCTATCTTTCTAGGTTGATGTTTCACAAAGTTTTCTGGTTTAATCGTCTCTCTCTGTTTTAGGATTGGATCTGGTCACAAACTTCACCTTTTATTGCGGGAATGATCAGCATCAAGCAGTTATAAAGTACAGACCTCCTTCCCTCCGTCAGGCGGTTTTTCTCCAAAATGAATTTGTACAGCATCATTTTTTCCATCATAATGATCATTTCTTTCATCAGTTATGGAGGTAAGCCTTTGATATCTGAAACACCATTAGACTTCTGGGATCTTTAACTTGCTGAGATATGTCTAATATAGATTTGGCGCCAATTCGAATTCGATTTATAACTGACCGGAATATTGGTTCACCTCTGAATTCGATTCTGGGTTCTCGGAACCTTTTTCAGAAACCAAATCGAGTTCCAATCTTTGGGTAGCTGCAGGAAACAAAGAAAACGATTCGAAAGGATTCAACTAGAGCAGAATCCACGGCGCTAAGGCGAACCTGATTGATTCTCTCAACTTGAGAGATTCTACCTGATTCTCCTCTCGAGGGGTGTAGAATGAATTTGTTTGGCGCGAATTCCTTTCACGGGTGAACCGAATGTGCTCTAGATTGTATTATTACAACCAGACTCTCAAACAGGATCATCATGAACTTGTTTGAATAGGAGTTGTTTATATAATACGAGCCGAGGAATGCATGTGAATTGCAGTAACACGATGTAGAACCCGGATGATAAGATCCTCACATGTACTTACTGTTTCTGATGATATTGATGCAGTGTCATGGAGATATCTTCCATCATCCCCTAAACCAAACAATGGTCCCCGTTTTATTAGAGATCCACCATCGCCCATCGGTTGGATTATCAATAATACTAGTAAAGCTCTTCTTCCTTAGCTGCCTTTCATGTATCTTTGGAATCTGCCGTGAAGCAAGCTGCTGGAAAGAAGCCACAACGGGGTCTTCAGGATCCATTTATTGTATTTAATCGTCTTCTAGATTTTCTTTTGGTGGATCATGTCTTTACTTAATTATAGGTTGATAGATAAATAGCATGCTTATTGATCATATAGATGGTTTCCATTTACAATATAGTATTTGCTGTTAATAGATATAGGCTTGTGATTTGTGAATGTAAACTCTCTCCCCTCAGAAAGAGGACACGGATTCGATTATGATGTTTGATATTGCAAATTGAAATTGATACTTATTTGTGGATTTTCTAGTTAGTTCCTGGTAATAATCCTAGTGTTTAATGTGGGCAACGAACTGAACAGGAAACATTGATGGCTTTTCCGTGTTCAACTCGTTCGCGTGTTTGAGCCAACTCAAGCATGAACCAAACGCGTGAGCGAGCTGAACATGAGAGTCAGAAACATAGCTGTAACATGTAACTCTGGACGAAAATTAACCAAGCTTTTTCCCGCACTAAATGATGGTAGACCTCCTAATATAATTATACTGTTTGATGGTGCAGTGTCACAGAGGAGTCCACCGTCTCCTATACCAAATGAAAATCCCCCTTGGCGCTATATGGGTTCATCACCATCACCGCCGCTGCAAGGGCCGATCTACGATTACAACACTCCGCCAGGGCTACCATCCACTTATACACAAAATCCACCATCACCGCCGCTGCAAGGGCCGATCTACGATTACAACACTCCGCCAGGGCTACCATCCACTTATACACAAAATCCACCATCACCACCATCCTCACCAGCTCAGCTAGCTGCTGCAGCCACCACAGCTACCGGTATATGATTACAATCCTCTCTTCCTTGGGTAACTCTGGATCTAAGAAGTCCATCATTGGTTATATTTATGTGCATCGTGTTGGACTTAATAGAGTAATTAAGTGTTGATTGGATACATTTAAGCCCAAGTAATATCGATTCACTTCAATTCATGATTAGTACCCCCTTCGCTTAATTGATAAAAGATTAATAAAGTTGAAATTTCAAAGTGTTAAAGTAATGTGTAGGAGTGATTTGTATATGTGAATGTTCGGTTTGAACGAGCTGATATCATCATGTTACAGCATTTAAACGACTGCTTCGTCAAACTATTCCCATTGATTATGAAAATAATTCCATATGCCTATTCCCATTGATTATGAAAATAATTTCATGTCTTTTTATATATGTGATTGTTTTAAATATGTATTTTAAAGAGCTTGAAGAGAGCATTAATGTCGATATGCACAATCCGTCTCTTACTTTATTAGGGTTCCTAATCTTAAGTTAGTGAAAATTAAAAAGGACTCTACCCTCCTCTCTCTTTTCTCCCACCTTCTTTTCTTTTGCTGTGATTGTGCTTTTGCTCTTTGATCGACGACAGACAATTAAGGTGTAGTTCATGCTCCCCTCACAAGATCATTTTATTTCAAAGAGAAAGGTGATGATACTCATGCTTTACCTTGATAGTGGGTAACTAATTTCTCTAAAGCAAGTTTGTGAAGACAACTCAATTAGATAAGTGACTTACTCATTTTATTTTGTTTACTTAGACAAGTTTTCTTATGGTTTTCTCTAAATCTATGGTTTTGGTTGATGTGGGCATATTGACATTCGTTATATATTATATATTTATGCATGTAGTCCGTTGATTTCTTCAACACTGATCCTCGCTTAATGCTGATCTGAACACACAAAGTATGATTAATGCCATGTCCATGCAAGTGGGTGGCAGTTTTAGTCCAAATACAAAAACTCAAGAACACCATGTTTGTGTCGGCTAAAAGAGAGAAAAAATGTTGTTTCTATGTTCTAGTTGGCCGGTGCTCGATACAAACACGAAATGACATGACAAAATCACAACCTAAAACAAGTTCTTGCTGGTAATTTCAGTCAACGTGAGAACCCAACATGCACGCAACTTGGAAACACTGTGTCCACTCCCACCCAAAGTAGCATAAGAAAAATTAGGGTCAAGTTGGCGTTAACCTGTTTTGACTCGAACACAAGATGACACAATACTGTTAAACGAAACGAGAACCACGAAATCCACATTCATACCATTGGTTCATGACACGCCAACTCAAAATTCAAAGTGTTTTGAAATCTTAACCATCCATTCTTTTTTTTTCTACTAGTGGATTCGTTTACTTCTAAACTTTCAATACTACCAAACATATGATCATTGAAATGTACGGTTGAGATCCCAAACTGGTTTTTGCTGTTTGAACTGTTCTTGGCATAACAAGCATGCTCGCAAGGCTTTCTTCACGAGGGAAGGCATGGCGATTTCGTATTTCCGGTTATCTCATCTTTTCATGTCAAAATTTGAAGATGACCCAATTGGTTTTTCAGGCAACTTCTGGTGGAGACAAGCCGGACCTTTTGGTTCATGTTCGTGTCTTATTTTTAATAACTGAAATTGCCAAAAGTTTCATTTTGAGTGTCGTCCTTTTGTATTCGTGTCATAAATTCAAGTCAATCAGAACGTGACAGGAATTTGTGGTGTCACTTTATTTGGGTGGGCTTGAACACAAACTTCAGGTACATATAAGTTACTATAAGTAATTAAAATCTCCACTATCGGCCTTGCAAATTTCATCTGTGAAATCGGGAGAGAAGGGCACAAGTTCTCTTGAAAAATAATAACTTAAAGTGCTGAAAACCTACTGGAAGAGAACCGTTTTCATCTGCATCTTTCTGTCGCTCTTTGATCTTCCCTCTTTGCTTCAGTTGTCTCCTCTCGACTTCTTAGTTCATCAGTATTTGCATCGGGTGCTCGTGTTGTGTCCAAAACTACCGCTCCTACCCAAGGGGAAGGCAAAAGTACCATCATTTGCCATAAAAACCTAACAGCCCTTATCCCATGCTAAGTGGGATTACCTACACTACATAAATTTTTAGTTTCCATTATGCTTTTTTCTTGTGTCATATTAGCATTTGATTCTTAAAAGACCAAGATCACCACGCACATCTAAATGGGAGAATCGATAAACACACACATGCACGCATGCACACACATAGGCTGGATGGTTGTCATATACCCTTTTTCATATTAACATGCTCAAATGTATGTTTCTTTTTGTGTCTATGGAGCCACTTCTTGTATCTTCTTCTTAGGTTGTATCTTTAATGAAAAGAAAGAGTAACGCATAACAGTTTATCAATTCTTGACTTTCTCAAAATGATACCAGAGCACTAGGTCATCTAGCATGCTCTCTGGCTCTCTCAAGATGCATGTGGTGAGTTCGATTCCCGAGGCATGCATAGGTGTGATAGGCTTCAGCCTCCTCGTTTATAAAAAAGAAAGAAATGGTACTACCGTACTAGTGTTCTCTTCTTATCTCCCTATATGGAAGTTCGGCAAAATGATTTACAATAACAGAAAGTATTAAATTACAATTATTTTACCTCATAAAAACGTAATCCTATTCTTCCTTTACATATGTTCGGTTTCCCAGCAATTCACATCCCCAAACAGTACAGTTTTCTTTCCTGTGTTTTCTCAAGCAGTTAAACTCCTTTCCTCCTGCGGCTGCTGCTTCTCCAAAATGAAGCTGTATATGATCATTGTTTTCCACATGATCATCGTCATGATCTTTTCCTTCATCAGTTATGGAGGTAAGATTTTGCTATCTGAAACAACAATAGGCTCCTGGAACCTTCATTTGCTGAGATGTGTCTAATCTAGATTGGGTGCCATCAAATATAGTTGACGGGGCGGCTAGAAAGAAGGAATTCCTCTTTCTCATGGGGCATGATGGTTCACCAGTGAATTTGATTTGGACTCTCGGAACTTTTGAGAATCCAAATCGAATTTCTAATCGTTGGGCAGCTGAAGAAAACAAAGAAAACGATTGGAAAGGTTTCTGCTCAGAGATTCCACGGCCCTAAGGAGAATTTGAGAGAATCGATCCAAATTCTCCTCTCGAGGGGTGTAAAAGAATTCGTATGAGCGAATGAATTTGTTTCGCACGAATTCCTTTCACGGGTGAACCAAATGCGCTCTTCATTGTTTTATGAATTACAGCAACACAAGGAAAAACACGAAGGTTAGGATCCTAGCATTGTACTTCCTGTTTCTGATGATGATGCAGTTTCACGGGGATATATTCCACCACCCCCTAAACCAAATGTGGGTCCAATCGATCCACCACCATATATTGGTTGGACCATCAATAATACCATAAACGCTCCTCTTCCGTAGCTGCCATTCATGTATCTTTGCACGCCGTGATGCAAGCTGCTGGAAAGAAGGCGCAGAAGGGTCTTCAGGATCATTTGTTGTATTTGATCTTCTAGATTTCCTTTTGGTGGATCATGTGTTTACAATTGAAAATAGGCTGATACGTAACATGCCTATCATCTAGACGGTTTCCATTTATTGCATAATATTTGCCGTTGTTAAATAAAATTTGCTGTTGTTGATAAATAACATACTTGAACTAAATGAACTTAAGCTAAGAGCCTAAGACAAACCATACACGGCGTTCATATATATGTTCTGAGCTGAAGATGAACGAGCTAGCTTCGGTGATTTGGTTCACAAACAGAATATCAAAGTTTTGTCTCGCACTAAATACAAGCAACGATATACTCCAAGTGTTCCAGACCAAAACCAAGCTTATTCCCGCACTAAATCACCGTAGGCCTCCTAATATAAGTGCAGTGTCACCGGGGAATGGTTTTCGTCCACCGTCTCCTGGACCAAATGAAAATTCCCCTTGGCATGTGTTCATCACCACTGCCGCCACTGCAAGGGCCGATCTACGATTACAATCCTCCACCAGGGCTACCACCCACTTGTACACAAAGTCCACCATCCTAACCAGCTCAGCTAGCTGCTGCAGCCACCATAACTGCCCGTATATGGTTACCATCCTCTCTTCCTTGGGTTACTCTGGCGGATCTTCAAAGTCCACCATCATAGGTTGTATTTAATTATTTATGTATATCGTCTCTTGATGCGGATCCCAGAACACAATGTTTGTTGTTTAAAGAAAGGTTTTCCGGCAATGTGGATAATACAACCAATACTTGAGGTTAATGAAATCGGTTGTTAATCAAGCTTTGTAATAAGCATCTGAGCACCTTCAATTTGTGTGTGTTGAAAGGATACACTGTAGTACAGCAACCGAACACCCTGCTGCTCTTTGAATTCAACACAGCAGCCCATGTTGAATTGCCTTAGAGACAAAAGGATTGCTGTAACGTCGGATGCAATTAAGGCAAACATTGTTCTAAGACAGTAAATGTCTGCAATAAGAAGACTTGCAAATATGAATCGGCGCAAATGGAGACTTGTGAAACGCCTTTATCTGCTCTTGTATATGCTCCTGCAAACCTGAAATGAAGAAAATCCTAGTCTATGTTCCGGGTGCAAGCAATTTAATGACGAGTTTCTTTCAGGATACCGTGAAACCACCTCGATTTGTCCTTTACAGCCACAACCAAGACCTTGACGATCGACTAGAAGCAAAAATGATGCAGTTAGAAAACGACAAGTGGGGAAAGCTGAAGTCTTTTCTTCTGTCTGGCTTCATCGCTCACTTACTTTTGTTAAGTTTGATGGGTCGCAATCCTTTCAAAGCATCTGGTATCGGTGGAAAATCACCAAACACCAAGAGACACCATCCGGATTCTATAGCACCCTTTCATGAATCGACCATTTTCCTTCACAAAATATGATTAATGCACATTATATGAGCATCTCCATATGGGGTTGGCAACTTTAGTCCCAATACAAAAACTCAAAAACTCCATGTTCTCGTCGACTAAAAGAGAGAAAACTAGTGGTGTTTACATTCTTCCGGCCGGTCCTTGATATAAACACGAAATGGCACGACAAAATCACAACCCAAAACAAGTACTTGCTGGCTGTCTAGACAACATGAGAAGCCAATACGCACGCAACTTGAAAACCATGTGTCCATTCCCAACCAAAATTAAGGTCTTGTTGGAGTTAATAGGAAAAGGATTTTGTTTCTTTTTTGACAGTGGAAAGGAATTTTATTCGAATCATGACATTGAAATTAGTGTTAGGAGCAGAGGTTTTGAATATTTGTGCTTACGCACCCTAAGTAGGCCTAGAAGATAGTATAAAGACAGTTTTTTGGTAAGAGTTAGATAAGGTGATTCAAAGGATTCCACAAAATGAGATGATTTGTTTGGGAGACTTAAATATACATGTCGGTAAAGAGACATTAGGATATCAAGGTATTCATGGAAACTTAGGTTTTGGGGATATAAATGAGGAAGGTAGGGAGATTTTAAATTTTGTTATGGCATTTGATCTCTTTATAGTCAATACAATGTTCAAAAAACGAGATAAACATTTAATTACTTATAAGAGTATTACTTATAAGAGTAGCTTATCACAAACACAAATTGATTACTTTATTTGTAAAAAAAAGATAGAACGTGTTGGAAAGATTGCAAGGTAATTCTAGAAGAAAGTTTAACCACTCAACATCAACTTTTAATTATTAATTTACAAATAAAAAATAGACAAAGAAGAAAAGAGTGCATTGAGCTATTCGGACTAAATGATGGAACCTCAAAAGCGAGAAAGAAGATATATTTAAACAGAAAGTCTTTCAAAGAGATTCTTAGAATTATGTTGGTACACCTTGTGATATTTAGAATAATATGGCTACACATATTAGGAAAGTGGCGAAAGATGTGTTAGGTGAATCTAAGGGAGGTATACCGGCACAAAAAAGAAGCTTCGTGGTGGAGTAAAGTAGTGCAAAATAAAATCAAAGTAAAGAGAGTATGTTACAAATTACATTATGTTAAGAAAACTAGTGAAACTTTAAAACCTTATAAGAAAGCAAATATGGAAGCGAAAAAAGCGGTCAGTGAAGCAAAAACTAAAATTTAGGAGGATTTATATAAAAAACTCAACTCAAAAGAGGGTGAAAGAGATATTTTTAGGATAACTAGGGCTAGAGATAAGAAAACTAAAGATCTTAATTTTGTTAGATGCATTAAGGACGAGGATGAAAAAAATTTAGTGGCAAATGATGATATAAGAAATAGATGAAAAAACTATTTTTATAAGCTTCTTAATGAAAATAAAGATGTTAGTATTAACTTAAGAGAGTTAGCCAAATCAGAAAAGTATATAAACCACAATTTCTATCAACGTATTTAAAAGAATGAAGTCAAAGAGCCTCTTAAACATATATAGGTTAGTAAATCGGTAGGACTAGATAATATTACTATACAAGTTTAGAAAATACTAGAAGAAATAGGAATAACTTGGCTCATAAGACTATTTAATGAAATATGAAGAAACCAAAAGATGCTTGAGGAATGGAGAGCGAGTACACTTATACCCATATATAAGAACAAGGGAGACATTCAGAATTGTGTGAATTATCGAGGTATCAAGTTAATGAGTCATACTATGAAATTGTGGAAAATAATTATTGAACATAGGTTAAGACAAGTATCAAGTACAATAGAGAACCAATTTGAATTCATACTAGGCAGATCTACTATCGAAGCGATTCACCTTTTGAGACGTCTTATCGAACATTTTAGAGCAAAAAAAAAACCTTTACATGATATTTATTAATCTAGAAAAAGCTTATGATAGGGTACCGAGAGAGGTTCTTTGGAGAACCTTGAAAAAAAGTGGTATTCTATTGACATACATTAACCTTATATGAGACATGTATGATGCTACAAAAACATGTGTGATGACTCATGAAGGAATGACAGACTTCTTTGAAGTTAATATTGGGTTACATCAAGGATCAACTTTAAGTCTATACTTATTTATAATGGTGATTGTGAGGACTCATGAAGGAATGACAGACTTCTTTGAAGTTAATATTGGATTACATCAAGGATCAACTTTAAGTCCATACTTATTTATAATGGTGATTGATTAGTTAACAAAATATATTCAAGATGAAGTGCCTTGTGTATGTTATTTGCAGATGACATTGTGTTAGTGGAAGAGTCTAAGGAAAAAGTTAATAGAAAATTAGAACTATAGAGAGAAGCATTAGAAAGGAAAGGCCTCCGACTTAGTAGAACAAAGATAAAATATATGAAATGTAAGTTTGATCATTTGGTTACTTAAGAGGACATAGAAATTAAAATTGATACACATTCCATCCCCTAAAAGGAAAGTTTTAAATACCTAGGGTCAATTTTTCAGAGTGATGGAAGAATTGATGGAGATGTTACGCATAGAATTAATGTTGGTTGGTTAAAATAGAGAGGAGGATCATGTATTCTTTGTGATAAGAATATACCATTAAAGTTAAAAGGTAAATATTATAGTTATGGTTCTGAGTATTGGGAGTTAAACATCAACATGTACAAAAGATGTTTGCGACAAAAATGAAGATGTTGAGATGGATGAGTAGTCATACAAGAAAAGACCGTATGCATAATGAGGTTATTAGAAAAAAATTAGGAGTGACACCAATAGAGGATAAAATGAGACAATATCGCTTAAGATGATTTGGACATATAGAAAGAAGATTAGAAGAATAACAAGTAAGAAGGTATGAAAAACTAAATTTGGAAAGTATTAAAAGATGTAGAAGATGACCACAAAAGTGTCGGAAAGAAACAATAAAGAATGATCTAGCTTATTGTGAGTTAACTGCTAACATGGCAGATGATAGAGCTCTGTGAAAACAAAAAATTCATGTAGTCAACCCCGTCTACTATGTGAAAAGGCTTAGTTGTTGTTGTTGGAAAGGAATTTTATTGACTGCTGAAAGGATACAGTTAAAATGAACTTAAAAGGCATTAGAGCGAAACTAAGAGCAATCCGACCTGAACGATCAGTAGATATGTCTCTCCTTGATGATCCAATAATTACACTAGGAGAATGAAACTCTGCGAGCATCTTTACCCATCGATCACACTCCAAGTGTCTGCCCTGAACTTCTCTAGTTAACCATCCTGCTTCGAGAAAGCCTCCGTGCCGATCAAGCACAGTGCAGCCATGATCCATTGTTGATCTCAAAGATGCCTTAATCCAACCTGATGGGGAAGGTGTCCACCGATCGGCATGTATCAAATTGAGTTTCACCTTGCCAGAAGTGCTGGTTAAAATGGGCAGACTTCCTTCTGGAGTTTGGTTTAGCAATTCAGCAACAAACGCTGTGTGGGATTTGGGATTGCTGTTAAACAGTCATGATCCCGCCTGTCCGACGGACCTTTGATAATCAACTGGAAGGTAAGAATCCAAGCTGTTCTTAAATGCTTATCCTTCCATTTCACCCTTTTTCATTTCAGTGATGTCTCTTTCACGTTTTGTCGACCCAGCCAACTGGTCTCAAACAGCCACAAGATCTCTTCCCATATGTGAAGAGAAACAGGGCAGTGTAAGGAAAGGTCATATGCTGCCTCCGTTTCCACGTTGCAGAGAACGCAGATCGTTCCCTGTCCCAATTCGATTCTGCAGATCCTATCAGCAGTCAGCAACAGATTCTCGAACAGGAATTTCAGTTTGAAATCATCGGTGGACTGTGTTGCACCGCTTCGGTCTACTAGAGGGAACTTTGACTATCCGATCTTACCCGGTGTCAAGCTTCTGCTGTGGTAAACTGCTTCTCATTGTTCCAGTCGAGTTCCAGATCTCCAATTCTATTAAGTGGGTTTCAAGATTGGACGACATAAAAAGGAACTTGTACCTAAATACTCAGTAATGTTGACGTCTTCTCCAAAAAGTGCTAAAATCAGCCCATATCGGAGTTTGTCCAAGGGAAACACATTGAATTAACCGTTAAGTATTTGGGCTATAATCACGTGTTAGTTTTGGACTTCAAATGATCCCAATTGTGGTGCATCATGTGTAAGTTTCTACGAAAAACATTAATTGGATGGCATTGAAAACCAATTTGGGCACTTAACTGACAAGAGAGTGTGTTCCAAAACCTTACTGGCAATCGTGATTCACATTTCCAGACATAGCATGTTGCAGTCTTTGAATATAGCAGACAGATCCTGCCTTTGTACTCTTTCTTCGTGAAACGAATCTTATGTTAAGAAATTGAAATATGTATAGAATGCAGGAGGCAACTCAATGTAACCTGGTTCAATTCAAAATAAAGTTGTTTAAACTCTCTCTCCCTCTCACACACACACACTTTTGGTGATTTATCTAACCATGATATCTTCTGTTCTCTTCAGTTCTCAAAGTCATTGTTTCACTTTTTCCTTTTATAATTGACATACTATAGTCTCTGTCTCTGAATGACCAAAGACCTTCGAAATAACTGGTTTTCCGACTCTTTTTCTGTGGGTGAATCTTATTACGAGTCAAGAAACTAAGTCCTTTGATTCTTAAACTCCCATAAAAACTTATCTACTTATCAAAAAACACTTCTCGTCGCCGGTTCTTAGGTTTCTGGGTAAAGAGTTGGTTAAAGCAAGAAAAAAGAAAACACTCTGCAATGTTCTTTTGTATTATCAGTCAGCCTAGCAACCCTTTGACTTGATTTGTCTCTAGATTTCCTTAATATTTGGTGGTATGCCTTTTCTCACAGGGAAATCAAAAGGTTTTCTTTATATCAACTCATCACGTCAGTTTTTTGTTTTCTTTAGCTTTAGATGAAACTTTAGGCTCCCTGGGGGAACATAAAATCTCAAAGACTATATATATATATATATATATATTGTTGATTTGAGTGGTAGTTTCTACCAAGTGTTTTATTTTATTTAGTTTGATTTGACCAGTTCTGCCGAGACTCTCCATTTTGAACTCGAGAAAGAAAAGGTGACAGTCTACGAGAAACTAAAAACAGAGGATTACAGCTCTGACTTTTTATTAGCATGGTGAGCCCTTCGACCAGGATGGCTAACAGTGACTGATCAACTATATCCTCATTACCATTGACATCAGAGAGGATTTATATATAACTCACGCAAACCTCCTTAATTTCTCCCGCCTGATTTGCCCCACTTTCTCATGTCACTGCAAACATAAAAAATGAGGCTCTAAGAGATGCAAATGTAGCAAGAACTCGGCCTATTTACATAAGTGAAGTGGAGCATACACTCGTGGGTGTGTCTGTGTTAAGACTCGGATGGACACTTTTGTACTACAAAAATTAAGCCTTTTCTCACTAGATAAGTTCGACTACAAGGATTCTTTATTTTTACATGATTGATGATTCAATCATATACCGTGTTAACAGTTAACTCAACAAAAACTAAATCATTCTTTATCAAACTATTATTGCATTCAGCTTTGTTTTGTAACATAAAGAAGTTTCAGTGCAATAGCATCAAAGTATGATCCTCGCCCAATATTGAAGTTACGGTAGGATACCATGCATTAGCACTGGAAAAATGAAGCCTCACTATAGAGTGATCTTTCACAACAACAAATCCTTTTTTCATACTAGATGAGGTTGCTTATGTCCATTCTTTATTTTCATAAGGTTCAATCATGTATTATATTAACAACTAACTCAAAATAAGCTAAATTATTATTTATTGTTTCTTTCTAACAATATATAAGAATATACGTAAGATAACAATATGAATATATGTAAGATGAAACTGAAAGATTATGATATGTTTGATTTATAAATAGGAGAAACCAGTTGGCCGAGATGTCAAAACAACCCAACCAAGGGCAGGACCCTCGTGTGAGGCCGTATACCCGGCCTATGGCATCTAGCATGGACTAGAAGAGACACCGTGTAAGCCAAGACAAGTACATAACATCAACCATTCTAAACATATGACGAAGTTTTATATTGATTGTCGAAAACTTAACACAATCATCCTCCATTTCATTATTCATGCTTGAGATCGGCAATACAAAGATGATCACATACTAGAGGGTCCAGCCACACAAGTACACTATATAGGGAGAGAGAAAATTAGTTCATGTGTAGATGTATTTATGTTTAAACATTCTCAGAAATCTATTAATTATTTGATCTTAAAAGTTTAAAGTCAAGAATTAAGATTTTTAAGTAAAAGATAAATAGTACCAAGAGTAATTATTGCAATACTGTTTTCTCAAATTTTAATTTTAACCTCGAATGGTTAAGATTTTAATAACATTTAGTATTTCCGTATGCATGAAATATGTTCTCTCTTTCTCTCTCTATATAAACAACAATTAACCCTTTTCCCAACCCTTTTCCCAACGTGTGCCATGTTAGCAGTTAACTCTCTTTATTTTGTTTCTTTCCAACACTTTTGTGGTCGTCCTCAATCTCTTTTAATACTTTCTAAATTTAGTTTTTCCTGATCTTCTTTCCATATGTCCAAACCATCACCATATAGTCTCATTTTATCCTCTATTAGTGCCACTCCTAATTTGTTTCAATAATATGTATACGGTCTTTTTTTTGTACGATCCATTTCGACATTTCATTTCTGTCGCACATATCTTTTCTACTTGATATTAACTGCCCAACATTGATAAAACATGATAGCCCTAATTGCTGCTCTCTCAGAAAGATTTTAGGGTAAAGAACTTTTAGTACCTATATAATTACACATATATCATCAACCTGAAGGACACCGTTTATGTATATATGTAACGCCGGGAAAACAAGAAAAACCGATTCATATCCCAAACCTGACGGCATATCAAGTAACGCGGGAACCGGGCGCAACGGTTACAGTTTGGTTTGGTACGAGCAATTCTGACTCCGGACTTTGAGATCGGTGACGCGGATGGCGGTCTGGCATTGAACGCTAGCAACTACGTCGTGGTGAATGATGCGGAGGAAGGTGACCCTGCCGGGGATGGTCGACCGGCTGCTGAGGTGAAGCTCGCCGGCGAGGACCTCTGCAATTACTGGCTGCAGGTTCGACGCCAATCTGTCCGCCCGAACCGTCACCTTCACATATATTGTCTCCAATCCCTTCGCTGGAACCCGGCCTGGAAGAACGACAGCCTCGCCGACTTGTTGGTCTTGGAAGAAGAGGAGGGTCGACCCATTGCGGTGAGTGATCATGAGGCGGTTTGGATTGTAGACAAGGAGGCTCATGGAGAGGGTGATGTTTATCTCGATGCGGGGGGTCGGATAGAAGATGATTCGGGGAGTGATGCCGTCGACAGCGGTTGAGACGACGGTGGTGGTTGGGTCCTTGGGTTTGAAGACTGTGAAGACGAGGATGAGGATGATGAGAGCCAGGAGGAAGAGGAGGACGGTGACGGCGACGCAGCACCAACAGCAGCATCGCCGAAATCGGTGCCGCTCCGTCATCATCGTTTTTCTGTCTCCTGTTTGATCTCAGAAAGGAGAGCAGGCGGAATTTGGGATGGTTTTCGTACTTTAATCCTTTTCCCCGCTTCTCTCTCTCTCTCTATCTCGTGGGTTTCTCCCTTTTCTTTTAACTGCCACTTCCTTTACTCTCTCCTAAGAATTTTCTCAAATTATATTTTCACATTTATTTACTCTTTTTCCAATAAATAAAACAAAAATGCAGACTAAACAGTATATTTAAAAGAGAAAACCATAGGAAAAATAAATGAAAACGGTTTTCATTATTTTTTTTATAACGGATGCTGACGCTCCACCCCGAGAGTCAAACTCGCAACCAACATCACTCGAGTGAGAGCCCCGTGGTGAGCTAACGCTCTCAAAAGGATGAGTTGGTACTGGATAGAATGAAAAGTCATGATTGTCGTGTGTTTATGCAAAGACTAATTCTTGTAGTCTTTCGTGATATTTTGCCAAGACTTATTTGGGGACCATTAACATAACTCAGTTATTCTTCAAAGAAGTTTGTGCAACTGAGATTCGTGCTTCCATCATTGAGAATGCAGAACTTTCCATTATTGAAACAATTTATAATTTTGAGAAGATTTTTCCTCCAAAACCTCAAAAGCGAGAAATAAGATATATTTAAACAGAAAGTCCTTCAAGGAGATGTTTGGAATTATGTTGGTATACCCTATGATATGTGGAACAATATGGCTATACATATTAGGAAAGTAGCGAAAGATGTGTTAGGTGTATCAAAAGGAGGTGTATCGGTACAAAAAGAAGCTTGATGGTGGAGTGAAGTAGTGAAAAATAAAATCAAGGCAAAGAGGGCATGTTATAAATTACATTATGCTAAGAAAACTAGTGAAACTTTAGAGGCTTATAAGAAAGCAAAGAAAGAAGCGAAAAAAGCCGTGAGTGAAGCAAAAGTTAAAATTTGGGAGGATTTATATAAAAAACTCAACTCAAAAGAGGGTGAAAGAGATATTTTTAAGATAGCTAGGATTGGAGATAAGAAAACTAAATATCTTAATTATGTTTGATGCATCAAGGACAAGGATCGAAAATTTTTAGTGGCAAATGATGATATAAGAAATAGATGAAAAACTATTTTTATAAGTTTTTTAATAAAAATAAAGATGTTAGTATTAGCTTAGGAGAGTTAGCCAAATAAGAAAAGTATATAAACTATAATTTTTATCGACGTATTCAAAAGAATGAAGTCAAAGTGACTCTTAAACATATGAAAGGTGGTAAATCAGTAGGACCAGATAATATTCCTATAGAAGTTTGGAAAATACTAGAAGAAATAGGAATCACTTGGCTCACAAGACTATTTAATGAAATATGGAAAAACCAAAAGATAAGGAATGGAGAGGAAGTACACTTATACCCATATATAAGAACAAGGGAGACATTTAAATTGTGCGAATTGTCGAGGTATCAAGTTAATGAGCCATACTATGAAATTATGGGAAAGAATTATCGAATGTAGGTTAAGAAAAATATCGAGTACAACAGAGAACCAATTTGGATTCATGCCAGGCAGATCTACTATTGAAGAGATTCACCTTTTGAGACATCTTATGGAACATTTTAGAGCAAAAAAGAAAGACCTTCACATGATATTTATTGATCTACAAAAAGCTTATGATAGAGTACCGAGGGAGGTTCTTTTGAGAACTTTGGAAAAAAGAGGTATCCCATTGACATATATTAACCTTATAAGAGACATGTATGATGGTGCAAAAACATGTGTGAGGACCCAAGAAGGAATGACAGACTTCTTTGAAGTTAATATTGGGTTACATCAAGGATCAACTTTAAGTCCATACTTATTTATAATGATGATTAATGAGTTAACAAAACATATTCAAAATGAAGTACCTTGGTGTATGTTATTTGCAGATGACATTCTATTAGTGGAGGAGTCTAAGGAAAAAGTTAATAGAAATTTGAAACTATGGAGAGAAACATTAGAAAGCAAAGGCCTCCGACTTAGTAGAACAAAGATAGAATATATGGAATGTAAGTTTGATCATTTGGTTACTTCAGATGACATAAAAATTAAAATTTGCACACATTTCATCCCTCAAAAGGAAAGTTTTAAATACCTAGGGTGAATTTTTCAGAGTGATGGAAGAATTGATGGAGATGTTACGCATAGAATTAATGTTGGTTGGTTAAAATAGAGAGGAGCACCAAGTATCCTTTTTTATAAGAAGATACCATTAAAGTTAAAAGGTAAATATTATAGAGTAGCAATTAGGCCTGCCATGTTTTATGGTTCTAAGTATTGGGCAGTTAATCATCAACATGTACAAAAGATGTCTGTGATAGAAATGATGATGTTGAGATGGATGAATGGTCATACAAGAAAAGACTGTATACATAATGAGGTTATTAGAAACAAATTAGGAGTGGCACCAATAGAGGATAAAATGAGAGAATATCGTTTAAGATGGTTTGGACATATAGAAAGAAGATCAAAAGAAGAACATGTAAGAAAGTATGAAAAACTAAATTTGGAAAGTATTAAAAGAGCTTGATGACGACCACAAAAGTGTTGGAAAGAAACAATAAAGAATGATCTAGCTTATTGTGAGTTGACTGCTAACATGACACACGATAGGGATATGTGGAAACAAAGAATCCATGTAGTCGACCCCATCTAGTATGGGAAAAGGCTTAGTTATTATTGTATTTTTGAGGTTACAAAACATTTTGTTGTGTACCTCCCTTATGATGCTAAGGTTGGAGGGCCAATACAATATAGGTGGATGTATTTGTTTGAAAGATGCATGATGTACCTAAAAAGAAATGTTAGAAATAAGGCTAAGGTTGAGTGATCTATTTCCAAAGCATATAGATTAAAAGAACTATCCAATTTTGCTTTTATATATTTTGGTATAGAATTACAAACAAGGCATACTCAAATTCTTCGGAACGATGACAGTGAGGTGATACTGAATTATGAACATTTGTCTATTTTTAGACATCTACGCGAGGTTGGAATGAATTCTTTACAGACAAATAACTTAAAACTACAAAAACATATAACTTTGCAAACTATAGTGAGATAAAATCTTATCTCAAGTATGTCTACTCAATTATTAATTGTTTTAATAATTTTTTTTGTAATATTATGCTCCAAACTAACTATTTTCTTGATTTCTAGATAATTTGAGGATGAATTGAGGGAAACAAATGAGTAGCTTAAACTTTGACTAAGATAAAGGAGAAGACAAAAAATAAAACATATTATATATATATATATATGTATATACTTCGCATGTTCTGCTCGAAGAAGTCTAATGGCTACTTACATCAGTAATGCAACTTAATTGAATCTGTTATACTTGGCATGTTCTTCCTCTTCCAGGTTCTTGGCCGGTAGATACGCAGATTCGAACTGCTGACATTCGGTAGGGGGTAAACCACTTCTCATGCCTTGCCTTCTCCGACCGATTTCTACCATAGAGACCAAGGGCAGGACTGAAAGGAGATGGTGCATGAAGCTGTTCGCAGAAGATCCCAAATGAGGCATGAAATCCATTCTTACCACAAGCTAATTCTAATGATAAACGTGCAACTATCTCTACTGTAGAAAAAGTTTGTATTCTCTACGTGGAGCTAATGGGGTTTATGCCATCATTTTTGGATGGGGAAGAAAATTGAATCCCAATTCGATTCTTGCTTGGATATCATTTTGGTTATTGGTTCAGACTAATTTGAATGTAAGATTGATTATTTGGTTACTTCAGAGGACATATAAATTAAAATTGACACACATTATATCTTTTATAAGGAAGTTTTAAATACCTAGGGTCAATTTGTAAGAGTGATGGAAGAATTGATGGAGATTTTATGAATAAAATTAATGCATATTGGTTAAAATGGATAGGAGCATCAAATATTCTTTGTGATAAGAAGATACTATTAAAGTTAAAAGGTAAATATTATAGAGCAACAATTATACATGTCATATTTTATGGTTATGAGTGTTGGACAATTAATCATTAACATGAACATGGTATGAAAAACTAGATTTTGAAAGTATTAAAAGAGTTAGAGGATCTATAAAAGTGTTAAAAAGAAACGGTAAAGAATTATCTATAGCAAAATGTGGCATATGATAGGGTTAATGAATGTAGTCTACCCGTCTAGTATGGAAAAAGGATTAGGTGTTGTTTTATTCGTACTAATTGGATTCATATTCGGTTTTGAAACTGATCCATGAACACCCAGTTTTCTCTCTCTCTCTCTCTCTCTCTCTCTCTCTCTCTCTCTCTCTCTCTCTCGTGTTGTAAGGGTCGAAAGTGTTGGCCTCCGTCTTCGAACTTCAGAGAGAAGCTCCGGCAATCGGTGGTGAGGCGTCTCTGGTGAACAGCATCCCTTCTCTGTAAGTATTTCCGGTGAGGTTCCTTCGAGGAGATAGGCGGCAAGTTTTCCCACGACAAACCTTTTCTCTGTGGTCTCCGGTGATTGTTCCTTTCTTTCCCTCTTCGTCACTCGTCTTCTTCTTCTCTTCCATCCTTAGTTTGTGAGTTCCCCTCATTTTCTCGATTTCCATTTCCTGGTGAATTCGATTAGACCGAAACGTTTATTACGAGAACCTGAGACCCGCCCTCGCAATTTCATCGTTTTATTTCTGCCTTATGCACAACCTCTTTCTATATGCCAAATTATCTGATGCTTATTTCTCTTGGTGTTACAAAATATTCGCATACTTTGTTGGTTTCCTTTTCGGCGAGCTCAGATCAGGCAGTCCACCGTGAGGTGCACAACCTGGGTTTTGAAGTCTTCGCGTTCTCCTTTATAGTCACTTTATACCCAGGTAAGGTACAAGCTTTATCGGCTGTGTTGGATATAATCTTGTGTGTCTGGTGACTGATTGTGTCTTACTGAAATTTCATTGTTTTTTTAATGTATTTCTCAACTTGGTTGGAAGAATTAGACCAAACACTCATATCATTTGCGTTTATTGGTGGGGTGTTTCTTTCTTTGTTGCTGCAGAATAGAGGTGGTTTAAGTCTAGGATGGACGACGGTGACGAGGACTTCATTTTCTATGGGACGCCTATTGAGAGAGAGGAAGAGTTGTCAAGTCGGAAGAGATCAAAGAGTGCAGAAATGGGAACGATGCGCAACCTTCCAGCTTGGAAGCAGGAGGTATGATGTTTGTAGGCAAGACGCATGTGGTGTGAGCTGCTCTGTAAAGGAGAAGGCGCATTTGATGTTTGTTTCCGCATTTGAGTATAAAGTTTCTTGCATTCCATTTGACTGTTACGAGAAGATATAGAACTCCGGTAATGTGGTGAAGTTCCTCCGTTTGTTGGGTTCCACAAGTTCTTCATTACGTGTCATGTTCGGCTCAGTTTTATCTATTTGTAATCCTATGGAAGAGAGAAAAAACTTGAATGGAACAGACCTTCAACAGTTATGATATAGAGATGTTTTTCTGGAGCGGAGAAAAACATAGGAAAACCATGATTCTGTGTATCTCATTCCTAGTTTTGGCTTGTATATGTCTTACTCCACTATTGTTGTTTCATCTTTCTTCCTCATAAATGGGCAATACATTTGAATTTTAGGTGAGGGATAGTGAGGGGCGCAGAAGATTTCATGGAGCCTTTACTGGAGGATTCTCTGCAGGATATTATAATAGTGTTGGGTCAAAAGAAGGTACCCTAATTCATATGCTGAACTCTCTCTCCTTCTCTCCCTATATATCTATATCTATACGTGCATACATACACACATACATACATATATATATATACATATATATATATATATACATATATATATATATATATACATATATATATATACATATATATATATACATATATATATATACATATATATATATATATACATATAATTGAACGGTCATTATTTGAATAAATATGAAATGGTTCCATTGCAGGATGGACTCCACAAACATTTACATCATCACGCAAAAAGAGAGCTGAGGTGAAAGAGCAAACGATATATAACTTCTTAGCTGAAGATGAAAAAGAGGTAAAGTGCAATTGCTCAATCTCGATACTTTTAGTTTATCAGTATGCTTTTCTCATATTCGGAATACAATTATATTGTTTGAAATTTGTTAATTGCACGATTCAAGAGTTTTAACTTGATCACTGAACTACTCCTTCAATGTGGACGTCTGTTCCAGCCAGTTAAGCTTAATATCATGTTTCTTAAATGTGTGGGAAAAGGCATAGTTGTTGTTGTTGCTGCGTTGGCTCTTAAATGATCTAATGAAGGTGTGGTTCTTTTGTTTGGATAATTAATACATGGTAATTTTCATGCTGTTATGGATGTAGAATCTCCAGACCTGGTCCATGTTTTCTTGAATGCATCAACTGTTTATTGGACAGGTCAATGTGCACATGTTCTACTTAAAAGTTAAGAGAGTTCACTTTCATATCAGAGATGTTAGCTTAAAATCTCTGTGAGAAAATATTGTATGTTGTCAAAAAGTCTTTCCTTGAGCTGATGTTGCACATAAAATTGCTTTCGGAGTTATACTCCTGAATTGTATGTCTGATCAACAAGTAGCACTTCACTATACAAAATATACATCTTTTATGTGTGCATGGTACAACTCAGAAAACTAATATGCTGGCCAATATTCACCTACAAAAGATTTGAAATATGTAATATGATGATTTCATGAAATGTCTTCTGATATTGTAGGAAATGGAAAGCAATACCTTGAGCACATCCTTTCAGTTTGATACATTCGGATTCACTGCAGCTGAAATTGCTCGGGAACAAGCTGAAAAGGAGCAGGCAAAAAGGTTGCTTCAAGTTTTTGTTTTCTGTATATTCTTTTCTTTCTTAGTTGGATCTCTTGGATATTTTATTGAAAATACCGTTTCTCAAAAAATGTTTTTTCCCCTGAATTTTGGACTTTCTTATATTATTATGTAGAATATACGAATTATCTTTTCCCATCCCTAGTTTTGTATCTTTTCTAGGGAATTCCTTTGATTTTGTATAGATATAAGTGTCTAAGGGAAATCTCGTTTTTATGAATAAAGGTAGAAGATAGAGCAATAATGACTACTACTGTTGATGAAAAGAAAATAGGTACAGCTTACGGTTATGGAACCTTTGAGGACGTTCTTAATAGAGAGAGCACATTCTATATTGGAACCACACTTATTACAAAAAAAATCATTGTTATGTACTAAGAAAATGCATTGTAATATATACTTTCGTATTTGAAAAGAGTATCTGGACTAGAACATTGTCCTTTTCCATGTGTCTTTGGAATATCATCTTGCACGCTGCTCCAGAAGATCTCTTTCTTCTGCTAGAATTTACTTTCTTCTATGCAAGTAAACATCTCATCGCGTGTCATGCCTTGATGTAGTATGCATAGTTAGACTGCATGACTGTATTCTTGACCAGCCATTAGAGCTGCTCAATGGCTAGAAAACTCGTCATTCTAGTGCAGCTAGTTAAGGTAGCAGTTGGAAGCTCCACGATGACTAGCACTCTCCACTTTTTTTTATATTGAATGAAGCATATTCCCTCTTCTTGCAAGGCTTCTCTTAAGTATTTTTTTAGGTATTTGAGATCAATAAAATTACAAGTTTTATATTGTAGTAAAGTTGGCTTCTGAGCCATTTTCCTAGTTTCTCTCTCTTCCTACTTTAAGATAACAGGTAAAGCTATTTTTTGCTAAATAGGATATGTTGTTTGAGTTTCACAATTTCAATGATGTGCTGTTGATTGAAGAATTGTCAAGTAGGAAGCAAGCACTTATACCATGCATATATCTTGGCTTTTTACCTCTTGTAGGCCTTCAGCTATTCCTGGACCTGTACCTGATGAAATAGTTGTTCCGGCGACAAAATCTATTGGTTTGTTCATCATATCACAGTCAAGCTTGATGTGTGCTACAAATTTCTCCTATTACCTGCATGAATATCTGCAAATTTACTCATTTTCTAGGTGTTGCACTGTTGATGAAAATGGGATGGCGGCATGGGCATTCAATTGGCCATGGACATGATGATGCTATGTATGGTATGGGTGTATGTGCCATCTCTCTTTCTCTTTTCCTTGGTTTCATTTGCATGTCATCACTCCATGCTTCCATTACATCTACATCCTGTCAGATGCTCGTAGAGAAGCAAGGAAAGCATTCCTTGCTTTTTCATGCAGTGAGGCGATAAAAACAGAGACTTTTGATGCTGATTCCAAAGTGGAAGAGCATGACAATGCTAGCAGATCTATTTCTCAAAGGACACCTGTAAGTTCCAATCAAAATGCTCACCATGAACAACTTTTTCCTCTTTCTTTCTTATAGTAGATTTCTGTATTAGTTTAATGAAACATGAAAGTTATCTGCATTAGTGGGTTAGAATATGGTTCTCTTTTCTGCTCAATTTCCAAGTTTCTAGGTGATCCACTTGAATGTTGACTGGGTCATGCAATTTGATTTGCATGCGATGTAGTCTTCAGTATTGTGGATGATAAGCTTACTAATACTTGAGTGTGATATATTTATGTATATGTGTATGTATGCATGTATGTTTTATGTGTGTCTGTATATGAGAGAGGGAGGGTTTGGCTGATGTTGATACTACTGAATTGCTTCTGCTGCTTAAATTATTTTAAAGTCTGAATATATTAATCCTGTGTTAATTAATGTCTTCACTTGTCGAATCATTTTGGCCTTCATGTAGCGTTTACTCAAGTTGATCGGTGATGTAACTAAGATGGAATAATGAAAGTTCAAATGGGATGATCAACTTAACCATAACTTAAGTAGTCAAAGTGTTGATTGGAACAATGAAACTTCAAACACATGTTTTCCAATTAGAGGGCTTTACTCAAGTGCAGACATGATCACCATGTTTGTGTTTATGTAAGTGTATGCATTTACCTATTGTGCATGTATGTAAAGACTATGATTGGTTTTATGACACCATTTGCCACCCAAACTATATTAGCAGAAGACGCCATCATTTTGATGGAATTAGCTTCCAGAAGTTTTACTTGTAAGACTCTTTTCACATATCTTACCAAGAAGCTTCCTTACAACTTGGAAGCATTTCACTCTCTCCAGAAACGTATGTCTGGATTCATATTTTGATGCATAAGCATTCCACGCTACAAGGCACCTTCCTTCTGGGTCCAATTGGTTTATTGTCTCAATTATGGTTAATGTTTGACACTGGCAACTTTAAGTATTACTGTATCTTGATAAAACCTCCTAATTGAACTAGAGGTATACTTCTTTCCATGTTTCAGTCAATTAGCTCATGTTGCATGAGTGAAGTTAATATACTTTTCTATATAGGAAACTCTCAAGCCTACAGCATTGACTTGACCGACTTGTACCCTTTGATTGTTTGTATCCATTCTAATATTTTATATAGATAGTCTAGAGGTTCTCGTTTTCCTTGTGAAATTCTAATTGATCTAATCAATGAACAAGTAGGTTTGTAATGCGTGAGGACCAAAACCTAGCTAATTTACCTTATGAATCTGCAAATAACTGGACACTTTGGACCTTCTTCAAATTCTAAAGTTTGTTCCATTGTCTCTTGCTTGAAGTTTTATTTTGCCTCTAGATGTCCTTAGTACTTGTCTGTTCTTTGTAGGTTTTTTTGCTGAAACCTAAACAAGATTTACATGGCTTGGGTTATGATCCTTTCAAGCATGCTCCTGATTTTAAAGGCAAGTGAATTAGCAGGACTTCCCTTTCTCTATTCTAATCATGAAATGCTACCTTGTCAGATCTCATTACTTTAAGCTGCAAATGGTTCTTACTGGTTCTTATGGTCGCCAAAGGAAATATCATATCCTTTTTATTACATTGTTAATTAGTTTTCTTTATCTTCCACTTTTTATTTTGCAATTTCATGTTTCAGATAGGAAAATGACACAGATCTCCATGTCTAGACAAGTTGGCGGTAGAAGATCCACTCAAAGGAAAGATGGTCTTTTTTCTTCAAATTGTAAGTTCTTTTAGTGCACTTCACTGTTGCCCTTGTCATATGTGTCATACTTAAAATGGAGTACATTTTAACATGCAGCTGGAAGATTGGCTTCTGGCTTTGGCATTGGAGCGCTCGAGGAGCTGGATATAGAAGATGAAGATATATATGCTTCTGGTTAGCGTTATTCGTGTTCTATGTGACCTTTCTCTTGCATTTAATCAGTACTCAGCACTACTCTTTATGGAAGTTCATGTGAGAGATAAGGTTCTACTGTATAGGGTTAAGTACTTCATTTATATTATGTTGCTACTCTGTCAGTTGCACATTTGTATTATTTTCTGGCATCAGCTGATTTACACATTACTCCCACATAAGTATGATATACGTTATATGGTAAACACACAATTGCTTACGGGTATTATGGACGAAACCAGTAGTTCTCCAAGTCTAACATTCTTAATGATATTTTTGTTGTCCATTGCATTTGTCTCAGTTTTGGTGGCCTCTCTTTCAACAGTATGCATGACTTACCCTCTATTCTCTTTCAAAATGGAATCCCAGTGCAGGTTAGAGTATTCTGTGGTATCACATGGTTCACTCTTTGAGAATCTCTATATCTTTTTCTTTTCCTATAATCCTTCTCCATTTGTGTATTTATTTAATTTTGAACTGGATTAATTTTTCTAGTCATCCAATCATATGCATGTCTAAGTTGTACCAAAGTTCTGCGAAAATCAAAAGAGTTACAATCCTGACCTTACCTAGCAATAAAAGGAGAGTGGAAACTTAGAGAAGGCGCTTTAAGTACAAGGGACTCAATGAAGAATTGGAACGATGGTTTATTATTCCCATTTTGAACTGCAAGCATTCAGGCTTTGGGAATCTTTTCTGCTCTTTTTATTCTTCTTGTCTGCTCCTCTGTTCCTGATGGCTTTGTGGCTTAGTGTAACTAACACCTTGACAATGTTTTGTTTATTTGGCTTAATCATTTCATTTTATATGGATTTGGGTGCTAGTTTCGACCTTGTTATATCTTTCCAGGATTTGATGTTCAGGAGACTCATTCTGAGGAAGAGGATGAACATTCAGGGTTAATCCAGGAAAACCAGCAACCTCAAGGCACGAGAGATGGTGCTATATCTGGTTTTAGAGTTGCGTCTGTCCCTGACTATCATCCTGAAAGGTAAATTCAAAAGTAACTTTATAATTTTAATTACTTTAATTTTCCATTTAGTATTGAGAACATGAGTTTTTTAAAATCAGGAAAGAAATGGATAAGATCCATTAGAAAATTAAAGTTATTACCTTGTAACTTTTCAGATTCCCACCTCCTGTTATCCCGCCTAGCTTTGAACCTCTTCACAAGTTTCCTCATCCTCTGGAAATTGAAACAAGCTTGACAGAGCCTGTTCCTCCTGAGGTTCCTCCACCTGAAGACAATGACTTGCGCATAATGATTGAAGGCTTTGCTAAATTTGTTGCACGCTGTGGGAAAACATTTGAAGATATATCTAAAGAAAAGCACAGCAACAACCCATTATTTTGTTTTCTTAGTGGAGGAAATGGATATGATTTCTATATGAGAAAGCTTTGGGAGGAAAGAAAAAAGTGTGCTGCTGCAAGTCATTTTGTCTATAATAAAGGCAGTCAAGATTCATCGCTTATGACAGCAGAGCAACGTGGAAAGTTGTTAGGCGAGAAGCCTCTGGAAAGAAACTTTGTCGAGCCCTGTGCAGCCTCTGTTTCTGTAGAGAATGTTCATCTTCATGCTGCTCTGCCAAACACTTTTACAGAAGCTGCTAGTGTGGTGAGTGACTATTACATTTTATCATTAATTTCAAGGTCCTGTTATGCAATGTCAGTTTATTACTGGGCACTGCAATTTTTATTTTCTTTCGAATTCTGAGTTATCTTGAGAAAACTGATGCATCGTAATATAATAAAACTTGTAGCTTGAAGTAGCAAAGACTGCAAAACCTTTCAAAGAAGATCCAGCAAAACAAGAAAGATTTGAACAATTCCTCAAGGACAAGTACCTAGGTGGGCTTCGGTCAACATATTCAGGAGGAACAAGTACCATGACTGAGACAGATCGTGCGTATGAAAGATTGGATTTTGAGGCTGCAGCAGAAAATATTGAAAAAGGAAAATGGAACATCAAGACTTCTACTCTGTCTTACAAAAAGATGGTTGATTTTTCGGTAAGTGTTCATATTGTGCTTTGGTTAAAGCACATCTCAGTGGATAACTTTACATATTAACTGGATCATATTTTGCTGAAGTTTTTATAATAAGATTTATGAATTTGCATGAGCAGCCAGCCCTTGTTGAAGAGAAAGAACAGAAGAAAATGTATCCCAAAAGAGTAGAATATCAGTGGCGACCTTCACCAATGCTGTGCAAGCGCTTTGATATTCCCGATCCATTCATTGGAAAGGTATTACCAGGGGTCTTCGTACAATTTCTATGTTTGATTGTTTCTTCATGAGAAACCTGTCAGTCATGTTCTTCATGCAATCATGTTTTTGGATGTTGAAATTTTATATACTTCAGATTGGCGTTTGAGTTCAGGTTGGTCTGATTTTTTGGAAACTCTGATTGTTGGCATCTGTACACTGTAGCATTTACCTGTTTTAAGAATGGTTTCTATGTATACGTACAAAATTCTGTCTGGAGTACAACGCGTGAACAACAACAGGACTGCAACTCATATAGATTGAGTTATCTTAGTTCTAGGTCAGCATGACTCATGCCAACATCGATCATGATTCGTGACTAAAACCTGAGATCACAAATTCTTTTGAGAATGGAACATGAAGTCTCACTTTTTTTTATGAATATGTGATTTATAAAATGGTTTTATTCACCCTTTAATTTATATGAAGAAGGGGAAAACAATGCATTTATTCCTAAAGTATTAATTTTTGAATTTTTTCATATTGATCTCCTTATCATGGTTCAGTCGTATATTCACTTCTGTCATCTAGAACAGCCACAAAAATGACGCAGGATCTGATCTGCTTAAACCATTGGAAGGTTCAGGAAGATCAAGATCAGCCGAACATGCAGGATGTGAAACTGCATTGTTAACATATTGCAAATTCTTGCTTAGTGTTTATTCTTTTAGGTCAGTGCCATGCGTTTTCTCATTTTCTTTTTGGCTTTTGCAGCCTCCTCCCTTGCAGAGAGCAAGAAATAAGACGGAGATGCCCATTATACCAATTTCTATCCCTAACATAAAGGAGATGCCTGCTGGCAGGGGAAATTTAGCTTCCTCGTCACAAATGGAATCGTCTGATGCAAACAATGAAATGAAGTCAGACGAGCGGCAATCTGAACCAAATGATCTGATTACACAAAGACCTGTGGACTTGTACAAGGTAATAATCATGGTACTAGCACCTTTTCAGATGTTCTTACCCCAATGAGCTTTTCTCATCGGATGGTGGATATCTTGCATCAGCAAATAGATGTATAATGGCTTTTGATATGTTGACAGTTGTGCTTCCAATGTGTTAAGCGCTTGTTTTACTTTGGTGCCTTCATGTTTCTGCTGCTTCTAGGTTCTGTTTTGTAGGCTTGGAGTAGATTCATAATGTTCTTTCCAAATGCAGGCAATATTCTCTGATGATTCGGACGATGAAAGTGACAATTCTGAACCTCAGGCAGCTGATGATGAGGGAAAGAAGGCTGGAGTTAATAATACTCTAAACCGATTAATTGCTGGAGATTTCCTTGCGTCCTTGGGTAAAGAGCTTGGCTTGGAGGTGCCCCCTGATCCGTCTTACTCCAAGCAGAATCTGGATGAGTCTTACCCCTTGAATGAATCAAAGAAAAATGTGCAGAAAATTTCTTCAGGAGTTGAGAAATCAATGGACGACAGCTCTACAGTGAAAGATTTTACATCGGCAAAGGTGAGGACACTGCCAGGGGGTAGAGACGCCAAACTAGAAGGTGAACTAGACGCAGCGGGAGGCAGACAGTCATTTGCTGCTACTTCATACGATATTAAGAACGAAGGTGCATTGTCACAGAGAAGATCAGATGTTTCCGGTGCTTCTGGAAATGCAAACTCTGTTCCTCTTGGAGCATTGAAAAGGTCGATGGTTGATCAAAGAGAAGCTGGGAGAAACTCGGTACATCGTCGACATGAAAGAACTAGAGGTGCAGATTATTCTTCTGATTCAGATGGTGCACGATATTACAAGGATTCAGGTAATCAGAACAGAAGGAAAGATGATTCTTCTGATTCAGATGGTCCTCGACATCACAAGGAAACATCCGAAAAGAGGAAAAGGAGGAAAGATGATTCTTCTGATTCAGACGGCCCTCGATATTACAAGGAAACAGCAGAGAAGAGGAAGAGAAGGAAATCACGTGACCGTGGCAGTAGGCGTAAATCCAAGCACCATTCAAGAAAGAGCAGGTAGTAGTGATCACTTGTATATTTACCAGGTAAACTTTTCCTGGGTACTTAGGTCTACTATCCGTTATGTAATTGTCTTTTGAGATGTCGGTGGAGGAAATTGATCTTGCTGGTTTACTCTGTGTCGTGATGCACGATAGTGGTTCTCGAGCATTTTTGGTTAAAATCTAATAATTTGTAAATATAAGTGAAATTTGAAAATTTAAGGTTACATGGTTGAGATTATAAGAGATCTATACACGCACGTGTGTATATGTACATAAAATGGAGTACATTTTAACATTCAACTGGTTTATTATAAATTTAGATTTAAATAATCTGATTTAAGGAACCCACAACAATAGAGAACCATAACCGTAAGGAACCTATCATCTCCACCATTTAATTTCAATAGTGGAGATTTGAATTTCTCTTATATCACCTCAACCGTTACCAGTTAATTTCAATAGTGGAGATTTGAATATCTTATATCACTTCAACCATTATCTTAAGGATTGAACACTTCCGTTATCTTAATGATTGAACACTTGTGATGTATTCTTTGTGGTTCTCTATTTATGGGTTTTTTAAGTCTAATTTCTCTCTCTACCTCTTTCTTTATATATCTATCTATTTATCTATCTTTTTTATATATAGTAAAGTTTAGATTTAGAGATGTTGAATTCGAATGAACAGTGAAGATTTGAATTAAAATTATTATTTTATATTATTTTTCTATTTCATTATCTTAACCGTTTGTTTGAAAGATCATATGGTTGTGAAAGGTTTCATGTGGGTTTTTTAGGTTCTCTACATCTAGAATATATATATATATATATATATGGAGAGAACGAAGGTTTGGGTGCTTTTAACTGCCTGGAGTTCTTCCCAAACCCAACCGCGAGTATCACCTGGTTTGACGAGGTTCATGTTCGTGGTCATGCGGTGGGTATGGATAACTAGTGCCCACCTAAGTTTTGCTTCAACTATGGCTAAAAAGATATGCACGCACATGTGCACAGGTATATGTGTGTATTCATGCATATTATATATATATATATATATATATATATATATGTTAACACTCTTAGTTGTTAGTAAATCAAAACAAATCTTAATTGTCTATATTTGATGATTGAAATTGTCATTTTAACAAGTGTATTTTATTTACATGGACAATTTTGTTTCTTAAATTCAAATTTCAATAGTTCATCATTAAAGATGGATGGTTGAGATTTGTTAGCAGATACGTGTGCTAGCATATATCAATTTATATATAATGTCTGATATTCAAACTACAACCAATCCACTTCAAGGAGGATGTTTGACATCAAAAAGCATAAAGCAAAAATACGCATGTAAATGATGTATAACATGTCATTTCTTGTTTTTTGCATTTTTATTTGATTCAAATGATTGAAAATTGTAAGCATCTAAAGTGGCAAGACTCAATACATCCTCTTGGGGGGAGTTCATGCCCATGGGTACGGGACTGGGATTTTCTTTCCCACTGGTTACAGTTTGTATGGGGCACCCCTTCAAGGCTGGGTAAGGGGTTACAGGCATACCGTTTCCTGACCTTCCCCGTTGCCATCACTAATTTTAAATGAAAAAGTGTATTCAACTAAGTCGTTTCATTACGTATATCAGATTATGGCAAGATAATTGAATATAAGCCCGGTTAATCTCCTTACCGCACTCCACTTCAACCGAAAAGTAGGCTCCCAGAACGATCTCATAACATGTGCTGGACCTTGGCTTGATTTGGAACCGTCTGTGTAGTTTCCCTTTTATAAGATGAGGGGAAGATTGTGATGACAGTATTTATAGTGCCTAGGGTCAAAACCAAAAGAAATCCAAACAGACTATAATATATATATTATTCAAACCGAATAACCGTACCAAACTAACCCAAATAATTCATTCGCTTTGGTTTGCTTACTAATGCAACCGGTTCGATTTCGGTTTCAAATTCAATGGCCACTCGGTTTTCGGTTCAGTTCTTTGACCGAACCAACTGCACACCGCTAATAGCGCCGGCTACTATGTCAGATCTGAGAGGCTCTTATGGTCAGCAAAGCGCACGAGAGAGGGGGGAGAGGGGGGGGGGAGAGAGTAGTGCTGAAAGTGGGGTAGGTAAACTTGAAAAGGGGTACGCGCGCTAAGTAACTGTGTTTTGGGAAAGGGACCTTCTTACAAGAGGATGAATGTTATAATAATCCAAGGGCTGCATACATTCTTGTTTGCTATTTAGTTCCATATGGTGTCAGCATTTAGCTTTACAAAAGCACAATTGTGTGTCCATCTCTCGCCGTTGAATTCTCACGCATCAGTGGAGGTTCACATTGCCACAGTAAATATTACGATAATATGGTAACAGTTCAAAATCTTTAATGAAATGCATAACAATATCATGAGCACTATCAACGGTTGGTTCAAGTGGGTTGGCACTTGTTCCCCTTAAGCAAGGTCCCAAGCTCGAATCTTGACAATGGAGAAAACCAGCATCGAGAGAGCTTTACCCCATACGAGCTGAGCCAGCTCGAACTGTATTAGTCGGGGTCATAGCCGGCTTTCCAATAGCCAGCGGTTTAGACCCAAAAAAGTACATGAAATACTAGAAAGGGACGATTCTAGAAATGACAAGACCCAGATCTAAAAAATCTGTAATAAATGATATTTCAAACCTCTAACGTTTGTGAGATTAGCAGAGATGAGGGGGGGAAAACAAGCAAAACAGTACTCATCTGATGAAGAGGTAAGATGTATGTCCAAGATTAAGACGGCCTGGGAGATGTAATCAAGAGCTTCAAAGAAGCCCAACCACATCAACCATTATCACCAAAACTGGCAAGCAAATTTGCAATTCTACACCATCCAGTATTCACATTCCATGCATGTAGGAGCTCAGCATGCATGTAAACAGACAGACACCTGCCCATATGATCATCATTTTGGTAAACCTTGGACTGAGTTTCTATAAGAAATTATTTACCAATGAGGTTATAATTGACTAATATTCTGGCATTGCACTAAACCATCTACAAGTTGGAAACTTTACTCAAAATGGAAAATAGGTAAGTGGTGTGTCAGACACAGGAGATACAAGTCAGGTGTCAAAGTGTTCGACACAGGTGCAACAGCCCATTAAAAGCGTCCGTGTGACATAAGTACACACTAGAAAAGAAACACATATCGGTTGTGTGAATAGAAACGAAAGGAAAATGACTGATATAAGCACGATAACAACGGATATTATTTTCTTTTCTCTCACCTTCTCCCCTTTTTTAAGTTATAGCTAATTTTTCTCTCTTTTGCCTTTCTCATTTCTTTTTCTCTTTCCAATTTGCACTTTCCAAATTGTGATCTTTTCTCTTCTTCCGTTTTTTTTTCCTCTTCTCACCACCTTCATATTTTAAATTTTTTTTCTCCAACTTAATACAATTTTTATTTCTAACTTTCTGCTCCCCCATGTTTCTTCATTTTTTTTGTCTGCAGTAACTCTGCTTTTCTATGTCTTCTCATTTCAATTCATTTTTTTCTTTTGCACCGTTTCAACTTTTGATCTTTGCTCATCTTTTTTTTCCTCTTTCACCATTTTCATTTTTTTTCAACATGCTACCGCTATTTTTCAATTTTTTTGCTTTTTTCCATTCCCATTTTCTTTTCAATTTTTTCTGCAGTAACTCTGTTTTTTTCTTCATATCTGAATGCATCATCACCATCTGACTGCCAAGCCTCATATAGCCAAGCTCCCCAGCAAAAAGTGAATGTAACGAGCATCTTTATTCATATGTAACAGCACACAACCATCGCTATCAAGTAATTGCATATACATGACAGCCAGTATCTACAAAATTTTATGGGTGGGGAGGACTCCCACCTCTACTGCACATTTGAAAATTCAATGTAAGGATAACTGCATCAATGTCACGCACAGTGAACAAGATGTAGGAAGAGAAGGTTTTAAAATAAAACACTAGAAATCTGTAAAACAGAATCGAAATGAACCAACCAATAGAGCAAGAATAGTTATCCAGATTTCACAGAAAAGCATCACTTTGCAACAGAAACCGTTGCTGTTATGAAGGCAATTAAACTAAACAAAACAAAGAAAGAGAGTATCCAGTTAATTTTCACACAAGGGACTTCTACAAGAAGGTACAGGTTCACTAGAGTGAAGCAGATCAGATAGCATCTGCTACTTTTGAAAGAACCATATCTAACAAATTTTAAGTATCAAAGAAATGCAAGATACTGAGTACAATTCTGCTCAACGTAAAGATTGTCACCAACTAGAACAAGAATATCTAATGAAACTTTAGAGTGTGAGGATATCAGCTAGCTGACCTCTTTGGAATAACAGCTCTGCATTCTTAGCAGGAATCATCCAATTCCAGACTGGATTGCCACCATAAGATGCCAACCTGCAAAAGAGGAACATGTCCAAGTTACTTTGTGAGAAGGATGAATGTATGCCAAAATGCTCGATGTATCAAATTTTAGCTATATTTGTGCATGAAGAACAGGACAATAACAAATTCTAATTACCATATGCCCATCCCTCCCTCCTTTTTGATAACAGGGATACCCTAGGGAGCTCAAACATTTATCCAATTGTACTTGACCACTCTGAACATGGTAAATACGAATAAATCACAGATGCATTAGAACTAGGAGTACCGTACAAGACAACTTAACCTGAGATATAAATCAATACCATGATCGAGTGCACACCCACAAGAAAAACTGGATCGTGCATCCACGTAAATGCACTTTCTGAGAGAAACAATAATCAATGTAGTATCTGAGGCCATACATATATGCAAGAAAGGAAATCCTCCCAAGGAAGAAGCCAAATTCTCTAGTCCTAAAATCAAGTGCTTTTCATAGTTAGGTTCAGGCACGACACTTTTGAGTTGCTGAGAAGACCAAAGTACTCTCTTTGGATCCATGAAACAACTCCACGAGATGTTTTTCCCTGAGATAACCTGATATCCAGTTGCAAAACACAATCCTCTATGAATAAAGTCTCAAACCAAGGCCTCAAACACACAGGGCAAGTAATTTGTGTGGTTCAGTGAGGACGGGAGTGCTTTGACGTGTAGCAATGAGCAAAAGCTCTGCTTTGTCAGGCTCACAAAGCATTGTAAGATCATTTGACCGGCCTGAAGTTTGGAATGGGTACACTTGAAAATATGAATCACTTGAAAGATGAATGGATTCATTCCGTGGCAGATTTGTTACGAGATCAGTTCAGATTGGCTTTAGTTTGATTGGAAAATGTGGTCCGACGAACTATTGTGGAGCAAGTTGGCATATATTGATTTGTGGAAGCAGATCAGAAAATTTCTTGGACCATGCAATATAGGTTCTATTGGCATCTTCATGCTCTTAGGTGCTCCAATGAATATGCTCACGAGCCCATAATAAAGTTTCAATCAATTCCTGGCAACATCCCAGGAAAATAAGAATATGAGTCCAGTAGCCCAAATAAGAAATCCACATCCAGACGGCATCCCTCATCCTGTCTGCTTTCCCCTCAAGCCTCGATAAGATGGTTGAACTTTTCAAGTAGTAGTATTCCACCTTATGACTTTTGTTACAGAGTTTCCATCAAAATTTGAGGTTCCTCCTCCTTGGGAACCGTCAAAATAATAATATGTGGAATCTAGCATCTACAACAATCATAGTGAATCAATCTACACCTCATAGACTAAGAAACTTGCAGCAAGTTAAAGGCTTCCATTTACATTATTGCTTTTACATTAGCATGCTTGTTTCTATATTTGTATTCCCATTGGAGTCATCACATGCCTTGTACATTTCATGATGAGCATGGTTTTTGATACATAGCTGTCTGCACCATCCATTAATTTGGAATAAGCAATATATGATTTTTAACATTTTGTTGCAGGAAGCATCATTAACGCACATTTGCATGTGCCTATCTTTGAGCTTCTATTTCTAGCATGAAAACATCTTGGATTCTGTGAATTTAATTATGTGGATTAGGGTGGTCATTTGATGAAATACGTATACAACAACAACAACAACAACTAAGCCTTTTCCCATACTAGACGGGGTCGGCTACATGGATTCTTTGTTTCCACAGATCCCTATCGTGTGCCATGTTAGCAGTTAACTCCCAATAAGCTAGATCATTCTTTATTGTTTCTTTCCAATACTTTTGTGGTCGTCCTCTACCTCTTTTAATATTTTCCAAATTTAGTTTTTCTAACCTTCTTACCGGTTCTTCTTTTGATCTTCTTTCTATATGTCCCAACCATCTTAAACGATGTTCTCTCATTTTATCCTCTATTGGTGCCACTCCTAATTTCTTTCTAACAACCTCATTATATATACGGTCTTTTCTTGTATGACCACTCATCCATCTCAAGATCTTCATTTCTGTTACAGACATCTTTTGTACATGTTGATGATTAACTGCCCAACACTCAGAACCATAAAACATGGCAGGCCTAATTGCTGCTCTATAATATTTACCTTTTAATTTTAATGGTATCTTCTTATCACAAAGAATACCTGATGCTCCTCTCCATTTTAACAAACCAGCATTAATTCTATGTGTAACATCTCCATCAATTCTTCCATCATTTTGAAAAATTGACCCTAGGTATTTAAAACTTTCCTTTTAGGGAATGCAATGTGTGCCAATTTTAATTTCTGTCCTCTGAAGTAACCAAATGATCAAACTTACATTCCATATATTTTGTCTTTGTTCTACTAAGTCGGAGGCCTTTGCTTTCTAATGTTTCTCTCCATAGTTCCAATTTTCTATTAACTTTTTCCTTAGACTGCTCCACTAATACAATGTCATCTGCAAATAACATACACCAAGGTACTTCATCTTGAATATGTTTTGTTAACTCATCCATCACCATTATAAATAAGTATGGACTTAAAGTTGATCATTGATGTAACCCAATATTAACTTCAAAGAAGTTTGTCGTTCCTTCATGAGTCCTCACACATGTTTTTGCACCATCATTCATGTCTCTTATAAGGTTAATATATGTCAGTGAGATACCTTTTTTTTCCAAAGTTCTCCAAAGAACCTCTCTCGGTACCCTATCATAAGCTTTTTCTAGATCAATAAATATCATGTGAAGGTCTTTCTTTTTTGCTCTAAAATGTTCCATAAGACGTCTCAAAAGGTGAATCGCTTCAATAGTAGATCTGCCTGGCATAAATCCAAATTGGTTCTCTGTTGTACTTGATACTTGTCTTAACCTACGTTCGATAATTCTTTCCCATAATTTCATAGTATGACTCATTAACTTGATACCTCGATAATTCGCACAATTTTGAATGTCTCCCTTGTTCTTATATATGGGTATAAGTGTACTTGCTCTCCATTCCTCGGGCATCTTTTGGTTTTTCCATATTTCATTAAATAGTCTTGTGAGCCAAGTGATTCCAATTTCTCCTAGTATTTTCCAAACTTCTATAAGAATATTATCTGGTCCTACCGATTTACCACTCTTCATATGTTTAAGAGCCTCTTTGACTTCATTCTTTTGAATACGTCGGTAGAACATGTGGTTTATATACTTGGCTAAATCTCCTAAACTAATACTAACATCTTTATTTTCATTAAAAAGATTATAAAAATAGTTTTTCCATCTATTTCTTATATCATCATTTGCCACTAGAATTTTTTCATCCTCGTCTTTTATGCATCTAACATAATTAATATCTTTAGTTTTCTTATCTCTAGCACTAGCTATCCTAAAAATATCTCTTTCACCCTCTTTTGAGTTGAGTTTTTTATATAAGTCCTCCCAAATCTTAGCTTTTGCTTCACTAACGGCCTTTTTCGCTTCCTTCTTTCCTTTCTTATAAGCTTCTAAAGTTCCACTAGTTTTCTTAGCATAATGTAATTTGTAACATGCCCACTTTGCCTTGATTTTATTTTGTACTACTTCACTCCACCACCAAGCTTCTTTTTGTACCGGTATACCTCCCTTAGATAGCCCTAACACATCTTTCACCACTTTCGTATAGCCATATTGTTCCACATATCACAGGGTGTGCCAACATAATTCCAAACATCTCCTTGAAGGATTTTCTATTTAAATATATCTTCTTTCTCGCTTTTGAGGTTCCACCATTTAATCCGAATAGCTCGATGCACTCTTTTCTTCTTTGTCTATTTTTTTATTTGTAAATCCATAATTAAAAGTCGATGTTGGGTGGTTAAGCTTTTCTCCTGGAATAACCTTACAATCTTTACAACACGCTCTATCTTTTTTTCTACAAATAAAGTAATCAATTTGTGTTTTTGATAAGCCACTCTTATAAGTAATTAAATGTTATCTCGTTTTTTTAAGATTGTATTGACTATAAAGAGATCAAATGACATAGCAAAATTTAAAATCTCCCTACCTTCCTCGTTTATATCCCCAAAACCAAAGTTTTTATGAATCCCTTGATATCCTAATGCCTCTTTACCGACATGTCCATTTAAATCTCCTCCTAAACAAATCATCCCTCTTTGTGGAATCTTTTGAAACACCTTATCTAACTCTTCCCAAAAAACTGTCTTTATACTATCTTCTAGTCCTACTTGGGGTGCGTAAGCACAAACTATATTCAAAACCACTGCTCCTAACACTAATTTCAACGTCATGATTCGGTCACCATATCGTTGTATGTCTACTACACTCTCCTTTAAATCTTTATTTATGATAATACCAACTCCGTTTCGAGCCTTTTCTTTACCTGAGTACCATAATTTAAAACCTATATCCTCTATCTCATTTGGTTTTTCTACAACCCATTTTGTCTCTTGTAAACATAGAATATGAATCTTTCTCCGAATCATAGTATCTACCACCTCCATTAGCTTACTCGATAATGTTCTGATATTCCAAGAACCAATACGAATCTTATTATCTAGGACTAACTTCCTTACCACCTGCATCCGTCCATAATCAAAATGCGAAGACCCTCTTTGAAAATTTTTCACTACATTCGGGCGACAATGTAGCGGGACTAACTTCTTTATCTACACCCGTCCATGATGTGGGAACCCTCTCTACAATTGATTCACTACATTCGGGCAAAAATGTAGTGGCCCTTGCTTACTTCTTACTGCATTCGGGCTCTACAGCACGTCACTAGGTGGGGACGCCCCAAAGCAATGCTCATAATTTTTGTAATCATGTTATAAAAATCGGACGAAGTTTTACGTTGGCTATCGAAAGCATAACACAACCCTCCTCCATTATCTGGGCTTGGGACCGGCAATGCAAGGGTGATCCCTTACATGGGCGGAGTTGTTTGATGAAATACGTATAAACTAAAAAAATGACAGGTTGCAGAAAGTAGCATATAGGGACAACGGGTGCCAAGACTGGATGTTTGGTGAGATGTCATTCCGGAGATGAGATCGTCACCTTGGTATTTCCAATCCAAATGCGAGAAGATATTCACGCATCAAAAGCAATGTTGTCTGACGCGTATCGTATCGCGTATTGCTGGGCTCCACGATACGGGCGTATCGTATCATACTTTAATATTAAAATAATGCAAAAATTAATTAAAAATCAATAAAAATTAGGAAAAATCCGAAAAAAAATTAAAAAACAGGAAAAATCTAGTAATTGCTTTAAATTCATATAATGTAAGTTTGGTACAGATTGAGCATTCAACATTGAACAATTGCATCCAAATTTATATATTTTGAATCCAAAAAATGAAATAAAGTTAAATTTTACAAATTGTAATAAGGATATCAACTAAATAATCTTCATCTTCTCCTTGTTGCAGATCCTCATCATCATCATCAGTGACATCTTCTTCTTGGAAATCAAATTCTTCGTCTCCTTGATGTTGTTGTGCTCTTTCCAAATTAATCTAGGCAATGTCTTCTTCAGTTAGGAGGGCATTTTCTTCAGTGTCTTCCATAACCCAATCTTCTAATATATCAAAATTATCCAAACTTATTGGATCGAACTGGCTTTCTTCTCTATTTATTTTTTTAATTGCCTACGACAAACAAAGATAAACAATTAGTAAATAATATTAACAATTGAAGAATGAAGTTAAACAATATTGAATTGAAAGTAATACAACATTACCTTTCACGAAGGCGTATGTTACAACGAATATAAACAAAATCATTTAGTCTTTTATGTTCCAACCTGCTGTGCTTCTTTGTATGAATGTGTTAAAAAACACTCCAATTTCTTTCACAACCTGTTGGACTACAGGTTTGGCTTAAGACTCCGACTGCAAAATCTCTAAGGTTTGGGCAATCACTTCCAAACCTGTTCCACCAAACATCTGTAAAAAAAACAAACATTAGAGACATAATCCACAGTAATGTAAGATGCAACTTAAATATGAAAATAAACAATTTACCTTGACGCATAGTAGTGCGATTGTGAATTGCAACAGGCAAACCCATCAAGTGAAGAGCATTATCATATATCTCCATCTCTCGATGTATAACATATGTTGTACTCTCATCAAGGACTAATCTGTCGATACAATCAATGATGCCTCGATTAACCTCACCGTTCCTTTTGAAGCTTGCTGAGTACCTAAATGATGGGTTTAGATAATATGTTGTTGCATGAATAGGCTGATGCAATTGTTTATTCCATCTATTATCAATTAATTTTCATACGGGCACATAATCCCTCTTTTTTCCATTAAAGTTATTTCTAATTGCTTTTTTTGTCCTATCCATGGATTCATAAAGATAGCCCATAGATGGTTTCTCCTCGCTATCTGCCAATCTCAAAACCTTGACTAAAGGAAAGATAATTCTCAACAATCTAATACATGTATTATAAAATGTACTTCTGAAAACTGTCTCTGCAATCTCATTCAACTTTCTGTTTCTTCTATTTTGAGGCAACTCTGCAAAATATTGTCACTCATCTGAGAAGAACATTCTCTTCAATGATTGCTTGTCTCACAATACTCTGTACAGATAAGAAATTAGTTGCAAATCGAGTTGCAACTGTACGAAGAAGCTCTGCACCATTTGTATATCTCCTCATCATGCATAGTACAAATGCATGGTTATAGATGAATTTGGTGATATCTTGGCAACACTCAGTTGCTGCCTTTATCGCATCCATCTCATCAATATCCTCAAGGATGAGATCTAAACAATGGGTTGCGCATGGTGTCCAATAGAAAGTCCCATAAGTATCAGCTAAGTCCTTCCCAGATGCTTTGTAGTTAGCTGCATTATCTGTAATCAATTGGACTACATTCTCTAGCCCAACCTCATGTATAACCTTATCAAATTCTTGTCATAGGATCTCTGTAGTGTACCTCTCCTCTGACATATCTAGAGATCTCAAAAACATCAGTCCTTTAGGACAGTATACAAGAAAGTTTAGTAATGTCCTTCCTCGCCTATCTGTCCATCCATCTGTAATGATAGTATGAATAGTGCATCTCGTTTCCTTCCACGACTGTCTCAAAGTTGAACAGTAGTGTTGCACTTCAATGACGGTCTGACCTAATATCTTCCCTCTCAACTTCTGATAAGAGGGCATTCTGTATCCTGAACTAATGTTAGCAATTGTATCTGCCATTGCTTGAAAATAAAAATTGTTTGTTGCATTAAATGGAATGCATGCATCATAAAACCATCTCCCAACTGCAAGGTCTGCCTGATCATGTAGTTGTTCTGAAGCCATAACAGCACGAATTTCAGGTTGAGCACCAGGTGTAGTGGAAGGAGGAAAGAATAAATATATGCTAGAAGAAGCTCTTCCTCTACTCCTTGCTGAACTTAATCTTCTACCACCGTCAAAGTCTTCAACAACCCTCTTTCTCCTGCTAGGTGCTCGTGAACTGCTACTACCAACCTCTGTTTTACCATCTGAAAGCAAATTATCAGTGAATCTAAATCCAATGGCAGTAGCATCATCAGTTTCTTCAAACATCTCGAAATCATTCTTTTGTTGTCTTCTTTCATATATACTCTCAATCATCTACAGGCATTGCCATTTAATACCTTCTGACAAACTTCTAACTTTGCATGTGCATGGAGCAACTTCTTTCCTAGTCCCTACTAGGTGGTGTTTCAACCTTGAAATTCCACTACTAACCACATTTTCACAAAATAAGCATATGATCTTTAACCTAGAACCCTCCTCAACTAGTATACCCCACTGTCATGCCTGATCATCAGACCGAGAATGGGAGTCTCTACCACCCCTTCCTGTCATCTCAATGGAATACTTTAATTCAAATAAAAACCTGAAAATAAAAGCACTTTGTAAATCCTCAATCTTCAAATAACACTCAAATGGAGTGTCCCACTTCATGAATGGGATAAAAATCGTATACACACACTTAATAACTTCATATTTTGTCATTCAAAAAAGAAAAATACGAAATAACACAAAAAACAACAAATATAAAGAAAAAAAAATGAAGAAAACATTAAAAATATACCAAAATTCGAGTTAGGAGGCTTGCACGGACACCGTAGAGCACGATTTTGGAGCTTTGAACACCAATAAGGCAAAAAACGGCTCTTACGGAGCTTAAAGCACTCAAAGGGAGAGAGGAAACCCGCGAAAAATGCGGGATTCCGTTCGGCCGGAGACCTTTTATAAGGGTCCCTGACGTATCGTACGATACGGTGCGATACAGGCCGTATTACGATACAGCCTGTAGTATCCCACGATGCGATACAGATAACACTCATCAAAAGTAGTGATGGAGTCATCCATAATGAGATATTGTGCAAGTATATGTAGAAGTTCCTGATAGAAGTTTACTAAAGGGTGCATATGTTTGATCTAGTGGAGAAAGGCCCTATGCATGCTTTCAAGATTCAAATTAGTGTGGTTCCTAGACACCATAGTTATACTGCTAACTGGCTAGCTCAGTTAGGGATCCTCAGTCACGATAGGCTGTGGAAGGACAAATGACCAGATTGGTTTTCCTTGGAATGTCAGAGGATTTTAAGCTTCTTTGCTCGTAAGAGGAAGGCTTGGCTTGTCAATCCAAAGGAAAAAGATAAAATGACCAAATCAGATAACGAACTTGGTAAATATTTATATAATAAGGCAAATTCATAGTTGACTAAGTTGTCCTAGAACAACTCTACTAGCATTCCATTCTTTTCAGAGATACTGTTTGATGCAATAATAACATTAATGCATTTATAATATGTCCTTTCTGCTCTTAATATCAGCTTCTCAAGGTCTCCAAATATATCAACTGCTGACTTACAAGCTGAGTGATGACTCCATTTCAAGTGTTGACAACATCAAGGATATGTCATGTTTGCCTTTACTTTTTTTTTTATCTTTTCTTTTTGCAGTGGATGCATAGGATAGGAGACTCTTGTGAGCAAGCCTCACCTGCAAATATGATAACCAGGTTAAATACAAAGCCTGAAATCCGAAATAAAAGACCAAAATTGCTACAAAAGAAAAAGAAATGAACCTATGGTTAAAAATGCAAAAACAAGTATAGAACACCACTAGAAGAAAAAAAAGGATAAGAATAGGAATGAAAAAATCTAAGAGGCACAAACAGAAGCAAGAAACGAGAGGGAAAGGAAGAGCACCATGACATAAGTTAAGCGGCACAATGGAACTGAATAACTGATAATAGGATTTATTGTGAAGGAATTATGAGAAAGCGCCAGAAAATGCAAGATAAGTAAAGTTACAAAAGAATCTCCAAGGAGAATAACAATATTCTGGTTGCTGTTCAACATGATCGCTCAACTTGATCAGCTGCTCATTTCTTAACTACAGTTGCATTTCAAGCAAAGAGAACAAAGATTTCGATGCCCAGTGTACTGATGACTGTTGACTGTTGTCAGGATCCCGATTTGGATACCCAGATTTTACAATTTTGCAGTCCTTTGGAAGGCGAAAGTGCTGGATCCTAGGTGTAGGATACCAATTTGTAAAATCTAAGTGGGATCCTGATGTGGATCCTGGACCCTAAGGACATCACCACCTAAAATAAACTACTTGTTAACCCATTAGCCCTCAAAATAAACGGGCACTACATTGACCTTTCTGTTGGATCCCAATTCGAATCCACGATCTCAATCCTTAAAACATAATGCCATCAAAGGTAGGATCTATAATCTTGAGAATATTGCATTTGAATCATTTGAAACTCATAATGGAAATTCCATACCAAGTAAGGGAAATTACTAAATTAAAGTTGATGCGTTGTCAGAGAAACCACGACCAATATACACAGATTTCAAACAATGACGTCATTCTTTAATCTGGAAATCACAAGATTTGAAGAATAAACTACACAAGCATAATCAATACAAGAACCACCTGAAATATAAAAGGTGGAACATAATCGATTGTGAAGCACAATTAGCCTTCAGCAGCAGGGTCATGATCCTTGCTATCAACATCCATTTGCTCAACTTGTCCAGTGATTGTTTCATCATCAGGTGGCCTTCCAACCCTTGATTCATTTTCCTGTTTTGTTGTGGTCTGATGCTCACAAGTTTTGGTTTCCTCGGCAACAATCTTGACATTCTCAGAAGCAGGAATTGAGACGACACTGCCCTGACTTAATTTTTCAGTAGATGGAGATGGGGAACAGGATTTCGACCTCTCAGGTGCAATATGATCAAGATCAGGCTCCTTTTTTGATGAACTTCCAGACGTTTCACCAGGTGTAGATTGTCTAGCAGTAGAAGAGTTTGGAAGCCATGCAAACTGAAAAGTGTGCCCTTGTAAACACTTCCCATGGAAAAATGCACGTTCAGCAGAACGGCGTGTTGAGAATATTATTCGAGCAGAACAATCTTTCACAAGATGTTCATCAACACTGTCAGTATGGCCATCCATATCCTCCATCTCAACAGCAAAAAGGTCATCAAATGCTGCAAAATGCTCCTTCAGCAATGAAACCTGAAACGCCACACATCCAATGTTTTTCAAGAGGTTAAAATTTTGTAATTTAAAGCAATAGTAAAAGAACATGTACAAAAGATGTCTGTGGCAGAAATCAAAATGTTGAGATGGATGAGTGGTCATACAAGGAAAGATCATACAAATTGGGAGTGGCACCAATAGAGGATAAAATGAGAGAATATCGTTTAAGATGGTTTGAACATATAGAAAGAAGATCAAAAGAAACCAGTAAGAAGGTATGAAAAACTAAATTTTGAAAGTATTAAAAGAAGTAGAGGACAACTATAAAAGTGTTGGAAAGAAACAATAAAGAATGATATGTTGAGTTAACTGCTAACATGGCACATGATAGGTTATGTCGACACAAAGAATCTATGTAGCCGACCCCGTCTAGTATCGGAAAAGGCTCAGTTGTTGTTTAAGAGGGTATAATAAAAGGCTTCTACTTTCAAGTAAAACAAAGAATGCAACAGAATAACCATCTATGATAGATAGAGCAGATTAGTAGTAGCAGTGGTGAGGGTGAAGCTGAAGGTAGTAGCAGGCATTAGTAGTCATAGAAATAAGATTAACATAAATTCTTCCTAAAGATCATTGGTTGATTCATTCACTTTTTCAAAAATAAACGAAGAATTCTTCCATGCAGACTTCAAGATGTTGACTCGAAAAGGATTATCCTACCCTCACAAAGTACATTTTAGTGCTGATATTGCATCAGAAGAACAACTTACATTGGCAAGATTAGTTGGAATTGGAGAAAGGACTCTAAATCCAGTAGGACGGTTATCCAATTTAAACCGATTAACAACAGATGCAGCACCAATTGCTGCAGGCAAATGGCTCATCTGCTTCAGACCTTTGGGTGACTGCTGTCGCATATCTGGATGTGTTTTCAAGTTAGCTGACGCAACATTCTCCCCAGACCTGCCCTTTTCCAGCATTTTTACTTGTAAATGCACTGATGAACTAGGCGTTGAGACCTTCTCAGGAGCTATAGCATCAGTTGTCAGAGGTACTGCAGCGGCTCTTGGTTGTTGAGCAATTTTTCCAGCATTTTCACCCTTAACAGTCACGCCCTGCATAAATCAAATTTGCTAAGCACCCAGTAAGATCAAATGCTGGCATCCCTAGTGAAAGTGTATATATGAGACTGCGTTAGAGACAGAAGTACAGGAAATGCTGGAAAATAATTCACAACGCCATGTAATTTAAATATTTATACACCTACAAAAGTAGGATTTTCATATCTTAATAGATAGTATTTGTAGTGAGGAACCAAATGCATCAAATAATTTTTATACCTGTGAATATTGTTGAATGTTGAAGACATGAATTGTGTTTATCTAGTTATGTATTTGACAGTAGAAATCGTGTTTGGGTCCTAGTTAGTCGTTTCTGAGTCTTAGATTAAGTTATGTTCGTTTGGTAGTATTTAAACTTGCTTAGGGGTGGATTAGTCATTCAAGTTATAAAGCTTATAAATACCTAGATTAGGGTTAATCATAATATAACATAATTGTGGCTGGACGGCAGCCAAGAGGTGGTTTGGATGTATTTCCCCAATCTGTCCGATCTTGTAAGTTTTATTCATTCATATTTTATCATGGTATCAGAGCCTAAAAGGCTGGTAAATCCGTATTTTTCATTTAAAAGACTCAATTTTATGTTTGTGGGAAGATCCACTTTATATCAGGAAAGAACATTCCTTGAAATCACAGATTTAAAAGGTGTTTTCTGCAAGAGGCTAATATTTTGTGCATGTCATTTGGGGCTACTGATTTTTTCATCAAAAACAAGGAAACGATCGGCTCATAGTGGCTGGTACTTGGGTGTTTGTTGACTAAGTCAAGTTGCAGTTAATTGTAGGCATGTTATAAGTCTACAGATCGTGATGAAACAGGGCAAACTTTCTTGTTATTGGCAAGAAATCTGAAATACGTGAACTGTGAATATTGTGATCAGTTCACTTTCATATTGTTCAGCAATATATCGTCTGAGGGGCTTCATATTGTTCAGCAATACATCGTCTGAGGGGCTTCATATTGTTCAGCAATACATTGTGTTGAGTTTAATGGTTCATCTGCCAAGATTTAAACTGCATATCGTGAGCAGATCCTGGCTGTTATCGTTTAAGTCTACTTTCTTCGAACAAAGGGATTAAACAACCTTCTTGTTGCATATTGATCTATTGATCAATATAGAGTCGTGGACATATTCAGAAAAATGTGGCAGTCTCATAAATCGTATAGAAGACTAAATAACCTTCTTGTTGCATATTGATCTATTGATCAACATATTCAGAAAAACGTGGCAGTCTCATAAATCGTGTAGAAGACTAAATATATTTTTTTGCTTGAATCAGATTGCTACGAAAATTCTTACTTGAAGTTAGATTTCTATGGCCAGCAAAGACAAGGCGGTAATTGAAACTCCTTTTGTGGTATCCGAACACGGCATGAATGAAAAAGAGGAACTTTTTCAGATTACCACAACGAAGTTGGATGGAAGAAACTATCTAGAGTGGACTAGGTCTGTAGAACTAGCTGTTATAGCCAGGGGGAGATGGGCCCATCTCATGGGCCAAACACCTAGTCCAAAAAATGATACTCACTATCCTACTTAGCGACGGGAAGATGCATCCTGGCTCCTTCAATCTATGATTCCTTCAATTACAAAAACTTTTATGTTTCTTGAATTTGCTCATGAGATTTGGTGCGCCGTCTCTAAAGCTTACTCCAGAAAGAATAATGTGACAAGAGAATGCGAGATTTTAGAAAAGATCAGAAAATATAAACAAGGAACTCGCTCTATCAATGAATATTATGCAGATCTTCGGGGTCTCTGGGATGAACTCCTTTATTATACAAATATAAAGTGCTATGCCTGTTACAATAAAAGAAATGTTGAAAGTGAAAAGAAAAAAGTATTTGACTTATTGTAGGGTGTAAATCCTGAATTTGAGTCATTAAAACTAAACATATTAGGCAGAGAAGAGCTTCCTACACTGGGCACAGTATACTCTCTTTTAATCAGAGAAGAAGATGGCAGAAATCTTAAGAAGAATAACGTTCTTTTGTAGATCAACAAGCACTTCAAGTAAGAGGAGACAATTCACACTTTCGTGGCAGAGGTGGACAACAGAGTCATGGTCGTGGACGTGGACGTGGACGAGGTAGATATCATTCTGATGAGAAAGACAAAATTGTTTGTTCACATTTTTGGCAAATCACGACATTCTAGAGAACATTGCTGGGAATTACATGGCAGACTAGATTATTATTGAAATCGGAATCATTCAATTCATGCAGCAGAAAATTCAACTCTCGGTGTAGAAGGAATTCAAGAGATTATTAAAAGGATAGAGGGTCTCGAACATAAACTATCCGAACAACATTCAACTTCTTCATCTCAGGCTACAGGTGCTCAGGCTACACATATTGTTAAGGATAACACATTTTCTCATCCTCATTCAAAAACTTGGATAATTGATTCAGGTGCTACAGACCATACGGTAGGCGAGTTATCATATTTTTCAGAATACAGAACTCTTAAAAAACAGGAGCCGATTAAGTTGGCAGATTGTTCTTACTCTTATATGATTGGACAGGGAAGTGTATACACTTGTTTCTCAGATTTAAAATCAGTATATCATGTTCCTAGTTTTCCGATAAATCTTCTTTCAGTCAATTCTTTAACTCATACTATTGACTATTGTGTAATCTTCTACCATACTGGCTGTGTATTTCAGGATCTGAAGACGGGGAAAATCTTTAGTCATGGTAAACTACAGAAGGGACTATATATTCTGGACGATCATTCTCAGCTTACAACTTCTTCTAGCGATTCAACCGCCACTGTTCAAGATGCATAAATTCGCCTTTAGCATTGTCGTCTTGGTCATCTACCTGTTTTAAAACTTCAATACATTATACCTCATCTTAGAGTCAAGTCCAATAAGTGTCAGTTTGAATATGAGGTCTGTCAGCTTGGAAAACACCACAGAGCTCCTTATCCTTTAAGTGACTCTCGGTGTTCTCAACCTTTTGAGCTTCTCCATTCTCATATATGGGGCCCCAGTCCTGTTACGTCTTTGTTTGGTCATAAATATTTTATCACCTTTATCGATGATTGTACACGTCTTGCAATCATTTATTTAATAAAAAAAAATCCGAAGTTGCTTCTATCTTTTCCATTGTGCATAAATTTATTCTTACTCGGTTCAATGCTTCCGTGAAAACTCTTTAGTCAGATAATGGGGGTGAATACATTGGTAATCAGTTACAAGAATATCTACGATCAAATGGTATCATCCATCAGACCTCTTTCCTATACACCTCAGCAAAATGGCATTATGGAAAGAAAAATCGTCATATTCTGGAGGTAGCTAGGACTCTATTACTTCAAAATAATGTTCTTAAATTCTACTGGGGAGAAGTTGTTCTTATTGTTGTTCATCTGATCAATAGAATGCCTAGTAATACCATTCATAGTGAAAGTCCAAGGCAATCTCTGGATAAGAAATCAAAACCCTTTCATATAGGTACTAGTATCTTTGGTTGTACATGTTTTGTGCATATCCATATATGTGATAAACTTGATGCAAGATCAGTGAAGTGTATTTTTCTTGGCTATTCAAATACTCAAAAAGGGTATAAGTGCTATGATCCTCTTCTTAAAAAAAACTATATGTTTCCATTGATGTCACCTTCTCAGAATTTACTCCATATTACTCTTCTCAAAGGGAGTCTCCTACATCAACCTATTGTTCCCTCTGTCCTTCCACTAGTTCCTAGTGTGGGGGAGTACAAAGCAGATGACTATAGAGAAACGGAGCATGAATCAAAGGAGGCACAAGAATCAGATGAGATCCTGATGTACAAGAAAGGACCAAGAAAGATTGTTTACACTCAAGAAGAACCATTCACTAAAGATATTTCTCCTTACTCAGATCCTCAATTACAAGTGGAAGAAGACATGGAGATTCCTATTGCCATTCGCAAAGGTAAACGTACTTGTATAAGATATCCTATTAGAGATTGTGTATCATGTGAAAATACTTATGTGAATTATCAGCAATTTGTTATGAACGCTGAGAAATATAGAATTCCTACAACATTTGAAGAAGCATATAAGTGTCTTTTATGGAAATTGGCAATAGAGGAGGAACTGAAGGCTCTTGTGAAAAATAACACCTGGACCATCACAAAACTACCTCTTCACAAGAACATTGTGGGATGCAAATGAGTGTTCACGATTAAATATAAGGTAGATGGAACCATAGGAAGATACAAAGCAAGACTAGTTGCTAAATGATATAGTCAATCATATAGAATTGACTACACTGAAACCTTCTCACCGGTGTCAAACCAACTACAATTCGAATCATTTAACCTTAGCATTGCTATATAATTGGCCTCTTAAACAACTAGATGTGAAGAATGCTTTCTTGAATGGAGACTTGGAGGAAGAAGTATATATGGAGCATCCACGTTTTTCTCACGAGAAGTTTGGAACTAAGGTATGCAAGCTAAAAAAAATCTCTATACGGGCTCAAATAGTCTCCCAGCATGGTTTGAAAGATTCACGAATTTGTTAAAGGCCAAGGATATAGTCATAGACATTACGATCATACTCTTTTTACGAAAGAAATCCACCAAGGACAAAGTTTCGGTTTTGATTGTCTATGTGGATGACATAATCTTATTTGGGGATGATATAGGCGAGATGAAGCGATTGAGCGAAGCCTATCCAAGGAATTTGAGATTAAAGACTTAGGCCAACTAAGGTACTTCCTCGGAATGGAAGTGGCAAGATCAAGAAGGGCATCATGGTCTAGCGGATACATTCTTGATCTCTTGAAAGAAGCTTGGACTATGAGTGGTTGTAAACCTTGGATACTCCAATAGAAGTCAATACTAAGCTCGAGAGAAGTCGAAAGATGAATCTTCTTACTGTTGATTCGGGAGATACCAAGGCTGGTTGGGAGATTGATTTATCTCACACTACAACCTAGACCGAGAAATTGCTTTTGTTGTGAGCATGGTGAGTCAATTTCATGCAAACTCCACACGGGAAGTCATCTGGAATGTGTGTATAGAATTCTTCGATACATCAAGAAGGCTCTGGACAAGGATTATTCTTTGAAGATAAAGGGAACAAATAATTGGATCTCTGTGATGCAGATTAGTAGCGATTCTCCTGTTGATAGAAGTTCCACATTAGGATATTGTGTCCTTGTTGGTGGAAATCTTGTTTCATGAAAAAGTAAAAGCAAAATGTTGTTGTACGGTCTAGTGCGAGAAGTTGAATACAGAGCTTATGGCTACAACCACTTGTTATGCATATTTGGATTAAACAACTTCTTCGGGAATTGAAGTTTGGAGATGATCAACAAATGAAACTATGTTGTGATAATCAAGCAGCTCTTCACATAGCCTCTAATCTTGTGTTTCACGAAAGAACTAAACATATAGAAATTGATTGCCACTTCATCAGAGAGAAAATATCCAATCAAGAATTCAAGTTGGAGTATGTTCAATCATCAAAACAAATGGCTGGTTTCTTGACTAAAGCTACTACCAACAAACAGCTAAGAGACACTTTATCGAAGTTGGGAATTCTTAACATCTTTCACCCAACTTGAGGGAGAGTGTTGAATGTTGAAGACATGAATCGTGTTTATCTAGTTATGTATTTGACAGTAGAAATCGTGTTTGGGTCCTAGTTAGTCGTTTTTGAGTCTTAGATTAGGTTATGTTCGTTTGGTAGTATTTAAACTTGCTTAGGGGTAGATGAGTCATTCAAGTTATAAAGCTTATAAATACCTAGATTAGGGTTAATCATAATATAACATAATTGTGGCTGGACGACAGCCAAGGAGATCATCCCATCTTGTATTGGGACAGATTGGATGTATTTCTCCAATCTGTCCGATCTCGTAAGTTTTATTCATTCTCTTAATAAGAATATTTTATCAGATATTGCCTGCATGTCTGACTGGTTTGTGCCACTTAGCACAAACTAGCGTAATGGCTTATCCAAGTTATATCCCAAGGCTCCAAACTTACTCAAAACAAATCAAGTGCACTCTGCCTTGCAGAGCCAGGTTTGAGAAAAAAAACTCATTATCATAAAACCTTTTAGCAGCACATTCTCAGAGTACCATCAGCTCAGGAAGCATGTGAGATGTAAGATGAATAATTGAAAGGAAACAAACAAATGCTGCACCATGGTACCTTCAAGAACCTATATGAACTTTCTAATAATGAATTTTGCAGACAATCACTAAAGTGTGTAAGAAATGTCAGTTGCAGAAATGAAGATGATGAGTTGGATGTATTGTCATACAACAAAAGCCCAAGCCTTAAAAATCTTTTAGAGAAAAGGTTGGTGTGGCACCAACAGAGAGATGAACATAAAGGTGGTTTGAACATTGGGAGAGGCAGCCAGGTGAATTTCCAATGAGAAGGTGTAAGAAATTAGATGAAAAACACTTTGAAGGAGCAGTGGAATTCTAACTTATTCTTTTTGTTAGTCACGATGCTTTTGAAGTGTCCTAAACTCCTAAGTTTCAACTTTCAACCAATGCCAAAACCAAGCCAAATTGTGCTCTAAGCCTCTAACAGAGAGATACACTTAAAGGTTGTTTGAACATTGGGAGGCAGCCAGATTAATTTCCAATGAGAAGGTGTAAGAAATTAGATGAAAAACACTTCAAAAGCGTCACCTCAAAACTGCTGTGGAGATAATGCAACAAGATAGAGCACAATTTGGCTTGGTTTTGGTATTGGTTGAAAGTTGAAACTTAGGAGTTTAGGACATTTCAAAAGCATCATGCCTAACAAAAAGGATAAGTTAGAATTCCATGCAAAAAACCATAGTGTTTGATCAAGAAAGAATAAAATGGTACATTCCTCCAGCAGCCAGTCTCTTAAAACTCCTTTCAACTATGTATTTAGAGAAACACAAAGATGTCGTACTAATTGGGCAAGATCATAACATATGATCTTGATGGGAATCCAATCATGACGCACTAGGTTCAGGAAGAAGGGCTGATGCTCTGCTTGGCCCTAAAAACCATAGATCCATCAGGGGTACAAAACAGTGTCGTGATTGTTAATCATTACAGTCCTAGACAGGGCAATGGTCAGCACAAAATCATCTTAATTCGGACAGGCTTGGGTCGCCTAGAATAGACCGCTGTGGAAAAAACTTACATCCAAGTTGGCAGTTAACTGCCCAGCAATGACGGCCAGCGAGGGACAAGTCAGAGTCCCAACAGTGGAAGGCTTGAGGTCTCCTCAAGCCATATACCTCCCTCGTAGCCAAACTACACTTGTTCCATCACATACTAGGATATATAGATTTATTGGGTTGGTTGTCTACCAATGTCAAATGGTCACACAGTCTTCCAGAAAAGATCGTTCATGGTAAGGTGCCCGACTAGTGCCACTACTTTATGGATTTTCCTTCACAGGTTAAGGTACTAGATCTTACTTGTTTTTCAAGTTTATCCAACTGGCGCTTGAAATCATTACGCTTTTGATCCAGCATTTCTTGCTTTTTCCGAAGCTCCTCTTTTAACAACTCCAATTCTAATTTCTTTTGCAAAGATGCATCTGTGGCACTCTCTGTCGCCGCTTGCTTAGGAGTTGCAGTGTCAACAATTGGCATCTCAGAAGCATGGTGGCTACATGCTCTTGGAGAAGACTGAAGATTTTCCTTTCCCCTATCAACCAACAGTTGTGACATAACAGTGGCAGTAACCCCTCTACGGAAAGTAGTAGACAGATAGTTGACATAGCCTTCACCTTCATGAGGAATGTTATCACGATTTGCCCACCATAACTTGATGAAACGATTACCCATTACTGCATCAGGTGCCCTTAATGCAGCCTCTGCATCTTCCCTTCTTGAGAATTGAAGAAAAGCTTTTTCACTGTTTGGCGGTATATAGATGTCAATAACATCACCAAATTTCTGAAAATGGGAAAGGAGGAGCTCCCTTTTGTTATTCTTTTGGGGGATACAGTTCACGAAGAGAGTACTATATGCTTTCTCAGAACCCTTTCCATTTCCAGGTGCAGTGTTCAAATGTGCTCTATGTGTAGCCAAAATGCTTGCACTTTTGGTCTGCAACTCTCCCCTTGCCTGTTTTCCTTGATGGGATGCACCCTGGGCATTAGATAATTTCTCAGCTTCCAATTCCTTTTTATGCATTACAGAATAACTAGTAACATCTACATCATTGTCCAATTTGGCATCCACATCAAGTTTACTACTGCTGCCTCCAATCCTACCCCAAACAGATGAAGCCGGCTGTGCCAAACTAGAAATCCCTACATTTCTCCCCATCTTATTGTTATCACTATTATCAGAAAACCTGAAGCTACGGCTGCCAGAAGAATCAGCACCCCATACAGGATCAGCATCATCAGCCTTGGGTGGAGAAAGTGCCACAAGGCCACCTGATGTCTCAAGCCGTTCATTATTCCACAAAGGCTTATCAGGATCATACAGGTCTGCTTCATTTTCAGCAGCAGAACTTGATACCGCTCCATTTGTACCAAAGTCTTCATCTTGTGGTCCGTACTTCCCAGCTTTGACGTCTGAGGCCTTATTACCTGACAGAAGTGTTGTTTTGGGCAATGATGCTGAGGTTACAAGTCCTGACCCTGATGGTACTCCCAAGATTGGTGCACTTGGAATTGATACTGGGAGATTAAATTGAGAAAGACTCTGAAATTAAATAAATACTACCAATTGTTAGCAAGAGGAAGAAAATTAGAAAAGGAAAGGAAAACTCAACACCTTCTAGCTTTGAAATTTCACTGCATCAAAATGCAACGTAAAGAGATGCACAACTTTTGCAAAGACAATGAAAACATGAACATGATGCTACATTGCAAAAGAGGATGTGCGCTGTGTGAAATAAATCCATTGTTAGTGGCAAGTTTACACCAAAATTTAACAGTAAAGAGAAAAGAAAGAAGTCAGAGGCACCAAGATACAAATGGATAGAAGTCCAATTGCCTCCTCTCAGATTACTGGTAAATGTTAACAATTCTGTTGCGGCTCATGAAAAAGTAGGAAAGAAGTAAGAAAAAGAATCGGAAAATAACGAGTCACCAACCTGAACATCTTCAACAACAATTCGATTTACCCCATGCTCCATTGGGCACATGTCACCTCGCAGACAAAACCCACGTTCTTCAAAATCTCTACAACGAGCCCTGGGTAAACCAATATTTATTGAAGGATTTAAGGGCCTCGGAAGTGGCCCTTGCAAACCTGAGTGCAGCGGATGAAGTGGATCCAGTCCACCATTAGGCATCCCATGTATCATCCCAAACGCATTCCAAACTGTGCTTGGTGTAGTTGCAGCATTAGCTAATCCTCTTCCAGGAAAAAGATTTGTGGCGGCTGGCCCACAAGGAGCCAATGAGGATGGAAAATCCAAAGTTTCAACAGAACTAAATCTTGAATCATGCATATTCCATATGCCTGTGCCCCTTCCTCTTCCTCTACCTATTGAAGAACGACCAAAAGAAATCGATGCATCAAAATGAGAACTGCTATTATTTCGAAGATATGAGTTAAATCTGGTCCTTGGAGCACCATCAAAAGGAGGGCGTGATAGCTGTGACAAACCAGGTTGTCGTTTTTCAAACTTGAAGGCTGTGTCTCTGTCACGGTTAGCAAGATCAAACTGTTTCCGAACAGAAGACTGAGGCTCGGTATCTAGGAAGGTCTGTCCTTTGCTCCTCTTTCTACTAGGTATGTGCATAATCAGGTCCTGATCATCTCTATCCAAAGACTGGGACTGTGTCTCTCTTCGCCGGTGCTTGTGGTTACGATCATCATCTTCATCATCTGTGATATCATTCTTTTCACTATCGCTGCATTGAGAAGTAGATGGAAATCTCTCTTCTTTTGGTGAAAAGCCTTCAATTTCAGAGGTATTAGCAGCAACTGTGGCCGGGGATGCTTTAATCTGCTTTGCTAGTTCTCTACTATCAATACTACTTAAGATTGAACCACTTTCTAAATCCTGGAACAGTTTTGCTACAAAGGAGTTTGTTTCTGCAAACAGAGGAAAGAAAAGATGAAAGAAGTGAAATACCAAAACTGCAGTGGGATCACATCAACGAATTGTGGACTCGTGAAACTCTGAAATATTACTACTGTGGATGATTTAGTTAGATTAGTTTTGGTCGGTTAAGTCAGGCCAAAGAGTTTCAGGAAATGCATGCAGGAAACATGCCTGCCATGTAAATTTCCACCACCCCAAGGACATGCAAACTAAAAGTACAACAGTCAAAACACACCACTGTCCTTTTACAGATAGAATTGAATGATAGCTTTCATAAAGGAAGAGTATGGTTGGCAGGTGCTGGTCCATTAACCACCCAAAACGTCAATGGAAGAGTTATGGCAACCTTTTGGCATGATATTTTGGCATTGAAGCGCACTACTTTCCAATAGAGTCCTCAGGTATTAACTGATTCCAAACAAGAACACCTAGAGGAAAAAGAAGCGAGAAGATTATGTAAGAACACATACCATGACCAAGAAATTCATGCAAATTCGCTGCACAAAGCTTTTCCAGTTCTTTAGCAGGTTTGTCTTTCTTTAGCAATGCCTCCACGTACTTGGCAAGTATAAGAGGGTCAGCCTCGGTTCTGCAACAAAAACTTATTCACCAGCTAATTCCACAGATTTGGGAGGATGTAATTACCAAACTATAGGTCATAAAATGCACACATGAAGCTTAGACAAACCATATCAAAACTGAATCTAGTAACATAAGAAATGCCTTCACAAATGACAACAATTTCTATCAAATAGCTAAATAATTTAGTATGCAGAGCAAAATAAATGTGTAGGTGGCAGATATTAAAGAAAAAACCTAAGGGAAGATATAGTAAGTCCCAGGGACCACCCAACAAACACCGGACTTGCCTCCACAACTACTCAAATATGTATTGGAAAAGAAAAGGCTAATAGTTCAGCCATATCACTGAATGCCACTGTACAAAACCAAAATGTTCGCAAAAAGATAGCTCATTTGTTGAAGACAACCTTCCACCATCATTTGTTGGACTGTGGTAAGCACATGTAGAACCACTTCATACCTCCTTGCAATAAAACCATGAGTGTAACAGTCAATATGAACCACACAGAAACATACCTCAAAGTACCTCAAAATAGGTAAAAATGATTAAATGCTCAAACCCTTGAATGGCAGTCTGTATCGGTGATACTTGTATGACATACACAACAACTATATGTTATTATAAGCTATTAGGAAGCAGAGGATAATGTCGAATAGAACTTGAAAAATTAGGAAAAAAAGTGGTTGAACATTCAAAAAGGATATAAAATTTTTCATCACTTTAAGATCAACACAACAACAAAGGTTCTAAACTAAGGAAGATAAAGCAGCCAAGGCTTTGGAACAACTTATAGGAAATGAATGTACAATATTGTTCTCATAAAACTTGTTTGATCAAAATAATTTATCACTATTGCACAATCACTTTTACTTTGCTTAGGAGCCTTCTATTTTGTTTCTATGAAAAGCATCAAATAAGGAGAAACAGAAGAGCAATCCAAATTGGTTATCTTTTATTATGTCCCTCCCTCCAATCAGGCTATTTATATCTCTAAATATTAATTTATGTAAATGAACCCTTTGCAACATCTAGATTGGCCTACGTAGTGGAAGCCAGCATATCTATGTTCCATCAACACAACATTGGCGAATCAGATGACACCATTGGCTCATCATAAGCAACTAAAATTTAACTTCCAAAGTCCTCTGCAACAACTCCAGGAACACCTAGCTGTTCTTCTGTTCTTTTCAAATCCCAAAAAGATGGCACAATAAAAGTAAAAAAACAAAGACCAATGAACTCACTAGCCACCAAAAGGACTCAGAGATCCAACCATACATCAAAATGACACCTGAAACAACTCAACTACTACAGACTAGAGCTAAAATTCTCATCTCTCCAGCACACAGTACCAAAACCTACAAAATGTGACCCTCAATTCTCTATTCTAAGCTTCCAAAATCCCTATAGACTCAACATCTATCCCATCCACAACCAACCAACGCAGCACCAATTTGAAGCCTTAAGACCCCATTCACCAACAAAAACAATCACAAAACAATCAATTCAAAAACCAAATCCAGAATTTCAGAAAACCCATCTCCCCGATCTAAGAATGGAATATGATTACACTAGATTCTCTAGAAAACTACAAAGACGTAAAGGGACTCACAGGGGTTCGAGATTCGCCACGAGGTACTGAGTCAAGGAGCCGTCCTCGATTTTCATATCACCGATCATTCCTCCTCATCGAGTGATAGCAGCTACGCTCTCCGGAGACGGAAAGGAGAACAGATACCAAAGAGGCGACTCTTGAGTCCTAACCAGCATAGAAGCGAACCCATAAACGAAAAGAAAGGCAAAATACAATGCGAGAACTAGTGGACGAATACGAAACAAACGAATTGTTACCTCTTTGATTAGAGCATCGCTTCCATCTTTCACGTAATTACTTTGGGGATTTCTCGAAGCCCCCCTTCAATTTTCGTAGGGTTTTTGCGCTCGTCAGTGGTTGATGATATAGAAAACAGGAAAACAGAAAGGGATCTTCTTCGTTAGGCGTTTGTGAGGGGAAAAAACACGAAATAGTGGGACCTTTTGTGTTTTTTTTCTTGGGGTGGAAGAGCGATGGGGGTTGTGGGTTAAGGAAATGGTGGGACATTTATTTAGTTTTATAAGATGGCTCACCTCAAGCTTGGACACGACACGAAAAATCTGGGTCAGGGCTGGGATTCAGAACGCTCCGGTCAGGTCCGGGTTGACCTGAAGAAAACTGACAAAAGACGGGTCGGGTCCCTAACCTGAGGTGTTGATCCTGTTTGATATTCATTCACTTTTACATTTGATATTTATTTTAATATATTGTACCTGACTCAAACTCCGCCCATGTAAGGGATCACCCTTGCATTACCGGTCCCAAGCCCGGATAAAGGAGGAGGGTTGTGTTAGGCTTCCGACAGCCAGCGTAAAACTTCGTCGGATTTCTACAACATGGATTACAAAAATTATGAGCATTGCTTTGGGGCGTCCCCGCCTAGCGACGTGCTGCAGAGCCCGAATGCAGTAAGAAGTAAGCAAGGGCCACTACATTTTTGCCCGAATGTAGTGAATCAATTGCAGAGAGGGTTCCCACATTATGGACAGGTGTGGGTAAAGAAGTTAGTCCCGCTATATTGCCGCCCGAATGTAGTGAAAAATTTTCAGAGAGGGTCTTCGCATTTTGATTATGGACGGATGCGGGGGGGTAAGGAAGCTAGTCCTAGATAATAAGATTCGTATTGGTTCTTGGAATATCGGAACATTATCGGGTAAGCTAATGGAGGTGGTAGATACTATGATTCGGAGAAAGATTCATATTCTATGTTTACAAGAGACAAAATGGGTTGGAGAAAAAGCAAAGGAGATAGAGGATACAGGTTTTAAATTATGGTACTCAGGTAAAGAAAAGGCCCGAAACGGAGTTGGTATTATCATAAATAAAGATTTAAAGGAGAGTGTAGTAGACATACAACGATATGGTGACCGAATCATGACATTGAAATTAGTGTTAGGAGCAGAGGTTTTGAATATAGTTTGTGCTTATGCACCCCAAGTAGGACTAGAAGATAGTATAAAGACAGTTTTTTGGGAAGAGTTAGATAAGGTGTTTCAAAAGATTCCACAAAAGGAGATGATTTGTTTAGGAGGAGATTTAAATGGACATGTCAGTAAAGAGGCATTAGGATATCAAGGGATTCATGGAAACTTTGGTTATGGGGATATAAACGAGGAATGTAGGGAGATTTTAAATTTTGCTATGTCATTTGATCTCTTTATAGTCAATACAATCTTCAAAAAATGAGATGAACATTTAATTACTTATAAGAGTGACTTATCACAAACACAAATTGATTACTTTATTTATAGAAAAAAAGATAGAGCGTGTTGCAAAGATTGTAAGGTAATTCAAGGAGAAAGCTTAACCACCCAACATCGACTTTTAGTTATGGATTTACAAATAAAAAAATGGACAAAGAAGAAAAGAGTGCATCGAGCTATTCGGACTAAATGGTGGAACCTCAAAAGCGAGAAAGAAGATATATTTAAACATAAAGTCCTTCAAGGAGATGTTTGGAATTATGTTGGCACACCTTGTGATATGTGGAACAATATGGCTATACATATTAGGAAAGTGGCGAAAGATGTGTTAGGGGTATCTAAGGGAGGTGTACCGGCACAAAAAGAAGCTTGGTGGTGGAGTGAAGTAGTACAAAATAAAATCAAGGCAAAGAGGGCATGTTACAAATTACATTATGCTAAGAAAACTAGTAAAACTTTAGAAGCTTATAAGAAAGCAAAGAAAGAAGCAAAAAAGGCCGTTAGTGAAGCAAAAACTAAGATTTGGGAGGACTTATATAAAAAACTCAACTCAAAAGAGTGGGAAAGAGATATTTTTAGGATAGCTAGGGCGAGAGATAAGAAAACTAAAGATCTTAATGATGTTAGATGCATAAAAGACGAGGATGAAAAAATTCTAGTGGCAAATGATGATATAAGAAATAGATGGAAAAACTATTTTTATAATCTTTTTAATGAAAATAAAGATGTTAGTATTAGTTTAGGAGATTTTGCCAAGTCAAAAAAGTATATAAACCACAATTTCTACCGACGTATTCAAAAAAATGAAGTCAAAGAGGCTCTTAAACATATGAAGAGTGGTAAATCGGTAGGACCAGATAATATTCCTATAGAAGTTTGGAAAATACTAGGAGAAATAGGAATCACTTGGCTCACAAGACTATTTAATGAAATATGGAAAAACTAAAAGATGCCCGAGGAATGGAGAGCAAGTACACTTATACCCGTATATAAGAACAAGGGAGACATTCAAAATTGTGCGAATTATCGAGGTATCAAGTTAATGAGTCATACTATGAAATTATGGGAAAGAATTATCAAACGTAGGTTAAGACAAGTATCAAGTACAACAGAGAACTAATTTGGATTTATGCCAGGTAGATCTACTATTGAAGCGATTCACCTTTTGAGACGTCTTATGGAACATTTTAGAGCAAAAAAGAAAGACCTTCATATGATATTTATTGATCTAGAAAAAGCTTATGATAGGGTACCGAGGGAGGTTCTTTGGAGAACTTTGGAAAAAAGAGGTATCCCATTGACATATATTAACCTTATAAGAGACATGTATGATGGTGCAAAAACATGTGTGAGGACTCATGAAGGAACGACAGACTTCTTTGAAGTTAATATTGGGTTACATCAAGGATCAACTTTAAGTCCATACTTATTTATGATGGTGATGGATGAGTTAACAAAACATATTCAAGATGAAGTACCTTGGTGTATGTTATTTGCATATGACATTGTATTAGTGGAGGAGTCTAAGGAAAAAGTTAATAGAAAATTGGAACTATGGAGAGAAACATTAGAAAACAAAGGCCTTCGACTTAGTAGAACAAAGACAGAATATATGGAATGTAAGTTTGATCATTTGGCTACTTCAGAGGACATAGAAATTAAAATTGGCACACATTGCATTCCCTAAAAGGAAAGTTTTAAATACCTAGGGTCAATTTTTCAAAATGATGGAAGAATTGATGGAGATGTTACACATAGAATTAATGTTGGTTGGTTAAAATGGAGAGGAGCATCAGGTATTCTTTGTGATAAGAAGATACCATTAAAATTAAAAGGTAAATATTATAGAGCAGCAATTAGGCCTGCCATGTTTTATGGTTCTGAGTGTTGGGCAGTTAATCATCAACATGTACAAAAGATGTCTATGACAGAAATGAAGATGTTGAGATGGATGAGTGGTCATACAAGAAAAGACCGTATACATAATGAGGTTATTAGAAACAAATTAGGAGTGGCACCAATAGAGGATAAAATGAGATAAGATGGTTTGGACATATAGAAAGAAATCAAAAGAAGAACCTGTAAGAAGGTTAGAAAAACTAAATTTGGAAAGTATTAAAAGAGGTAGAGGACGACCACAAAAGTGTTGGAAAGAAACAATAAAGAATGATCTAGCTTATTGGGAGTTAATTGCTAAGATGGCACACGATAGGGATCTGTGGAAACAAAGAATCCATGTAGCCGACCCCGTATAGTATGGGAAAAGGCTTAGTTGTTGTTGTATATTGTACCTGACTCAACTACTTTATATACACATATATAGTCATTGGATCATGTCCACCTCTTACATATGTTCACCCATTACATTTTGATAGCACGAGTATAATAAAAAAGTTAAAATTACACTTATTTCACCTAACACGTGTTAATTAGATCTTGTTCACTTCTAACCTACTTGTCCATCTTCATATTTTTCAAAGTCTCTTTAAATTTTTGAAATTATATTTGTGCCACCCAAAAGGAACGAGTAAGTATGTTATAGGCCTTATTCAATTATTGTTTTTTAGTGGTATCATATAATTTCAAAAATTTTAAAGAGCTTTAAAAAAATACATATAATATTTTTATCGAACTCATTCTACCGAAAAGCAATGGAAGATGGTGAGTAAACAAGTATCAATGGTGAGCAACATCCAATCACTCATATATATATATATATATGAAAGTTAGATCCAATCCACCTTTGACGTGTTTACTCATTGTTTTTGGTGGTATGAGTATAATTTTTTTAAAAACTTTGAAAAAATATTAAAAAATACTTTTATTACACTCGTACCACTCAAATCCAATGGTTGAACAAGATCTAATTACTAATATAGAGAGAGCGTAGTCTATGTGCACGTTAATCTATGTTTAAACATACTCAAGGATGTCAACTATTTGATTGAAATTCAAATCTCAAAAACAAAAAAGGTATATTAATACTTTTTGTAGGTGCAATAAATATGTCATATACATATTGCTTTTTAATTTAAAGATTTCAACCATTGTTTTTCAAAATCGAACATTGAGAATGTTTAGGATATATATATACACCTGAGCATTACTAATTTCTATAGAAATTGGGAGGTGCTAGATAGCCTCTCATACCACACTTTGCTTGACGATATGTATTATTCGTGCGATCGCACATAAAGCATAAACCATCTCACTTGTCCACATCAACACAAATCTCAATAACATTTAATACATAGTGTGCATTTAATACACATCATTTACAATGTAGATGAGTCATCACCACAGTTACATGCTATCACACCAATGGTGGTGATTATCAAGAAAGTCTCGGAGGAATATTATCTAGCAGCTCCCATTCATTCTCTCTCTTTATATATATATAAAAACTAGATCCTGCTCACTTTTTACATGCTCACTCGTGCTCACCCATTATTTTTGAGTGGCATGAGTGTAGGATTCAATCACTCGTATAGAAAAATAAATTCTTATTTTTACTTTTTACTTTCGTATATATATAAGAAAACTGAATCATGCTAACATTCATACTTACCGACTTATGCTCATCTATTGCTTTTGAGTGATATTAGTGTAATTGAATTTTTTTAAGGAGTCTTGAAAAAGTATGAAAGTATTTTTATTACACTCATGCCACCTAAAAGAAATGGATGAGTGAGTGGGAGATCCAATATATATAAGAAAACTGTGAATTGCTAGACATCTTTTCATGCGAAACTCTATTAGATGATTTATATTGTTTATGCTATCTAATGGATGACACAAATCAAGTTACCCATCAATATTGATGTGAAGATCAATGCTATTTAATGTATGTCAACACATTAAATGAGATACTACATGAGTGTCTTGATCACCACCATTTAATTGATCGTACATACATTAGTGATGATTAAGCAATGTCCGGCATGAAAAGTTGTCTATTTGCTCTCTCTCTCTCTATATTTAACCTGTTTTCTTATAAGAATAGAAGTGACCCCACAAGACCTAGATTGTTAACCTGATTTGCCACCCCTACTCTATACAACTTTAAGAGGCTATAAAACGGATCGGACCAGAGCAGATCCAAACTCAAAACTATGAAGCAAATAAAATTGTGTTGTACCTATTTTTACTCCCTCCGATAAGATACCTATAAGAATGTTAAACAACCAGACAAGACTTGTGCTGTAAACTAACTGAACCAACAAAGAGGGCTATTCATGGCTTGTTCATCAACTCAAACTCTAGTTAGACTCATTAGCTTGTTTGAGCCAGGCTGCATATGAATTGAACACGAGCGAAGTTAGATCAGCTGAAACGAGCTGCTCTTTAAAGTTAGAAGTAACAAACATTGTCCTATAATTTTTAGTAAAAATTGAGATTTTCAAAATTGAAATCAAGTCATTTCATTTTCTATTAAAAAAATCTTAAAGGAATGGAGAAATTATTCTCTCTCACACAGACACACATATAGTTCAAGATGGTTCAAGATTCAAACAGGGAATGGTAACCAGAACTGACCCAGTCCCGGTTTGGTTCCAGTTTCTGGTTCTAGGAAAATTGGAACTGACCATGTCCAGGTAGGAGGTTAACTTGCGAGACCTCAGGTAAAGGACAAGTTCAAATACCAAGGCATGCATCTGGTAAGAGTCGGCGTTACCTTGACAATCATAAGAAGAAAAACAGTGAATCCGATTAAGCCAAGATGAAAGCGTGATGTTCAAACTTGCAAGATAGTTTTTTTCTCATATCACTAGTTGACATACTACAACAACAGACAATATCCGCATGCGCAAACATAGGCATGGATGCATACATAACTACCACTACAACTACTACATTTTCATACTAGATGGGGTCGGTTTCATGGATTCTTTGTTTCCGCAAAACCCTATCATAATTTGTAGAATCCATGATAGATAAATCCGACAGTTTTATGCTGGATGTCGGAAGCCTATCGCAACCCTCCTCATTTATCCGGACTTAGGACCGGCCATGCAAAGGCGATCCCTTACAAGTTGCAGGGCATGGTTCAATACCTTTTGACGTGCATACCTGGCTTCGGCCTCCCCACAGTAACCGGGGAAAAGAACACATCCATAAGCAATTCATTAAAATTAATTTTACTTTGCAATAACTAACCAGAGTTAATGCCAGAGAAGGCTTGACTTTACTTATCGTTTAGTTCATAATCCATATAATACCGATTGCAGGTCATGTAAGTGCAACGTCGCGCTTCCCAGCTGCTAAAAGATTTATGTTCATAAGCATACAATATAATGTGGAAGGATGAAGATCAAACTAGCAGGTACAGATGCTTACTGAAGCTTCATCTTCAGAATGCATTAGTCATATACAAGAATCCTGTTTCACAGTAATGAACCAGAACATTACCTTTTCTTTCATGGTTATTATTAACGTGCATTCTTGCACTCACTCGGACTCAGATGACTCTGTTCACTGATGCAGCAATGTAGAGTTTAGCCATCACTTCAAGCAACTTTTATTCTTACGCGCTCACCATTGAAATGTATGTACTTCGATTTTAGCCCGTATCTCTGAATCACCAATTTCCTTTTATCTTCCTGACCGAGCTTCTGGAATGCACGAGCGATTCTTCTAACTGTATCTTCATCCGGCTTCACACCCAATTCTTCCATGTCTGCGAAGACCTGAAAATCTCGGTAAAAACTGTAAATGAACACTCCCAAGGTAAGACTGTTCAATGATCTCTCTCTCTCTCTCATGCACACACAAACACGCATGCACATGCACACAAATACACACACACACAAACACCCACAAAAACAAACAAATGTGAGAGACAAGACATTCTGAGGTTAAGACGACAGAAACTGCAGTCACTTGGGAAAATAATACTCCAACAACTTATCAAGAATGTTACATTCAGGAAGACACTTTCTCAGTTATTTCCAAATGTTCAGATATTTGGTAATATCTTAAGCTCAGAGTTCTCAGGTGAGAGCCCTTTTTGACTCTTAACAGGTAAGCTCTTAAGACTACTGGATTGCTAAGAGTGCATTTTCACTATTGCACTGCCCGCCCAATGGTCGGAAGTTAAAGAGAAACCAACCTCTACTTCAACGATGAACACTAGTATCGGGGTTAGAAACTGTAGCCATGGCCCATGGATATCAACTATATGTATCAGATATCTGACTCTTAACCGCAACCAGTTACACTCTACCACAGTATTTCATGAATTTTAACATCTCAAGCCATTGCATTAAGTGTAGGAAGAAAAAAGATGGAAATGATTTTTCTTTTCTTTTTGGAGTTAAATAGGAATACAAACGAAACGAGGTCAAGCACAATGGCGACAATTACAAAGAACCCATAAACCCAACTCCATTAGGGTGGGAGAAGAAATGGCTTTACTTTTGCTTTTGATCACAACCCCAATCCAACACCAATACTATTCAGTAATGAAAGGCAATGTGGGTAGGAAGTGAAAAGGATAGAAAGATGCAATTGTTCAGGTATTTAACTACAGGTGGCAAAGATAATGCTCAATACCTCTAAAAGCTTTTCTGGCATATGATGATGATCGTACAATGATATCATCCGAGAAAATAGCCGCTTTGGAACAGAACGTGTATGAGCCTCCAAAATGATCTTCCAGACAGACTCTGCCTCATCGATTCTCCTGTCCATGTCAAAAGCCAATAGCAGGGTATCATATGTTCCCATTGTTAACCCCTGACCTTTGCTCAGCATCCACTTACTAACCTGACAATCTCCAAAACTTAAGTTGATCAGAGGCAGAAATGGTGCCCATACAAACTATTATAATTTCCTGAGCGGTTTAGCCTAGCTTGAGCCCAGTATTAGCTTCAAGCAAGTTAAAATTTTGGGTACTCTTCTGCACATTTTTCAACCAACAAATGTGCAAACATAACACATTTTGTAAATTTGACTCTCTTCATTTAGTGCCAGTTAAATAAGAAATCTTAATTCCAGTGGCTAATGGATAAACCAGAAGGTGTCCGAAAGCTAGGTTCGTTGCACAGACACCTCTAATATGCATCACACTGTGTCGCACAGATGGACACATGGAGATTAGAACACACTGTGTCAGACTTGCTTTAATTTCTTAAAGATATCTCAATAAGCACTCAACTAAATTGGGTAAAGAGAGATTTTGTGGTGCTATAACTTCAAAATGAAGTTATCTATCTAAAAGTTCAGTTATATTACACGTATACTATGCATGTGCACATACAGCCGTGTCACCGCACACATAAATTTGAAGTTGTCATGTTGTAGCCCCTGTACATTGGCCAGAAGAAACCACAGACGCTGAACCTAGAGACACAATTTTTATACGTAAGGCCCAAACAAATCATCAAAATGTTTTAAGCACTCTACCTGAATTATCTGCAGCCATTGGTTCCTCTTCCGCAGGATTCCAAGAGCTTTAGCTGCTGCAACTAAAGGGAATTCCGTCTCCCAAGCAATCCACTTATCAAGTGCTCCATAGATTTTCTCCTTCTCATTTGGAAGTCCGGAAACCTGGAAAAGTGACGTTGGGATGAAATGTTTTCAGAAAAGTAAATGTTGGAAAATTTAAGTGTTAGACATTTAGGCATCTTCACAAGCACTTTTCGGAAAGTTGGAACATCTTAATAATCAGTTACAGGATTCACCTAGAGACTATTTCTCACAATGCAATTGAAACACATCATAATGCTTCCAAGAAATATTCCTGCATGGCTCCATCATCACGTTTGGGCATCATATGATAAACTGGTGCCAAGAATATCATTCTCTAATGAAAGCCTTGAGAGAACGATTTGGGATGTTAGCAAACACACCCTATCAGTCATGAAATAAACTTCACTTAGAGTGAAAATACTGCAATTCCAAGATGTGGAATATGGGCTAACCTAAAATCTTCATGTGTAAAGGAAGCATGGAAATAGCATTCCCCATAGTTAATGTTTGAGAGAAAAGGAATCTCATTGATCAACCAAAACATTTCAGTAAGAGAAGAAACAATAGGATGTAAAGAAGAACATTGAAACCAAAGAGAAGGAAAAGATAAGAAACAACAAATAGAACCAAATATGATCAAGTTCAGCTGGCCATTATGAATTCTGTGGATGTGTGGAAGAGTGGACAAGAATAAACACGACATAAACCACTGCAACTGCACTAAATCTGGTGCTTATGGATACATGAAGTTCATTGTTCGTCCTTGTGTATGGACCTTTCCATATTTGTACTTTTAAGTTCGAAGTCACTTTCCACATGTATCAGGCAAGGACTCTTCTCTATTGCTAAGAGAGAGCCCATACATTTAAACATAATCTAGTTGTAGTTGTCTATCCTGGAAAAAACACCTTCATCATTGTCCAAAATGAATGAAATAAGCTGCACATATGCAGAGGATAACACAGGCTCAACTCTAGCTGGGTCTGTTATCCGCTTCATAGAGGACCTTTGAAATATCAGACAACATCAACATTTTCAATCTACTTACAATTCTGACAAGATTCAATGCTTTTTGCCCAGATCCAGCTGTCTCTCTCTTCTTCCAAAGATGATGTGTGTTCCTGGAGATCTTCACATTCCTGCACTTCATAAAGACAAAATGCAGCATATGCAAACATCTTTTTAAGATGGTTGACAATGATACCATATTCAAAATGAAAGAGAATTTAACAAAATCTCAAGGCACATGATCAAGCATCAATAGAAAAAAAGGTTGGGGAAAACCCAATGTAAAACATGAGAATAGATGATACATATGTGGACAGCCAAAATGATTCATCAAAAATACCTAAACCTAGTGAAACATGTATCAGTGGGAAATAAAAATCAACTTACTTCTGAATATCTCCAGCTAATGGGGAGACTTTGATTCTGCCACCGGTTGCACACACCCAAACTTGTATTTCATTGATCTACAGATTATAGAATCAAATCCCAACCAAGAAATTTGACTGTAAACAGTTTAAAGAAAACATTATAGATAAAATAAATAAAAACTTTGGCAAATTTGAACTCCATGGTCTATATAAAGTTTTCAACTCAGTGGTTTTAGTACTTTAGCAATACTAACATGAGTGGACAACTAGGTAAAACTAAACTCTAAATAAGCCAAACTGTAGCAGTACATTTGTCGTTCCCTGTACTCCCTCTGACTGGGATGTGTTATCAACCAGGCGAATTCCACAAACTAGGCTTTGTTGTTCAATTGACAGAGCAAGACCTATATAAAGATCTTGGTTAGGCAATTCAATCTTGAAGCATTTTTCTCTTTTCTTTGAACTTTCTATTATAGTTGGCCCAATATCAACCACAGGACCCTCCAAAACAAGTTGCTCGATGGTAAATAAAACATTATAGATAAAATAAATAAAAACTTTGGCAAATTTGAACTCCATGGTCTATATAAAGTTTTCAACTCAATGGTTTTAGTACTTTAGCAATACTAACATGAGTGGACAACTAGGTAAAACTAAACTCTAAATAAGCCAAAACTGTAGCAGTACATCTGTCGTTCCCTGTACTCCCTCTGACTGGGATGTGTTATCAACCAGGCGAATTCCACAAACTAGGGCTTTGTTGTTCGATTGACAGAGCAAGACCTATATAAAGATCTTGGTTAGGCAATTCAATCTTGAAGCATTTTTCTCTTTTCTTTGAACTTTCTATTATAGTTGGCCCAATATCAACCACAGGACCCTCCAAAACAAGTTGCTTTCAAGAATACGAAGCCTTTCTAGACTTCATAAGAAAGAATAATAACAAATAGTACTTCACTTCCATAATCACGACATGGAGAAACGGAAGATGATGTTAACCACAATTACCATGGCAATGATGGCAAGAGGCTAACCTTCAGGGGAAATGCCGGAACAACCTTCCTGCTAAGACAGCCAATCAGAGAAACCCCCGAAAATACCGACTTCTCTTCTCTAGATAGAAAATGGAAACGAGCTGCCTAACAAAACAGAAGAAACCATTGAAAGAATTAAGAAAACCACCTATTCGACTACCACCAAGAAACTGTTGGTGTGACAGTGTCACAGGTGTGTATGTAAATAGTTCTTTCTGAAGCGTCACAACCACGTCAACAGATGGTTAAAAAAATAGTCTTTACCGAACAGAGTTAAAACTCCTCGCAAACGAAGGGCATCGAGTTTCAGTCCTACCCAGCAACTCGAAGACCTCCCAAAACCAAACCCGCTAGAAATACACTTTCTTTTACAACCAAACTTCCTTCAGATTGCAAAATTTTTCAAGAACTTGAAAAAGAAGCTAGTTTTTAGATGATGCAAGAAACACAAAGAACTAACACTTCATCTAACAAGGAAACTAAAAGAGAAGAGAAGGAAGCAGAAGAATAACGAAAAGAACGTGAAAATGAGGCAAAAGGAAGAGAAGAAAGGATCGAACTCACCTTGCAACAAGAAATTGGACTCGTAAGCGCTGGATGGAAGAAGGCTCCTGCGTGCATGAGGGTTCGCGATGTCCGGATGCTGCAGCTTCTGCACACGCTCGTGATTGGAGTTGCAGAAACGCCGGGTGAAGGCGCACTCCTACTATCTAATGTTTCGGACCACCGGATCGGCTAGTGGTGGAAAACCGAGGAGACGAACCGAGGACTCCCTTATCAAGTCGTAGGTGGGGTGGCAATTCGTGCGAGAGTCGTGTTCATTCGTCTTTGGCTGGAAAAGAAGCCAAAATGGAAACGAAGCGAATTCTTCCCATATGGCGCTGTGCGCAATACGAACGCGACCTGGTCGGGTTAGTGTTAACATGAAAAGATTCGAAGCTGTACGAAGTAGAATCAACACGACACGCTGCCAAAAGAACCGAGAAGAAAATTCGGCGTTGAGAGGAGAGCGAGCCCTTCGACGAGGCACGTAAAAGACGTCCAACACCATGCTCGATGCCACTGACACGACCCCATTGCCAGTGGCGGATCTAGAGTGGGGCAAAGTCTGTTTCAAGCTCAAAGTATGATAGTTAAGCTATAGTTTTTCTTTTGAATTTAAAAATTTTGGGTGAAACAGACGCTATAAATATGGTATGTAAGCTATGGTTCAACCCATCGAATCTCCTTCGAATTATTGTAGAGTTTTAACATCGACCGGGGTCGCCGGTGTACGAACCTGCATCAGCACCCATGCAGCAAATGGTTACGAGGCATGAGAAGTGTTTTAGAGACAATATATGAGAGTTCATGTTAGAATTGCAGTCAATCAATCCAGAGAACACGAAAGCCGAAATAGAAAAAGGGACCCTTTATAAAATTATATATAATAGATCCCTCGCCGGCAGACGAGAAACAAGTGGAAAATCTTGTCCAAGAAACAAGTTCTTAAAAGGAGATTGATCGTATCTTTACAAAAGGAACCGCCAATATATAAACTTATTATCGGCTGAACCAGACTCTCTGCGGTTGTACCTGGTTCCGGCCGGTTCCCGCCATTTCCTCGGCTGCTCCTGCAACGGCAATTTGGCCGGAGGTTGTCGTGGGAAATCGTAGACCTACAAATGCCCCTAACCTACTGTTAATGACAAAGTTCATGCGTCGGTTCGTGGGTATGACCTGGGCTGGTGAACCCGCCGAACGAACTGAACTCGTTGCTCAGTTCAGAACTGTAGATCTGTCTGGTCTCGACCCACCTTAGCGGGTTGAACCGGACCAAACCACCCACGGAACCGGCCGGAACCGAAACCAAAGACCTCACAAATTGGTTCGGGTTTTACGTATTGGAGAACCGATCCGGAACCACTGGTTCCAAGTAATTTTTTTTCCCGGTTTTAAGATCTCATTTTGAAATAAAACTGGAACCAAACGAGAGCCAAACTCGGTTTGAAACTGAAAGCAATGGAAGCGAGAGTTAGACCGGAATCAAAACCGAGTTGAACACACCACACTTATACTTGATTCGTATGGTTTGACGAACCAGACAAAAGCGAGCTAGAAACAAGCCAAACCAAGTCAAACTATGAGCTCCTTAGTTCATTTACCAGGATGTGACTTATAGGTGCAAATGATCAAGTTCTACGGAAACAAAGAATCCATGTAACAGACCCTATCTAGCACGGAAAAAGGCTTAGTTGTTGTTTTGTGACTCATAAGTAGCACTAGCATACATAAGTTGCTTCTGCTTTAGCTCTTTTTGACTGATCATGAGTTGTCCCTGTTTAGTTTTAAATTAACCCAACAAGAATGGGCTTGATAATCTATATGAACTGAACAGTAACAACTACATGTTTTAAGTATTTTTTCGCGTCGAGCACAAATTGCTCCAATAAGCTCAGACTGTATTTTTCCAAAATAAGGCAAAAAATTAGATAATTGAATTCTTCTTTCATTATTCAATCACAACGACAAAAACAACTTGAATTCAATGATAATCAAGCTTGATTGAGCTTAACTTAAACTTATACAGACAAATTTGTTACTATAGCTTACCAGAATTCTCACCATTAAAACCCGACAAAGTTTTACGTTGGTTGTCAGTTGCCTACCACAATTCTCCTCTTCCATTCCAGCTTGAGGCCGGCCATGTAAGGGCAAGCATGAATGCATTGTATTGCATAAGTACTCAAAAGTTAAGTATGATCAGGCGAGAATAGTACTAGGATGAGTGACCTTGTGAGAAGTCATTGTGTTGCACCCTCTAGCCAACACCATTTAGTGTGGCGAAAGGCTTAGGTTGCTGCTGCCAAAATTCAACCTTTTGAATAACATGTCCTTGTCAAGACTTAACCTCATTTAACTGCCCATCGAATTCAAGAGTGAAATAGAGTCTGAATTGGAGCAGCATAAGTATTACATTTGTATCATACATAAAATTGAAGGTACACAACTATACTAAAAATTCCTATTAAAAGAAGAAAATGCTCACTGCAGTCTAATGTCTATTAGTGTTTATGTGCAGATGGGCGTTGACGCCATCGAAGTAAACCAACTTTCTTGATCAATCTTGGCAGCACTTTCTGTGGATTACTTCAGTAGTTAGCCTCCAAAGCTTTATGGTTTCTTCCTTATCATCTGTCAAGCTAGCACATGGACTTTCGTTGCAGTCAGCAAAGTACTTGCCACTAACTCCATTGATATTTGGATTTAGAGCTACATAACATGTTGTTGATGCTCCCTGAAAGCAGAACAAATGGATGCAGCTTGGTTGATTGATATAATGTTTCCCACATTAACACTAAAGAAAGGGTAAAACTAAAGTAGCATGTTCATAGAAGAGTGACAAGGTTTTGGGAATTATTCAAAAATATGAGCATTCGAAGCTCGTATGACATGATGCAGTGTATCTCTAGACTGGGCCGGAAACGATGAAATTCAGGCCCTTAAATAGTAAGAACTTGTCGGTTGTCTGTCCGTATTGGGCTGTATCGTATTGTGCCTTAGGATATCGTAAGATGCCCTGTATCTGTGAACTCTTCTCGTATTGTTTTAATGAACTTGAGAGAAAGATACCCTAATTCTTTTTGGTAAGATACCGGTGTCTTGGGCTAGCACAGACACACAAACACAAACACAAATATGCATGTGTGCAGACGCAGACACACTAACACAGCACCTGCACACACACTCAAGACATCTATCTATCTGCTACATATGTAAGTATAAGAAATTAATTTGGGAATTTGGGTCTGATTCAAGCTTTTTCTTTATTTATTTGTGCCTGTGAACAAAAAAGTTGTTTGAAGAGAGCCAGAGCTTTCTTGACAAGGGACGAAAAATTAGATAGTGAACACTTCAAGAGGTAGAAGATGACATCAAAGCCATTACACGGAAACAACAAAACATGATCATACCTTCTTGAAGTTGAATACTAATATGAAACAAGATCTTAATCCACCCCACTCAGCATAAGAGAAGGTAGAGTTTTGGTTTTGGCATATGAAGTATGAACTACGAAGAATATGGTGTTTAGATTTGTTCATATATTTTCTAATATGATTTGAGTTCCTTAGTTTCTCCCTTTATATGCTTTGGCCTTTTTATTTTCTTAAAACAAATTATCTTGATCACAATATGGTTCTTCGGTTTCTTGACACCCTTATTGAGATCGGGTGCAATATACTTTTATAAGGATTGCAAGACATTGGGGATCATATATTATATGTATATTCGTAGGCAATATTTGGCTCCACACCCCATAGAAATCACATACTTTTATGAATGCAATGAATGGAGATAGTTATCTTACCTGAGAAATTGTCTTCAATAACTTGGAAGCAAAGAAGTACACCGCATCTGCAGTAGGGAACTGCATTCATATAAAGTGCACTCCGTCTTGTGTGTGCAAAGATGCATACTGAGTTAGTATGATCAAGCAGGCTTTACCTGTAATTAATCCTTTTTGCTCTCTAATAATTCCAGTCTTCACAATTCCTGGGTGCACTGTGTTTATGGTAACCCTTGCATTCTGTGCCTGCAGATTAGTTCGTAAACCTCAAGAGCATAAGTTTCATGTAAGATTCAACAGTAGAGTCTAACTATACACCAGTTGAGATATTTTTGAAAACATATAGTTACTTTTTGATGCCTAAAATTAAGGTTTCTAATATTACTGTATTTATTATTCTTATTATAATATCCACAAACCAAAGCTTGGATTTGGGTATTCAAATTGAGTCGTTTGTGGCAATTTCAGATATGACACGAAAACCTGATATGAGTACAACTCCAAAATTCCATTTTCGTGTTCAGTCAAGTTGGGACGAAAAGAACAAGGTTGTGTTATTGTTGAACTATATATCTTTTACATGAGCCCAACATGAAGTGACACTGAAACCCGATGTTGCTGGCAATAATGGAGAGAATGCCAAATTCCAATTACGAACGTCAACCATGAAGTCTGTTCTTGTCCGCCTGAACTGGCATGAAAATTTTGGGTTGTGTTTGGGTTCGCCTGTTTTCTAGTGAAATCACATGACATGAACACGACCCAAAACACAAAATTGCCACTCTAGGTACCTAATAAAGGACTTGCTCGTTGAGAAAGTTATCTTCGAGTGAGAATGACTTTCTTACCTTAAGCTGCCTTGCTAATTCTTTGGCATGCATTACCATTGCCAGTTTGGACTGAGCATAAGCACGGGTGCTGTCATAGCTGAAAAAAAAAGACCACATAAAAGGTATGCTTAGAGTATATTAGATCGGAATTGAACCTTCATTTTTATGCTCATAGTTCTAAGCTTCTGTTGTGCATCAAACACGAAACATATTGTTGTTGTTATGAAACTCTAGTTCGATAGGTCCAATATAAGTCAAAAACTTTTAACACCAAGAGAGAGTTTCGACCTTAAGAACTAGAGCATATGAAAACTTAAGTACCTCCTCTCCTCTCTCTTGTTGCTATTCCACCTCACACGAAAACCGAAGCCTTAGTATCACTTGAGAATCAAACGCAAAACTATGGTTACAAGCCCATGTGAGTCTAGGCCTGCACAAGAACCTAGCACCACGAAATCAAACACACCCATCCTGGTTTTCATGAACAGTTATATGAAAGCCACTGTAATGGAAGCATTGTTCAGAGCAAAACTATAATTTAAACCCATCTTTTCGAACAGGGTTAATATGATAATGTCATCACATTTTCTACCCATCTTTTTGCTGGCCAAATTTTCTGGTCTATCAAAGTACCTGCCCTTTTACTAGTGATTGATTCAGGTCAGGGTCAAGTATAACATATCTGTGTTCGGACTCAAACTAGGTTGGCCTCGGGTGCCGTGGCTAACCCTACTTGATCTTACATCACATGTTCAGCATGGTTGATTCCTAGTCCTCTCATGATCCTGTTCGAGTCAAAATAGTCCAACATGACCGCATAAGTTTTTTTCCTATGATTTTTTCTTTTTGGTAAAATTCTTTTCCATGATCATTGACATTCCATGGTTGTTCAAATACAATCTATTTATCTTTGAAAGCAAATAGTGGATTTGACAAGTCTGTTTTCGAAGGAAATTCTAAACTGTCCGTTCCAATTAGTCTAAAACTTGAAACTATAACCAAACCGACTCGGGATCGGTTCTGGTTCCGAGTCAGTCCCGATTTGTGTCTGAAACCATTCAAAACCGATTACTGTATGAAAAAATTAAACACTATAAAAAAACTAAAAAAATACTAGAACCGGCGTTTGAAACAGCTGGTAAAACCGGAACCGGGTCAGGTGTCTCCAGTTCTGGTTCCAGTTTCACAAGTTCTGAGTTCAGCCAGTTTCCGATCTGGTTCAATTCTAGTTAGAACCGGCGAGGTCTACTCCCAACAAATCCAACTACATATATTTTTTTCATCACTACTCACCCACAATTCCAAATACACACGAGAGAGAGAGAGAGAGAGAGAGAGAGAGAGAGAGAGAGAGAGAGAGAGAGAGAGAGAGAGAGAGAGAGAGAGAGAGAGACGTATACCTTTGAGGAGCAAGCATCTCATGGAATATGAATCCTTCTGTGCTAGCCCACCAACTATGAATCACTGAGGAGACTTTAATAACGCGTCCTTCGATCTCCGCTTCTTCGGCTGTGTCTATCATCCTCCCCACCAACATCTCCGTCAACAGGAAATGACCTGAAAGAAAGCAGAAAACACCAAGATGAAGGAAGAAAATGGTTCCGCTGTGAGGACAAATTCTCGAGGGTCATTAAGATTCCCTTTGAGGAGGACAAAGGGAGATTCACATGCATGATTTGCACGGAGGGAAGCAAATTAATCAATACAGTTCATGGAAGCAAATTAATCGATACAGTTCATGGGCAGCAGCATTATGTAAGATTTTATCAGAAATCTTGACGTTCATGGGCAGTAGTATTATGAAGCCGGATGCGTCCTTGGGTATCGAACTCGTGACGTTCAACTTATGAATAGACACCTTAGAAAGCTCAGTTATTGTTCATTGTGCTATCAATTTATTATGAGATCCATATTTGTGTTTTAATTAATATAGCACAAATATGCAAATGAGCTATATTAATTAGTATGGCAGCAAGTTTACTAGGTCTAGTTAGACCTGCTTGATTCCAACTAGCCTAGCGGGTTGATCGGGAAGGAGATCGGCCTTGAAACCGACCGGAACCGAGAAACCCCATGATTTGGTTCTGGTTCCACCTGAACTGAAAATGGAACCCCGACAGTTTCAAGGTCATTTGTATTAACTTTTTAAAATTCTAAAACATTTTCTATCGTTTTAACCTACAGGTCTCAGAACTGGAGGGGGCCAAATCGGTTCTGGCTCTAGGTTTTGGTGGAACCAAAACTGCCGGTTCGGAACCGGACAGGCCTAGGAGTACTCATGTAAGACATAGCCAGAGTGTGTCGCAGTGACAGACTCGACTAAACCACTCATGAAGAGACATGGCTCGGTTATGCTTGACTGAGCCATGACTCGACAAAGCAGAGGATTTGACTTGAATCTTTGTATGTGGATCCAGATTAAGCTTTGGGCTTGGGCAAGATTTCCAACGCCGAACCAAACCATACAATTCATTTGGTTATATTTTGTTTATAAGTAATACAATCAGTTGCAGACGGGTCGATTTCGGTTCTGATTTGGATGCGAGTATTGAATATTGAACCTGAATCTCATTGTTGCTTGCTCTCATGTTGTTTATGTATCATACTCGCCGGTTTCTACTCGTCGTGTTTCGAAGAACAGGTGCCTGAACACGATTTTGGAATCCCTACCTAGAAAGGATTCTCCATATTTGATTTTCTCAGAGCAGTATTGGAAAGTTAATTACCTAAGTAGTTGGTGGCGAAGCTCATCTCCAAGTTATCCTCTGTAAACTGCAGCTTTTTACAATACTTGCCAGCATTATTTCTGCAATTAAATTCAAGATTTGTCATTAGAAGAGGAGGAAGAAAAGCAAACTTTTAGCTCTTTTAGGTGAAATGCACTTGTATTTCGGCACACATTTCTACAAGCATTTGTATTTTTCTACCGACACTTTTTTGCAATTTTTTTGGATTTTAGGTAAGACACCTCACCTTAAAGTGGATCCGCCACTGTGTAATAGAGATGGCCGGTTCTGGTAGTACCAGAACCAAGAAGCAAAACCAAACAGGGAGCCACCTGGTACTGGTTCGACTGCAGTTTTACATGGTTTTGGGTCTCGTTAAGGTTTCAGATTGGTGGAGGTTCTGGCTTTGGTTTAGGTTCTCCGTTCCGGTTTGGTTTCAATTCATCTTTTTAAAGCATGAAATACCAAATTAACCAAAACCAAGTTAGATTTTGTAAAAAAGTATATTACAGAGTAAATTTGTTTTAAAACTATAAAAAATATTTATAGAAAAGTTAAAGCGAGTAAACTGGTGGTTTCGGTTTGGGTTGGAACTGCCGGTTTTAGTTCTCATCTATGTACGTATCTCTCTCTCTCTCTCTCTCTCTCTCTCTCTCTCTCTCTCTCTCTATATATATATATATATATATATATATATATATATATATATATATATATATGTACCTACCAATATACATACATACGTATGTACATACATACATACAGTATATACAATAATACAATTACGTATGTATGTATACATGTACCTATAATATATATATATATATATATATATATATATATATATATATATATATATATATATATAATATATAATGAGAGAGAGAGCAATATTTATACATGAGGACGTTGAGAGGGAGACCAGAAGCCAGAAAGGCAGAGCAGAATCTTCTGATGGAAGCAAATGACCCAAGATCCAGTTCCATTAGAATAACCTCTGCTTCTGGGTTCTCCTTCAGGATCTGACCTCTCACTTCTACTGCCTTCTTCACATTCCTTGCTGGGATTATAATCCTTAATCCTCTCTTTGCCAAAACCCTTGCAGTTTCTGCTCCAATCCCAGATGTTGCTCCTGCACAGTCAAAACACTTTGATCACCAAATCCGAGAAAATCTGCACAACCAAGAAGCATGTATAGGCAAGGCAATTGACTACACATACATAGCGCATAAATGCATAAGACTACACATCTTTGTGTTATTTTGTATAAATCAGATACAGTTTTACCTACGAAGATGAAAACAAAATGCAACTGAACTTAATCTTGAATATGTATTTGATTCTAATTTCAGGTCGACTGAAAATAAGGAGATTATTCTTTATGCAATTTACTTTTACATGTTATATTACAGTCGATAATAGCACCATTCTTCTGCAAGCTATTGGAATAGAAAGCCGTAGACGATGGAAGCACCAATCAACTAATACATACATACATATGTGTGTATATGTGTGCAGGTTATGCATGCATATATGTATATATATACTAAATCGCATCATATATGTATATATAAATCGCATCAAATTTCTTGTAGTACAAACTCATCGGAGGAAACCAACCAGAAATTCTGGTTAACAGAATATGACAAACCAACCAGTGATAATGGCAGTGAGCTGGTTAGGAACAAGAGAGCATTTCTCAGTGACTTGATCAGCAGTAGAGCTGGAACCAAAACCGCTAGCTCCTGCAACACCTAGCAGGTATTTCAATGTCTCATTCATGACATCAAGTGATTGAGCTTCGAGACAGAAACAATGTGAAGTTGGTAGAAAGAAGTTCCACCATTCTTCTTCAACCTTTACGACCATTTTAAAGCATTTCGGCCGGTGTCTCATGGCATGTAGACCTCTCTCAATAGCTAATAAGGACAAACAGTTGGGATCCAAGGCAATTGAGGGGGCCATTTGGTTCCCTCTTCAACATGCAGACCTGATCGCTTGTCAAACATTAAGCATGCAACCTTTAGCATATGTGAGCTCATAGTCACAAAGAACATCAATTACAGGCCAATAATCACTCAGATAAGTGAACAGAAACAGAGAAAGTAGGAGAGAGAGAGAGAGGTCACTAACAGCATATACTAGTGCCATTACACCTCTTTACCACATAAAAAAGAGAAGAAAAACAGCCCACAGAGCAATAATTGTATGTCATCCATGTAAGTTTTTGAAAGATACAAACATTGGGTCTTCATAAACAGTAAAGATTAATAAACTAAAACCATATCCGCGGATTTTTCTAGGTGTCATCATTCAGTACTCTGTGCTTTGTACCTTCGCTTACCTAATCGACTCCTATTGTTTGCCATTGATCTCTCTCTCTCTCTCTCGCAGAGCATTCTTGTTTGTTCATATCTAGAGTATCTAATCTAAGTTAACGCTTATTAAATGGGGAATGCTCGACATTCTACCCTTTCTTTGTTGCAGCATTCCGTATAAATTGCATCAATAGGCTCATCATTGCATATGTTAGATGAATATTCTACTTCTTCACGTGACAGCCTTATTGATGATAAACAAGCTAATATATAATACTATCTAGACAGTCATTTTAATTCCAAACATATGCAGACAACAAAATTCGCCTACCCTCTTTTGAAGAAGAACCAAGATCCATTGTCTTCATGCAATTTAAAATCTGCATCATATAGGCCAGTGTATAATTGCACTCCCTATTATATGGATATCGTGTTGCAATCTAAACTTTGTATTATATAGGCAGTTTATGGTTGCACTATCTATTATGGAGACATCGTGTCATCTCTCTCTCTCTCTCTCTCTCTTAGGCAGTTTATGGTTGCACTATCTATTATGGAGACATCGTGTCATCTCTCTCTCTCTCTCTCTCTCTATCTATCTATCTATATATATATATATATATATATATATATATATATATATATATATATATATATATATATATATATATATATATATATAACATACACCGAAATCATTACCATCCATCTTATCAAGAGCGTCATATAATCGGGATTGATTAAAAAAGTGTTTTTATACGATAAAGTATGTTTTGCTTTTCTGTTTATGAATTTCAACCATTGGTCGTTCTTGGTTGAATTGGTCACGATTTGAATGCCATCTAGAAGGACCTTAGACTCATATACATGTATAAGCGCACATACACGTTAATTGGTTAATCATATAATGAGTGCTCTCACTCGCACACACGATGACATGTACATGCACCACTCACAGACCCATAGACCCATGAAGAAATGCATATACACATGCCACCCATAGACCCATGGATCCGACCCAATTTTTATTCGGGTCACTTCAGGTCAACCCAGATGTGTATATATAAAAATACACTTTATACACACATAATATTATATATATACAGAGAGAGAGGTTAGGTCGGGCTGGTTTACGGTTAGGTCATCTTTCAATTACCAGATCCAATCCAAAACGCTTAAAACCTGACCTGGACCCGGATTTTTTTAGTAGATCCAAGTCGGTTGTCGTGTCAGGTCCAAATTTGCCACGTCTAGGTTTGGCAGAGCTCTACTTGGCCTAGATATGCACTTTCAAATCATGTTGCAAGGTAAAGTTTCTTACTGCTACCTTTTAGAACCACAAGACACAGCTAGATCCACTAATTTCTGCTGCCCAACTTATCTTGCTTTAGTGAACAATATGATTTCACTTACTTGAGTTGCCCCAACCTGGCGCAATATATATACATACATATGTTTTTATATTTATACATATACATATACATATACATATACATATACATATACATATACATATACATATACATATGCATATACATATACACATACACATACATACTCATATATATAGTGTGAGAGAGAGATTTCTCGGGCTAAGAGTAAGATCTAAATGTGAGTATAGCAGGTACAATGTGTCCAAGCTGTGTAAAGTGCTAGAAACCCATAAGAGACAAGCTAGCGTCGATACTTCTTTTTGGAGCCAACACCTTTTCCAAAAGGTCTCGTTCTTTTATATATATATATATATTTCCTATGAATGCTTGTAATTGCAACACCAAAAACTAATTTTTAAAGATATCTATTTTCTGCATGTTAGCCCGTTCACAGTCAGATCCTCTTAGAAAAGTTAAGTCTGCATACCTCGTGGACCAATGAGGATGCAGAATATTCTATTCTATGGAAGAAAGGTGACGTGTCTTATGCTGGCACACAAATTAGCTGACACAAATTTCTTTTTCCTCATTTTTTAATTAATTTTCTAATGATGGATAATGATTTTCTCTTTAAATCATTGTTGCAAATATTTGTAAAATATTGTGATCGATTCCCAGTATTCGCACTTAGTGTGCAAGAAGGCTTAGTTTTGTTTTCTTTTTTGGTTACAAGAGGAGGCCGAGAGCATTAGCTCAACAGCAGGGCACTCCAGTGCCATTGCTGTTGGTGGGGAGTTGGAGAGGGTGCATGTGTGGGAGTATGATTCTGTTATTTCAATATTCTTTATTATCTTCCCTACACTTTCATCTTAAAATTCAAACTTTGGTTCTTTTTACATATTTCTGACTTTATAGAATTTTTTTAGACTATCCTATGCATTTTTATGAGGAAAAAGCTATGCAAAACAAGACATCAGAGTTTTCTAAGAAAAATACTTTTTCTTGGGGAAAATCTATTGAGAAAATTGAATTTTTGGAATAAAAATACTAAACATGGTTAAATATGATTTAATAGATGACCTCCTACATAAGGCAAAGAAATTTTAAGTTCAAAAAGTTTTTAATATCTTCATTTTCAAACCATTAATGGTTCATGTATTACTCATTGTTCAACTCTCTCTCTCTTTCATACACACACATTAACGCTTATGTCCAATATGATATAGCATTACAGTTCAAAGACAATATTAACAAGGTAGATGGAAGGTTATTGGAAGTTATGAACTCAAAGGATGGGATCTAAGTATTGCCACCTTGAGAGAGGTCTATAAATAACAATTGTATTGTTCAAGCAATTCATGAAATTAATCACATTGCAATTCCTTAATTTTTTTTATAAAAGTAGACTGACATTTCCTTCATTGCCATAACACTATGCCTCGCCTGTCTCGCTCTATCATTTTTCTTGATGAAAGTATAATATCGACAACAACAGGAATACATCCAATCAAATTTTCGGGATCTTACTAAATACAGTCTTATTTATCTTTTCATTTAAAAACGAGGGTCATAATTCTCTAACATGTCTCACATCATATCTAAACTCACATCAGTAGGTTCCCACAAAGGCTACCTGAATTGGAGTTTGCCACTTTTGACGACAACAATGTCACAGGGTGCCCCAAGTTCCAACTCATTCAATGCCTTTCTCTTTTACGTCTTTTCTTTTCTTTTGTTTGGTTTGCATATAGGATAAAACAAGAATGAAACAGCTCGTGTCTCCTTCACTTCATTACGTGACACAGAGACCCATTATCAAACAACAAGGAAAAGGTGGATCATAATAATCACAAAGCACTTGAGATTGGGCACAAGGATGCTTGTTGTCACTGTCACATAAATACTGAAGTCTAGTGGACCTTTATTGAAACATAGATATTGCGATATATTGCAAGATGCACAAACTCAAGAACAAAAGTTGAAATAAACCAAACCGAATTATACATATGTATATGAAATGAATAATATATATACATATATATATATATATATATATATATATATATGAAAAAACATATATGTCTACTACTGACGTTTACTCTTGTCTGATCATTACTTTTTAGTGATATAATTTCGAAGGTTGTAAGGATATTTAAAAAATGATAAAGAATGATTTGATTACACTTGTAACATAAAAAACAATGATAAGGTATGAGTAAGCATCATCAATGGTGGATAAGATCCAATCATTCTCACCCTCTCTCTATCTCTTTATATATATATATATATATATAGCAAGTATTAACGCGTCTCATTCATGGCATCAAGCGAATGCTCTTAGAGGCTGAAACAGTGCACCACTGTGCTTGAATTGATGATCATTTTTGTAGTATATGTCTTGGCTGTTGTGGGGTGGCATGTGGACTCACTCTTACAATCTTCACCTACAAGGTCAAAGTAATATAGACCAAAACTTTTAGAGGGCTATTTTGTTCCCTTTTCATTATGTCAAGCATTAAGCGTGCACCCTTTAGCATGTATGAACCCATAGTCACAAAGAACATCTAATTATAGGTCAGTCATCATTCAGAGAGAGAGAGAGAGAGAGAGAGAGAGAGAGAGAGAGAGAGAGAGAGAGGAAAAGGTCGCCTAGAGAGCAATACTTGTATATGCCATCCATGTAAGTTGGAAAAAATAAATGCAAAATTTTGAGTGTTCATAATTATCAGGTAAAGATTAGTAATTAAAACCATTTGTATGGAATATTCTATACGTACTCTTGATCCATTGTGTTCTCATGCTCCATTTACCTAATTGACGAGCATATTTGGCACCAATCTCTCTCTCTCTCTCTCTCTCTCTCTCTCTCTCTCTCTTCTGTGTTCTCATGCTCCATCTACCTAATTGACTCGCATATTTTCCACCAATCTCTCTCTCTCTCTCTCTCTGTGTAAATTTCTATTTGTTCATGCTTCAAGATCTTAGAGCATCTGATTCAATAAGCATGATACATTAATTCCATATTATACATACTCTATATTCTACTTTTTCCATGCTGCATCCGTATATAGATATGGCAGGTTTAGAATCGTCTCACGGAACTGGTGGTAACCAAAATCAGGACCTCATCCAAGAACTGGAACCAAAATCAGGATCTCACGGAACTCTAATGATTTGGTTAAGATTCATGGTCTTCTCAGAAATCGACTTGAAACCGGAATAGGAGCCAGTAGTTCCAAACCACCGCTAACTATATGTTTTTAAATATTTTTACTAAAAACTCTTAATCACAAATAAATCATTAGCTCAAAGCCAGGGTGCTCCGTACCGTTGCAGTTGGTGGGAGAGTTCGATTCTTAGAGGGACACATTACCCTTCTATTTAAACAAAAGGTTTTAAAAGAGTATCAACGGTTCTAAAGTGGTTCCAAAACCAAAACCATCATGAAACCGGAACCAAAACCAACCCCGGAATAGTTTGGCTCTGGTTCTAGGCTAACCAAAACCGAACATATCTATCATTAGACATTAGGCAAATTATTGGATACGTAAGAAGATTATAATCAAGCTAACATTTAAGTTGAGATGTTATTTCGACCTTAGCATTTCACTTGAATCTCGTTAAACAACAACAACAACAACTAAGCCTTTTCCTTTACTAGACGGGGTCTGCTACATGGATTCTTTGTTTCCACATAGCTCTATCATGTGCCATGTTAGCAGATAACTCACATAAACTAGATCATTCTTTATTGTTTCTTTCCAACACTTTTCTGATCGTTATGTACCTCTTTTAATACTTTCAAAATCTAATTTTTCATTACCTTCTTACATGTTCTTTCTTTTGATTTTCTTTCTATATGTTCAAATCACCTTAAACGATATTCTCTCATTTTATCCTCTATTGGTGCCACACATAATTTATTTCTAATAACCTCATTATGTATACGATCTTTTCTTGTATGACCACTCATCCATCTCAACATCTTCATTTATGTCGCAAACATCTTTTGTACACGTTGATGATTAACTACCCAACACTCAGAACCATAAAACATGGCAGGTCTAATTGTTGCTTTATAATATTTACCTTTTAACTTTAATGATATCTTCTTATCACAAAAAAATACTTGATGCTCCTCTCTATTTTAACCAACCAACATTAATTCTATGCACAACATCTCCATCAATTCTTCCATTACTCTGAAAATTTGACCCTAGGTATTTAAAACTTTCCTTTTGGAGATGTAATGTGTGTCAATTTTAATTTCTATATCTTCTGAAGTAACCAAATGATCAAACTTACATTCAATATATTATGTATTTGTTCTACTAAGTCAAAAAGCTTTTACTTTCTAATGTTTCTCTCCATAGTTCTAATTTTCTATTAACCTTTTCCTTAGACTCCTCAATGTCATCCTTAAATAACATACACCATGCTACTTGAATCTGGTTAAACAGATCTTCATTTACAAATAGATGAAGATGGGAAGATTCATTTTCTCTTTTTCCAAGCCGGACCAAGATTTATCGTCTGTTGGCAGTCGGAACCTTGTATTATATCGGCCCGTGTATCGATGCACTCCTTATTATATAATAAGATATTGTGTCATGCCATATAAACTTGTGTAATATAGGAGAGAATATCTTGGCACTCTCTATTTTATAGTATATCGTGTCATCTCTCTCTCTCTCCAAAAGTTAAAAGGTTAATTATGATAAGAATGCTAAAGCCTGAGCACACTGTGACACGTACAAGCACCACTTTGTATTATATAGGCCAGTGTATCATTGTCTCTATTATATAAATATGGTGTCATGCAACCTAAACTTCGTATTATATAAACCAATGTATCATTGCACCTCTTTATTTTGTAGATATCGTGTCATACGATCTCAACTCGTATTATATAGGCCATACGTTGCAACTGAGACTAATTTATACGTGTCCTGTGATCTCTCTCTCTAAAAGTTAGGGTTAACATAATTAAGAGTGGAGAAATGCTGGTGCAAATGACACCGATGAATAAATATGTGCTGTCTTTTTCTTCTTCTTTCTTGTTTGATTAACTCAGTTAGGGTTAGGCAGACCTCTATCGGGTACATTCAAATCGTGTTGGAACGTAACCTTCTCATTGTACCCTTTAAAACTACCCAATCCATTCATCAGGTAGCTGCATCTAGACATGACTGGTTTTTAACCGGTTTAGCGGTTTCAATCAAAACCAAACCGGATCAAGAATTGACTGAACTGGAAAATGGTGAAACTGGAACTGGAATTGGAGACCGCCGGATTTGGTTCTGGTTTCACCATTTATAAAATCAGAACTAACAGTTTCAAACTGCTGTTTTTAGTATTTTTTAAAAGTTTTCTTGTAAATTTTGAATTTTTAATAAAATTACTGGTTCCAAATAATTTCACACTCAAACCAAAACCGCTCTAAAACCAATGATTCCATAACCGAAACCGATTCAATTATGGTTCCAAGTTCCAAGGTGACCGGAACAGGACTGCATCCATCAATTCTGCTGCCCAGCTTACCTTGTTTTAGGGAACAATATTATTTCACTTGAGTTGCCCCAGTAGACCGACCCTCTCTGGTTTTTCTTTCTCCTCTTACTTCTTCATCCTTTTTCTTTTGGTTTTCCACTCTACCCTTTTTAGATAAAAATAATTCAAGATAAGAAGAAGAACAACAATAAGACAAATTTTACTAAAATGAACTTGCTCTCAAAGTAATCATGCACAGAGAAGAACAACAATAAGACAAATTTTACTAAAATGAACTTGCTCTCAAAGTAATCATGCACAGAGTCTCTTAAAAGAGAAGAGAGAAAAGGGCAATCATGCACAAACTGAAAGGATGATTGGCTTATAGATTGTAAGGCATTGAGCTATCATGACTGCAATAGGATACCACTTCTGGGGATCGAACCCTTGACAAGCTATCTCCCCTTGGGACCAAATGCCTGTGCAACCATTGAAAAGTTCTGTCCTTGTTTGAAGAGAAGTTTTGCTTGCCCAATGGAAGAAAGGAGAAGAGATTTCTAAGGATATTGCAGCTTTATAAATGCATAAGTTATTTATACCACATTTAAGATAATGGGTTCTAGAAATATATCAGATCTAAATCACACAATTCTTTGTTTCGATAGAGTTTGATCATGCATCATGTTAATAATTAACTCAACAAGTTAAATAATTCTTTACTATGTTCTTCCAATACTTTTATAATCTTCTTATTTCTCTTTTAATATTTTCAAAATAGTTTTTCGTACTTTTCTTAACCTTTTTGTCGCCTTTCTAAGTGTCCAAACCATCTCAAACGATTTTTTCTCATTTTATATTTTCCTTGTTTTATCATTCGTACCTCTCTCAATTTATTTCTAATAACTTCATTAAGTATTCTTTCCTTGTGATCCATCACCTACATCTTCTGCCACGAACATCCTTTTGTACAACTGCTAACACTAATAACCATAAAATTGAATTGTTAACGTATATTTTCCAGGAGCAATTACTTATTTAAACATACCATAAGAAAGCAAGGTCAAAGAATGATATAACTGGATTTCAAACAACATTCCCTGATTTCATTATACCTACAATTTTCTTTTTACATGTGCATCTTAGTTGTTTGCGTAATATCTCTAAAAGCTCAGCAACTGCTTTACTGTGTGATTCCGCAACGGTCACAGGACATATAGATTGTATAGTTATGATCATGTAAATTGCAGCCAGTAAACATAAGCATGTGTTGGAAAGAGCGAAAGCTGTACGCTGCAAATCTTCATGCCACAAACCTTCGTCATGTGCACACTGTAAGCCCCTTTCTTCATGTTCATACTGAAAGCTGTGCGTTTCCATTCGGTTCTAAAAGCACGTTAAGTGGCTTAGTATTTTTATCTAAATCATACCCCAATTGTAGTAGGGTGCTTAATGTTTATGGATTAAGCAAAGCAGATGATCAGCTAATCAGAATAGTGCTGTATGGAATGCACCCAACAGTCCACCAAGAATGCAACCGAAGAAGTAACAAGCAAAACAAGAAGAATGCATGTTTTTTAATTGACAAAAGAACCGAGCGTTCAACACCGCAAAACAGTCGAAGATCACAAAACTGCATGTTTTCGGATTAACCAAAACGCGAACCAAATAAGAGGAGAGGTATTCTTCAGGAAAAATTGGGGTTGCGGGATACTGAAGGAACTGGTCTGAGTTTGTAGACCTGCTGGGCCGACCAAGGTCAGCTATTCAAAACCTTGCTCCCTTGAAAGGCGTTTCTTGCATCAACGAGAATGTCGCTGGGGCAACGTCTGTCAAATGGAAAGCCAAGGCGAAGGTCATCGGTCTACCTTCTTGGGATAAGCATTGGCAGGAAGAAAGAAACTACGGAAAACAAAGAATCGAGAAAAGAGCAAAAAAACGAAACAGAATCCTCGGATGAAGGAGAAGATCTTCAAGAGGGAAACGGCATTGTGGACGACCGCCCCCTCCTTTCCACTCTTTTTCTCTCTCTCTCTCTCTCGCTCTGTGGTTAACAACATATATAGACCGTGCTCTATCACTACTCAACCTTTCCTTGCACGACCGCCAGCTTGATGCTTCGGTTCAACATTACGTGTCGCGTGTCGTTTCATACGTATCTTTGTGATAAGAATTCTCAAAGTTTAAATAGCGCGGGAGGTGATCGCGCGAAAATGAAACGAAGAGAGGAAGACCTTTTTCAAGTTCGTTGTAGTCGATTGATCATCGACCGAGAATTCGAGCGTTTCTTGTCCGATCAGCGAAGAGAAACCCAAAAGGAGGAACGACTTTGTACGAGATTAACGATCGATTGGGTTGGGGTATGGAAAAATTGACGGCACATCGATCCGTTGGAGGGAGGTGGAGAAGGAGCGCTGAGGGATTGCTCATCAACAATATTGTTCATCAAACTCCGAATTTGTTGGTTTCAATCTTCTCGGCAGCTGGCCCTTGTAAGTCTCTCTCTCTCTCTCTCTCTCTCTCTCTCTCTCTCTCGTTCTGCGGTATTCATATACGCGTGCACGGCTTAAACTTTCCTTGCATGACTATCGGCTTGATGCTTCGGTTCAACATTTCGTGTCGCGTGTCGCTTCGCACGTATCTTTGCTACGGGAGTTGCCACAGTTTAAGTAGCGGGAGTGGATCGCGCGAACTGAAACGAGGAAGGGGAACACCTTTTTCACGTCGGTTCTGAAGATTAGGTTGATCATCGACTGAGAACTGGAGCTCTTCCCCGATCAGCGAAGAGAAAACCAAAGGAGGGAATGGATCGATTGGGTTGGTGAGAGAGAGAGAGAGGAAGAATTGACCGCAGATCCATCCGTTGGAGGGAGACGGGGAACGAGCGATGAGGGATTGCTCGTCGACAATCTCGTTCATGGAACTCTGAGTTATCGGTTTTTAATCTCCTCAGCAGACCTCACTTGTAAGCATCCCCTCCCTCCCTGCCTCTCCCTCTCTCACCCCACCCCCCTTAAGAATTCTGGCGGTTTTTGATGGATCCGTGAGGTGAAGGATACAATGATTTGCGTTTTTAGGGTTTATTTTGAATTATAAAATTGAGATGCATTTGTGTGTGAAACAGAGACATGGTGGGTTAATTTGGTTATGCTGATGGCTTTTGGCATTCATTTCTACAAGGTATATAGTTCCACAAATCATCTGCCAATTGATGACCTGCTAATTGATTAGGTGGGCCTTTCTACCCTGTTCATTATATTTATCCTTCATATCAGGCTTTTTTATGCTTCTCAATTTCATTAAGGGTTGTGTTAGAGACATTATCACTTTGCATTTGAAAGTAAGGCATCAAATATATAACGGCTTGAGCTAGAGTTATTTTCCCTGCAAATGATAGACTGCGAATCCTTCCTGCCAGCTACTTTCTTGCGGACGTTATTCAGTATGGGGGAGTAGTGCCCGGAGCTGCCCTACAGACGCCATGAGTCTTTCAAGTGATAAGAGAAAGTGGATGGTGTTAATCACTAATCATGTATTTGAAACCCGATCATGCCACCACTACACATGCTCTATTCTTGTTTTTCGGATGTACGAGTCTAATTTCAAAGGTCGTATGAATATTTGAAAAATTATAAGAAAAACTTTATTATACTGATACTACCGAAAAACATCGAGAATGAATAGTGAGTAGGATCGAATCACTCAGCATATAGTACGAGACAACAAAATGATTCCCCTCATTTTGACTGATGACACCGAGACCCATAGTCTTTCGTGACAAGAGAATAGTGTGTTTTTGTG